>JAJTUO010000022.1:0-740564 GCA_021399455.1 Flagelloscypha sp. PMI_526 | reverse complement strand
AACCCTAACCCTAACCCCTAACCTAACCCTAACCCTAACCCTAACCCTAACCCTAACCCTAACCCTAACCCTAACCCTAACCCTAACCCTAACCCTAACCCTAACCCTAACCCTAACCCTAACCCTAACCCTAACCCTAACCCTAACCCTAACCCTAACCCTAACCCTAACCCTAACCCTAACCAGGGGTTTTGGTTTCGACAGGATTGGAGGTCTCAGGTGGCGCATGAGCAGAGAAGCTAGCTGAAACTGCAAACAGCCTACTACAAAACTGCCAGGGTAGTGAGAGAAGCTAATGAAAATATGACACACTGGATATGTACGTCAGATTCCGAGGTGGTCGTTTTGAAGCTGGACGAAGCCGGTGTGTGGGCATGGGTTTCAGTGAGTTTTGGCTGGGGCGGCAGTGAATGGTCAGCTGCGAAAGCGTTAAGACAGCGATGCGTAATCAAAGAACAAATGTAGCACACCTGCTATGTACCTCAGTTTTTGCGCTGATTATCTTGCGACTGGGCGATACTGGTGTGGACAAGACTGGATGACTTCGGGCTGAAGATCGTGAATCATCTATTGGGAACGCGTTAGGGTAGCGCACGAGAAGCCAATAAAAAATATGACATAATGACTATGTATGTCAAACTTCATGATGGTCAGTTGGAGGGCGGGGGAAGTCAGTACGTGTGGGTGTATGTGACAGAATGAGGGCAGCCACTGAATCCTAAGTCATCTATTGGGCGAGTGTAAACCAGCACCGGATTAGCAAATTAGAATATGACTTATCGCATACGTACAAAAGGTCCTTACCGTATCAGATTATGGCTGGGTACAGTGGGCACTGATCCAGGTGTAAGGGTGATTGCGCTGCCCGGACCAAGCAGAATCTGAACAAGAGAAATCATAGTTATATTTGATCTAAAAGCAAAATAACGAAAAGTGAAATGACGTACCTTTCATCACAGGAATTTTCAAGTCGGCACAAGCGGAGGAAGGCGCGTCAGGAGGAGCGGGAGAAATGAAGCACCATATTATCGAGGATGTTGAAATAGCCGCTCGTGCGCTTATGAAATCGCTTGTCTCGGGCTTATCGCAAGGGAACCGAGGCAATCGAATAGAGAATAATCTACGTATACTACGATATTTATACTAAAATTCAATACAATGCGCGGAACGCGCAACAATAAGCTATTGAGCAATAGCTCCCGAAACTCCGCTTGTGAGCTCGTTTCGCTCGCTATTCCAACACTCTCCCTCGAGCGAATACGAGCGAACTTGAGTAGAATACAAACGACATGAAAAACATTGAGCCCTGCCCAATACTGATCCAGAGGGACTCTCCCTCAAACTCAAATTCCGGCCAAACCTAGGCCATGCCTTGTTACGAATATGAGTACGGCCCGTAACGGCCTTTCGCGACTGTGCTGGCAAATCTGCATGCCCTTGCACACTGTTGTGAATATGAATACGGCCCACAACGGCCTTTCGACGACAGTTTCCACAGCTCTGGAATCGGCACCAGGAGCTCGACACGAATATGCTGGCGAATCGGCACGCCCCTCCACGTTGTTGGGAATGTGAGTACGGCCCCCAACGGCCTTCCACGGTTTGCTGGCGAATCGCACGCTCAGCTCGACAGCTCGTGAGTCCGCACACGAGATCTCGACACACAATGCGCCCAGCCCAATCCTGGCTGTCCGGCGGCTTACACGAAACTCGACATTGGGCTTCCCACCCTCAATCGACGGTGTTGTGACTTCGGCCCCACAACGGGCAAAAACGATGCGCACGCAGCGGCTTACACGACGACCTGCTCTCCATCCTGAGAGCCCGAATGGTATGTTTTGCTAGCCCCAGACGACGAAGACAACCGGAGAAAAGAAAAGCCCCCCGATTACGAAACTGAACGTTTCAGGAAGAGTTTATGTTTCTAATGTTCAGCACAGATGCAATATAATTCCCTAAAGCGCCCTATAAATATTTGTGAGTTGAAATATTCCGGTGTGAAGCATGAGAGTACCAGGATTCAGTATTTGGCGCGGTGAAGTTACATCGGTCGAACTCAACCATCACTCTATCAGATATATCCCTACATTAAAAGAAAACTGTTTCAGTTCCACAGATCTTGAATAAAAAACAGAAGAGACCGTGAAACCGACTCATGCCTGCAACAACGTGTCCAAACAGCTTCAAACAATCGCAAAAATGGTTGGAGAGGCGGAAATGGGAGATGACGAGGGCCAGCTTATTGTGGAAGAAGATGTGGTCCAAAACAACAACTCTACGCATGAGGCAAAGTTTCTTCCTATACTTGAAGAAGCGTCTGGCTGAGGATGAGTCGCTGCGCGGATCTATTCGCCGTCTACGGCAGCATGGAGTAAACCATTAGATTGAAAAATAGTGGGGCTGGCGCATTGAGAATGAATCTATACTAACCGCAAGTACTCCTCACGCAGTATCTTGGAGCCTGAAGTCGATTTCCACAAGTTTGAATGCAGGTGATATGTATGATTGAGTTAGTACTGTGAGTTTCGATAATTCTAACATCTTCTGCATAATGAATGGGGAAACACAAGCCTTCACATTTAAAAGCTAACAAAACGAACAGCAAACATACAGATCACGTAGGTATTTTTCTTCTGGTTTTTGGACGGAAAGCAAGGTGAAAACGCAGGAAATGAAAGTAGGTATGTCAGTTTTTATCAGGTCAGTCTTTCTAAAACGAGTGTCCGAGGGGTTGTCAAGAGGGGCAGCGGGAGGGAGGAACGAGGAAGTGGAGGAGGGAGGGTGATATGGTACAATGAATACTTTGGTTTGTTTCTAATCGCTGAACGAAACGCAAGGTGCTTGGACGCACGCCCCAAACAAAGAGACGCGGGAAGCAGGTATGTGCAAGAAAGAGGTCCGTGAACAAAGAAAAGGAGACAAGAACGACCGTCATTTTTTTGCGAAAAGAGGAGACGGAAGGGATGAAGTGGGGAAAAGGTGGTCTAGGATGCATATGGTACATTCAGTGGACACGACGAGGGGGAGATGATATGGTACAAGCAAAAAAAAAGGGCAAGAGTCCGTGAAAATTTTCGAAGAAAGCAGACATCATCTCATTCCTCCCATTGGATCCAATGAAGGATCTTGAGGCTGTCCGCCGCCCATTGCTGTCAGCCCTGGCTCACTTCCCAATAGTCTGGGCATGGGTGGCATAACAGGTCCACCACCTCCCGCAACGACACTCCCACTTCGTCCTCTGGAATAAGGATGATGTCCGTGGTGAGGCTGCTGCTGCCATCCGCCGTATCCTAGAGGCGCCGAATCGGAACGGGCCCGCGAGAGGCGCTTTTGGGGAGGTCCAGGTGGACCCGGAGGCGGTGGAATGGGTGGCGCTGAGAGTCCCGGCGATGACGCAGCCGACTGCGTCGAATGCACGTGGTGGTGAATTTCAATCATCCCAGGTAGCGGATCCATAGTGCGTTGGCGCTTCAGGCGTCCGACTGCTTCCTCTGAATCGTTCAGAGCAGGAGAATTCGCATTGTGAGGACTAGGAGGGTCGCTAACTCGCCCCTGCGCTGAAGTACCAGGAAGGTAAGTCAGATGCTGAAATGAGTGTTGGCGAGGTAAAGGCGGATGCGTTCGGTAATCGGGGTACGCAGGTTGGACAGAGGCCGCATGTCCATGGAAAGGGGAAGAGATGTAGTCGGTCGTGGTAGGAGAGGAGCCAGGAGATGGAGCCTGGGAAATAGTATGCAGCTGGTGGGTGTGTAGCGAGATGCGAGGCTGGGCGCCATTCGCTGTACCAGGCTGGGTGATATAGATGTTGGGATTCGTTGGGTCCAGAGAAGGTAGTGGTTCCATAAGGTCTTGAGGAAATGAGGGCACTGGGGAATGAGTCAGTCACGGGAAATAACGTAGGACACCTGAACGAACATCCTTGCACGCCCATAGAACCAATCACGTCCCATAAGCCTTTCACCACTCCCACCAACGACTCATTCCTTCGTCTCTCGTCAGTCAACATATCACCCAGCCTTGTAATCTCATCTTTTAGGCCATTCATCTGCGCCGCGACCTCCCCAGGCAGCTCCAGTCGCATTTTAACACCCATTGGGTCGGGTTCCAATGCCTTGCGCTTGATTTCATCTAACAAATCAGGTCGACCACGCAAGAACTTGTGGTGACTGAATTCCCACGTCTGCGAATCGCTAGTAGTACGCTGTGCACGCGGGGTGCGGTTGATCTTGTGGAAGCCGTACATATTGAGTTGGCGGACGAAAGAGGAGAAATTGTTGTGCTTGAAATGAGATCCAAGAATGGTACGACTGAATTCACCGACATTGGAGACGACGAAGGAGGTGCCGAGGTCCGTCCAGGTGATGTATTGAGAAGACTTGGGGTCTGTGATCATCCTGAAGTGAAAAATTGTCATCAGTCGCTTTATTCACATGGGAGAAAAAAAAAAGAAGAGAGAAGAGATGTCAAGACATACTGGTATAGCTTGGTAACAAAGTTGTTGACCCCAGCTGGTTTGTTCGGCGAAGTTGAGCTGCCGCTGTTCACAATCGGAGTTCCCAACTCGTCCTCCAAGACTGGTGAATTCTGGCCATCAACCGGCGAATAGCTCATCGTCGAATCTGCGTCGATATTCATCGAAGACAGGCTAGGCTTTCGGGGCAAAGAACTGGCAGAAGATGAACGCGAGAGGGAAAGTGGAGGGTGTGGGTTCGAGCCGGGTGTCAGACCCATACGCATTCCGCGGTCATCGGGAGCAGCATTAGGGTACGACGGAGTGTCTTGAAAGGAAGGATATGCCGCAGAAACCGGTGAAATAGGCTGAGGTGGAGGCTGCCCCGAACTCGTGGCAGTCGTCGACGGAGGTGACGACACGCTCAACCCGTTCATTGATAATCTTAAATCCTGCGGTGCCCCAGTCCATGGCTGCGGAGGGCCAGCGGTCGAAGGAGGAGGAGGATAGGAATTTGTTGGAATCCACCCGCCGACATAACCCTGTTGCGCTTCCATATCCATTCCTTGGTTCCACTTGGATGTTCTCCTCGAAGGGAAAGAAAAATTGAGGATAGTTGCGGCTAAAGGGCCATAGAAATTGCCCTGACAAAAGAGGAGGAAAAAGAAAGAGGGCGAAGAAGGGGAATAAGGCACGGAGTTGAAATGAGAGGATGGAAGAGCAGAAGCAGGAAGCAGCGCGCCCCTCAAGCTTCTTTCTCCGAACTGCCATCGGGCTCATGCGCTCACTCTGTTGAAAAAAAAGTGTCTCTGATGACGCTTAAATTATGCCGGGAACTGTCCGAAAGCTTGTTATTTTTTACCTTCCTTGGCCTTCTCCAAACAAGCCACCAACTTGTGGATGCCTCGACCCCACAAAATATCCATGCGTTAGTGAGACGATTAGATAGCAGGAGCTCTTGAACCAGGCGGAACTTGAATCTACAAAGTTTCCCTCGCCAGAGCTTCCTGATGTTAACCGGAGGATGTACCAGTCCGTGTTGACCACATGGTACCCCGCCTCCTGCGCCATTCGGTTCCGCCTCCGGCTAAGGTTCTCTCAATGCAGGCTCGACAATCGAGTCAGTCCTGTCCTTTATTTCTGCACCTTGTGAGCATGACCATATCTCCGAGTGTCCGAGATACAGATCCATGTCCAGTGGTTCTGAAAGTACGGCGGGTAAGACTCGCACCGGTGGCCATTATTTTTTTTTGCCGTATTCAAAGGAGCTCACGGTGGCCACTTGCATCATCTGTTTGCGACACTGATCGTCAAATGTCTCAGATTAGCATTCAGAGCCTTTCAACCTTCACCTGAGTACAAGGTGTCTGCTTTTTTGACTGACGACAGTGGGGTCATGTATGCCGTTTCAACGCATGTTATACCCTGAATCTTGCGCTCAGCGTACCATATTCTAGTCATATCCCCACCATCGCGTCGCACAAACGTTTCTGTGATTCGTCATTCTGTATACTTTCCATCTCGCAGCAACTAGAAAAATAAGAGAGAATATTCCTCAGACACACTTGAAACAACCACCTCCCATCAGGAGTAGGGCTGGATGGAAGAAATAGATCAAACTCGTGCACGTTGTCTCCAACTACTCTTATTAAAGAGTTTGGGTCAGAAGCACGCCCCATATGAGCGTGAACAGTTGGGACCAGATTGAGAAACGGAGACGTTCAATTATGAGCATTTTGATGGACGGTGTTAAAGATAGTTCGAATAGGGAGTAACCTCCGTTGAAGCCTTGCTACACTCGCCCGTCATGACCCTCCCAGAAGTGAGACTGAACCAGCGAGCTCTCGGTTATCAGGAGTAAAACGTGTCGACTTTATCGGGCCAGTTGAATCTAACCCTCCCTGACATTTAATAAGCGACTTAAAATTTTCCAGTCAGGCAGAATCTTCTCTATAATATCAGAGGTGGACTTATTTTACGAACGGCGAAATCGGGGACTCACAAACACTCCACACCGTCACCACAAAGGGGCCATGCTACTAGTAATCCTAAAGGTTTCCACTTGGTCATTTATAGCCTAAACCGTCGGAGCTCGTCTATTTGTGGGGGACTCCAAGTTCTGTTACAATGTTTATGAGAATTTCAACGCGAACATCCTTACAGCTAAGTTATGAGGTTGGAAAGAACCTTCAAGACATTCTACCCGATCTCCTTAAAGAATACAGCGAGGCTTGATCTTAGAGATAAATGCCATTGGTTCCAAAAATATTTTGGCCAACACAACTTTGAAGTTTGACAAGTGAGAACTCTAGGACTTGCACGAGCCAGCCTTCGTATCATCAAGTTGTGGCACGCTGTTTTGGTAGGACTTCTGAAGACAGGCTCATCATTTTTGCTGCATGCTTAAAAACTTTTAAATTTTTGACATTTCAGAAAAACGTGCACTGTTAGCCTGTCTTTATTTGTATCGCGAAAAGAGGAGAAATTTCTGGTCAGGTTGGGGATCCATGCTAAATCTCCTCCTAAAATGACTGGGATGCTGGAGTAACTATCCAAAATATACATAGTAATCCTGAAGATTCGTTGACGGGGCTCGGAATTTAGTAAACACGCTTACTGTCTGCGAGTTCACTAGCAGATCATTCCAGCCTCCCTTGTTGGATTGACAGAATAGTATCAGCGGGTCCTCCGGATGTGCACGACGTACTTAAGACACTGATGTGGTATTTTCATGACTTGAGAGAGTGCTGTTGTATCAAACAGAAGAGGACGGTGATAAGGAGCAAGCTGGCAAGTCCGCTGCGGATCCGGTGTATGAAGGTGTGCTGTTGCAAACATGCTTTTGCATACGTATTCCGAACCCGAGCAGAACCCGCACGTCTCATATTTTCTCTCATGTATCGGCATCGAAAATGGATTACAATTCTGGACCGGCTACATATGCTCGAATAAACTGGGTTCGATCAGTATTGTCGAGTCGTCCAGCGATCAGTCGAACTGTTGGCATTCAAGAATGCACGATTAAAGGGAAATGGCATCCCCAAGTCAAAACAGATGGATTCATATGTGAATTCCGCTTGAAAGTTGAGGCCGGCTGAGAAAAAGACGCCGGCAAGATGGTGGGTCTTTTGCCACTTGGACAGAACCACCACTAGCAGCTCCGAGCCATCTCACGATGAACTCCCGCAAATCCATCATATCACACAAGGAAGAAATTCTGGCCCATCTGCTCATATTTAAAGAGGCCTTGCCCCGCCTTTAGCAGTCATCTCTATTCCTCAACGATGTCTTCAAGCTTCATCATTGAAAGCGACTTACATTCAAGCGAACGACTTCCTTCAAATTTTTCGTCATCTAAAAGCCCTTGGAAGCACACTTCAGCTGCCCTTGCACTACGGGACCATCCCCTCTTCGTTGTCCGTGCAACTGAATATTTCGAATCCTACCTCGAACGCACCAAACTTTCCCTCAAGCGTGCGCAGCTTCTTGTACGAGCTTACTGTAGGGCTTGAAATGCCTCCATGTGCACCGAGAAGTCTTACATTCTATTCTCAGCGTTAACTATTGATGATGTGCTCAACCTCGATGAACCCTTTTGGGCGATGCATGGCCATCTATCCTACCCTCTGGACGGTGCGGCCGGAACATTAGCGACTATCCAAGTCAACCTCGTTAGCGGCACAATCGCTAACTATGTTTCTCGCCAACCCTCTCTGCAACCTTTGGTAGATGAGCTGCTGAACTTTGGCATCCTGTTCGTTGATTATTTATCTCCCCTTTCATAATTTTAATCTTTCTTTGTCAGCGGTCATTATTTACTCACTGAAGTTGGACATGGTCTCGATGCTATTAACTTGGAGACTGTGGCGGTTTCGGATGGTGCGGGGGGTTTTATCTTGAATACACCATCCCCTCAGGCAGCGAAGTACGACTCTTTTTTCTCTTTGAACCTTTTCACGACTGAGTATCGACCTAGAATGATGCCACCAACATCTCCTCTTGGTATTCCTGCTATCGCAGTCGTGTTTGCTCAACTCGTGGAAAATGGTAAGGACCTTGGTATACGACAATTCCTAGTTCCGATTACCGACGGCAAGTCCATGGCGAAAGGAGTCACCTCCCGGCTCCTGCCTCCCCGTGGCGGATCTCATCCTCTCAATCACTCTATTACCTCTTTTCACAACGTCTATCTCCCTGCGAGTGCACTTTTAGGTTCTCCATTGCCACTTCCATCGACACGGAATGCCAATCGAGACAATTTCCTTCAGCTAACCTTCCGAGTTGCAATTGGTGCCATGGCTCTTTCAACCCCAGGGATTCTTAGCCTTGAGCGCTCTGCGTTTATTGTTGGCTCTTATAGCCGCCTCCGAACAGTTGGTACCCCCGGGAAAGCAAACTCCATCATAAGCTTTCGCACGCAACACCAGCCCATTATAGTTGCCTTTGCCCTATCGTCGGTTCTCACTCAACTACACAGAGTATGTGTCAAAGTATTCCAAGATCCAGACGAAGATCCCCGTGTCAAACATGCTTACGCCACGTTGGCCAAGTCGACCATCTGTCATGCTGCAATGGGGTCAGCATTCGAGCTTTCAGAGCGTTGTGGGGCGCGTGGTCTGTATGAGATAAACGGACCTTCGAGTGATTTCGTAAGTCTTTCCGAAATATCCCACCTGTTTATACAACTTAACTTCACGATCAAGGCCAACTTAAGGGGTATCACAATTGCCGAGGGTGATTTACTTGGTCTCTCTATTCGTATGTTCAATACCATCATTTCAGCTTTTTGTTTTTTCACTTCAGTTACCAACATTCTATTTAGGTCTTACGGCCGAACTCCTTCTAGGTCGATATTCTGTCCACGAAGCGACAAATCCCGACTCTCTACTGGCATTACACGAGGCTGGTCTCTACGATGAAGCCCGCCTCCATCTCGTATCATCAGACCACCGTGGAGCTACCTTTCAACGTGATCTACTTCCTCGATGCGAAAGTATGGTCCGAGCTATTGGTCATAGAATTGCGTGGGAGGCAGCAATCGCTGCTGGCGTCGACCCCATTCTCATCGATGTTTTTCGAAACTGGGCCATCAAATACGACTCAGGGTGGTACGTTCAACACGCAGACCTTGACATGAATCGTCAACGGGAGATGGAGTCCTTGGCGATTGACAAAGCCTTACCAAAATTAGATGCTTGGATCTCCAACAGCTGGGCGAGGGAGTGGGCATCGGACATTCCAATTGTGACTCAGCGGAATTGGGATTCCTACGTGGATAGTTTGCCACTCTATACAGAAGATTCTCCTCACCCAATCATGGCTCATTTATAATATATATACGCTGTGTTTTAGGAGTTTAGCTTGGTATTTTTAGTTGTACATGGCAAGGTAGATAAAAAGTGATGGATTGGTTTGCTTATCCACTCGTGTACTACTAGTTTGTTAAGAAGGATACGAATACATCATGCGGAAATGATAAAAAGGTTATGATTGAAAGCACATGAGAATGGAGCCAAGTTAAGTCTATGCAACGATAACCGGCCCTCTTATTTATTGAAATTGCCATCCAGTGGGTAAGGTCAAGTAAGAATGTTTCAATAGTTGAGAGGCAGGTGGTCGCTGTGCGAGATCTCTACCGACCAATCGTCAAATAATTTCGCGCCTCATAGAACATGCGGGGGAAACATCACTTACACAGCAAGAGTTTTGAGCCTAAAATCGTCAGCTTCACTTGACAGAGTAACACCCTCAGGGATTGGCAGATTTTTCTTCTCGTGGTATAGTTGAAAGAGTATGGGAACCATGGCAGTTCCCACCCAGGGTTTAGAACCTGCCCACATCTGGACAACAATGAATCCGAGGCTCCAAATGTCAACCTTGGGAGAAAGCCGTTGGTCGAGGGTGTGGATCAATTCTGGTGCTAGTCGAAAAATGCCTCCTTCCCAGAGAGTCCAATTGCCCGGTTGCACATTGGCACGGGTGCCGATATCAGTGATTTTACAAACACCCTGCTCACTGACCAAGACATTGTCTGCCGTAAGATTCTGTAAATTCGTTAGGGGCTCTGAAGGATCCAAAATACATTTTTTTACCCCAGAAACAATTCCGTGAGAATGAATGTAGTCAAGCGCCTGAAGAATCTGGCGGGTGAAATATCGAACAACATCACGCTTCAGTTCACCCTTGACCCGAAGTGTTCCCGTGAGGGATAGTCCTGGAAAGAAATCGTATAGTCTAGGTGATATTCAACTGAATGGTCATTTGTGCAATAGAATAAGTGGGAACTGACATACATGTAGAAGGTACTCCCAGACACATCATGCCCAAAACATTGGACAATATTCTCATGTTCGAGATTTCTCATGACATAAGCTGCATCCACGAGTGTCTTCGCCGAGTCCGAATTTAGGTCCTCGTTATCATACGCTTTAACAGCCATCACAAAACCAGTATTACATCTTGTAGCTCGGTACACACTGCCACGAGGCCCTTTTCCAATACGCCGTCCTTTTTTCCAGGAAATACGATCTGTGAAACGTTTTAGATATATACATATGAAGTTTCGAGTGGAGGTTCAAGAGAGGAGAACAGACTTGGTTGTCCCAGATTTTCGTTTTGCTCAGTCGCTGGTTCATGTAAGCTTTCTACAAGACGAACCCTTCCGTCGAGAGACAATGGTTGCATGTTTGGGTGGTGTCGCGAGGATGTATGAGGCCTTGAGAGAGAAACAGATCTATTTCTAAAAAGAGAATTAATAAAGAATTGGTTGAATAAGGTGGTATGTCTCTGTACAATACCGAGCTGTTCCCTCGATTGGTCTGCGATCCGTTCTCTAAAGTCATAGAGCGAGGACGAGATTGAGAAAACCCTGGATACGGCGCGTTTGTGGTCGAGGGTATTCGCACCCGAAGCGGCGGTGTATTTGGAGTGGGTGAGACGTGATTCACTGTCTCTTCCGCCCACTCCGGTCCCTAGTGAAGCACTTGCTCAAATCATCCTAGATGCATTTTAAGGACGCTACTTCAACTTACGGATTCACCAGCCGGAGTCAGATGTGTCGTCCTACTTGAGATCTGGATGCTGCCATTGGTGCTATCAACTACAGCAGAATTCAGATAGAAAAGATCAGGGGCAAAAGCAGCTGAGATAACATACGACGAGAAGGGTACGCATACATGGAGGTAGGAAGCAAGAGAGGGTACCTAACGAGAAGGCGAGGCAGTGAAACAACAGCCGTAGACAGGACGGAGTGATCCTGGTGGCTACCTTCGGCAAATGGATTTTTTGGAGTCAAGGACCGAGTACAGCAATGAAGCAATGTCAGCGCGACGAAACAGACCAGGTTTCATCCTAGAACTGGATGGACATCACCAGTGGAACCCGAATAGACAATCTGGCGATGTGTAGACTGAGACATCGGGCGACAAGTCAATAGCTTGGCAGAAATTTATGGCATTTGCGACGGATGGACCGGCCTTGAAGGAAGCTTCATTGACGGCGTAAGCTAGTTTAACCAGACAAACGAAGACCCAAAATTCCCTAATACAATGAAGCAGGGTTACACCATTATAATTTGGCTATCAGGTCTGTCTGTTTTAGACATAGGTAAGCCTTCTGATTGGAGTGTGATCCCAGCACTAGAACAGATGTCAAAGTCGATAGAATAGACGTACGCGTTTGGGCTGAGTAATGGTCACGAGCACCTGGGTTAGTTGTGACCATGCGCGTCGGACTGTCAAAGATGATTTACGTTACCATGCGTAATATTCTGAAAGGCGGAAATGTAAGTCACGAGCAGAGTCCGAATCTAAGCAAACGGTTTTTAATCAGACAACAGGCTTTCAATTCCAGGTACACTTATCCATGCCGCTTGGGATGAGCATAATATATGACCTGGAGGAGATACTCCGATTTACACGGAAGGTCTGTTCAAATGAAACACTCTCGATGATCTGGAATAGGATCCGTGGCCATGGGATGCACATCCCAAACAGGCATCGCCGAAACGAGGAAGACTGGGGCAAAACCACATCTTCTCTACGAGGAAACTGGAAGACTTGGCTCAGCTTATTCTGTTTTTGGAAGCAGGATGCCCCTTACAGTGGATAAAGGCTGAGGAGGAAGCCAGTTTCTGACTATAATCAGGTTCAGGCAAAAGCAACGAGATGAGCACCATAATCTAAATTTCCTGAAAGATCCCAGAATAGCGGTGGTGTCGCGACAGTGATTGGGGCACCCTATTGTATCATGTCAGCACTGGAAAAAACCCCATGTACGGTTGGCGTCTTGTTTTTTCAGTACTATCGCTCGCGAACTTTCGCTAACCAGCGTTCCGACCTATGGAAATATGCTTCAATGCTTTATAATTTTCAATTCCTGACTTTTCTCGGCGGAATGGCCAGATGATACTGACGGCCTACCGCTCATCTCTTGACCCCATCCGTTGACGTACATGTACTAAGATTCATTATAATATCATTCCTAGATACTTACAGCCACCATTTCCACAGTTTTGCTTAGGTCACTTGGCTTACGACGACAATAATGCTATCTTCTGATTCTCTAGACCTGTTTTTAATTGTGTTTATGTGCCTCCCTGTTTCTGATTAAACTGGACCCTAAGAGCATCATACTTTTGTGGATCTTCAGCCAAATTCTTCGCACCGTTCTCGAGAACTCAAATAGAGCCCTCGCAACGGAGCCTCCACGAGTCCTCTGTCTCGTACCAGTTGGAGGCTCAAGGGTACATAGATTGCATGTCTTGGCTAGTGTGTCACGAGGGCCCCTTTGTCAGTACTTCAGTATTGATTGTACAATGAAAACGGACTCGGATTGTACCTGGGTTCTACACGTTCGGAGTCCTCCGTCCGTAATGACGAGAGCTGCTCTTCGATATTCGCTTTCATGACAGCGCTCTCCCATTTTTGGTTCCTGGTTTGGTTGTTCGTGTAAGGATTTTCGGAAACCGCGGTCCGTCACCCATCTGACTTACGCTTTGCATTGGCAACCAGCATTCAGTTCTCCTGTGGCTTCCCAAATTGCTCAAGCAAATAAAATGTTCGACATAATCTGCACCGTAGCGTTCGCGGACGGATCCTGGTCAGAATATATGAATGAGCCCTTCTGACTTTGACGTTTATGAAGTTGAAGGCGAATGATTGAAAAAAAAGTTGAATGGCCATGGGAGAGATTTACAAAGAGGATTTTTGTTCGGCGCTTGGGATCTACGTTCAAGACCAGCTCATTTGTTCTCCGAGAGAGTCATTTTGCAGCTTAGAGCGATTCCTCCGTCGCGATTTATTTAATTTCCGACCTCGGTTGTCATCATATCCGCAATCAACCTCGCCTCCCCTGTCTGTACGCTTACCGCGCTCCTGAAAAAGGGATCGAGCGTTCTGAGCGAGGAAATGAAGACTGGTGGCTGCAATGAGTGGGCTGAGCGTGCTTGGCGGATCCGTGTGCCTCATTACGCTGGTAAGCGGAGACTCGCTTCCGAGTTAGGAATGCTGCACGATCAAGCGTTCACTCTTGCCGCCGATCACTTTCCCCCATTTCAGGAACACAGGGTCGGATTTGTGACCTTGTTTAAGCCCGTTGTCCCTGAGACAAGTCAGATAAAAAGGGTCTTGGGGTGCGTCAGACTCATACATTTTCCCCCCCTTCGACTGAACCCTTTCACCTCAAACCCTTCACTACTCCGCATCCTTTTTGAAGTATGAAGACCCTCTCTGTTGTCGTCACTCTCCTCTGTGCCCTTCTTGTCGCCAGTGCACCTGTACGTCTCGTTGCGTTGTTCTCATTATCATTCGCGGAAGGCTCAAGCATCTTTGCCAGGTTGAAATCGTTAACCGTGAACCTGTTGCAGAAGTCGAGGCACGCCAGAATGTACGCATTCTTTTAGCTCATTTCTTTTTGTTTCCACCGTTCTCATTGTATGTCACCTCTGTAGTGCCCTCGTGGTGCGTGTGGCTGGTAGAATTGCATTACCTGCGTAAGCTGGGGGGGTTGGGTATGCAAGATCGACAACAAGCCAACAAACACGCACTCTTTTCTTTCCGCTCCCACCTCCCCACTACGTTTGTCTGAACACGTTGTCGAAACACCCCACACGCGAGAGGCGGTCCAGAAACCTCATTCCGGAATCCAGCCACTCGAACGTTCCGCAAATCCAATCCTTGCTGCTTTTATCCTCCCTTCCACTCACCTACGCACGATCTTACCTTACACTTCAATTTGGTTAATGGCGGACAACTAGTTATTTTTTCTCTCTGTAATATCACCCTTTCCTTGTTGGATTCCTTTCATTCATTTTTTTTTGGGTTCATGGCGATGTCGCTTGCGTTTAGTACATCACAATGTCATTTATATCTACAGTGAGCATTCATCTCGTTGCATACTGCGTTCTGAAATTGTTTGTTGCTTAAACGACCTGCTGTTGCAGAGAAATGTGTTGAGGATGGCGTTGTCGCTGGCATCTCTTTGAGATCGTACAGTGAACAAAAGCAGTTCATGCCGAAAGACCCGCTCTCCAAACTTTATATAAAACTGCGAATTGGACGGCATTCTGGGAAGTCTGGGGTGGGAGGAACGCACAATCAATCTGCCAAGGCACGTTTCTCATTCGATAGTGATTTGCTACTCTTAGGAAATTCATGTTATAATCCTAAGAGCATTTGACGTCCACAGAGCCACCATAGTTTCAAGCTGCACACTCACACTGCAGTCTCAAGGTTGAAGAGCAGTCAAGGGCAATCCCATCATTGCCATCAGCGGCAGGAACGCCGCCTTACATCCGTATTATAAACTGCCAGCGCCCTTCGTTTTCCCGCCCAACCCTGCGCCCACCGAGAACCCTTACCATTTTTTTGTCTAGAAGCGTCAAAACTATGAAGACGCTCTCTGCTTTCGTCACACTCCTTTGCGCCCTTCTCGCAGCCAGCGCTCCAGTACGTTTGACTTCCGTGTCATGTTTCTTAAAGTTTTAGTCGTGTGGGACTGACAGTTTTGTCGTGGTAGGTTGACCAAATAAAACGTGGACCAGAAGAAGAGGCTCGAGAAGTGGTAAGGACACTCATGTTTTCATTCTTTTCAAGAATATGATCACGACGTCATCTCTACGTAGTGTGTGCGAGGATCATGTCCCTGGTAGAACGCTGGGTGCAGCGTCTCCAGGACACAGCATTTGTTGAAGAGTGCAGGGACTGCATCAATCCACTCAAGGCACTTTGTTGTTCCTTCATTCATCTAACCCTGCTATGGGCACGCAAGTCCTACAAGTCTCCCCTTACAACATTGAAGTTAACAATAACTTCCCCCCTCCCCCACCAATCGCATCCGCAGACATCGCTCTTGAACTCTTATCTATGATTTACCTCTGATGGTGATATACATTCATTTTTTGGCCCTAGTTATCCTTTCAACTATTGTCATAATGGCGATCGTCGGTGTTTCAAGCACCCCGACTCGGAATCCTTACTTGATTATTACTGGCACTGCTCGTCTGTTTATCCCTTGGCTCCTCTCGATTTTAGCGAACATCTGTATTCATGTCAAATCAACTGGCAAGGCTAAGCCAACAGACCCTCAGTATTCGCGTTGCGAGTTCCTGCCAAACTTTTCATCTTTCCCTTCCAGGATGCTTGACCCAGGAATAGGTATCGACTGTTTCACATTCTCAACACCCTTCATCACTCGTATGGCCGCTATTCCTTCAGCAACGACGATCATGCTGAGACGCCCATGTTCACCTAGGACGTGTTTTTTTCTGCGTTGCTTTGTGGAGATGTCCGTTACTTGCAAAGGACAGCCTAGTCCCCATTGGTTCATTGGCTGATGCCAGATAAATAAGTAGCCGTCCCTCGGGCAAGAACGACCACCATCACGCATCAGGATTTGACAGGACGAGCTCCTTGTGGTCATTCGTCCGGCAGATAAAGCCAGGTACATGAACCACTTGACTTCATACTTCACTCCTCCCAGTACCCTGCTGAGACCTCCAACCTTGTGCCTCTCTCTTGACCATAATCTTCCCATCATGAAGACTTTCTCCTTCCTTGCCACGCTCCTTTGTGCTGTTCTTGTTGCCAGCGCACCTGTGCGGATCTTAGCTTCTTCCAGGGTCTAGGGGCGCAACTCACGACGGTATCAGATTGACTTACTGAAACAGCGGACGCCTGAAGCGTCCGAGTTATCCGCAGAATACGTGCGTTCTTTTAAACCTTCACTCTCAACTGTTTGACGAACCTTAGAGTACAGTGCCAACGAGGTGCCTGCGATACATGAATGAGTGCCTTGAAGCTGACGTAGGGGTGGGCCAAGCGGGGCACGGCCAGGTATGCCGTTCAACCACTTGAACCTTCAAATGCGATGTCAAAACACAATGAACCACTCCCCACCCTCTCTGGCTGTCTTTTCTACCCAGAACCTTCCCTCTTGTCCGAATATTTTCCACCTTCCCCGAAGCCCGAATTTTTATTCTGTAGGCTCTCAAACTCCCGACTCCTTCCATCTCCCCACCCTTCCTCTTAATAGTTGATCGTGTTTTGTTTTTGCTTTAATTCCACCTGTTTTCCGTGGATCTCTCTTGCTTGTCTTGAAAGCCCATCCCGCGCTGTCCTGCCTTTGAGAATGGGAAAGGCCAAGACAAATGAATATTAACTTGGATAATTCAAAAGGCAAAGAAGTCTAGTGGCGGAAATGATCTGGGGAGCTGCGATGAACCCTGGTACTCGTCTGCGAATGGCCTAACATCGAGGTTTATTTGTCTGGATGTATGCTAACAAAAGCTACTCCGGGTCGCATCAAGCTTGAATATTAACTATATTCATTTACAATCACGTATTGGGATGATTCCGGCACGATGTACAATATAACCCGAGAGAGACACAGTTCTGGAGACATTTGTGACCGTGGTGGTTCGGTGACGGGTGGATAAGCGACCACGATTCATGTATAAAGACGCAATGAAGGGTTTTCAGTCTTTCAGTAAGCTCAAAGAATAGGGATTTAGGCGCGTAAAGGTCAGGGAGGGGGGTGACAGCGTCTCAGTCCTGAAAAGCCGAACCGTGAGGATAAGTTGGTCAAGAGGCTCGAGGGTTTTGATAAAAATCTACAGTGAACTGAAATATTCACATTTCCATATATTCAAAAGATAATCCTCGTAGCTAATGGCTTCACTCCCTCTACCCGCCGTCGTCTGCACAAAACAATATCCATCGAATGAAGGGAAACCAGATCAACCCGCAAGAATTCATCAATTGAACACATTTTATGAGTAAATTTCTGAATTTTGTTTTTAATTCTTATAAGTACTCAACCTTTATGAGAAAACGAAAAGTACTTAGGCCGACATGTGATTGGGCGCTTCCCCTGATAATCTCTCACTTGACTTCCATCAACGATGACTTATAGTCTTCTCTCGCTTCCAGATGAATTATTGTGGAAGGTTATTTACCTTAGTTCATTGGCAGATATTCTTCGTCTACGTTCGGTATGACATCCGCTTTCCTCACCGCACGAAGTGTTTATTTGATGTAGGTGTGTAAAGCACTGAGGGGCCTCACATGTGATCGCTCTGTTTGGATGAAGTGCTTAGAGGAACTATGCCAGGACGTTGGTATGCCCCTAGGCTGCCTACTCCCTGATTATCAGACATCTTCTGTCATTGAGCAAATGGCCACGAGCTATCGACGCCTTCGCTACAGAATCTTGGAACATGGAACGAATAACCGACCAGGTGCACTCACTCCCAAAGGCACTCGTTGGATTGACCCTCCCCATTTATTTGAATTCTTGTGTATCAAACTTGTTATCGGAGGACGATTTTTACTTGGATGTGTTGCTTCAGACCATGTCTTTGAACTCCAAATCTGGGACTTGGGGTTCCCGGGTGGTGGTGGAGGATATCCAGCGGATGGACCATTGGCAAGCATCCCGTTTGTTCCTCCTCCTAAAGTCACAGCTTGGGGACCAGATGTAAACGACTTACTTTACATTCACGATACTCGGTATTATCCCGACCGCGTTCTGTGTTGCGTAACCTTCCTTTCTCCTCAAATTCACAAGTGAATCCTTTTCCCATATTTTTCGATTTCAGGACTAAAAATTTTGAATAGCAGCTCATATTGTTGTGTTTACGAGGTCAAGCTTCCAACTTCTCCTGGAGATCCAGAGGCGAAATGGACGGTCTTGGCAAGCCACGCAGCGATTCCTGCAGTCAAATACTGCGGATACTTTGGTGGTTATATTGCTTTTCTCGATGGATTAGATGAAGGCAATCATCAAATTGCTCTGTATGACGCAAATTCTGGCACAACCATTTCTTGGAACGTTGACCCTCCAAATATTGACAATGTTCGTATCCTGTTTCTTAATTTCTTCCGTTAACCGACATGTCCTGGCTAGTTTATGATTATCCCTGGACCAACCATTTTTGCTTCAGTGGACCACCATGCAGAGAACTTCGTCATTTACCAATTCCCGCTCACCATGCCGCGAGATGGGAACTCTCATACAATATCTAACCGCCCCATCGGGATGCTTTCCTATTCAGACGATATCCATTCGAAAGGTATTTTCACTCGACTTCACCAGTCATCATTATACCCGCTGTCAGACGAAACCCCTGCCTCCATGGCTTTCACGATTGTTATCCAGACGGTACCGCAGATACCCGAAAACAGATCATATGCCATTCATAAACATATCACCTACAACGTCGATCCCCACGTTCCTTTAGAAGACAAATGGAAACACATCACGACGTTCGTGTCAATTATCCCACAACTCGTTCTTTCTGACAGCTTGCATGCTGTTCCCGTTCCCGGTGGGAACCAGATGATTTGGTGGCAACGAAATGGTGCTATTCGTTTATATTATCCCAGCTTTGATGAAAGCAAAGAAGGATTTGGTGGGATGTTGTTTCGAAGCGACGAAGCACCAAGTGAGCCACTGGAAGATGGGCAGACTGAAATGCACATGGCATGGGAGACATTCTCTTTCTCGCCTCTCATGGCGCGACTTTGTTTTTTAGACGACGGTAGAGTCAAGGTTCTGGATTATGTGGACAATCCTGACGATTTGGCCAATGAGGGCAGGGAAGTAGAAGAGCTAATTAGTTCCTTGGAAAATGTATTGCCATAGTTGTATCGTCTCAATTCAACATAACTCCAGACGCCCTAACTAGAGTCTGTATGTAGTCTGGAACCACGGCGCCCGACAGTTCACATGCTGGTAATCTTCGGCACTTCCTCGCGCCACCACATCGAACGTTCAACCCAATCGACTATCTGCCAGTCAGTATTTGACATTATTTGGAATTAAAGAAGATGCGTACTCTTCCACAAAGCTGGACGAGTTTACCAGTCAATCTCACAATTTGATGTGGCACAGTTTTCGCTATGGAGTCCATGTTGAAGATCCAAAGTAGAGCCAAAGACTAGGAGAGTTAGACTCACGAGGGTACAGGCGCTGCTAATGCAGCAGAGACAAGAGCAATGAGTGAAATGAGTGAGATTTTGATTTGCATTTGGTAGGGGACGGGAAACGGAAGTTGGGGACTTTTCCGTGGGCAACCCGACTCATTTTTATACTGGTTGTATGAGACGTGCCTGAATCTTGGTTCTCCCATCAATGGTCAGTGATAAGATGGGGTCCTACCAGAACATCACGAGGTACACGCACGACAAGAATAGCCAACAAAACCAAACTCGGACAAGATAAGTTCATGTAAAAAGAATCATATTCAAAGTGCCCAAAGAAGACAGAAATTTCAGAGGAAACGAGTCGGAAAAACTTGAAGTTTGGCTCCAAACTCCATCTGAATCAGTTATCAGGACGTTAGAATCGGACGTAACTTTACTCGTTTTGGCTTGGTGATCTCGTGGATTGCTTCGGACCAAGAGAAAGTAGCCCTCGGGGCCGACAAGCTAAATGGAAGGTAAATAGCCTCAACAGCACTACTATTTCGAAGCACGAAGCATGCGCAATCCGATAATTTCAACCATTGTTGACTGCCACCGACGTGATGTGAAGCCCAAGCCAAGAAAATTGGGCCTCGTTGGCCTGTCATATCTGAGCATTGATATCATTTTAAGTTAAACCCAAGAACCCAATCGGTAAAGACAAAGCTGAAATCCTTGAAGGCAAAACCAAGGTATACTTTTAATAAGTTCTCAGAGATTCGGCTACATTGCCAAACCGCCGAACAGTTCTAAGAGAAACGGACTGAATGAACAAAGGTAAACGTATAAAGTAATTGCATGCTGCAATCGACACACGACAAAAAGCGAAAGTTCCGATTCCCCTCTACACCCTGGATTGGAAAATTTTCGGTTTGAAACGCTTATTTTATGCGTGCAGATAGAGGAAGATAACTATTTCGAAATCTTCCTTTTAAAAAAAAGTCGGGATTCAACTAGAGCAACCATACTGTGAAAACGATAAACTATATAACAAGAGAGAAACAAGGGAATTGGAAGAGAAATGAAGTGGAATGCTGGTACGCTGGAGATGGATTGATTGTACAATACATAGCCAAGGAGTTACGGGGGAGGCTGAGGTGCGTTTTTGATCATTTCAGATAAGGTGTACGAGTCCAAAAACTGCTTCATATGAACAATTTTCCCGCTGTCATTAAAAGTCCAAACGTTCATGGAGGTGATGGAGCCTGAAGTGCCGTCTTTGAATTTGCCATGAGCGGTTGTCTGAATCGTAAAAGAGACATGATTTATCCCGCTGAATGAAAGGTTTGTAACAGGTTGTTCGTACATGAGTCACGATTTTATCCCCCGCATCAATAAATTCTTCTACAGTCATCTAAAATACAAAGCGATCAGCAACATACTCAGCCAGCAGGACGCGAAGAAACCAAAACATACCTTTCTCTCCAAATACATTGCACTTCCCATACTCATATGCTCAATCCACCCATTCTTATCTTTCTCTGGCCATCCAATCACAAGGGGATAAGTCACAGCTTTGAAGTCGTCCGCAAGATGTTCAGCAAACATGCCGGCGCTGGTACTGAGAGACATTTTGTCGATAATGGAGTGAATGACTCCAGCATTGGATGACATGGTGATGGTAGGAAGAAAAAAAGGTGAGAGGGAAAATTTTGAATAACGTGTCCGTGACGCATGCCTGCTATTGTTCGAAGACCCAGCATGATAAGCTGAATAGGGTTGAATGACTCGGGTTATTATGCCGACACAAATGATAGGAATGGGAGATTTATATGAAATTGGTGAGAATTTTGAAGGGTATAGCTGCACAAGCTTAAGATAAGGACCAGGAAGGTTGAATCCGGGTGATCTTCAGACGAAGGAGGACTTCCGACTTCCTTGAAAACTGGATCGCTCAAAAATGCATGTAAAATGGATTGAGTATTTGTCTGTGGATATGGTCATCCATAAAACCTGTTCAAAGAATCTCGAATGGCCATTCATATAGGATCGGGAGGAGATAGACTGTGCTGTACGAATAGTATATGATTCTGCGACACATGGTGGGGAAACGCTATTTCATAATTTAATTGTCGGATATAAAATCAGGATCAATATTTATGGACATAAAGTACAAAAGAGAAGCGAACGTTAGGGGTGGAGTGGTTTACCGATCCACAAGATGGCAACACTTAGCTCACCACGAGGCCCATCAAAGAAGACCCCACCAAGAAGGGTTGCAGGAGTCCTCAAACGTGACTGTCGAGCTGGCGAGGGTAGCAGCCCGTCAACAAAGAGCTCGCCGTGAGGAGCTGACAGCAAACGCAGTGGAATGACCGCAGGGAATCAAAGTGCGGCGCCGATCTCATTAGGTTCAAAAAAAAAGATTTAAGACCCGGTTCTCATGGATTGGGGAAGTTAAAAGGCTAGTGTCATCTTCAACAGCATTAACAACTTTCCGAAGGTTTTCCGGGGGGAATCCTCGCCGTAAGCCTTGCGGAGTGCTCTAGCGGGGTGTAGCTTGCATGTGGGGAGCCAGAAATTACTGAAAGAATGTTTACACTTGCTAGGGAAGGGTTAGAAGGACTCTTGTGGAGGGATAACTCAGGGACGCACTATTGGTGGTGAATGAGATACGTCCAAGGGTGTGGCGGCTGAAGCTGCACTCGATGACGACGAATGTTGTTCTGAGGACTCGTTTTGAACCACGCAGACCAGAGAAAAATGATCTCCTTCTCAAATCTGATGGTTATCCTTTACTATAAATTATGTTAGCAGAGTCCCCAAATCGGAGAATAGGACGTGGGGCTCGTCCCAGTTAGCATCTGGAGCAAGTACAGAATTCCTCTCGTCTGGAGGTGCCATTAGGAGCTGGACAAGGGAACGCACAAATGGAGCTAAAGCCCATGCTCGGACGTCCTTGTATTCATGAGCAAAGGAACCAAGTTGTTTTGTCGCCACCCTGTTTGAAGATCAGATGACCCTTGTCCTAAGCCTCTTGCATGATGAATGCGGATTGTGGACGAATTCTGGTATAACTTCTGATAATATTGCATAACTCATTTTGATACAGCCGTGTTGCACCTGCAACCAATGGTTTAGCCTGCTGAATGTTTGGTGACTAGATTCTGGAACATACCTTAGGTAACTAAGCTTGGCATTCTTGCCTGACCTTCAGACCATTTCCGGAACGAAGGATCGCACTTCCAACTTTACGCATAGCCAGATTCTAAGCCTTCTTTCCAGTAGTTATGGGACATCTGGGTTTGGAAAGTGGTTCAAGACTTGATGACCTTGGTCGGTGACCGCTCTCGTTACAACCTCAGTTCTGTACACCCTGTTCTCATGGCTACCCATGGATCTCTGAAATCCAAATTTTACTCATTCCATGCTAGCCATGAGAGAGAATAAGAACGTGGGGCAGCGGTTATATTGGGAACGGAGGTCTAGGGAAGAGTGCTTGTAGGGTTCATGGCAGTTGTGAAATATTTAGGCCATTTCACAGTATTAAGATGGGAAATGAAGAGTCCTCCTATAAGCGATGGACAGGTATGATTTAGGTCAAGTCAGTTGTTCAAACACAAATGACCCTGTGGGAGATGGAGGCAAACGCCAAAACGCGAATGGCCACGGCATCAATAGCAGCGCAGTTGGCCTTTCCTTCCACGCCGTCACGACGCGTCGCAACCGAGGGGATTATATAACCTCTCCTTCCAACTCCTTCTCTCCCCACACTTCTTGCAAAATAAAATAAAATGGACAACTCGCTCATTCAGCTGGTCAACCGTCTCCAAGACACCTTCCACAACTTGGGAGGTGAACTGGATATGCCTCAAATTGTCGTCGTCGGGTCGCAGAGTGCAGGAAAGAGCTCTGTATTAGGTTCGTTCTATTCCAACTGTTTCCTTTTTTTCAAGAACAGTACCTAATGAACCATAGAAACGATTGTTGGCAAGGACTTCCTACCGCGAGGGTCTGGTATTGTAACACGGCGACCCCTCATTCTACAGCTCGTACATGTCGAGGGCACAGAAGAATGGGGCCAGTTCTTACATCTGGAGAAGAAGTTCACTGATTTTGAGGAGGTAAAAAAGGAGATTGAGGCTGAGGTACTTCTCTCGTTTCCTTATGCCATAATGACGTTCTCATTTTTTTTCCCCATAGACCTTCCGCGTCGCTGGTCAGAACAAAGGCATTTCAAAGCTCCCCATTTCTCTCAAAATATTCTCTCCGAATGTACTCGACCTCACGGTGGTGGATTTACCTGGTTTGACCAAGGTACTGAACAGACTGATAAATGCCATTCCTCTTACTTACTTTTCTTTACCACTTGTCAGATTCCTGTAGGAGACCAGCCCTCTGACATCGAGCGCCAGATACACAACCTCATTCTCGACTATATCACACCCGCCAACGCTATCATCCTTTCCGTATCTCCTGCGAACGTCGACCTGGCCAACTCAGAGTCGCTGAAACTAGCCAAGCAGGTTGATCCACAGATGCGCAGAACGTTGGGCGTACTTACGAAATTGGATCTTATGGATGCTGGGACGAACGCGTTGGACATTTTGACAGGAAGAGTGTACCCATTGAAGCTGGGTTTTGTTGGTGTAGTGAATCGCAGCCAAGCTGATATCAATGGTATCGTGAATTTCTCTGGATACTTTATGGCCATATTTTTTTCTGACTTCTCGCATTCTTAGAGGCCAAACCCCTTGACTACTCACTCCGGAAAGAAGAAGACTTCTTCAAGAACCATGCCGTATACCGCAACATCTCTCACAAGCAAGGCACACGATACTTGTCTCGCGTTCTCAACCAAGTACTCCTTGGCCACATCCGTGACAAGCTGCCTGATATGAAAGCGCGACTCAACACCCTTATGGGTCAGACACGACAAGAGCTGGAGAGGTTAGGCGAAGGTGTCGGAGAAGCTGCAACCCAATCTGCTCTAATCCTCCGTCTTATGACGCAGTTTGCTCGAGACTTCGTAGCCAGCATCGACGGAACCAGCGTTGGGATCAGTACCAAGGAGCTGAGTGGAGGCGCAAGGATCTATTACATCTTCAATGATGTCTTTGGTTCTGCACTTTCTTCCATCTCTCCTCTACAAAACCTCGAGGACTCGGATATTCGTACTGCCATTCGCAACTCGTCCGGCCCTCGCCCGTCACTTTTCGTCCCAGAGACCGCATTCTCGCTGTTGGTGAAACCTCAAATACGCCTCTTGGAAACACCTGCTTTGCGGTGTGTTGAGCTAGTATATGAGGAGTTGGTGAAAATCTGCCATGGGTGTGGACAGAGCAACGAAGAACTGAGCCGATTTCCTAAGCTGCATACACAGCTAATAGAGGTGGTCAGTGAACTGTTAAGAGAGCGTTTGGGACCAACAAGTGACTATGCTAGTTCGCTTATCAAGGTCAATTTGCCTTCCTCGTCTTTGCTAGCCCTTAGTTTCTCACTCTTCCTAGATCCAAGCATCGTACATCAACACCAACCACCCCATGTTCGTATCCAACTCGTTCTTTGGGCCTCCACCCACTGAGCATGGGTCATCCGGGCATCATACCAATTCGAGCTGGGAAGAAGATCACAGAGGCACTGGTGTTGGTGGAGACCCATTCTCGTCGCTCTTACCATCATCCGACAACGAATCCACCACGTCATCCACGGAGGATCATACTCTCACATCAGAAACCCGTCCTCACGCCCAGACAAAGCCTCACCGTCGTTCATCACCTGGCCCTACCGGCATGAATGGCAGTGGTCGGTCCGTCTCGAATACTCTTCCCGATCGACCCCAAACGTCTGCTGCCACTATGCGTGGTGCGAAGGGGAGAGTGAGCGATATGAGTGGAGGGTATGCTTCTGACTCTGCTGGTGGTCCTCGAGGCGGTGCAGGTGGTGGTGGGAGCGCTCGCGAAACCTTCTTGAACTATTTCTTTGGAGCGAATGGCCCTGGTCCACTCGATCCTACTTCATCATCCTCTCCTTCATCCCATCACCACCACACTCACCATATGCCGTCTGGCCCAGGCGCCTCAACTTCCACTGGTAATAAATCTTCGTCCGGTGGAGTTCGCCCCACAGGACGAGACGTTTCTGGTCCGACCATCTCCAGCGCTGGCTTACTGAGCACCAGGAGGAACCCAGATACAGAAGGGGTATTCGACATGAAGAGCTTGGGCAAGCACATTGAGGCTGTTCCTAGCTCATCTGGTGGGAGGGAGGAAATGGAGACTGGGTTGATTCGAGGGTTAATTAGCACATATTTTCATCTGGTCAGTTGTCATTCTTTTTTTTTGGAACTTCCCATCACCTCATTCTGATTGATACTTTTTTTCAGGTCCGTCAAAGCATAGCAGACCTCATCCCAAAGGCAATCATGCATTTCCTAGTCAACCACACTTCAGAGCTCGTACAAGATAGACTTGTCTCATCGTTGTACAAACCTGAGCTATTTGGTGAACTTTTGAATGAGGATGAAGGGTTGGTTGCTGAAAGGACCAGAGTAAAGGCATTGCTAGAGGCTTATAAGGAAGCATTTAGAACTCTGAGTGAAGTTGGGATGAAGGCTGTTTAAGGTTTATTGGGGTTACCAAACATGAACTGCCTCTTTTCTTTATGTTTCTTCCTTCACCGAGTTACATTTTTTTTTGCTGTTGGAATTTTTTGTTCTTGCTTTCTTATGACAATTGATAGAAGTGGTGGTATTCAATATGGTATTCCACTCATATACAATGTACAATTGGGATGAAATATTTCCCCAGCATTCATTTGCTTTGGGAAGGTACAGTTAAAGGCAGTGAAACACATCTGGCGAGTGTCCAGAGAAAAAGGTTGAATGGGATATTCTTGGTTCCTACTTTATGCAACCATGTTCCTCAAGCACCAGCTCAAAAGTCAATAACTCAATCATCTCTATTTCGATCGGCTGGCATAATAGTTATCGTCTGAGGTACCGTGAGAACACCCGGACTTGCAGGTAGAGTGCTCAAACTCACGTTAGGATCTTCATTCCTCCGAATACCTTCATCTATTTGGGACCAAATCGTGGCAATCTCGTTCCAAAATTTCTCCCCTGATAGTGTCGAATCTGAAATATCACGTCTTGGGATGACAACTCTGCGGTCCGAAGGCACATGAGATCTTGATTGTCCAGCCTCTATCATCCTGATAGAGGCACGAATCGCGTAACATCGTAAGCGAGGATTCGTGTAGAGTTTAGAAAGGGCTGAAGAAAATATGTTGTCCACATTGTTGCATATGACGAGGATGTGAGTGAGGTTAGCACATTGGAACCACTCTGCCGTAGGTTCTGCGGCCGAAGAGCTGTATGTGGTGAGCTTCTCAAGAGTTTTTACCACAGTGCTAGAAGAAGTAATCTCCCGGGCAAGAGCACTAATATCTTTGTAATACCAGACAATGAGTTCTTGTAATGGAAGCTGCACCAATCCCGAGGCAACTGAGGGTTGACCGTTCAGATTTTGAGAGCCCCATAGTGCAAGGAAGGTCACATTATAGAAGGAAGAGAGAGGAAAATCTGCGTGATAAATGTTGCATTTCAGTCGATGCACAAAGCCCCATGAAGAAGAATTCGAAGAGGATAAGAACTCGTTTCGATCCACTTCTTCACCTAAGCTCTTGCTTGAGACGCCTGAGAAATCAACAGTATGGTATAATCGAGGAAGAAAACTAGGTGAAAATTAAATGAGTGATCAAAAAAAGAACAGAAAAACTCTTGTGGGAGTCAATTGGGTGCGCACCATTGATGAATCGATCGCGAAAGTAATATGATAGACAATATGGAAGAACGGGGCTGGGTATCAATCAGAATCTCGAAAATAGCGATTAAAAGCTCCGCTGGTAAGGTTGTAGAGACTGAAGATGATCCCAAATCATTGGCTGAGATCATCGTGAGAGTGTGAGCCAAGCGTCAAAAATCGGCGCTCGTAGGAAAGTATTGCTGTCAGGCTCATGCAGCAGGCTTGTTTCCGAAACAAGATTGTATCCATCATCAGGATACTCTCATGACCGCCGCCGAGAAAATTTACGATGCACGGGTTAGTTTATTGATCTTGTATTGTATGGAACAGAGCGTGAAGGAAATGGGATTTATCGGGCAAAATTGATTAGAAACTGTTAATGGCGGAGTACATTATACAGCTAGGTGAAATTCCGCGATTCCAATGAGAGTGAGATGAGTGATCATACTTGTGCGATGTATTCACAACAATAAACCCATTTGATCACACTGTTTAGGTCCTCCGGGATTTATCAAGTACTTACAAAGACAGTGAAAAATTGATCTTCTAGTTACGACCAAGATCAATTAGCCGACTTTCAGAAAAAGGAATTCTATCAAGTCACGGGCCAGCGATTGCATCGGTCATGAATTAAACAGTGCTCTGGGATCGCTATTTTCTCGAATCAACTTCTCTGCGTGGTCCCAGACACTCGCGATGCCCGTCCAAAAGCGGGTTCCGTGGTGGTATAAGTACGCAGGCTCATCGTGGAGAACCACGACTCGCCTGTCTCGGAGTATTTCGTTGTCCGGCTTGCTAACCTTTGAGACAGGAAATCCAATTCCGTAGCATACAAGACGTTGGTTGGTATGCAGCTTGGAAACTGCCGAGTCTCCGATCTCGCCAAGCTCTCTACACAGCGCGAGGATGTGGCTGAGATTTTTGCATTGAAGCCAGCCTGGGGCGGGCTCACAGCAGAATGAGCTGTATGTTGTGAGTCTTTGAAGTGTATGAAAAATAGTGCTTGAAGGAGATGTCTCCTTGAGAAGCGCCCGATTATCCCGTTCAGACCACACAATGAGTTCCTGCAATGGAACCGTGGTCAACGCAGAGGCAACTGAAGGCTGCTCAGTTAGATTCTGGCCTCCCCAGAGAGCGAGGAAGGTTAGATTTGAGAAAGAGGAAAGAGTGAAATGGCTGGCGTAGATGTTGCATTTCAGCCGACGGACATAGCCCAGGGACGCGGGGTTTGCACAAGCCAGCAGTACCGTGCGGTCGATTCCATGTCTTGCATGCTTCCCTGTATCACCGGCGAAATCAAGAGTGTGGTAGACTCGAGGGAGAAGGCTATCAAATGGCTCAGTTTTGGTTTGGGACTGTCAGGAGAGTTTTAAGACGCCGACAGGTGATAAAATGTTTTCGAAACCAGTAAGACAGGTTGAGAGGAGCAAGGGTAGATGTCAATAAAAGTCTCGAGAATGATAATAATGAGCTCAGTTGGAAATGTGATTTTTGGAGAAGACCCTTTCACACTCGAGTTCATGGTAGTTGAAACCAAAGGAATCAAATTCGGCGCCTAATCAAAGGCTGTTTCTCCTTGAACAGCATGTATACTTGAGCTCCGTGTCTCTAACCTCAGTGCTCTCCACTTTCTCAAGCTTCTTTCTGCTTTATTTCTTTCCCTTTTGACTTGTGAGGCAATAAACGAAACTTGAACCTTCTACCAGGATATACCAAGACTCGAATCTTGCAGTGACTTTGGACTCCCTACGACGCCTCAACGCCCCCAGTTTGACAGTTAATTTTACAGAGGCTGCATGGCTATGGAGTGAGACCTTCAGCACCTTCGACCGACTTCCTCCATCATTATTCTTTTAAAAGACAGGTCTATGAGCGCGGTCCGTTTGTCATGCAATCAACAGTAAATATGATTCTAATTATTTTATGCCTACAACATAGTCTTGACATTTCTCCTTACCGCTGTCTTACTCTCGTGCCTCCGGTCCGAGAGCATCGTTTGGATTCAATGGTCGACGGTTCACCATCACATGAAATCAATATTTTCAAATGTCTTGGCCATGTCATACTCGAGGAGAATCTGAAGTGATGAACCAGCGAGTCCAAGGGTGACTTTGACGCGTTGCGTGATTCTGGTTCCCTATCCATACGAAAGCTATGAAGAAGCGCTCCTCAGCAAGAGCTTCTGAGTAGCCGCGAGATACCATTCACTGTCCTGTGTCGTTCATCAACCCTTTCTCGTCACAGTTACTATTTGATCTTATGCATGCAGGAGGTGCTATTCCGGTCCTTTTGGCTTCTTGGGGCCTGTTGACATAATTCACTCCTAGGCTCCGAGGTACGCTCATGATATCCCCTCCCCTCATATGAAAGACCTTGGTACTTCTTGGATAATCTCATTTTAGTCTGAATAAGATTGAGTACGGGGTGGGACTTGATTCCTATCCGCCTCAAAAGGGAAACGGCATGATGGACCGGTGCACATTTACGTTTCTCTCGGGATACTCACTCATCACTCATTGTAGGGGCTCAGAAACATTTCCAGCCACCGTCCAACGTCAATGTCAATCTGTCGATGCCTCTGCAGGTAACTGTCCTAAACCGTATTATTGTTTATGGAAGGCTCAGTGTTGCAAAAATTTGTCCCCCGAGTCAGTGGTCAACAACGACAGGTGGTTTCCGAAATGGATTCAGGCACCGGAAAAATACCATATAAAACTGAAGGCATGAACTATCGAAGAGGTCCCCTCTTGCCACCTTTTCTCATCCAAATGCAAATCAAGACTGTCCTTCTTTCCATTGCCCTTCTGGTCTCGGCCACTCTTGCTGCTCCGGGGTTAGTAGAATAATTCTACTATCTTCATTTGATTTCATCGTTGTTCCAGCACCGATATCCTTGTGGATTGGCGAAGGGAGCCAGGTGTTGAGGTTCCGACCTAGAAAGCTACGAAGGTATGGCTCAACGCTTGATGGACGCGAGTATATTAACTCACTTCCAGCTCCAGAGCACGATTTGTGCACTCCCGTGAGCCGACTGTATGACCAGCCCTGTTTCTCTTACTCATATGCGTTCTTCCAGTACCCACAGATGTTTCAGTTTCTCTGTCGCACCTTGTGAATGTGTTGAATTTCTTTCATTGGACTGTAGAGTAGGAGAATCGCTGGGCACAAATCGAATATTGAATCTATTCAGGACCAGTGTACTTGAGTTTGAATGTTTATCATGCAATTCTAACTGCTATGAAACACATACTCGCGCCAGGTAAATCTCAGCAAGTGGGACGGCCAGTGTGGGCACTGTCAATGTTTGGGCACCAAAATGGCCCAGAACTTGGATGCTCTCCTGGTATATTACTCACGACGGACAGCGTCCATACTTATTTTGCTCTCATCCCGGACTCTAGAGTCCTCGTATGCACCCGTTTCGCCTGTTCATTCTTGTTCCCACCTCGCGAAATTTTGGCGACCCCTGGTCGACTTGCATCTCCATGAACACGGACCAAGGATACTTGATGTCGAACCTGGAAAGGGAGCTCTGGTGAACCCTTGCCAGATCATCCGCTTGAATTGACAAAGCTGGACCTCGTGCTCCTTGACTATGCACAAGCTTACACAGCCCGTGTCTTCGTCACGGCACACTCGCTTCGCTCGTGGCCGCTCCTCAACACAGGCTTGTTCCAGCTTGTAGGGGGCTGCGCCCCCAAACCCCCGCTTGCTCGCTGCGCTCGCCTCGTCTGTTGCATAAAACTTATCAGTTAGTGGTCAGTACTTTGGACTATACAAAAATTTTGGAGATATAGTAGCAGATGATTTGTATCCTATGGCTAAGTAGCAGGTACGGCTTCCCGCCCCAATTTTTACCATATTCTACTTCCATATGGTTAACTATTCTAATGTAAAGTTCTCTTAACCTATAAATTTTACAGGCCTAGGACGTTCTAACTTGGAAAAACTGTTCCAAAGCTCCCCGGAAAATCTAATCACCATGAGATTAAATAGTTCACCAAGCCAGTCACCCGTAGACTGAGGCATCCACTGATCTGTTCACCACTGCTGGACGCTCAAACGAAGGGAATAGCTCCTCGGTAGCGTATCGTTGAACCGGGAAATGCGGGGTAATGGGTGGATTCGGAGTGTTCTGGGGTGGCTCTCACTGAGCGGTCCCCAATAGATACTGTAGCGTACAATCGTTGTACCGTAAACATATACATAGCAATACAGAAATTCGTGCGCTTCCTTCTCTTCCTCAGACTCTGCGTGGGTGATAACCTGGTGTATTGTCGTAAACTACCCGCCCTTTCATACTAAAGCGCTTCCTATGGTTCCTCCTTGAAACACCTATACACTTGAACCCTACTTACTCCTTTTCTTCCTTGATTCACATTTACTACATGTTTCAACACAATATATTGTCTCAGAAGGACCTCGCTGCCATGTGGAAGCGCGAGGATGTGTCAACCCACATAAGCCCGATCCCATAAACAGCAAAAGTACGTCGGCGGCCATTCCTCTGCACTGTTTCACCCAGCCTCTCTCCATTCTCGCTCTCCGACTCATCCCTATTGTTCTCTTCTGCTTCTGATCCCCGACACAGGTGGTTGATACCTTCTACCCTAAACTTGTTCAGAATGAAGCAGAGTGTCTCGTAGGGGGAAGCCGAGTCTTCTTCTCTCCGAAGACCCCAGGCTGAGAAGTAGAGAAAGGTAAATCAATATATTTGAAACTTTACTGTAGGCGTTAATCGAGGGTCGTTTTGTGGTAATTGGTAAATAGAGAATGTATTCCTACATCATTGGGGGGGGTGGTTGTGGTTTTGGGTGGGGGGTGGGTAGGTGTGGAGGGAACATAGAGAAAGAAAGAGGGAAATAGGGAAGGGATGAGAGAAGCTAGGTAAGAGGAGGGAAATGGCGAGGGAGGGGGAATAGATAGCAAAGGCCTATTAAAAATTGAAATAAGCGGTGAGTGGCAGCAGGAGGCGGCGAGTGCTCATTCTGGTGATTCTTGAGTTCCGGTAGGAAAAAGAGGGAGGCGTACGCACCGGGAAACTTAGAATTTAGAGGCTTGTTGAAGAAATTAACGCGGCACAGATTGAAGTGGACGACGAGCGAAGATGGTGGGCAAATGTGGCATGCGTTCGTAAGTGGAAATGATGTCAGCGCGCTTGCTGGCGATGAGCATGGTAGCCAACGTAGGAAGGTGGTGGCAAAAAGGCAAGTGGTGTTTCATGCGGATGGTTTATGCGCGACACGCTTGCGGCAGGACGAACGGGAGCTTTCGATTTATTATGTAAGTGTGGCTGTGCATTTGCTCTGCGTGGTACTTTAAACTTTTGGATTGTAACATCCAGATCACAAAATTTATGCAAATTCATCTGACAATGGTCTAGTCTGCAACAAAGGAATTAACTAGACAGATAGGTATCGATACAGTAAATGAAAAATCGAACAACAGGCAATATCAGGTCAGGTATGTGAGTGAGATGAATGAATGTGAGTATGTATGAATGCAACAGAGTAAGAAATGTGGTAAGGTTGGAGGAAAGATCAAAGGAGTCTTCTATGGACCGAAAAAAAAGAAAAATCTAAACATAGCTAGACAGATGTCTCAAAGCAAAGCGATAAGGCAAAGATGGTAGAAAGAACTAGCTTTCTATGAAGACGAAAAAAAAAAAGGACAACACCAATCACAAAGAATCACACGTTTCCAAGAATTTATTCTTCGGGACCCTCTGCTTATAATCATCCTTCCACGTCGTCAAATTCGCATTCGAATAAGCCTCGGGGAACCGCTCAATGTACGCTCTCGTTGGGAAGTCCGAGGGATCGCAACCAACGTTGATCTCGTCTGTTGGTTGGTACACGCGAATGTAGTCGACGCGCATGATAGCAGGGAAAACGAGCTTATCATATTCGACTGTGCCGAAATTTTCCGACATGCCTAGGTTCATGATTAGGTACTAAGCAAATAAAAACTGTTAGATGAGGCGAATGAAGGAATAAGATGAATGGTTTTTACCATGGGTTCCATTGGCATAGGTCGAGCACTGATTTCGGCTACAGGGTCTGCACCGGCGCCGGCAGCGAGCATGGTCCAAGCAATTTTGCCATCGTTGAGCCACGAGATGTAAGCATCGTCAAAACCTAAAAATTGATCCATTGGCGAAAGAATGAGGAATGATTGTGGAAGAACCAACCCCTCTTATACTCTACACCATAGATTGCAAAACAGCTAGTTCCTCCCAGCTGATAACAATTCTGGTCTATTAACCAGATAGATTAAATTGGTGGATAAATAAGAGATGGGAAATTGGAGACTGACTGGTCTTGGAAACGACACTCATAGCTTGCTGGAAAACATTTCCCTTGAACCCGTTGATCTCTGAGATGGTAGGGTCCGGAATGACTACAGACAAGTGTTTAGGTCTCAGGGAGAAGATGAGTTGGAATACTGCTCACTCATGTTCGTCGCGTTATTCCATTCGTAGTTGACATTGAAAGGAGCGAATTGTCCAGACTGCGAAACATGCCCCACCTTCTCTCCTGTCTCCTCATCTGTCGATACTTGAGCCTCGAAGAAATCGATTTCAGGAGCAGCTCGTCCAACGTAGGTACCATCCTGAGACGTCGTGAGAAATTGAGGCAATGGAAAGGAGTTCAACTCGTTACAGCATGCATAGGGCCAGGATGTTCTTCACCCGGACAAGTACACCTTGACAACCTCTGTCCTTGCAAATATGAAAGGTGGTTCTGGTACTTGTGATCACCTTGGGTCAAGGCTGCGGCCGGAAGGCCATTCTTAGTCTGATTCGGCGCAGTACCGACATCACAGGAATCATAAGTATATGGCCACTGCATCACAGGCGTGAGATTCGAATGCGAACGGAAAGTCAAAATAACGTACAGTTCCTTCGAGTGAAGCACCATAACCTGCTCGTCCAAGGTTACCCATCATCCAAATAGCGGGCCACAGACCCATAACGTTGCTCGCCCCAGGAAGGGTGACCGCAGCTTCAACTAGTGATAGAAGGGTCAGGATTGCAGGGGTGAAGGGAGGAAATCACGCACTCAGCCCGCCAGTGAAACAAAACTAGGAAGGTGAGGATGATCAAACTGCGTATTCTGTTCCTTGCCGATCAAGCTCACCTTGTTCCATGTTGCCATCATGCCGCCTTGATAGTGCAAGTCGTGTGTCTCCTTTTTAGTGAGGGAAATTTCGAGAGCACCTTTTTTGGTGGTGATAGCTTGAGGGTCATACCACTCCAAGTTGTTGGTCTAAAACATCGACAACGCCAAAGAATGAGTTCGAACCCTAAAAGGAGTCATGTGAAATAACGTACACCCCAGTAGTGAAGGTCAACAGCTTCCCAGTACGGATCGTCTCCAGGATAGAAAGTTCTAGAAGGTCAAACAGAAATGAGAACGCGAAGGCCCGAGGGGAACCGAGTAAGACTGACCGCCCGTCGACATTGAATTCGTCGCTAAAGACGAGCTGCATCTTCTTCTTGTTATAATAGCCATTCTTCGTATACGCTTCCTTTGGTGTGTCGACGTCAATAAGGCCTCTGTTACCCATCATGGTGGGAACCTGGACGTTGGGGTGTACCCCGTTTAGAATCGGCAAAGAGATTCCTATCTCAATTATACTGACCTGTCCAGAAGCATTGAGTCCACCAATGTTGAAGCCACCAAAACTTGAGAGTGTTGATTGTGTGAAGTATGTCGCAAGAGGATAGCCAGCACTAACGTAAGAGGGGAAAAAAAGGCATCAGAGATATGACCGAGAACCACCGAGACGAGTACGAAGAGAGAAACATACAATAGAGCAACAATACAGACGAGTATGAGCAATAAACATCCAAGGTTGGCAAATCCTCGACCAGTAAAGAAGGTACCGGTGTCATCGTCGCGCTTTGTAGGGTTGTGAAGGTGGTCGTCTGGTTCGGCGTCTTCTGGGCTTAGCGCTGAGCCCCAAGATGCTGGATCTGCTGATAGAGAATACTTATGAGGTACAGTCAGACATGGAATTCCCTAGTGTAACAAGCCCAATATACTTACCTTCTCTGTCATAGAATTGGCAAAAGTTGACTGGGACAATACGTTTCCCCCAGAGCGTTTTCGAAAGTGACCAGTTTCAGCATCACGAATGTTCTGGTAAGGACCGGTGGAAAAACGAGAGGGCATAGTTGGAAAAGGCACGTTAACGGTAGGGAAGAGAAAAGGTATTAGTCGTGGGTTGGGTGATGGTGAGAAGGAAACGTGAGAACACCCCGTGTTGCCATTGGAGAAAAGTTTGATCCATCACTGCCTCCCGACAAAATGTGGTCACCCCTTCACTCCCTTGCAGCCTCGCTTGCTGGTTCCTGTCAACTGATCTCACACCCGCTCTTCTGATCCAATAGCCGTGCAAGCAAAGGGAAAGATCCTCCGTTGGCTCGCGGCTTCCATCCAGGCTCGGTAGCTTTGGGCTTCTGGAGTCCGAATCGGTTCCAAGGAACAGCCGCTTGTGCCGATCCTCATGAGCTCTTCATTTCAGTTCTCTCACTAACTTACCCCGTCTCCATACCTCGTTTCTAACTGCCCCACTTGATGACTTTGCCACCTCCTATAGATTAACCTTGTGAGTGGGGCTTCCGCAGCCTTCCGGAGTTTTCGCTTGGCTCGCTCGGCATCAGTGGTCATTTTGGGTGCACCTGGCGCCTACATATGTTTTGCCTTCCACACAAAAGAATAGAAACCCCGAATTTGGGATGTTGCATGGGTGCCGGTTTTGCCGAACTTCCATTTGGGATCTTTCGATGCCGACGGATAAGCCAGCTCGTTCGGCACGCTTTTTCACAAGTACGTAAGTATAAACTCCAGTGCACCCAATGTTATGATTACAGGAGTGTTTTTTTATTTGATAAAGAAATACTTTGCACTAAAATAATATTGGTTGCTCTCTGACTGGTAGTTCTTGTATCGTCAAATTAACAACTTCCCAGTTATTCCCCAGACTGAGATCTCCTGCATTTCTCCGTAATTTACACCTTTTGAGCTAGGTAATCCCGCCAGAAGTGAAGGGCAAGAACCCAATGAAATAAACCCAGCGCTTAGAAGCGCCATGTCGAAGCAAACCTCTATTGGCTGCTCTATGATTTGCATGATGACCTTCACTGGCTCGCTTCTTGATATCCCTGAGGAATTGGTGTTCTTCATTCTTGAATTTTCTCTCAGTGAATACCCTTGCAAACCCGTATTTCATTTCTGTAGCTATCGGGGGAGTGTACGAGTGGTACTATCATTTCAAGTGTCTTGTCAAATCCCTCCCGATCTATTTTTTTTTTCATTCAAAAGACTCTTTTTAAAATCTTATCATACTTTCGAAATTGCAGCTCCCGATATGAGTGTTTGGCGTCCTAACCGCACGAAACCAAGTACTTCTAGCAATAAGGAAAGGTAATTTTGTCCGTCATCCCAAGTCTGCTTATTGGCCCACCAGTGAGAGTGAGAAAAAGATTTCTCCATACCTACAGTCATTCACCTTACTCTCTTAGGGCACAAGGGCTTCCGAGTCTTGTGTTGCATGAGCTTATCTTGTGGATTCCATCTGCAGACTAGTGAATTTCGAGCTGAGCTTGAGCCTAAAGCTTTGAGCTGAGCTGAGCTTGGACTGAGCTTGAGCCCACTAAAATCCTAAGCTCAGCTCTTTTACAAGAGCCTGAGCTGAGCAGAGCTGAGCAGAGCCTTGGGCTTAAGCCCAGAGATATATATAGATTAATTTCTTAACCCACGTCTTGGTACCCTTATATAGCTTTACTTATCAACACATGCCTATCAAGACCAAATATTGAGGTACCTATTTGTGATCTGCACTGATTCAGCTTGAATAGCGAGCGAAGCGAGTTCACAAGCGGAGTTTTGGGAGCTTGTCACATGTGTGACAGGATCAGGCACTTAGGTCAACGGCTTGGTCGGCTTCTCTAGATCGGGGCGTGCATTACTAAGAAAATATGAGGGTTGTAGATGGTATATGGAACCATAAAAAATCAATTAAAACAAAGATATCTTATACCACGAAGAATCTGAATAAAATATACGGCATACAAGTGAGGGGCACAACGTCCTCTGGGAAAGTTTATTCAGAGCTCAGGACTATATTCTAGCTGGACAAGAACTTTTAAGAGACCTAAATATATGTATTATACACCTGGAAGGCTTTACGAGTACCTGAATATACGACTACTCCAGATGTAGGTAAGGCTAGTTGCCCTAAGGCACCCACTCTCATAGAGGCGGCCCACTATTTCTAAGTCACATATGAGCCAACTATGTCATTAAAAGGCATGAAAAATATCTTTATGATGCATGCGCAAATATAACATATTTGCTCAGTTAGGCAGAGAGCACGTTTTGGACGCGTCCAACACGCTCCAGGCTCAGAGCCCGAAAGCTGAGCCTGAGCCCGTAAAACCTCAAGCTCCGCTTTCAGGCTCTTGTAAGCTCAGTCTAGAGCGGAGCGGAGCTGAGCTCGAACTGAGCTGAGCAGGGCTGAGCCCAGAGCCTGAGGCTCAGCTTGAAAGTCACTACTGCAGACTGGAAGGCGATACATCATTGTATGAAAACCCTGTTCAGCTAGACTTTGTGGAGGTTAGCGACTTACATTCTTTGGAGGAGCGCAATTTCTATCAGGCAGGAGGCGTGCATAAAACTGCCAATCCTATCATAATTCGAAAGAAGAACCTTGGTCAGATTTCCCAGAGTTGCATGTACGCAAGTTTATGGAACGGGAAGGCTTTCTCGTCGTATCCGCCTTCTAAAGGGCGAAAGTACATCTATTCCCCATCACAGTGGAAGGTTTTACTCACTCAAAGACCATCTTCTTGTACTTAAAAGCTCTCCTGGACGAACCTAGGCAAATTTGATGCTTCTCCCAACTTTTGGGATATACAGTTATCTCGATGGGATTCGGCGGAAAAGGAGATAGCATTGAATTCCATAGCGAATGTGTGCACTCAAGCTCAATGTATCTTACGGTGCCGTCAACTGAATCATTCACAGGAGATTACTTCGACGGCTTCATGGTTGGATATCATTCTGAGTGCAAGTTACAGCAGCATTTCTTGTCATTAGGGTATTAACTTTTATCCAATTTATTCCACCCGACATGTCGCGCATGAATATAGGTGTCTTGTACAAGAAGGACAGAATACCTGATTCATTGTAAAGGGTGAAGCTCAGGTCGTCGATATCAAGATGTTCTATATGGTCCGTGGTACTATTCAGGAATATAAAGTGAACAATATGCGCGTAAGACGAAAAGAAGAGCTTGGGTAAGTCAGGATCGAGGATCCGATTTCCCTAAACTCCAACCAGTCTAACCTATTCGTTACGTTCCTCCTAAAATGAAGACGGTCGAGAGAATTGAACGGTTTTCGTACTCGTGGGGGAACAATATGATCCTCCCCGTGACCCTATTGGATTCATCAGACACGGAGATGCACGAAACTTGGAAATGTTGAAGCAAAATGAGCCTCCTGCTTCTGACCTGCGGCCTAATGCTATGCTTGTCATTCCATTCCTTTTCATCCTTTTCGTCTCGTCTGAAGTCAAGGCCTCAGTTATTCCGAGCATAATGTATTGTTAGAATTTCTACCTCCCCAATGCAGCAAAAAATAGATCACATGAGTTCTGCCTCGACACTTCCACGCTGTCTCCGACTGCTCTAAGATTCTGCATGCCTAGAGCCTTCAGGGCTATGTGACATGTGAGGCTCGAATTGAAAGGTGATACTAGCTCTTGTGCGTTGGCTGAGGCTCACGGCCCTCGAGAATGAGAAGGGAAGCCTGCCAACTGAGGGTCTTAGGGTCTTAGCTTCGAGGCTTTAAGGAATACAAGGAGAGTGACGCATATAATTAGGTGGGGAAATGGAATCATAGTCATAAAACTCATCGTTCAGAGCGAGTGGTGAGGTGGGACCCTGAAAGGACCCGGACCAACTCAGTATCTTCGCACTCCGACTTTTCAAAGGTTGGTACAGGCGTAATTCATCATAAAACACCTTTCAAGGTCCTCAATTGGGAACAGTGCAACTTGGATGACGTAGCAGTCACTTTTCGCGGTACATATGTGCTAAGTAAGGCTCAGCGCCCATTTAAGTTCCCTCTTTCCAACGATCGTGTCCTCTTGCCTTTGAGTCGCCAATAGTCTCTCCTAAGATCCTATTCTCGTGAAGCAGGCATTTTACTTGCTTTTTCTCTGAGCTTGGCCCTTCTGCTGCAATTAGAGCCGACGACTTTTCAGAATTCACAAAAGGCTCTACGTCATGTCCTCTCCCAGTTGGTTATTCACGTTAAGACCTTTGAAGTCCATTAACCAGGTTTAACATTAGACCCTAAATCTACCAGTAAATTCTCTCCTGAACCCCTGCCCGATGCTGTAGAAGGGCTCCGCCAGAATTTCAAGGATACGATTAAGGCTGTTGCACCAGTGGTAGGCATTCATGTTGGCGCTCTATCTTGAAGGCTATAGCTTCTCCCTTCTTTTCTAGGATGCCCTTATCGCCGCTACCATTGCTCAGCTCGTCGGGTCTATCCCAAATCAACCGTCTAATGGCGTTTCCGTCTCTGTCCTCAACGCCTTGTACTTCTTCTCATTCGTGGGGATCGCCATGACGGTTGGAGCGTCCCTATCCGCAATGGTCTTCCTAGATATGATTGGTGTTATACCACATACATATCACCTTCAACAAATGAAGAAACATAATGTCCCCGCATCTAATGGCGAGAAATCCACGGCTAAATCTGAACACCCTGAAGACGAGAGCAGCAACGGCTTTGATATCCTCCATCACTATGGTGCTCCAGCTTCAATGAGATGGATCTACATTCATAGTGTCTTTTCCACCGTCCTTGGTGTAGGATGTCTACTCCTACAACTCATTCTTCTAGCTTGGGTTCTTGCCGAGGAGATGTCTGAGGCAACTTTCGTTTCTACAACAGTTGTTGTGGTCGTTGGGATGATACCACTTCCAGTGTTTTTCGCTGGAAGCTGGCTGCGGACTTTCTTGGACGGTCATGTACCAAAGGGCCATGCAAATTCAAGCGCATAAGCGGTTAGAAAAAGATCCGGCAAGTCGATGCAATATAGTATTCCAAAAAGGTGTCTTACAACACTCTGTAGTTAATGCCCCTGTCGTCTAATCAAATTCATATCTAAGGACTTTTACTAGGAATGTCACTAGATTCATGTAACCTTCTTCCCGACGCTTTCAATTTGAATGGAACGCACAACAGACTTAGTCAGGTTGCATGAATTTATTGAAATATATTATTGGACGAATATAACTAAACACAATTGTTGTATATTGGGGCTGACAACTTCGAAGGAAGGTGCTGCTCAACCAACACAATGAACTTGCGACTTGGTGGCAATATTCTAGGAGACAAGAGATACCAGCATATTTGATGCTATTAAACCACACTTCGTGCTTCTACAGGGCCCCAAATCTAATCAAAAAGCGATCTTAAAGGTTTTTGTGCCTTGATTTGACGAATTATAACCGCATGACGAGACCCGGCTACAAGAGAATCTCCTTCAGCTACAACTAAAAAGATGTCCCTCGTTGTATGATAGACACGGGGAATCTCGAATATGTGAATCACTTTAGAGGTAAGTACTAGCTGTAACGGGAAACTTGTCCTTGTTGGTCGAGTCAAATGCTTGGCGCTCACCTTCGGGCCTGAACTCAACCATCACGATGACCTCAACTGCAGCGTGTCCGCCATCCACGATAACCTTGCCGACAGAGCTTTTACTTCAGATTCTTGAATATTTTGTTGATTCAAGTCCTCGGCCCTCGGCCCTGCCAATTGTCATGCTTTCGAAGACGATTCATAATTAGTCTGTGGAGAGCACTTTCTCAATCTATACCTTTGGTTGACCGCCGCAACCCTTAGCCTACTCCCTCGATTCCACCACACCCTTGATTTTGCTAGCGATTCGGCGAATAGCTTCACCGAAGCAGTTGATAGGACGCGATTCCTAGCATGTTCGAAGTCCACATCCTTAGCCTTTGTGCGTCGCCTCAAATGCAACATCTACCACCATGCATTCCCTCTCTCTTCCTTCTTGAATGTTACCTGGCTCGCGTTATGGGGCTCTCAAAATTTGACAGATCAACCAGCAGTTGCATCTGGATTAATGGAGCTCCCCATACGGCAGCTTATCGTGTGGTACTACCGGGACCTTAGCACACTTGGAGACAACATTACTCCATCTAGCACGATCACTACAACTCTTGAGAGACTCACTACGCACCATTCTTCTTGTGCAGAACCTACCCCTAAGTGGCTGCAATGCCGGAACCTCACACACATAATGGTGTACTGCAACAATTTAGAAGCAATCTCGTCTTCCGCCATTTCCGGGATGACCACTCACCAGCGCTTACAATGTTATTCACTGCGCTCTTCCCTTTACCTAGGTTCCCGGGAGACTTTGGGAAGGCATCTCCCTCGAGACCGAAGAGTAGTGATTCTCAAGCGTTCTTCTGAAAATACGAATTTGGAAGGGAACAACTTTTGGGACGAGAATGCCATTCTCTGGAATGAAATTGAGGAAAGAATTCGGAAAAATGGGGATTTAAGTGTCTGTTCATTTCCTTTCCCTCTGTCTTCCTTTTCTGGTCTTGATGATACCTTAGGAAATCACGCTTGCAATGGAGTAGAAATGATTCGGTAGTACTACATTCCAGAATCCGCCTACGGTATTACAGAGAACACTGGCATCTAGACAAGTCAGCGAGCCGAAACCTTCGCTCCTTCACTGGCATGAGGGTGAATTAAGCTGTGGACTTTATTAGTCTACGAACCCGGGATCGTGCAAAACTGATGCACGGTTGGCGATAGAATAGGAGGCAATATGGGTCACTAAGAAATGGCTGGACGACCTCTCGCAGTGGCCCAGTTGATAACAGCAAGAGTTTCGACGACTAGACAACACTTTGGACATGACCTTCCAGTATGATACCGGTATTTCGTGCAGAGTTCCAGTATTTCAAAAGTTAGATGAACAAGGTGCAGCAGAGTGTACCTTGCACCCCTGGCGCTTGAGAACACTTACCATGTTCCGAATGTGAGTGCAGCTGGAACTGAACTCTGTAGAAATCAGTTCCTTCAGACTTCTTGATTTGCTCTGTAGGAATGATATTTATTATGTACACCACGCTTTAACATCTTGTTTCCTTCAAATCGCCACTCGTACTTTGAGATCGTCCTCTCTGCTCTTGTACGGTGAGTCCTTAGGGATGATGCCTCGCTGGTGGCTTGGAGTTTCATCCTCCCCTAGTCCCTGTCAAGCCCCTCGTTATGCCACCGTTAATTCCCTGGCATGTCGATAGGCGCTTCCTGACCCCATGATCCCTTGGTCAAATCTAGACTTAACAGATCTTCACGCTGAAACTTCCGATTCAATTCAACTTGATCACGCGGGCTAACGAGGCTGTGGATATCTTCATTCCTCCGCACTGGTTGCGTCTGAGAAGCCATTATCCGAGTGAGAATGAAGGACTGGGGTAGCAGATTCGACAGGATATATTGTTCGAAGGACATTGGTTTTCCTTCTCACTACCACCACTAACAGCGAACTAGGCTCAGGTTGATAATGACTGAGGACGTCGCGAGTGCAAGCCTCCGGTTATCTGCTCTTGGTAAAGCGTTATTCTGTAATTCGCCTCTAGACAAGGATGACCCTCTGATTTGCTTTCTAGTTGTGCTATACTGGGACCATCTTCTTACATTCCGTTCGTCTTGTTCAATCCTTGACCATTCTTTGCGGTTTCGTGCTCTGATAGACCTATACGAACAGCTGAAGAAATCCGATATTTATGGAAGCGACCAGTATCATTTGGGTCATGGCTTTTCTTCCTCAACCGATATTTGGCTTGTTCAGCCAATATAATTACTTTCTGCTACATCTTCATGGAAGGTCCTTCAACAGTGTGTAATAAACTTGAAATCCGACCAGTCGAAATTCACACCTCCCCAGATGTATGCAAGAATCTTCTAAAAATTTCCTGGACACTACTTCACACCATCTGTTTTTGCAGATGCAACGTTCTAACCAAATATCATCAAACTCTCCTCATTGTATCGCAGGGTATCGTCGCAGGTATGTCTATTGTCTCTTCTCCAATAGCTGAAGTTAAGTACCCCCATCAACTCGTTGGTATACAGTAATTCTGGGATCTCGTGTATACGCATTATGGGGATGTGACAAACGTGTTCTTATTTCCATGTTGGTTCTTTTGGCATGTGGCGCAGCGATTGTTAGCTGGAGCATGGCATCGACTCCACATGACTCGGAGGGGACTTCTTACGGTGCTTGCCTGCGTCCTGGGATGTCAAAAGAAATTGCAGCTCATATCGCTGCTGATTGGGAATTTCTGTTGATATTTGATGCGATAGTATTTCTTTTAACGTTCGTGAAAGGTTATCGTGGTATCAAAGGTGGCGGCCTAGGAGAGACAATTGAGACACCACTTATGACTGTTATGGTCAGAGACGGTACGTGGCCTAGCTAATGAGTATTATGTTACCAAATGTCAATGAAAATTGTAGGAATCCTCTACTTCCTGTGCGTTATTGCCTTATTCACCTCGTGGTATTCTATATTAACAGATAGCGGGGCTAGGGCAATCACTGCTGCTAATGCTGCTAATGTTGGTTCATTCTATGTGAGTATCCGAAACCTCGATCTAAGTTCCCTCTGAATTCGAATCACTGTTAGCTACGCTCACCTCGGTTGCGAGGTTCTTTGTCTGCTTTTGCTTCCTCCATCTCTGTCACAATGGCATCCAGAATCATGCTCAATTTGCATAAGAATCACGCAAAACCGATGATCCCGAGCACGGACATAGCTATTCTCCAGTCAAACTTACGCTTTCAAACTGATTTTTCAGAAGAGGATGACTGATTATGAATATGTTATGTATCATACAAAGATAGAATATTACAACCATATCCAGCACTTGATCTCTTTTTCCAGTGGAGAGGGTCGGGCTGGGACACACAGACGCACAACTAGGCCATGAACGTACATTGAGTCATCCCACAGAGTTCCCCTCATATACAAGAAACCTATGTGTTATCGATTGAGGTTTCGTCCTTAGTCATGAGAATGGCCCGGAGCAAGCATGTACATTGTACGGTCAAAGTGGGTTACATAAATGAATGGACTGCTGGAAATATTTGTCACTTCTTTCTCGGCCACCACCATCTCTACCCGGCTTCGCTCTTGCCCCCAACATGTCGACTATTGGAGACCTTCCTGACGAGCTTCTGCAAAATATTTTATTCTATTCGACTGCGAAGGACCTTGATGGCCACATTGCTCGTAGTGTCTATTCCGTCTCCCGTCGTTGGAACCACGTCATCTCACCCGTTCTTTATCGCCACGTTGCTTGGTGCACTTTCACCCTCAGGAATTCTCCCGCGAGTCCGAGTGCTCAAAACACTGTCTCCTCTTCTGTGGAACTACAGCCTTCTTCGGGTCCTAGCATCTCATGCCAACTATTCAAGAACCTCGAAACGAAAATACCACGTGCAGATATTGAGCATCTCATCATTCACGACAATATGGTTCCCTCAGAAATACTTCGTAAACTGGCTCATTACAGCTACCACAGCCTGCGGACACTGACTATATGGCCATCCGAAACCATGAATAGTAGAATTCGTTTCTTTGATGACACTGCCGAGATCTTCCCTCTCCTCACTCGCATAGTATTCGTAGGCAACATCTCCATTTATCAGAGAATCAAATCCACTCGTCCAAGTGGGCCTCCGCGATATCCAAACCTCACCCATTTACACCTTATCGGATCACAACTCTATCCACCTTTCGCGCATGCTGAAGACGCTCCAATGTTATCAAGCGTTATATACTCTCATCTGAGTTACAATGATGCCAGGATTGTATTGGGAAAAACTGAGAATGGGATTGAATGGCTTCGAGATCATAGCCCTGTGCCTGGCTTGCTTCTACCCCAGATACGACAGCGTGTGGTTTATCATGCTGCGTCACATGAAGGTACCTTAGCCAGCGTCAGAACGGATTTTGAAGAAACTTGCATGCGTGTGAAGTTCTTGATGACGCAACCGTGGATCCAAGGAATGAGTTTGGTTGTTGAGGTGAAAAACGAAATGCGTCCTCACGATAGGACTCCAGATGAGGATAGTTGGGATGCCGTTCTACATCGTTTAGTACAGGTTGGAAATGAATGGTGAGTTTGGGATTTCGTCATCTGTATGATTGAATGACACCACCAATTTCCCATTCGCCCCAGAGTCCTGAATACCCTTGTTTGCAGCCTTGTCGGCTAAATATCACTCGACCAGTCTTTTTGTTCCTATAAAGGCGATGAGAATTGTCTGGAAGTATGAGAAAAGGACCTGAGTAGAATTTCATTTGTGAAGGAATACATTTCAACCATGCATCGTCCTCTCGGGTGTACCGTCTTCTTTGACAGCCTACTCCCTTCTCTTTCTATTCCTTCTAACCCAACGGAAGGTCGATGATCTTATCACGTTATTTATCTGCGCTATGAGCTCGCGTTTTAGCCTTCTGATCACCCGTGCCGGGGATCAGACGCGAAATCCCTATCAAGGGACTGAGCGTTCACGAGCTCAAAGCTCGCTTATTGCCGAATACAACACAATAAGGTCTGTTTCAAATTGCTGCGGCGCAGTTTGCGCAGCAGCTTGTACAATTACTGTATAAATACGCTCGTAGTTTACTTAGTCTACAAGCAATGAAATTACGGATGCAAGTTAAGATGTCGGAACAGATTTAGGAGACGAAGAGCACGAAGCTCTATTTCGATTAGGTCTACGCTACAGTACAACGATTTGTACACTACATATCTATTGGGGACTGCTCGGTGAGAGCTACCCCGGAACACTCCGAATTCACCCATTCTCCCGCATTTCCCAGCTCAACAATACGCTCCTAGAGAGCTAAATCCCCCTTTGTTTGAGCCTCCGACCGCGGGACGACGAATCACTTCTACTATCGAGAACTGGTCGAGCCGACGTTTGGAACATCTTCCAGGTAGGCACGATATTTGTTGCTACCATAATCGTGCCCAACAGAGCGTGTTCTTATTTATTCTGTAACGAGCCGAGTTTACATGCCAGCTCCCTCTTTCTCCAAATTTTCACGGCCCCTGGGATCCATAGCTCATCCCAGACCTAAGAGGAACTTCGAGACCGGAGGATAAGCTGCCGTTCCCCGGCCACCAATCCTCGGGAACGGGAGATATCGAACTGAATGCCTTTCCTATTTCTAGATTTAATGCTGAGAGCCCTTATTCAGGCTCATTTTAGCGTGGGGACCGGCCAGCGCCTGTATACCCGCACTGGCTGCCCTGACCGAATCAATGAATTATTCCTGAACCCGACTCAGTGAGTAGGTTCGCGGTTTCGTAATCTCTAATTCTTCTTACCCACGATCACTGCCAGCAAAATATGCGATTTTCGCAATGAATGATGTCTTTGTGAGTGCGAGCCTCCAGCTCTCTGCTCTTGGTATGCGCTATCTCCTCTCATAAAATGCTCTCTGATTCGCGTCGCAGTGGTGTTGTATTGGGACCATTTTCTCACATTGTGTGAGTACCCTTCATTGCCCCTCCTTCGAGATTTCGTTCTTTGACGACTTCACACAACTGGCAGCACAAGAATTTCGGTACCTTTGACCTCCATGGGCAACATTCTTCTCTTCCACTACATATTCCTAGAAGGTCATTCAGCGGTGAGTGCTGGAGTCAATTACCAACCTGACACTCATTTTTTTACAGATGTAAGTCATAAGCGCCTGATCCTGGATTTTGAGACGCAGATCTCATTATTATAGGTGTGGTATCTTCAAAAAATATCATCAAGCGCTCCTCATTGCTTCTCAAGTTGTTGTAGCAGGTTTGTTTACCCTTCTTCGCAGATAAACCAGCAATATAAGTTCACTTTGACTTTTGTCTTAATATAGTTGTCCTTGCATATCGTGTGTACGCAATATGGAACTGCGATAAACGAATTTTGTCGACGATCTGCATTCTCGTCACGTCCGGAGCCTCGATTGCTGGCTGGAGCATTGCAACTTCTCCGGAAGCTGATGAAGATTCTGAAGGTGGTTGCCCTCAACCGGGCTTATCAAAAGAGGTTGCAATTCGCCGCGCTATCCCTTGGGAATGCATGCTGGCGTTTGACATTGTCGTATTTCTTTTGACATTGGCGAAAGGTTATCGACACATCCATCAGGATGGAGGTTTTAAGACGAGCTCTCAAACACCGCTTCTGAATGTGATCCTCAGAGATGGTGCGTCCCATAATTTCTCGCGGTTTTTGCTTCGCTATGCATGAAGTTGATCCAAGAATGTTAGGCACTCTATATTTCCTGTTGGTCCTGTTCTTTATAAGTTCATCTAATTCTCTATGTTATCTGACAAATACGCACACTCCTACAGAGCAATTACCCTTGCAAACGCAGCGAACGTCGGTTCATTCTACGTGAGTATCCCCAATTTCTCGAAATTGCCCGTCGTTCCTGATTCACTTTGACTGTTTCAGCTTGCATCATCACGGTTACGTGGATCATTATCCACTCTCGCCTCTTCAATTTCTGTCAGTTTTGCATCGAGAATTATGCTCAATTTACACGAGAGTCTGGATAGACTCGCAATGCCCAGCCTAGACATAAATGTCCTTCGGTCGAGGATCCAATTTCAACCGGGTGGAATGGAGGATGAAAGTAGAGTATTAGATGCGCGTCGGTGAGATACTTAGGAATTCGAACATGTAAAATTATTTCCTACTCCTCGTTCGTCCTAGCCTCTGCTGGTCAAATATCTTCCCTATCCCGAGTATCTAAGTAGTGTGCAAGGTTATTTGTCGACAAGGGCTGAGAGCAATGACCTCTGTGGGATGTTCTACTTTGTGACAGCATGTATCGGGAGACATCATTCACACCTAGCATTCCTGTTGTTACTGCTGTACAGAGTTAAGATTAACTGGTTCATTACTTCATGAAGCAAAATCCTCCTGCTTGTTAGACTAGTATTGCGACCGGTCCAATTGCAGTTTCCACCACTGAGCACAATATTAGTAGATTCAAGACTATTGACCCCATGCAGAAAAATGATTATTTGAATATGATCATGGCAACTAATGTGGGACCAATATCGACAAGGTCCGCAATCCACAATTGAGAAACAGGCTCCGCGCATTAATCTGGTACTAATCTATGCCAGCAATTACAGCGGTACAGGAAGTTATACTTCAATAAATTAGGGATGCGTTGGCCAGTTTACATTTACCAAACAAGGACAATCCTTGTTTTCACAAATTGCTGTGTCGAGTCACCAGGACTTGAGAGATTGTTAGTTAGGAAAGAGTCATGAGTTGTGGATATGATTAACCTACCATTGCATTGCGTCCTTTGAAATGCAAGTCTAGGTCATTTCATGTAGGACGTGGATAGATTTAAGTGTGAAGGATATTGTGGCAACGAGGGATGAGCAGCTGCATGAAAAGTCTCGAGTTGCATACTCTCATGCGCAGGTGTTCTGCTGCCGAAAGGTTGGACAGGAATGCTTGATGGCGCGGCAACTTGACGAATGTGGAGGAGTATCCGTCCAGTAGCAATTGAATGCATTGTTCGTTGAAATCTGGGAGGATCCATTTATTGTAACTTCAGTTTAGTCACAAGAGGAATCACCTTACATCAATAAAATCGCGACGTATGATTGAGGGGCAGTGAAAATCACAACAACATTGATAAGAGAGATGCCAAGAATGAAAATGTAGAAGATCAAGCCATCATTCTGAATAGTTTGAATCAGAAGAGAGCCACCGGTTCCATCTATTATGTGTATTAAGTAACGCCAGTTATTAGGGAGCACACCACACTGAGCTTACCTCGCCTGAAAGTGAATGCTCTGATACATGTTAGGACGAGAATGCAAGTTTCCAATATTAAGATAGAAAGATAGTTCCCCGCCAGTCGATCTCGGAGATTATCGGCGGCGAGAACTACGCATCCGGAAAGACCTGAGAATTCAGGACCAGCCCCTTGTGGTTGTCAAACAGTTAGAGCTAGAGATTTATCAACCGAACTATAACTGACTCACAAACAATTGAATCAATGAGCTGTTGATCAGCAACGCCACAGTATACCACCGTCCCAATTTGCAAAGCAAGGAGACTGACAAGGATCCACTTGTTTCCTCCGTAGAGGGCCCATGTTCGAAGGATGAGGATCACTTCTCTATTAGTTCTAGTTCAGAAAAGTGCGATAATTAGCCTCACATTGTGCGATTTGTACACCGGCCACTTCCAACCAGACAGTCGCAGCATATGGTCCAGGACACGATTTGCGACTATCACCTGCATCCATGACTTGTACTCCTAATCGATAAGATATAATCGGTAAAAAGGAGCCAAGGTAAGGAGAATGAGAGAGACATACGAATTATGCTGATTAGCAAATCTGTGAACGGAAGATAACGAGTGAGGAAGAAGAGCAGCGTTCCCCAATTCCACTTCTTCCACCAAATAACAGAGAATTCGAGGTCAAGAGTAAGCAGGTAGTCCCAAATCTGGTAATGAAAAATGCAAAATAAATCGGGTGTGTGAAATTGGTAGAAAATTTTCAGAAGACATACCAGAATGGAAAGGGCCGCAACTGAAACTACATTAAGAGAAGCGTTGAGACGTGAGGAAGAAAATATCTTACATTCCATTTTCTAACAAGATGTGAAAATGTTGAAAACAATAAGAAAAAACTGGAGAATTCAGTACACACAAGAGAAAGATCACTTGCGTTGACCTGTTCCTTCAACATCTCCAACAAGGCTGGCGGTATAACAAGTGACATGGCAGGTATTAAAAGGTAGGTAAACCGGAAAAGAAGACCAACAGTGATTCGTTACATTATGTAGAACGTCGAGTGTATACCTGGGGTAATCCTTTCATGTCAACAAAACGGTCCCGCACGCGAGACAAGATCAAGCTTACCGAGGCTTCGGTCTAATTGGACCATGGTTTTCTGGTTCTTCAGCTGAAACACGTGGGGCCGAAACCGACAGTGAGAGCGCAGGGGGAAAGGAGTTGAAGTTCACGGCCAAGAGTGCCAATATGATGGGATGGATCTGGTTTGTTGCGAGTTGTGGCTTGTGAATGACGTCTCACTCAGATCGAAAACTCAATCATGTAAAATGTCCTCCAGCGTGTGTACGTTCGGTAGAGGTGATGTAGGAGGGAAGCCTCTCGCTCATGGTGGTAGGTGATGAAGAATACGTGCGGCGCTAAGGCTGGAGACGCTCATCCGGAGTAGTATATTCACAGTGCGAACTCTTGCGTCTTCCTCATCTTTGAACTTAGTCGTCACGGAAGCCTCGTAAATCTGATAGTGCTTTTTCTGCATTACGAGTATCGTTGGACGTCTCGAGCTAGAGCCACTAATTGAGATGCAGCTAGCATCTTCAGAACTCCAAACATGCTACTGGCCTGAATGAATCCATGTCCTATATAATTTTCATGAATTTTGGAAAGATTTTGAACCATCTGGATCTGTGGGCTGTTGGCGGAGCTGACGCGCCGCGCCTTCGTTTTGCTTCCATCAGGCTTTCCCTTTGCCCGTCCTTGTCATGCGGCTTACAGACCTGCCTCCCGAAATCTTGGCTAAAATTCTTACCTTTTGCGATACTATATCGATAGTGAAATTACGAAGGGTATGACTTCTTTGGCCGACTGACTATGGTCTTTGACACTCAGGATAATATCTCCAGTGTTGCACAATGTTGAACACGTTTTCTCGCGACAGGGATACTTGGCATCGATCAATGCTGCTTCACATTCAAGAGTCCAATTATCATCCTCCAGGATTTCCCTTAATGGGAGGCCGCGGGCTAGAACTGTTGGCAACGGCTCCGTTCAGATTGCATCACCGTGTGCAAAGACATCTCAAAGAATCCGCACATGATCTTCTGCTCCCAACGTCCTCCCGTTCTGTCAATGTTTCAGGATCTCAATGGATTCTCCCTTGGCTGCCCGCGTTAGGACAGCGTGTTTTCACTCTTGCCGATGGAATGTTAAAGGTTTGGGACCTCGCTCTTCTTTGCCCGTCAAGGACATTGGAGCCAATGTATACCACTTCGATCCCCCTTTCAATTTCCCCTGAACTGGCGACTATTTCTTGTTGGGACTACAACCCTGACGGTAGGTTGGCGTTCTGCGTACGAGAACCTCATGCTTCGTAAGCGATTTCATCTCCTCGGAATTCATGACACTCAATGATTTGCGCACATTCTCAGCGGAACCATTCATCATATTCGCTATGTCAATCATGATGAAGGAGAAATCGAGGGGACCGCGTACCATACGGACGACACGTCCTTTTTCGAACTCAACCTTGATCGCAAAGGTTGTCAAGTGGTTCAAGGTCAAGGCTACGTGACCTTAATCTGGTCTTACAATACTCCAAATCAAACGACATTAAAATGGACTAATATCTCGCCATTTGTAGACGTAGGATTTTCCTTTGTCATCCCATCCTCGATTTCTAATTCCATTGTTGGACACAGATTTATCCCCTCGATGATGGGACGGTTATAAAAGTGAACATAGATTCTATTGACATATATGAGCGCCCCGTCGATATACCTCCTGGATCGAATATTACGACAGAGGCCACGCCTGTCAGCTCTGTTTCATGGCACGACTTGTTCCTTGAGGATGGTATGAGGTCTATGGTATTTCCTTATCGGTCAGCTGCGCTTGATATCGTGTTGAGATGGGTCAACGTGCTCTATCCTAACGATTCTGCCACGGACGCAGTTCTATACTTTTTCGTACTCTCCCTCAAGTCTGGGACCCGCACGCCTGAAGTCAGGCTGCTTGGTAGATCTCGGATTCCCGTTCGACCTGATGCGGATGACATTCGCCTTTTCATTGGTGCACACTGGCATCTTACCTGGTTTGAGCGAGGTGATGGCGAGGCCCCGCCTGTATCCTTGTACATTATCGACCCACCGTCGCTATCTGTAAACCCTTTGGGAACGCCCGCTCAACTGAGCATGGGAGAAGAGATGAATCAGCTGGCGAGTCTTCATCCGGACAACTGGGAATTTGATCCTCTTTCTGCCAGGGCGATTCTACAAGTCGGCTCTCAGCTTCATGTATTTGGGTACGCTTAATGGAGAGTGAATCAGCTCTTCAGAGATATATTTCTTGAGCATACAGCCAAATATTCATGCATGGAATATCGAAGAAACCCTCCTAACGGGGGCTTTATTGCTTTTCGACTCCGCACCTGGGCTGTCACTCCTGTTTCATACTCTGCGCCAATTCGGCACCTATGGTTCCTCCTCTTGCTCTCAACACCAGTGATCGTTCTTGACTTGATTTCACAGTCCTGATTGTGTGGTTACTTGTCTTTGGTGATAATTCAATTTCTCGTTAGCTTCGGCTGCCCTGGACCGTCATTTCTCGGCTGGCCTAGTCTCTGGACTCGTTAATCTTTGCTTCTCAACAAAGCTGATTCTCTTCATGTTATTCCTACGTAAACAACAGGTCCTGTGGATCGGGGGTTCTTCCTCCGTTCCATTTCGCTGAAGCCGCTCAGCTTTGATACCCACAGACCCTTCTTTCGTGCAAAGGTTAACGGGCGTATCCTTCAGTTCAGCTTCCATCTACGCCACCCGCGACTTGTCCGTTATGGAAATCGCTTCAGTTCCGCCCTCGATGTCAGCGTTTCCGAGGCGTTTCCATCCATTATGTACTTTTCCAATTGTTTCTCCCCGAGACAGCAATTGTCACACCAGTTCTCACAACCAGATTTGCCTTTTACGATGTTCCACCGCGAATCCTAAGAAGCTTCGGATGTCTGACGTGGATCCCGGTTGCTCCACTTCAAGGCACACAATGCACACAGCCAAGCAGAAGACGCAACCCTCACTCATTTGGGCAAAGCATCCAGTGTTGTACACATATACGTAAGTGGGACTTTCCCTGCAAATCCAATCCACACCTTCCTTGAACGTTAACCTCGCTTAAAGCTTATTGCTCCCGGTAAACACCGTTTGGGAAGTGTACATGAGTTCAACCTAGCCTTTATTCGAGATCTCTCTAACCGTACTCATTCTTCTCACCGAGACTCATGGGAGAGCGACTTTCCACTATCAGGCGATCTGATGCCCACAGGCTTGATCCCTGGGAAAATCGATGTTCCCCAACGACGCGCCCGTCAAAGAACGGGCCAAGCGGGGTTAAAGGCGGTGCTTCTCGTGTTCCCCCGGACTTTGCCGTCGAACAACCTGGTCCTGAAGCATGTGAAGAACTCTTGCTCTGGTCAGATGCTCGAGACGAGGTTGGGCGTGGGGCAAGACGCAGAAAGATTTGTAAAAAAGTTAGTCGCATAAATATTCAAAGCACGTGGTGCCTCTCAAAAACTACGAAAACGCTAATCAGGATCTCATCCATCCCCAAAAGGCAAAGCCTCCGTTGACTGGTCCTTTCCTTGAATCTTGAGCTCTTAAAATCGTGCTCGTCTTTGGGATACTTGGGATGTACAGCTTCTGGCTGCTAGTTTTGCAAATTTCTGTTTCGTCAGTCGTAGAGTGAAGGACTGAATCTCAAAACCCTTCAGCTTCCGTTTCTTCAATCCCCACTCCTGGTTGTGCTGCCATTGCTAATGAGGTAGTTTCTTTTAGTCAATCACAAATACTTATGCTTTGATGTCCCGGCCCGTATCGCCCAACACTGAGAAGATATAGCAGTATGTCCACAGTCCTAATAACCTCAGTCTGAGCTCCACCTCTACACTCTTAGACCAGGAACACGAAAATATACGAAAGTCAAAGTCAGTGAAATATGCTTTCATTCCAGGATCCGCTGTCCACCTCATTTGCTCAGATCTTCACGCGTTCTCCGCTCGCTAAACTCCTCCGAGTTATATGCACTTGCAGAGGCTGCCTCTTTGCCAGAGAGCGTGGCATAAATCGACGACACCATCAATAACGCTCTAAATGTCTTGATATATCCAAATGAGACTTCATTGTTCTGTGAAATTTGGGAGAGAACGTTTCGTTACGTTCTTGATGAACTTTGAATTTGGATGGACACTCTCTACAAGTTCCCACCTCAGAGATGTGTGTGCATTCATTCGGACTCTCAGTGAGATTCCCCTCAGTAGACCCGATCCTGCAACCTTTCACCGATCTCTCTCCCCATTTTCTGCCAACAACTTATAACGTAGGTGAGCTGTCGATTCTGCTTCACCGAGGCGGTCCGATCCCGCCTGCCCTTTTCATTGCATTTTTCATTTCCAGTCTTATACTCCCATCCAGGATCGAGGGAGGGTCGCATCGCGTCGGCTGTTTCACCGGAAATCCCAAAGGAAGAACTCGTGTTGGGGAGGGGAAGTGGGTTGTGTGGTGAAGAATGACGAACTGGTCGTCTATTTTGTTCCATTTCGAATAGACAACACTAGTAAATACCTAGGGGAATACACATTGGTTTGGGGGGGTATCAAGAGCATATAGTACACTGGCAAAGAACATGTAGCTAAGGAGAACAACTGAGAGCGAGCTGAGGACTTCTAATTAGAGAGACGCAAAGAACAGGTGGAGTTCAAAAAAGGCATGAATGAACCGTTGACATGGATTCAGGATAACTTTTTGGACAGCTAAGGGACAAGGGTTAGGTTCATATGTGTGAATATTATGACAAGGTTACGAACATTCGTTAATGAAGGTACAAAGCGCCCGGCTGTTGTAGCAGCAATTGGTTTGATGGCGCATGGGGATCGTGAGCTTGCAGGGAAGGCTGTTGCACCTGTTCAATGCCCTGGTGTTTACGATAATGTCTCCGCATGTTTGACTTGACGTTGAATTCACGTCCGCAATGAGGCCATGGACATTTGAAAGCTAAACAGGTAATATGAAAATCAGGGTCAGGGAACGCGCGTAAAACACGTACGCGTGACTCCAGTATGTGAGTTGTAGTGTGTGCGAAGAGAAGAGGGTCTATCGAAGCGCTTCCCGCATAGGTCGCAGAGATGTGTCGCAGATCTCGACATAGCAGTGCGGATAGCTTGACCACCATATTTGGTGGTGTAATCCTCAACAACAGTTTGACTGCGTGGGCGTGGGTAGGGATTGTACTGCCTCTGAGGCGCGACTGGAGGAGGGCTAGAGTTGGTGCTGGAAACTGAGTGCCCACGGTGTCGTGAAGGGGACCATGAACGGGATGACACCGAAGAATGTTCAGATTGGGGAGAGCAGGTCTCCGACGATGAGGAAGAGGATGAGCCTGAATCAGAGTAATGGTCTGGGATGTAAATCGTAGCACGCGGAGGTCGAGGTGCAGAAGCCATTTGTTGTTTCTGGATGTGGTCTATATATTTCGTGAGGATCTGTGGGGAAGTAGCAGGCACAACGGGCCATACCTGGGAACAAGTCGCGAATGCCAGGGAGCGTGACACCCATTGTTGGTGAGCCAAGAGGACTCGAAGAAGTAGACCAAGATGAGGGAGAAGGCATGTTTAGCGCGTTTAGTGGTGCTGACTGCAAGAGAAGGAGAAGGGTGTGCTGCTGGCGGTGAGGAAAGTCCTGAAAGAGTCCGCTGGTTTATATAGAAGCAAACCAGGTCAGGAAGACCGGGACGAAGATTCGCAGTCGGGAGAGGGGCGCGATTGAGTGAGGGACGGGAGCCAACCCACAAAATGGGCGAATGTTATTTTTTTCGCCCCCTTTAAGGATCTGCGGGACGCGGGTGCTGCCTCCGTGTTGTCCCTTCTTGAGAGAATCATCACCGTCAAGAAGAAGAAACCGAGGCCCGAAAAAAGATTTGATCAAATGCAGGCGCGAGGTTAGCCGTGACAAAATGCGCATTTGGAAATCGGTCTCCAGAGTTTGGGTAAGCCCTAGCTGTTCCTTCCACCTTGTCTATTAGGTTCCTGGCTGTGTGAATCGCTAGCGCCGTCCTCGCTTAGGTACCCAACAATTCTCGAAGGGCGCTATCAGGTTGTGTTTGGTTAACGTATTGAATGCTGCTACCCGACATTCAATTTACTAGCTTTCTTTTCGCAATTTCCCTTACTTTTTTTTTCTTCACCTGCTCGTATTTGATTTCTTGCCTTTTCGGAACCGGGTGTGCGCTCCCGAAAAGGTCGAGTTCTTTGTTGTTGTAACTTGCCCATCTCGGACCTTCGGAGATATAACTTTATTGGGAAGCTCTCGCGATTTAACTACATCTCGCTCATGAATTTGGAGGACTTTCTCCTAACTCGCAACTTCTGAACTGCCATCCCGCGAATCCACGTCCTCAGCTGAATTTTGCAGCCCTTCATCCTTGCTGCAACACTTCCCCAAATCGAGGCATCCTCATTTGTCAAATAATAAACTCATATGACTGGACTGAGTGAGCGGACCTCCGGGCCATACCGACATTCTAGAAAGCGCAAACGGCTGTGACGTATGATAGTTGCTCAACACCCCACTTGAGTGCAGACATACACACGCTTGGAACTCATAAGAGCAATAGCACTCGAAGAAAATGGTGAATAATCAATGAAACCCTGTAATTATAATATCCGAAATAATAGGAAGCAAAATAACCGTTGACCAAAAACAACCGCATCCCCGAAGCCCAAATTCAGCAAAATCCCTCTTTCACAAAATAACCCCGCAACTCTCCTTTGGGACGACATATACACTGCACGGCATTCGGACCGCGACTGCGGTGCGAGAGTCACGACTATGGAAGGAGATGAGCCATATAATGGCCAAGTGGCTCGTCGGGTACAAATCTAAGAACTATATATACGCCACTTTATTTCTCAATTAATCGACATATGCTTGGAAAAGTGAAGGAAGAACTCACGTGTCGCTGGGAGCCGGAGTGGCCGGAACGACACAGGACAAAAAGACAGAGAAAAAACAAAAAACTTGTGGGTAAGTAGGGACTTTGTTTGGCAGGCAGCTCGGATTGCGGATGCCAATCCCCTCGTCCGCTCCGAATGAAAAGTTTGTTCGGACCAAACCTGGCGACGATCTTGAGAAATACTCACTCGGAAAGACCGGGACAGGTGCGCCAGGCCTTAAACGACTACAATCCAAGGCTCAAAGAGAAGTGGAGTCTGAGAACTGTTTCGTCGTGCAGGTGCGGTTTCTTTTCGGTCGTAGTCTACCGATGAAGCATATATTCTATCGGAACGGTCAAGGCGAACTGCAGCTGAAAGGATGTTGAGGCAGAACGAGCCAGCTCAGAGCGCCAAAATTGTTATGATCCTCGCAAAGCTCATTCCCATTCTCTGCTTCCACAGATCCACGAGAATATCTACACCACGTTTAAAAAAATAGTTAGCTATACACACTTACAAAATCGGAACGACCGGTCCTGAAGTGCGCTGGCAAGTAGGAGGGAGAACAAGTGGAGTGGATCTCCTCCTTGGAAAATCGGATTCGCGGTCCATCTAACGGGAAGTCCTGTTCGGAGTTCAGCGGTTGCTGGGAGTAATTAGTACAATGTCGGTACGACCGGGAAGGAACGAGGATTATGGGTGGGGATTTGCACTGGTTACAACTGCAACTTAGCATAGCGTCGCTGTCTTGAACATGCCACAAATGGAGGCTTAGGACCGGCCGCAAATCGGTATAATGGTAGAACGTTGGGCGGTTGGCAATTACATTATTTACCGGGCTTATGTCAAACAAGTGAGAACCTGTAAGGCTAAGTCATCATTCCTTTGAACAACCAACTCTGGGAGTTGTAACGGGAGCTAGACAAGAACATTTTTCTTCAACGAGCATTTTGAGACATACATTTATGCGCTCGGATGAGAAACATAAGAGAGAATCGGTTATGTTTCAGCCCCAAGAAAGCATCAAAACACGATTGTTATTCTCGTACTCGGCCTGAACAGGAGAAGCCACAAAGCGTTTTCTCAATGCCTAAAATCCCTGTTTGAGAAATCGTGAGTTCAGAGATGGCGAGGGCAAATAATAATAATAATAATAATAGAGGATGTAATCGAATGAAATAAACACATGGCACATCTGCTTCCTAAGCTGCCTTGGTCGAAGACCAACCCTCGCAGGTAACAGCAGGTAGCGTCAATAAATGCTTGAAGCCAACATTCTTCGACCCGAGCTTCCCGCATTTCATCTGTTTTTCTGATACAAGGCCCGGTTTCGAGTGAAATAGGTTCCGATGGTTGAAAAGCCTCACCAACAGCAGAGCGAGGCCATTTCGGAAACGCCCGGAGTCAGCTCACTCATCCATAACTCCTAAGAGTGTGTTATTAGAAGCAAATATCATAAGATAATCGTCTTCAGAAATGGCCAGTCATTTTCAGGGCCATTTTGACAGCCTGCGGGTTAATCATCCCTTTAGCAGCAGTACAAGCCTATAAGTTTCACCCAAAAAAATATTCGAACACCAATGGATCGCACCTACACATCTTATTTCTTCCAATGATCACTTGTCCGAGAAAACAAAGATCAGAGACATTCTAAAAACAGAAGGATCTGTTCGCTCATTTTGTCGACAAAGTCGTTCGAACTTTATAGGGAAGGTTTTTAAGCACGAGTGTGAAGGTGTGACAATACGTGTATCTTGAGCTCAAGGAACTTGTGTTAGAGTTCTGCAACTGTTCGGAAAACTCCGACTCATGGACGAATAGACAGCACCCAACTCGTCCCGGATGGTCCGGACAGCAAAGCGCACTGCTGGCATTGACGAACTTCAACCATTTTCACTGTTCAAGTTAGTGTTGATTTAGGATCCACATCTGCATCTGCGCTGAAATGGGATGACTGACGGATCAAAAAGAGGACGAAGGAAACTTAACATGAAGCGTAAAGCCCGTATATCATTGCCAAACGCTGAATTCTCTCTAGTATTGAAAGAGGAAACTGTCCCTCGGAAGATCCCGTGCGAAAAGGGGTTGGAGTCCATTCAACGTCGTCAACACAGGATCGCCGTTGATGCTGTCGATGCGGAGAACCTGGGTTTCTGATTCACTCGCGGATTTGTGGTCGCCAATCACCGTCGAACCGTGCGGCTTCTACTTGGTGAATTTCAAATAACGGGTGGTACACAAGAAAAGTCTTACTTTCTTGGCGGAATAACGTGGTTGAACTACCGAGAGATTGGGGACATTTTTTAAGTTGGAGGGGATGGACTTGGGAGAAGCCGGCGGTATGGCTTTGATTGCCATTCAGCGATTGTCGGCCAATCGTATCCGCTGACTCCTTGAGCATCTTGGCGGCCTCCCTATTAGAAGCAGGCTAAATTTCGGTTTTGCAGTGGAGAGGAAACTATGTGGCTGAAGCTGAATGTTTGCGATAAGCGGGAGCCGAGCGCAAACATTGTTACGAAGTTGGACAGATGCAACCAGGTGACAATTTGAGGCGCGAAAATTGTAGCTGTAATAAATGGAATTTAAACACGCGAAATACATCGAGAAATGGCGAAATGAAAAATTACCGGAAGTAATCAAGGGGCTTAGCCAAGAATCAATTGGTGAACGTATGAGTCAACTCATGGTCCTCGGGTCTGCTCACACTCTCACTGTGCCTACAAACGAGTCTTCAAGAATATAATCTAGTGTTTCACCCGCCAATCAAAAACGTTCGCTTCTACTTTCCATTTTCATAATGGCGTGGCTGAGAAGTGTATATCATAATCAGATTCTGGTTCTTTCGATCTCAACAGAGAACACTTACTGAAGATAGCGTTGCGTCATGGCTAGTACCACAGAGGCCACGAGTCCGTTTCAACCTTTAACTCTAGATCGCCTGTTCAGTGTCCCATTTTTCACTTTAGAGCTCACCAAATATGGAGTGGTCCTCTACCCCGGATTCCAAGCACTCGACGTCTTCGGTCCGCTGGATGCACTCAACGTTCTTGCAGACAAGATCCAAGACATCTCCCTATCAATTTTAGCGGAATCTCTGGATCCTGTCTCGACTGCACGACCCGGGGAACCGCATCGTTTTGCCCAATCTGTTGTTCCTACCCACACTTTTGCCACAGCACCAGGTGACCTTGAAGTTCTTCTTATTCCTGGTGGGATAGGTGCACGAGACGAATCGATTGTGGCTCCAGTTGTTGCATTCATCAAAGATATCTACCCAAAGCTCAAGTACGTGGTCACAATCTGCACAGGTTCCGGGGTTGCGGCCAAGGCGGGGATATTGGATGGGAGGCGCGCAACTACGAACAAAAAGGCATTCAATGTGGTCAAGGAATGGCGGTCCGAAGTTCAGTGGGTTAAGAAGGCGAGGTGGGTAGTGGACGGGAACATTTGGACAGGTGCAGGAGTCAGTGCTGGTATCGATACCACCTTCGCTTTCATCGGAGAAATGTATGGAGAAAGCATTGCTCAAGAGATCGCAGATCACCTAGAGTATGAGAGACACACCGACTCCAGCTGGGATCCTTATGCAGACTTGTATCCGTAAAAATCGCACTTTTCATGCGCTAGCGCCGGGTTGATTTTACCTCCTTGGGGGCACTATCGCTCAACTGAAGAATTCAAACGCTGATCTAAATGTAGCTGTACCCTCTAACCTTCGAAAGACAAAGTGTGATCGGGCTGAAATGGATACGTTGACTCACGCCTGCACAGTCTGACCTCGGAGCGGAATACCGAAACTGCTACACTTCTTTTTGTGCTTGCAACGAGTAATTGCAATAGTCCTTGGACATGAATTTTTGGATTAGACGAAACGACTACACAGAGTTCAAAGACCGGGGTTGCGATCCGTGTGCTTCATTACCGTCCGGATCCACAGGGACCAAATCACACATTTCACAGCTTGACGTTTCGTGAGAATGTAACCCATATGCAAGCTTCGGAATGTCGTTCCCGAGAATCCCTCCAGGTCGAGATCTTGACATAGAAGATATCAGCGCACTCGAACTGACACTGCATTGTAACCTTACTGAACAGAGAGAGAAACACGTCATGGCAGACTCTCCTCTTCAAGGGCACCCATGATGGCAAAGGATTTTCAACGGAAGTAGCGGTTAAAAAAGTCGTTAGCGGAGTAATATGCAAGAAATACCGACCGCTTGAGACTCGAAAAGAAGAATTGAAGCAAAACGTCAAGCAGGCCTGACCGACTTTCCATTGGAACGTTCCAATGGTACAGGGATCTTCCTTCTTGTTCTGGATATCCCATGAGCGAATGAAATTTCAAAGAGCTCCCAGTCCTGGACTATGAAAAAATGAAGAGACTTGGCCTAGACCTGATCGAACAACATTCTCGTGGTTTCCGCGAGTCGCCCAAGCTACAGGTGAGGGGAATAAACAGGTTGTAATTGGGTCCCCCGCTTTCGCATTGAAAAGATGGTGGCGACACAGACCAACGCCAAAGGGGCAAGTAGACCAATAAACCCTGGACGAAGATCACAGGCAGAGATAAATGTACGGCTTAGCAGGCGTAGCGATGAGTTTTAGAGTTGGCGATTCTCACTACTAGAATATTACAGTAGCAACCTCGGTTATAGGCGAAGAGAGTTTGAGGAATAATGATCTGCAGGGGAAATGGCCATGACTCGAAATGCGGGGGTTGGGAGAAGGTTCGTTGAACGCGGTAGTACGGCGTCGTGAAGTCGGAGAGACCAGCGGGAGTGCGAAACCGAGCACAATTGCAGAGTCCCAGGATAAATTTATCTGCGGTGGGAATATTCAAAGTGAGCGGATGGAGCAGAAAATCTGTAGGGACTTTGAGGAAACCAATTATTTACCTTAGGTCTTAATTATGTAACCAGATGGAAAAGGGGGTAAATAGCTCTCGGGCAGAAAAACCACAATTTTCTACAGAGAAGTCCACTGACGAGAGGCCAATCGAGCTGTCCAAACTTCTAGTTGTGTGGAATGCAGGCTGAGCACGCTTACAAAGACAGGTGGAATGTGTGAACGCAAGCGAGTGTGATCTAAAAGGAGGTGAGGTAAATCACAAAGAATGAATAACGTCGTTCTGAGGCTAGTCGCAGGAATCCCAGCAGCGGCCGCTATGATTTGTTCTTGCGATATGTTCGGGGAGTAGCGGGCGTGAGTCGGGAGCAGTCAATAATCCAAACTGATGGGGCACTTGGAAATTCATTGACGAAATCTGGGGTGTTCTGGGTATTGATAGCAAAGAACATCGTCCATGAAGGTCAACAAATCGTGCGGAACTGACCAAAAGAATCTGAGTCGCGTGGCGTCATGCGCACGTGAATCGTGTTGAGTCAATTCCGTGGCAAAAATATCCGAGAATTCCTGACAAAGGTCTCTTTCAAACAGCCACTACCATTTCATCCTCCGCCGTCGGGAGTGTTTTCTTCAAGGTTTTTGTTCCCTACAACTCTTGTTTAACGGGACCTCAACTTTAAGGGCAGCTTATTCAGTCTCAGCCGGCAAAATTTTCGTGCCTGCTAGCAATGGCTTCGACGACCAACTCTCCCACATCACTTGCGGGCAGCCCGACCAGTGTATCCTCTCAAGTGCTGTTTCGGCATGCATTTCAACTCACATCAGCCTTACCGTCCCGGCGACCCTCCCGGTTTCAGCCTCTAACACTGAAGTCCACCCCATCGTTATGCGGTGTCTCTTATGCCACTGCAATTTCCTCTTCGTCCATCTCCACCATTTCTACGATGAATAGTGACCTTTCGCATGGCCTTGCTTCTCCTGTGCCATCTCTGACACGAATGGCTTCGACTTCCTCCCTTTCCCTGGCCGCGCCTGCCACACCCATATCGTCAACACCTCTGCATACCTCTCCTCGTCGCCGTCGTATACGCACACGCCGTACCTCTTCCGAAGACTTGCATAGAGACTTGTCCATGAGGTCTCTTCTCTTCTCGGAAACTCGGCCATATGCACCAGTCGGCGAATCCGACTTCAGTTGGCAAACTGAGGTTTTTGCCGTGGATGACCCGACCTCACCCCCTCAGGAGTATCAGGACGAGGCACACACCACATGCGCTGCTCATGAGGTCTTCTGTGATAGGTTCCAGGAGGCTTGGAAGTTACGAACTGGGAATGGAATTTTAGGTAAGAAGGATCTTCTAATCTTGGACCTAGGCTTATATTTCCACGACCCTAGTCCCTGCGCCTCTCGATCCTCCCTTGCCCCTCCCACGCCGTCAAGCAAGCGAGGATTTAACGCCCCTTGCTGACTTTGGCTGGGACATGGACGACCTGACGTCTCTCACTCCATACCTACCTCTCCAGCGGCAACGCGGTTTCGACGCACCCTCGCGGTCTCCTTCTCCACGGTCACCCGTCTATAAAAGACACTATGCTCCTCCCAGTGCGCTGAGTGAACTACTGTGGATTCATCGTGATGACGAGACCTCCATTGGACCAAATCCTGTAGAAACTCAACAGGTCCTGGAAGATGAGGTTGCTGTCCTGAGGATGAAGAAGACGCGAAATGAGACGATGAAGAAGAGGACACGGAGGCGGGAAGTTGTGTATGATTGAGCTCTATTCTTTCTTCCTTTAGACAATTTCTTTCTGGCCTCCTCCACTGCGATACCTTTTCCTTTTCTTTTTTTGCATAGCATGTCTCATAAGCATTACTTATCGCATTCACATACTCATCTGCATTGCATTGCCCGTTTCTCACTATTCGCATTTTACTCATATTTCGTTCCTACATTTTCGTTCTATGCACATCTTGCATCTTCGTTTCTTCGCATGTTCTGCTAGCGTATATGTTCAGCCATGGCCGTTGTATGAGCCCATTTTACATTGCTATGGAATTGCATTACATACAGTATGTCCATTCACTCTACCTATTCTAAAGTCAACATACCCAATACTCGATCCCACATTTTGCTCGATCCCACTGCCGACCTCCACACATCTTCAGGTACACCGTATATTGGTAATAGCCTGACCTCCGGTGCATTAGGCATTCGTGAAAGCATCAGGCTAATCTCCTGGCATTTCACTTTCACTTTCTCCTCGTGAACCGTCCACAATCGAGACCTCTCTTCAGAAGGTTCCATCACAAATGCATCGCGTTTAGCGTCACCCTGATAATTTATTTCCCAGACTTTGACGCGTCCAGGCCACGATGAAAAGTTGCCGGCCGCATACTGGACTTCAGCCTCATGAAGTGCCCGATGAAGGTACACGAGAATTCGTTCATAAGATGCGAAGTAGCGAATCATGGAGACTCGGAACGTGTGAAGAGGATGATGACATTCTGGAATTTGTTCAAACTTTGGCCACACACAGCTGCCTATGATATGGATATCTGTGAGGGCAGGAAGAGCCCGTGCAAAATAGCCATAAACGGTACCCGCCGTATCGCCTATAATTGTAAGATGGGTGAGGACAGGCCAGGAAGGTACGCTTCGAAGGAGAGATTCGAGGGAGTACATAGATCCTTGGAGTGAAATTGTTAGGCTGACGAGCGTCGTATGTGTGAGTTGAGCTAATGGGTTAAATATTTCTCCCGAATGTCGAGGGTAGACACGAAGGATTAGGTTTTGGACATTCAATGGGCCATGAAAATCATCTAAAGTCTCTAGCAGACTAGGAAAGAGCCCTCGACGGTATGAGATCGATGGTGGAAGTACCGCGAGGTTTCGGTAGAGAGTGGGGGTAATGATTCGATTCCATCGTTTACACACAGCATAGATATTTCGAGCTGTGAGGCCTTCAAAATCCCGGATACAGGAAAAGTTGAGAATGGTTGCTAGGAGCTCGTCAGGGATATCATGAAATGAAGACATGGGATTCATCAGCGATGACAGTCAAGAGCAAGTGGTATCAAAATAGGGATCGAATGACCTTCTTCTCGCTCACTCCATTGAAACACACGACTAGTTGGCATCCTTCTGGCAGAATAAAGTCAAAATTGACCTGCAGATAGGAAGGGAGGATAAGTACGGTCTGCTGAAATTCTTTGCCTAATCATGCTGGGATTCCTGTATGGACAATCATCTCCTGGGTTATCATTTTCGATTGACCTTGAATCTCCTTGGGACTTCCTCAGTGGCTATTTAGTAGACACAGCCCGTTTCGCGCTGGCCCGGTGCAACAATCAAACTCAAGACATGGTGAACCAATCGCAAAGACTAGGAGAGGGAATAATCAATAAGACCTGTTCCGTAACCTCTGGAAGAGCAGCCGGTTTAAGGTCGAGAATTGAGGTAATGTATAAGCATCGAATTACGAAGCGTTGGTAGCAGTCGAATGGAGACAGCTTAAAAGAAGTTTCGAGACTTAGTCAGACAGCGATGAAAGGATCCCGTTTACCCCTTGTGGAAAAGTGGTCGTAGTTAACAGTTAGACGTATGATGACAGCATCATTGCTGTTCACTAATCTGCCTCATAGGGGGAGAAATATGTCAAAGTTAAGAACTAAAGCTCGGGAGTACACAGTAGAGCTAGTTAAGTCTACATGGTGACAGGAAGGGTATATTACTAGCTATAGTGGACATAGTCACGCACATTACGTCTGATGCACACTTGTCCTTTTCATGACCGTTCACGGTACAAATTCTGCTTGCGTGCAATCTAATGTTTGGAATGGTTGGGCGAGAGCCATGATGCACGAACAGCAATAATATACTCACTGTAAAGTTTCAGTGGATTTCATAAATCACACGAATAGGGCATTCAATAATAGTGGGATCCTACGAAGTGTTCATCATCGACCCCCCAAAAAACAACCGCCAGGATTGGAGGTCTCACACCTTCAAATTTATGTTATCTTGGATCCGGCCCTCTACTGTCTTCCAGAATCTAGTTTGAAGATCCCAACAATCTTGACTCGTACACTCAGAAAGATGGTAAAGTCGCTGTGGGAGCAAAACCACTCTGCGATCCTGAGGGACCTTTGACTTGAATGTGGATGCCCAATTAGAAGGCTGAAAGGTTTGGGGTGCGATAATATAGCATTTGAGACCTGGCCGTTTCCATATCTCAAAGATAGCAGATCTGTAAAACTCCCTGGGATTATCGCAAAAAGCGAAGATATGGGTAAGGTTTGGGCATGACAGCCAGCCCTCTCGGGGTTGATCCCCATTAATTGAGAAGGCTACAAGCCTCTGAAGAGTAAGGAAGACCTTAAATTCAGAAGAAAGGTGTCGAAGAAGAAAATGATTGTCCCCAGTGTCACGAATCATGAGCTCTTCCAAGGGCAAAGATAAAACAGCAAGACCAACGGACGTTGGCAAGCTAACAAGTCTGTGGGCTCCCCAGAGAGACAGATGAGTGACGTTGGTGAATATTGAAAAATCGAATGCCTGAGAATAGGAGTGACTTTTCAGACGACGAACAAGGGAGAAGGAATGTGGGTTGGCGCGTAGAAGTTTAGTTCGGTCTATTTCGTCGGACCAAAATCCACTGATGCGTTCTCCTCTTGCAAGTAGAAGGGTGTGATACAATGGCGGAACAATACTGAGATAAACTAAGTATGTAGAATCGTGGCAGCTTTATAGAATCGACTCACAGGGTGTACAGGGATTTTGAAATCAGGAGCCATGAGGCGCGAACGGATATTTTGGTCTTGATAACCGCAAAATTGAAAATGCAGAGAAGGATTTCATCAGGCAAAGTGGTTGAAGTGATAGCCGAGAAACAGGTAGTATCTGCTGCCGTTGTCTCGATTCCGGTCATGATGGGTGTCAGAAGCAAGTGGCCGACAGCAGAGCCACCCATTCAAACTGAGTGACTGACTAGGGACAACGACCCAGGATAAATTATTGCTTGGGAAAATTAGCGGCCACCTTTGGAACTAAGGCATATGAAGAGCTGGATGGCTGAGTTGGACCAGCTTTCCTTTGCACACCCAGGACGTGACGCCACTGGACAAAAAAGAGCTTCTTCCTTCGTCCTCTCCTCTTTCTCCATCTTCGTCATGGGCTACTCACTCATCCAGCTTGTCAACATTCTCCAACACTTTCTCATCATTTGGGAAGTAGACAGGACACACTCCGTACGTTGCCCCCGCGTCGCTTCATGTTGTGGGGAGCTATCTGCTATGTTTGTTCTACATATAACATCTATTATCTAGTAATAAGCTAAATGAGTAGAAAGGAGAATCGAGCTATCGGGCACTTTCCAATATGATGACTGCACATTCCGCAGCTCTTTCCATGCAAGGGCTACAGAGGGCTTGTACCATTTCTAAACGTTCCATTTTATGTGGAATGGAGGGTGCCTTTGTGCTGAAGTGTTCGATTTCTCTACGATATGCAAGGTTCTCTACGAGGAAGGTTAGAACACTATGAACCGCATGATATCCAGCGATTCTCCTCGCAATAGCAACACAAAATCTACATCTTCGATTCTTCATTACTTTCTCTACATATGCTCGTGTTCATAGAGAATGTCGATCCAAATAGTATATCACCCGAAGTGTAATGAATGGATTGTTGTCCCTGATGTGGCACATGACTCCATATTTCTCCTGGAAGTGAAAGAACACTTCCGTTTCACCTATTTTTCGTCTTAGTTTATTGACTGATCACGAGAAGATAGATAATGACGCGAATATCAAATCAGCAATCGCCTGTCATATTGTTGACAAAACGACAGAGAAAATCCTTGACTCAAAGGCATGGGGAGTCATCATGACCTCCCGAATTCAGCGGAACAGACACTGTATCCAAGCTTCCTCAAGCTCCACTTTGAAGTGGGTACGACAGGGAATTATACAGTCGCCCTAAGCGGTGATGCTTTGGTCCTACGAGAGGAGCAAGAGGTTAGGATTTCCTTGCTTCTGTTCTTGAGTTTTGCTTTCCGGATTTGCAGGGCAAACGGTACTGGAAGAAGCAATGTCGTGAACGAGGCGGCTGTTGTCCCTAATTTGCCCAACTTCAATCAGCGGCAATCGCAAGTCGTTCAGGCAGGTGTCAGTCCCCTGAAAGCGTCAAGACAGCGGCTTCTGTGAGAGAAAGCTCGAGAAAAATTGGCGGTCAAAACCTTAAGACGGTGGGCTTGAAGGTGAGATTTCTATTTGATCTTATTCATCCAACTTTGAGATCTCGGTCAATGAAGCACAATGGTTTGGGTTTGGTGCATTCAAGAGATACAACCGGGCTGTTAAAGAAGAAGCAATTAAGGATATGACTGAACAAAATCAGGAACGCCTACCCTATGATGAAATGATTGCGAGGTTCACAGAACCCGGACGACGGCAGAGGAGAACCTCAAGAACGACAGGAAACTCAACACTTTTTCCCATGATCTCTATATCATGCCCTGGGCCAAATGCGAACATCCTAACACTGACACAATGTATCGTTCTAGCTGCCAACGTGCCACTGACTGATAGAATTCTAGGACAAGAATTCGTGAATTCAGGAACCTCAAACAAGTGCTCTCTCTCTTACATTCAAGAACTATACAATCGATGTTAGATACTAGGCTAACTACGCTTTAAATGTGAGCGCTTGTGGATTGGCCTGGTCCATAATCCTCAAATATGTAACAAACAGGCATGCGCCCACTTTCCGCCCAGTAAATGGAACAATCGGACTAGCTTTTTACAAGGACTATCTTTCATAAACACAGCGAGTTAGATGAGTAAGACCGTATAAAGGTCGTGGAGTGGAGAACGAGAGTACCCAGCAACCTACTGCTTGGGTCTCCCTAACTTCTCCACTTTAGCTGTATTCATGCATTTCATAGCTCTCTACACCGCCTTTGTGCTTGTTCTCGGAGCTTTTGCTGCATCCCCCGCACCTAAAGTACCGAAGAAGGCTCCCAGTGGCACGTCTGGGCGGTACATCGTCTCACTCAAACCAACCATCAACAGAGAGACCGTCAAAAGCCATCACGGTATAATATCGACCCCAGATCATGACTGGAACATTATAAATGCGTTTGTCAGTAAGTTTTTCTGCTTCCTTTTCGGTGACACACTCCTCTGACACTCTCTTAGTCGACGGAAATAACAAAACCGCCTTGGATGCTCTTCTCAACGACCCTAGTGTCGACGTTGTCGAGGAAGATGGTATTGGTACGGTTGGAACACTGATCACTCAAACAAATGCTCCTTGGGGTCTTGGCCGCATTACATCGACTTCACTCCTTTCGGGTTCTGTCAGGTCAGTTTTTTCGTATAACGATTCTGCTCAATCTGAGCAATTTGTTTTAGTACTCTGAATTACCAGTTTCAATATGATGATGCCTTCGCTGGCAATGGCGTCGACGTTTATGTCGTCGACACTGGGATACGTACCACCCATTCCCAGTTCCGTAAGGTCTGGTTTATTCCCTCTATCCACCTATCTCATCATCTTAACAGAGGGACGTGCGAGGTGGGGAGCCACATTTGGTCCCAGTGCATCTGCTGATGGCAATGGTCATGGGACGCACGTCGCTGGCACCGTTGGAGGTTCACAATTTGGCCTGGCTAAACGTGTTAGGTTTGGTCATTTGTTTCAAAATAAAGAGCATTGTCTGAACCAGTACAGTCTCATCGCTGTCAAGGTCCTGCCAGATAGTGGCTCAGGTCCTTGGTCAGATATCATTTCGGGTATCAACTGGTCCGTCGGACAAGCGCAAAGTTCTGGCAGGCCGTCGATAATACAAATGTCCATTTACGGGGATCCTTCTGATGCGGTTGACAACGCTGTGACTGCTGTTCGTCGCAATCCTCTATTCTTTGACTTTCCCAGTCCTCACTTGTCTATTTTCAGGCTGTCAATGCCGGTGTACATGTTGTTATATGTGCAGGAAATAATAATACAGATGCAGAAAACTTCAGTCCACCACGAAACCGTTTCGCTCTGACCATTGGGGCGTCGACCATCAATGATACCAGAGCAAGCTTCAGGTAATTGACTTGATATATGGGATTCCCCAAGACTTACCTACCTTAATCGCCAGTAACTTTGGTATTTACGTCGATGTTTATGCGCCTGGGCAGGATGTCATTTCATCCTGGTTCACCTCTGATACCGCGATTGCGACTCTTAGGTGCGTTAGAATCTTCTCTTCAACTCAAGTTCCTCATGCCCTTATTTTCGCAGTGGAACATCGATGGCTGCCCCTCATGTTTCAGGCATTGTGGCTTATATAATTTCTAAGAGCGGGAACATGAGTCCAGCGAACATGGGACTTCAAATACAGAACCAGGCTCTGAGAAGGATAATGCCCGACCAACCGCGGCCGAATATGCTAGCTCACAATCTTGCGTAATTGTTGGTTGAACCCAACTTATTTATGTATACAAGCTCATACACGCTCATGAAACTCTGAAATACCGACCAATATTTCGATTTTGGGCTCTGTAGTTTTGTCGTTTGCTTGCAAAGCGGACAACAAGCCTGCTCTGTGTGAAGTAAGTAATACATTTGAGGATGCGATAGATGCAAGAACCTATTTTGTTCGACGAGCGCTATTCCCAGTCCAGCAATCCTAAAACTCGCTCCCACATCTGGTTGGAGCCCGTTCTCATTTTCCAAATATCACTTGGGATGTTTTCCATCGGCACGAAATTGACTGTGGGCGGTCCGGGGAGTCTTGAAATTGCGGTGTCAATTGCTTCAAGCTGTAATTTTCTGTTGTGCTGAAAAGGTCGAGAACTCGACCTAGGTCCACCAATAAGAGGGATCTCCAATGTTTCTGAGCGATATACCATTCCGGGTTCGTGAAACATCTCCCACACCTTGATTTGAGCAGCCCAATCCCGTTTCTCCTCGTACAGGGCTCGATGAAGGTATCCCAGGACAGGATCATGACGGTGGAACGACCTGATCATAGACACTCGAAAGTGACATAGCTTTGGCAAATCAGATGCTTTTCCGAACGAAGGCCAAGAACAATTTCCAATGATGTGAATGTGCGTAAGAGAGGGAAGTCGGAACCCCAGTGATAAGTCCTGGGCTCTGCTATCGGACGTGTCACCGACAATGGTAAGGTGGGTAAGAACCGGCCAAGTTAAATTATTACTGCACAGGAAGTTGTGGACAGAGAAAAGAGATCCTCGAAGCCAAATGGTGAGGCTGACTAACGTAGTCGAAGAGAGCCGAGTTAAAGATTTGAATATCTCGTTTGCATGCTGTGGAAAGACCCTGACGAGGAGGCTTTCGATTTTCAAAGATCCCTCGAAGTGTTCAAGGGATTCAAGAAGGCTCTGAAAAAGCCCACGACAATAAGGAATTGTGGGCGGAAGAACTGCGAGGTGGCGGTAGAGATTGGGGGATATAATGAGATTCCACCGTTTGCAGACAGAGTACATTCGCTGGGCTACGAGACCCGTAAAGTCATCGTGACAGCAGAAGAAAAATATATGTTCCAACAGCTCATCTGGCATGTTGGAAAACGGCGGCATATCAGTGATGATGGTCAAGAGCAAGTTCCAGCAGGGCTCGGACCTCCTCTTGCTTGTCCCTAATATTACTTCTGCGCTACTCCAGGGGTCAAAAACTAAATTTCATTAAGCAAAAAGAAGGTTGCTATACGCGAATGTGGATCATGGTGTATCTCCCACCCAATCCAATAAACCAAGTACACGGTTCCACATCTCATTTGACCCGACTCGCATTCTCCAAACATCCTCTGGCACATTTTCCATCGGCACAAATGCAACCGATGGCGGGTCAGATAGTTGCGACAAGATGGAATGTATTTCTTGTATAGTTCCCTTCACCCTCTCCTGGTGTATCTCCCACAATCTGCTTCCCATATGCGTGGAACCCATGGTTACCTCGTCATATTCCACTTCAGGCTGATGGTGTATCTCCCAAAACTTTACCTTAGACGGCCAATTTAATCCCTCTCGACTAGGGTTCTTTATAGCTCCGCAGATGGACCCAAGAATTTTCCCAAAATACGGGTAATAGCGGATCATTGAGATTCGGAAGAAGCGCAGACGTGGGTAATCTTCGGCCTTTCCAAAAATTGGCCATAGGCAACTCCCAATGATGTGCATATGGGTGAGAGACGGAAAGTTCACGTTTGAATCGAAGTATCCACCATCAGATGGGTCACCGACAATGGTAAGGTGAGTGAGGACTGGCCAAGCCGGAGCACTTTGAAGGAAGTTTGAGGCAGACAAATGAGATGCGCGAAGCCAGATGGTAAGGCTAACGAGAGTGGTGTGTGATATTTGAGCGAGTGGCTTGAATATTTGGTCTTGGTGGGGAGGAAAGACTCGAATTAGGAGGCATCGAATATCTATAGCATCTTTTCGGTCTTCAAGAGTCTCCAATAGACTAGGAAATAATCCTCGGTAGTATGCAATGGCCGGCGGAAGGACCGCCAGGTGACGATAAAGTGCAGGAGACATTATTTGACGCCATAGTTTGCAAACGAGGGATATACTCCGAGCTGTTAGACCTTCATAGTCTCTGTAACAGGCGATTTCAAGAATAGGTTCTAGCAGCTCGTCGGGAAAGTCATGAATAAGGCAGAGTTGTAGATCACTCATGGCTGTCAAGAGGAAGGAGTAGAAGGAAGCAAAATTTTCGCTGGTGGTTCTTGGAAGACTTTCCCTTCTTGATTTTTGGAACAAAAGGCTCAAATAAAACAGAAAAGATCGACAAAAAAAAAAAAAATCGTCTAGTTACATAAAGCAGACTGTACATTTCTACAAGACGAATCATAAGATATTCAGCCTTGGCACTGACTCTTATGAGTACAAATAGCATCAAGCAGAGCATGATTTTGTGAAGAGAATTATCCGGTTTGAAATTTCTGTGTTCAGAACTATTCGCTCTGAACACAAGCCAGTCAATTTGAGCAAGATCTCAACAGAGAATAATGAACGAACCATTATATTATTCCCATTAGTTCAGAAAGAGAATCTATAACAGTGGGCTCCTGAAAGGGTTTGGACCAGTTAACTCTAGATGCGAAAGAGATTAGTCGAACCTTCGGATTTGGGTTGGCTTGAATACGATCTTCTACCATTCTCCAGAGTATAGCTTGGCCATCCCACGTTTGTGCACTGTCTCCGAAGTTGATATGCACAAGTCTATGGGGAAGAAGAACAACTCGTCGATCTGAAGGAACTATTGATTTGATCGTGGAGGCCCAGTTGAAAAGCTTAGGACTTTGTGGGGCAAGAATATAGCACTTCAGCTGCGGCCGCGTGGAAACTCCAGAAAGAGATGACTTCCACAAATCGCTTGGAATATTCCAGAGATCGAGAATGTTGGAAAGGTTTGGGCAAGAGAACCATCGCTCCTGTGGATGGTCTCCTCGAAACGAGAATGTGACAAGTTTTCTGAGGGTCCAAAAAGCAGCAACCTCGGGAGAGAGGTGTTGCTGAAGGAAATCATTGTCTTCGGTGTCATAGATTACGAGCTCTTCCAAGGGCAGCCTCAACACAGCAACTCCATTGGAAGCTGCTGATAGCTTGTGAGATCCCCAGAGGGCCAAGTGCGTGACGTTTGGAAAGATTGAAAAATCAGGCGGCCTGGAAAAAGAGTAGGTTTTTAAGCGACGAACAAGGAGGAAGGAATCTGGATTTGTGTTTAAAAAGTTTGTTCGATCGGTTTGTGTTGGGTTTGACCAAGATACACAGTTGCCCCGTTCAGTGTCAAGGTCAACGGTGTGATATACAAGCGGAATAATCCTAGCAAAAGCTCCGTGGAGTGATAATGCGAAAGTCAAACTAACTCACAATTGGTGTACTGCCTTTGAAATTCGCAACCATGACGCACGAACAGATAGTGTAGACATGGAAACTGCAAGGTCAAAAATGTAGAAGAGGATCTCATCAGGTAGCTCTACGTCAAATGTAGAGAAGGGGAGGGTGGTATCTGTTGTAGAGGTTTCAATTTTACTCATGATCAACGTCAAGAACAAGGTGTGGCTGATCTCACACGTACCCACAGCCAAATTTCCCGGCCTCGATTGAGAGTAGAACACCTGCAAGAATAATGCACTTTACTTGAGAGCATGACTCGAATGTCAAAGGATAAGAAAAGATGTAGGTAGAAATGTGGACGCAGCCGGAAGGACAACTTTGCTTTCCACCACCAGGATACGTCGCCGCTGGACAAGAAGTAGCGTTCCGCCCTCCTCGTCCTCTTCCCTTATAACAAAGAAAAGTTCGCCCACTCAGCCGCTCAACGACCTCCACTACACTCTACAGCCATAAAGTTAGTTGGAAATAGGGAACGACTCAGACTGTGGTTCGTTTGTGCTGCCGGACATAGAAGGTTCTCTGAGGTATGTTATCTTTCACTTTTTTTATGCCTTTGGAAGATTGGCGACGTCAAAAATCAGAAGAATGATTTTCGGAAGGAATTCATGCCCTGGATGTTGTGACGGACCACAGCCGTCAATCGCTCTACAGCTTCGACACAGTGGGGGTGGCCGACATCTTTTAGACGAGGCCTGATTATTTTGGATGTGTGAAAAATGCTGAAGGCTGAGGAACTTGTCTCCTTCCCCCCCATTGCGCAATGCCCTCACGCGTTTTTGCATTCAGACCTTCCGTCACCGTGTTCTCTTTGGGTGCTTCTGATTTTATGGGTGTGGATTGGCCTGGGTTGGTTGAGGTACTTTTTCTTAAGATATGAGAGTTGCGTTGCTAACTTTGCTTCCAAGCAGATTCCCGCGTGCGACCGACCGTCCTGAACGCAGGCCACGCTATCCCATTCTTTAAATTCAACGTACTCCCCAACGTCATCATTCCTTCCGTTTTTGCAGCCATCAATGTCCTAGTGGCCTTTGAGTCTCGAAACTGCAAAGCCTATGGAATTCAAGGCTGCTGGGGTAGCGTGTCGGTCATTTTCCCGTGATGAACGCTATCAATGCTAGGAGTTGCTAGTGTGCTCCCTTAAGCTAATGTCAATGGTACTGGTACACCGTTTTCCCGCGCTGTCTCCACTCACCTGAAATCATTAGACACTAAATGGTACCTCTTACTCTCTTTGAAAACGCTTTATCAAGAATCACTGTCCACACGACCGCGTCCGCTCGCATCTCAAAGTGAATTTGATATATCTTTATTCCCTCTCTTAGTTCTCACCTCCTCTATTTCAGATATACTGTGATTGCCAACTACCTTACGATGAAGTTGGAATGTGGACTTCTCTCATTCGACCTGAACTCCATCCCCCATGGATATTCAAACTTAGAGGACGGCCGTCGATAAGGTGTTGCCAGGCTACTGCCGACTCTTCCCTCGGATAATGAGTCTACGATCCCATCTCCAAACAAAACAACCCCACTTGGGAAGCTCTATAGTTCCCTTCGAATTAAGACTCAGACGTGATCTGGTCTACCCGCCCAGCGCGATAATTCTGTACAGATGAGAAGTTGGCCAGGCGAAATTAGAAACTGCAGGGCTAAGTCATTTTGCCACAGCTTGGGGACTAGGAAGCGCCGACAGTAACCTTTCGGCCCAATTCCGACTTCCTTTGCTTCATTAACGCTTATTCCGCGTTTCTCCCTTCCTCTCTCACCAACCGTTACGCAAAGTGCCTCTCGCAGCATAGCGGACTCCCGAGTATGGTCGCCTTATCAACCAAGAAGGAGATGTGAACATGTATATTCCACTGGCAATGTTTGGTGGACTGGAATGTCGCCGTCCTCAGTTCACCTGGTAGGAGAGAGGAAGAAAGGGCTATCTCGAGAGCAAATCATTCCCTACATCAATACTGTCAGTTGTCGTTTTCCTTCGTCTTGCAGTTCCGACGGCTGACTTCACATTTAGGCCGTTACAGTAGTGCACATCTCATCCCAAAAGCGGCACACCATATTTCAGAGCTAGTTCAAGAAACACCTATCGACTTCTGTCTTTGAGCCCTAGATATACAGCAGCTTTGATTATTTATTCACTCTCTATTATCGCCATAGTTTGCTCCTGTTCTCTCGAGTGGAGTGTCCTATATGCGCCCTCTCATGTAAAGCCGTTAGGAAGCATTTGTGACCCTATCTAGTTTAGTCTGCCCTACTATTGAGAGTTAGCATCTAAATGTAGTCACCAAAACCAGAAATTATGAATGCGGGAAGAAAAACTTTGGATATTTTGACACGATGTGTAACTCATTGAGGCTGTGTTAGAGTCTTAGCAAGCAAAGAAATATGTTGAATCTCATGTACCAGCCTTGAAGCAGGAGCTCACAAAGTCAAAGCCTTAGAAAAATGAGGATAACTCTGGAGTTATATACCAAGGGAGCGTGCATCATACGAGAGCGTCAGGCACGAGAAGAGTTATGATCAATTGATTCTGAAAGGAATTAAATGGATAGGATGGAAGAAGCAGAACGAGAATCAAGGAGGGACGCGAGAATGATGGGGGACCATCTTTTTGTTTCTTCCCCTCATGACTTTGGACACATCCAACACTGACACAAGTGTATCGTTCCTGCTGCCAGCACACAAATGACCGAGAGAATATTACAGTAATAGGTCATCCATTTAGGCACAAAACGGTCTTTGTTTTCGCGACCAAGTTTGTAGGCGACCAGGTGTAAGCCCCACTGGCCTCTGAATCTGGGCGCTGGAGTGATGAGTTGTGCTCCATGTCATAAAGCACACCCCAATGAGTAAGCGCTCGTTCTCCGCCCAGTAAACTTACTACGCAGACCACCCTTTGAATAGTAACTCTTACTATTGAAAGTGTGAGTAAGCTAAGGGAGTCGTATAAAGACCGTATCCCGCGGACTTGACTTTTAGCAGGCCGTACGATACTTCCTGGGCTTTCCAAGCCATCTCCCATAGCCGAGGCTTACCATGCATTCCACTGCTATCCTCTTAAACTTGGAGCCCGTTCTCAGCACTGTCGTTGCTGCCCCCCCCACCTAAGGTGCCTAAGAAGTCGTTCACGGGCACTTCTGGCCGATATATCATCTCCCTTAAACCAGACGCTAATCGCGACACTGTCAAAAAGCACCATGGCATTGTCTCGACTGCAGAGCATGACTGGGATATCATCAATGCTTTCGTCAGTGAGTCTTTCTGACCCCTGGTAACGCAAACACCTCACCCTCTGCCATAGTCGATGGCACCAACAAGACTGCCTTGGATGTTCTCCTCAATGATCCTCGTGTCGAAACAGTTGAGGAGGATGGTATTGCTCGTGCTGGGTCTTTAATTAGCCAGAGTAATGCTCCATGGGGCCTAGGGCGAATCTCAGTAACTACAAGTGTTACAGGGACCCCAACGTCAGTGTTTATTTTCTCCGATACTGCTCTGTTTTCACGATTTATTAGTGCATTGAATTATCTATATAACTATGACAATGCATTTGCTGGCAGAGGTGTTGATGTGTATGTCATAGACAGTGGTATACGCACCACCCATCAACAGTTCGGTAGGCCATTCTTTTTTACTTGATCTGCTACATCTCATCCGATAAAAAGAAGGAGGACGTGCTAGGTGGGGAGCCACCTTTGGTCCATATGCGTCTGCGGACGGTAATGGCCATGGGACGCATGTTGCAGGCACAATTGGAGGGACGCAATTCGGGGTTGCAAAGCTCGTCAGGTCAGGCCCTTATCAGAGAATACAAGAAGTACGCTGTCAATCCCGTACAGCCTCTTTGCTGTCAAGGTCCTTGCAGATGATACCCTTTCGGGTCCTTGGTCAGACATTATTTCAGGCATCAACTGGGCCGTTGGGCAAGCTCGAGCACTTGGACGGCCCTCTATTATCTCTATGTCTATATACGGAAGTGCTAACGATGCAGTCGACAATGCTGTTACTGCTGTTCGTCGCGATCTTTTCGTCATTGCCCATCGAGTGCTGATCGTTTTGTAACTCCTATAGGCCATCAATGCTGGCATACACGTTGTTGTGTGTGCGGGGAATCTTATTGCTGTTTGCAAAATTGTTGGCCGGCAATCACCTCCAAACTCTATGTTTTGAGCACTTTTCAAATGTCATTTGGGACGATTCCCTTGTATTTTTGATGCCTTTTGAGCATAGTGTGACCGCGTTTGGTGAAGTCCTTCACAAGCAGTAAGCTGCAAAAGGGCAGAAATTCTGGACATACGAATTTAAAGACACACTTAGTACCACCAGATTTGCCTCGTCTCTGGGATTCCAATGGTACCAGAATCATGAGATATGGCGGAGTATTCATCGAAATTTGCAGGGATGATGTCCCAAAAGCTGAAATTTCAAAATTGGAATTTTCGGGATTTCTCACCGGGAGATGATAGCCCAAAATTATGCGATTCAGAATATATAACTATTGACTAAGAATTAGAGGTAATGAGGATGCTATGGATTTCGCGCGCAAACATCTTCTTTGACGAATTCGTGTCCGGCCAACTTTTTTGCAAATGGCAATAATCTCGATGTTTCATGTTGTAGCCCAGCGCGAAATCCTTTGGTTCTCACCGTTGGAGCTTCTACGATCAACGATACCAGGGCAAGCTTCAGTTAAGTGAAATGCAATAACTGTTGAGAAGCACTGAAATTGATTTATGGTCACTGGCAGCAACTTTGGCGCCAATGTTGATCTCTACGCACCTGGGCAAGATGTTGTTTCCGCCTGGTTCACTTCTGATACCGCAACAGCTGTAGATAGGTGAGTATGATTTTCTCACTTGACCTCAGGCGCTTTATGCCTAATTATACTCTCATAGCGGAACTTCGATGGCTACCCCCCATGTCTCGGGCATTATTGCCTACATAATTTCCAAGACGGGAAGAATGACGCCAGCTAACATGGCATTCCAAATCAAGAGCCAGGATCTCAAAGGGATTTTGCATGACAATCCCGTTCCAAATGAGTTGGCCCACAATCTTTTCTAATAGCCAGACAAAAACAACCTCCATAATGCAATATATGGGAGGGTGTTCAACTATCAAAGGTCTTTATATTATGGTCTTAAATCCTGCAGACTCAAATAGGAGAATCGGAGCTTTCAGAGTTGCAGAAGAATGTCGAATATTAATATCCAAATGTAACTGGTTTTCTACTACAATGTTCAGTTCTTAACACAATCTATCACGCTGGGGGAGGAACCTGGCATTAAGGATGCACAAAGCCCTCGACCGCGCAGGGTACCAAAATCCAAAAAATATCGTTGACTCTCCTCAGGTGACCACGCACTGAAGCTCTAGTCGCTCGTTTACCATTCGCCGATGATATCGATTCCTGAGATGTACTTCGAAATTCAATAGCGTTTCATCAGGACCAGGCTTATATAGCTGCAATAAACACGATTGAATGTTAGCCATGAGAGAGAGGGAAGGAGCAGCAGACCTTGCCAGGACAATCTAAACATTTCAATCGCCATTCAACGCCACGGTCATCAGGAAACCTCCTTTGAATAGCCCCAACACGATCACGAGGATATTTCAACCTCAATGCCGCAAGCTCACTCGTCAGCCAAGGGGGCTCCTGGGATATGAGTGTAACATGAATCCTCCCTCTTTATTGATTGAAATAAAAAACATACAGTAGTGGGGTCCGAAGCCATGGGCGTGTCCGACGATCCTGCGTCAGTGCTGTCTTGAGCGAGGGAGAGCAAGGTAGGACCTGGTGCATCGGTATCAGTGGCCAGATTGTCCAGGCTGAACGATCGTAGAGAGTACAAGGTGATTTTGACAAGTCAAAAGATGTTTTTTCTAGACAGTGCAGAAAGCAATATCCGAAAGCTGCAATTCGCGCTGATCAAGGAATGAATGAACAGTGCCCATCAAGAATTGATGGTGTCGCTTGCCTCTTACGGCCACTTTTGACTTGCGTCCACCTTGAACATCCCTACTATGAGAATTTCCGTCGGCAACGAGAACGGCAGCTGGCCCATTGCCACTCGGCTTCACTTTTCGTTCATTCTGTCCGTGTCGAAGACCTTGACTTCGTTTGGACGCTCTCCTTGGCATGAAGGACATGACCCACTCCGCAGACATAACACCCCAACGCATATTTGCATGTCCTCTCTCAGGTATCTCCCAGACACTATCCCCGTAGTCTGATGATCCTGCATCATCTTTGTCCTTCGTGAACGGGTTATGGGAGTAGGCCACGGCCTGGTTGGTCTCACGTCTCCCTAGTCAAGTTCATTTGAGCTTAAAGACTGTGGTGTAGGCAACTTGATGTGAAATTTCAATTCGATGGAACTCCGTGAGAGCACGTTATGCTGGATAGACAATTTGGCTGGTACACGTCTACACTCTGCGGTCCCAAGGATTTGTCGCCTCCATTCGCATATCAACGAATTTGAGCATCCATTCAGCGACTCTAATTATCAGTCACAACATCCTTGCTTTGCACTGCAGGATTGGCAGCTCGAATGCGCATGCGGCACTATGGACGGTGGGCTTAAAGAAGGTTTTGGATTCATGGATGAAGACGGTAAATTGCTCGCCACCTTGAGGAACTTTAATTCTTGGGCTCACACAATGGCTTCCTTACAAGTCTCTCATTTTGCATCATGGCTGATTACGGTGTTAATATTTCGTCGGTTCAGCAATGCTACCGTTAGTCAGCTGTCATGCGCTTTCCTCCACCTTCGACTCTCCACATGTTCTTCCATGAATAGAGTTTGTCGCCCTTAACCAGCTCTTCCACCCTTTTTATGTCATGCTATCGGCTCCGTTTGACAGTTCGGTGTTACATCCCTGCTCTGTTCGAACAGCCGCCATTTGGAGAACTTTGAAGCTAAAGTTCCTCACGCAGTGACTTTAAAGGCTGAAGAAGGCAGGAGGGTGGATACCGTAACGGACGAGCGGTGCTAGGAAAACGAAGACATCATTGAGATACAGTCGGTTTCTGCTGGTATTGAGCGCCAAGCGTCGAGGTTCGTTCCTTTCCTCGCTTATCTTTCACAACTCTAATACTATTACTGCTTTAGCTGAGGTATCACGTGTTCAATGACGCTCGACGCTCTATCAGGCGGAGAGTAGTCAGGTAGTAATTCTGAAATCTGTGTCTTGGGTATATCACCCTTGGGAGGGATGAACATTTTTCTCATTCGGTCTTGAAATGATGTACTTCCCTCAACTTTCCTACTCTCTGTCTCTCTCTCTGTCTCTCATTTTCCGTCCAACATATTATTCTCCCGCTCTCTATTCATTTTTATGCTGTATTGGTGCCGTTGTATATTTCTCAGTTATGTATCTATTGGGCACCCTTTAGACAGCAGCTACACTCAAAGTACCTACTCGTCGTGATTGAAAATTGAGGTGTCGAGGACTTGAAAACAGGTCAGAATGATCACCACTTGTGTTGAGGAAATGAGCTCGGATGCCTAGAGGGCATCGAATACTTGAGACATGGTTTGTTTTCGGAAATACATTCGTTCGAACCTCTTGAGGTCGATTCTTTCCATGTGAGAATTCCTAAGATACATAACAACATGAAGTGAATTACATGGAGTGGCTTGACAGAGAGACTGATCATTTTGGAATGGAAGGAAAATGATGAAAAGTGTACGCCCCTGGGCAGAGGGTCAGCAGGAGAAGCCAGGGCGACTACCTTATATAGAATCCGAAGTGCGAGAAGGGAAAATGTCTTGGCAAGTGCCATATCATTAAGTGGTCTGTCATGGTGTCAAACTGTGGAATAAAGCCCCTTGAATCGGAATCGACGGACATGACGGAGCTGATTTCATTCAACATCCTTCCCGAGCCATTGTATTCTCCATTCTATAATTTCTATTCTCAACACTTGAAATCGGTTATTGCCACCTGAGAACGACAACACTGAGGTCGCACAGAAGGGCATGTCCCAATTACCACTCTCCCATTTGAAGCGGATATAGCGGAGAATTGCATAGCATTGTGCCTGCCAATAGACGGGCATCGTGGGAAGACTGGGGGATGCGTTGTGCTATACAGGGTCGTCGAGTAAGTACCTAGATGTCAATGAGGTGTCCACATGGCGGCTCGTATGGGCTTTGCTGCCAAAGTGGTGCACTGTGAGAACAAGAAGGGTGGAAGTCCACAGGTATCCTTGCCATATCAGCTTGGGGTTTGAAAGTGGTATTCAGCGAAAAGACAAGACTAGGCGAGTTCGACATAGGACTTACTAATGACAATGAGTTCTGGAATGTAAGAGGATGAAAATCAGGGAGGATCCTGAACTCTCGATAATAATAGAAAACACCTCGTAATGGCTCTGTGTCAGTCTTCCCAGACCTTGGGGATATCCCACCCTGGTATATGTACCGTTCCTCCTGCCAACCGTGGGACTAATTGGCGAAACACTAAGCAGTAACATCTAAATTCAGGGACCGAAGCATTGTTCACTCTCGCAAACTAGAGTGGTAAGGAGCTATCTCATATCTATGCTCTATATTATACTGTAATCGTGAGCGTTTGTGGGATAAACCTGGCTTGAGGGACCACCGCTATGCCTTGAGAGGTAGGCGCCCATTTCCCGCTCAGAAATCCTAACGATGAGAGTACAGCGTTTCGCGATGGCAAGTAAGACTCACCATGATTAGTAAGATTTCCAAGACATATAAAGGTTGTAGATCCAGGAGCTTGAACGTTCAGCAACTCATATTCCGAGTCTCTTGTCAGCATTCTTTGACCGACTTTCCTCATGCAGCTCATCGCATTCTATACAACCTTCCTTCTCAGTTTTAGCACTTTCACGCTATCTATTGCTGCTAAAGTTCCAAAGAAGGCACCCAGTGGCTCATCTGGGCGATACATTGTCACTCTCAAACCAGATGCAAATCGCGACGCTGTGAAGAGCCATCACGGTGTAATTTCTTCCGCTGAACACAAGTGGGATATTATCAATGCTTTTGTCAGTAAGTTGTTTTATTTCTTTCAGGTGACTGATTAACCTTACACCCTCTCCTAGTCGACGGAAATAATAAGACTGCCTTGGATGCGCTTCTCAATGACCCGAGTGTCGACGTCGTCGAAGAAGATGGTATAGCGAGAGGGGGCGCGTTAGTTACTCAAACGAATGCTCCTTGGGGTCTTGGTCGTATCACATCGAACACGATTCTTTCGGGGTCCGCAACGTCAGTTTTCCTTTGCTCCAATAATGCGTACTCTGAACAACTACCTCCAGCTCGCTGAATTATCAGTTTCAATATGATGACGCTTTCGGTGGCAACGGGGTCGATGTTTATGTCGTGGACACTGGGATACGCACTACCCACTCCCAATTCCGTAAGCCCTTGCTTCCTTCCACTTCTCCCACATCTCATCACATTCATAGAGGGACGTGCCCGATGGGGAGCTACGTTCGGCGTTGGTAATGCAGATGCTGATGGTCATGGCCATGGTACGCATGTTGCAGGTACTGTCGGAGGCTCACAGTTCGGCGTGGCCAAGCGCGTCAGGTATGTTTGTATACAGCGCGACCCAAACTGTACGCTCAAATTCGTATAGTCTCATTGCTGTCAAGGTCCTTGCAGACAATAACTTTGGGCCCTGGTCAGATATTATCTCAGGGATCAACTGGGTCGTCGGACAAGCGCGAAATTCTGGCAGACCATCTATAATACAAATGTCCATATTTGGAGATTCCAATACTGCGGTTAACGATGCCGTGACTGCGGTTCGTTGTAATCTTCCTTTTATTTCCCCAAACTCTAATGGCGGATCTGCACAACTTTTAGGCCGTCAACGCTGGAGTCCATGTCGTTGTATGTGCAGGGAATGAAAATGTAGATGCTGAAAATACTAGCCCTGCGAATAATCGTTTCGCTATTACGGTGGGAGCATCCACTATCAGCGATACTAGGGCAAGCTTCAGGTAAGTGACTCAATCTCTGGTGCCTCACGACTAACTTCCCTGTATTGGTAGCAACTTTGGAATTTTTGTCGACGTCTACGCGCCTGGACAAGATGTTATTTCAGCCGGGATTGCCTCTGACAATGCTACAGCAACTTTTAGGTTAGTTGAACTCTGCGCTTCACCTCAAATTGCTGACGCACGCGTCTCGATAGCGGTACTTCTATGGGTACCCCGCACGTGTCTGGTATTGTTGCGTACATTATTTCGAAGAGCGGGAACTTGAGTCCAGCGAACATGGGTCTTCAAATCCAGAACCAGGCTCTCAGGAGGATTATGCCAGACAAACCGATTCCGAATCAGCTTGCACATAACCTTGCATAAATATCAGCTGTAATGAGCGAGTGTACTTTTATGCTTACAAACCAGCTCCTCTGCCTCGACACCACAAACCCAGGGTTTTGGTTTCTCCGCTCTCCTGTTGTTATGTGGATGTAGATACACGCTAGTAGTTTTCGCAATCTGATTTTCGTCTGCAACAAACATCAAATACCTTTCGCACATTGTTCGACGTTTGTTGCTTCAAAAATCCTGAATTTAGTCAGCCTGAGAAAAACTCATCAAGCCGAGACCACTTATAGGAGAATGGTAACCACTCTGGATACTTAGCATTAGAACACCCTCAGGACTAAGGATGTCTACTTCATAATGTTGGATTTACAAAGCGCGCCTGCCTGATTAGGCATAATTTCGCGCACCAAACCTAAACGCCACATCGTGACGTTTCCATTCCTCTGAGATTCGTCGGTAACTTTTATTATACCTATTTTACTTATTGTTTTACAATGGATTTCTTTTATACTCTTTTGTATACTTATCCCCCGCTATTCTAGCTAGACTAGAAAAGACTCCGCTTACTTACATTTCCTTTTCTTACTTACAATGCTATGGATTAGTATAAAAGACTCGTTAGCTAGTACTACGAAATCTAACAACGTTGATTCCCCTTTTTTGTGCGCAGACGAAGCCTCTTTATTACTCTTGTTCTTGCCGATTTGATCACTCGCGCTTACGGAACTTTTATATCCCAACAGGTTATTGGGCCCCTGCTTTGTCTACACTGCTGCTATCACTCCACACACTTCAATCCTACCGAAACCTTATATTAGGTCTATCGAAATCGACTTACAATGTCTACTTCATCCACTACCGACACACTACCCTCCAATGTCCCTCGTCTCGAAGCCTCTGGCTCCAACTGGGCAATCTGGTACATCCGTTTCGTCGTTGCAATCCGTGCAAAAGGAAAATTCGGTCATTTTGACCGAACGACACCCTATCCATCATTCCAGATGGCTGGTCCTGTCCCTCTCACTCAGCAACAAATCGATGCCATCCAAAAATGGCATGACGACGAAGCTGTTGCACAGTACCTTTTGACCCAAAGAATTCCCGACTCCTCCGTCATGGTCATTATGGGACTTCCGAGCGTTGCAGACATGTGGGATGCCCTCCGCTTTGAGTACAGTCAGAAGGGTGCTTATGCCCAGACTGAACTTCGCACATCTTTCCTAGAGTCAAGATGTGAGAAAGACGGCAATGTGAGAGAGTTCCTCACCAGTCTCCGAACCAAACGAGAGGAACTCATAGCTGTCGGTGTCCAAATTGATGACCAGGACTACCGGTCCACCATTCTCTCCTCCCTTCCCTCCTCAATCTCCAGTTTCGCATCAAATGTCCTTGCAGCTGCCCGTCTTACATCTTCCACTGCCCCTATCAACAATGAGGCTCTTATCCGGCTCATTAGCGAGGAATACGAGCGCCAGCAGACCTTGGTGAGGCACCGTCAGGGCAATAACAAGGCTGGAGGAGGTACTGGCGAGGCTATGGCATTTACGCCAGGTGGGAAAAGTAAAGGAAAATCGAAGAAGGATGTCTGATGTTATGGATGTGGAGAGCTTGGGCACTATCGGAATAAGTGTCCCAAGAAATCAAAGGCCTCGGAAACTGCAAATGCAGCAGTTGAGTCCGATTCTGACGCAGATGGCGTCTTTTGCTGCTTTGAGGTCAGAGATCACCTCGAGGTGGAAGTCCATGGCCCAGAGATGCCATGGCAAAGTTTTTTGACTCCTTTTGAGGAGATCCCAGCAGGTGCCGAGGATATTGGCCAGCTAGATTCTATTTCAGCAGGGTATGCTGAAAAGACAGAGGTTACGAACATACCTCAGAGGATAGACGGCGAGGTTGTAGCACTAGTGAGTGCAGATGACAACCCTGGACAGGCAACAGTTGTTGCCAGCGCCGATCCGAGCCCTACCCGCACTGAACTTTATGATTCCGGTGCCGGATGCCATATTTCACCTTATCGTGCCGATTTTTCGAATTTCGAGTCCATCCCTCCCAAACCATTCACTGCTGCAAACCAAGAAACCTTCCATGCTATTGGAAGAGGGGACTTAAATGTCATGGTTCCAAATGGCCGAGAATGGAGAAAGTTGAGACTTACCGGAGTTCTCTATTCTCCAAATGTTGCATACACCCTCATATCCATTGGCCGACTTGAACAGGTTGGAGTCACTGCCCTCTTCTCTAAGGGCCAGTGTGAACTCCGAAAATCTAATGGTGACCTCATTGGGTCAATCCCTCGCTCTCCGAAATCGCTCTATCGAGTCATACGAGACTCCCCAAATGACCACATAGCCTCTGCTATCGAACCGAGACCCCTCATGGCTGTGCACCGACTCCTAGGTCACATAGTTCCTTCAGCTGCCCAAGAGGCTGAAAAGCACTCAGTTGGGCTAAAAATCGACCCATCGAAGCTTGAAGTTGAATTTTGTGAGTCATGTGTATATGCAAAATCGACTCGAAAGCCGATTTTGAAGGTTCAGAGTGGAGAACGAGCAAAAATAGTTGGAGAAGAGGTCCATACTGATGTATGGGGACCAGCTCCAGTGAACACCCTTGGAGGAAAGCAATATATTGTCACCTATACAGATGACTGCCATCGAACGACTCGTATTTGGCTGGTAAAGCAAAAGTCAGACACTTTTGCCACTTATAAGGAATACGAAGCGGAACTGAAGACTCACTACAATGTTCCCATTCAGTTGCTTCATTCTGATAGAGGTGGTGAATACCTGTCCAACAAGTTCATTCAGCATCTCAAGAATGCCGGAACGAAACAGAAACTTACAGTTCACGACACTCCAGAACACAATGGCATCGCAGAACGACGAAATCGGACCATAATCAAGCGTGTTCAAGCTTTTCTCCATGCCTCTGGACTCCCTAGATTCCTCTGGGGAGAGGCAGCTCGACATGTTGTTTGGCTCATGAATCGAACCCCTACAAAAGCTCTAACGAGCGGAATTTCACCCTATGAGTCGGAAACTGGCAAGAAACCCAATTTTACGGGCTTACGTGAATGGGGCAGCCGCATTTTTGTCTGTCTCGAAGGTGTAGGTTCGAAACTAGGTGGCCAAGTTGAGGAAGGACGTTGGCTTGGTATAGATGAACGCTCACCTGGTTGTGTTCGAGTTTACTGGCCAAAGAAGAAGTCTGTTAGTGTCAAACGGAATGTCTATTGGGATGAAAAGTCAGCACTGTCTGACAAGTGTCTCGAGGGGGAGGATACTCACGATTTCGAGACACCTCATACAGTTGAGAACTCTCCATCCCCCAGTTCATCATCATCTTCACCTTCGAACCCTTCTCCAAATTCCACCACTACTCCTTCCAAGTCCCTTCCACCCATCCAGACTTCCACCAGCTCAGTATTCTCAGAAGAGCAACGACGTGAGCTTCTTGAAGGCTTATCCCCACTCACAGACCTTGAGGATGACGATCCAGAAGAGCCTGACAAAGCCCCAGAAGGTCGTATTCGAAAACCTTCCTCCTATGTTCGAGCCATCCAAGCTGGTGAAGGCACCACATCTGGAAACCCTTCCAACTCGAGTTTGCCCGCTGGTATGCGAGCTGCGCTCGCTGAGGAGCTTACGATTGAGGGGGAGTCATTTTCGAAACGGGATTGGATGTGGGAAGCCGAAACAGCTGCTATTGTCGAGGAAATCGCACTGGTGGCTGCACAAAGTGAAATCGAAGCTCTGGAGCCTCGGACTTTGGCTGAAGCAAAGAAACGGCCAGATTGGCCACTTTGGGAGAGTGGAATCCAGGAGGAACTCGACACTCTGAGCAAAGCAGGCACCTGGAAATTGGTGTCGCCACCTCCAGGAGCCAATATCGTCGGATCGAAATGGGTTTTCAAAGCGAAAAAGGATGCTTCAGGCGCAGTTGTACGCCATAAAGCTCGCCTCGTTGCCCAGGGATTTTCGCAGGTACCTGGAGTGGATTACTTCGACACTTTTGCTCCAGTAGCAAAATTGGCCTCGATTCGCACGATTCTTGCTCTTGCAGCACGTCTCGACCTTGAAATACATCAGGTTGATGTCAAGGGTAAAAAAATGAGCGCATTTACATGCGACAGCCCCCAGGCTTTGAAAAATCTGGATCGGAGCATCTTGTTTGCCTTCTCGAAAAGACCCTCTATGGTCTTAAACAGTCCAGACGTCGCTGGTATCAATGACTTGTTGAAATCCTCCAAACGAAGATGAAATTTTTGTGCTGTGACGTGGATCAGGCTGTGTTTTTTCGCCATGGACCGAAAAACTCACTGATTATTGTATTTGTGCATGTCGACGACTGCACAATTGGGGCTACTTCCATAGCACTGGTGAATGCCTTCAAAATTGAGCTAGGAAAACATGTCGAAATTACGGACCTTGGAGAACTTCACTGGCTGCTCAGAATTGAGGTCCGTCGAGACCGTGAAAACCGGTCAATTTTGTTGTCGCAGAGGTCATACATCAACTCGATTCTGCGAAGGTTTAATTTTCAGGACTTGAAACCCTCATCGACACCAATGGACACGAACCTTAAGCTTTCCACTGCCCAATCCCCATCCTCTACCTCCGAATTCGCAAGCATGCGAGATGTTCCGTATCGAGAAGCCGTTGGCGCACTCATGTATGCATCGCTGGGAACAAGGCCGGACATTACATTTTCGGTCTCAATTTTGTCAAAATTTTCTATTTCACCGGGGCCAGCGCATTGGACAGCAGTCCAATGAGTTTTCCGGTATCTACTAGGCACAAGAGACCTCTGGCTGAGGTTTGGTGGCGGACAAGAAAACAAGATGGTTGGCTGGGCCGACGCAGATGGGAGTATGCAAGAAGACAGGCATGCCATCAGCGGCTATGCTTTCCTCATTGACGGCGGTGCCGTCTCTTGGTCGTCGAAGCGCCAAGAAATTATTTCATTGTCGACGACAGAATCCGAGTACATTGCAGCAACTCATGCTGCAAAAGAAGCCCTTTGGCTTCGCTCCCTCATTTCTCAAGTTTTCGGGCCGATTCCAGACCCGACAACCCTCTTTTCGGACAACCAGTCCGCTATTGCACTCACCCAAGACCACCAGTATCATGCACGCACCAAACACATCGACATTCGATTCCATTTTATACGCTACATCGTCGAAAATGGGTCCCTCCGCCTCATTTATTGTCCCACTGCCGAAATGCTCGCAGATTCGCTTACCAAAGCTTTGCCTTCTCCGAAAGTCAAACATTTCGCCTCGGAATTTGGGCTGGCTACGCTTTGAGGGGGAGTGTTGGATTTACAAAGCGCGCCTGCCTGATTAGGCATAATTTCGCGCACCAAACCTAAACGCCACATCGTGACGTTTCCATTCCTCTGAGATTCGTCGGTAACTTTTATTATACCTATTTTACTTATTGTTTTACAATGGATTTCTTTTATACTCTTTTGTATACTTATCCCCCGCTATTCTAGCTAGACTAGAAAAGACTCCGCTTACTTACATTTCCTTTTCTTACTTACAATGCTATGGATTAGTATAAAAGACTCGTTAGCTAGTACTACGAAATCTAACAACATTGATTCCCCTTTTTTGTGCGCAGACGAAGCCTCTTTATTACTCTTGTTCTTGCCGATTTGATCACTCGCGCTTACGGAACTTTTATATCCCAACACATAAGCCCAGATATTCTTGCATAGGATAAAATCAGAGATACGTGGCTGATATTCCCAAACCCTCCAGAATCCGGAGGAAGGAGCATCAGGTGAGGAGCAAAGAAACCGCGCGAGAGAGAAGCAGGGCAAGACCTGGTCCACCAGCACCAGGGACCGAACAGTTCATACCCACACACCCCATAGAACACCCAGTAGTCCTACAAGTGAAAAAATGCAGCGAAATAAACGATGGAGGAGAAAGCAGAAATTCATGCTGGTCAAGGAAAGAACTAAAGGTGCCCATCAATTCTTGATGGAGCCGCTTGCCTCTTGCGGCCACTTGCACCTCCCATCTGCGTCGAACACCTCCACGACGGGATGTTTCGTAGGCATCAGCTGCCAAGGTGGACTTGTCGACACCCGACCTCGCGCCCCCAGTCATTAGGTCCGCGTCGATGTATCTGAACCTGTTTGGAAACTATCTAAGAGGAATTCCATCGCTAGCTACATGACGCTTACCAATATCCGTTCACTGCCCGTCCTTCGAGGTGATCACCCGTGCCGGGGATCACAGCTGAAACGAGCGGACGAGTTAGGAGTTGGAGAATGGAGAGAGAATGAGAGAGACAAAGAGCGGAGGAATGGCCGCCGACGTACTTTTACTGAATATGGAATTCGGGCTTATGTGGGTCGACGCGTCTGCCTTTCCCAAAGTCGCGTCCTCGCGCTTTCCACATGGCAGCTAGGTCCTCCCGAGACAATACATTTCGCCCGAAACATGTAGTAAGAACGAGTCAAGAGAGAATACGAGTCAGTAGGACTCAAGTAGTTAGGTATTTGAAGGAGGAACCGAGGAGCCGGTTTAGTATAAAAGGGCGAGTAGTTTACCCCAATACAGCAGGTTATCCCCCCACGCAGAGTCAGAGTCAGAGGTCAGAGAAGCAGAAGAGCACGAAGCTCAGTTGGATTACGTAGGAAGTACAACGATTGTACTCGAACTTTGTATCTATTAGGGACCGCTCGGTGAGAGCCACCCTAAAACACTACGAACTCTTCACCTCTCGCTCTTCCCACTTCAACGTAAGGTTCCCGTTGAGCTCAACGCTTGATTCGAGCGTCTTCCCGAGGTACACGAATCAGAGGAATATATCCATCGACGGCCAGATGCCTTGCCGACCCAGTTCTCTTCCCCGTCCGTCGTGTAGCGTTGTGTGAGAGGCAACGAAACCGTTGGTACCTCCTATCGCATTTCTTTCTGCTCAGGCTAATTTGAATTCAAGAAGTCAGCCGTAACGGAAAGGATGTAGACCTTCCTTTTGGTGAACCTTTGAGACAAAATGCTATGCTGGATTGTCATTTCAGCTGGGAGACCTCTAGGCATATTTCCTTATGGATGGATTGGGCCGCCTCTATTCGCTTGCTATGTCGAAACAGTTGAAGAATACGTTTAACTATCTCTTATTGTCTATCACATACTCCATCCTCTACATTGCAGGCATTAATATTCCAAACCAGCACGATGAACTAGCCCGCCGCTAGGGGATGGATTGGAGGTCTTTGATCCGTGGATGAGAAGGGCAAATTGTTAGTCGTCTTTTTTGTTCTTTCTTATTCTTGTACTGCCGTGCTCACTTCTTACAGGTCCGTCATTCTGCATTAAGGTGTCAACATCTGGCATGTCCACCAGTCCAGCTGTTCATCATTTCTCCCGTACATGTTTTCCTCCTCGACTGACACATTATTCCATTAATAGTATCATTGTTGTATTCAATAGTGTATCCCGCATTTTCACCCCGTACACTCAGACCAACCTGTCAACCAGGCCGCTTTATCCCTTTTCTGTTAGCGCCACCAGCTCAAGAAGTTTTCACACCAGTTTCGCACAGAATTACGTTCAACGGCACGGACTACAAGGGAGCGATGGCTGGAAGGAACAGAGACCATGAAGGAAATGGAGGCAATGAATTGCGATACAGTGATGTCCCGTTTAGATTGTGGGGTCGAAAATTTTAAGGTCCGTCTTTTCCTTCACTTATCCTTCTAATCCTAACCACCTGCTTTAGGGGCTGATACAATGCACTACAGCGACGTCTTACGACTTCTCGCTTCATAATTTCTATGTTTGGAGATACCTGGCGTTCTGAGGGAAGGGCCTGCCCAGGAGGCCCTCCGCTCAAAACTCCAGTTTAGTGTATGATCTTTTGAGACGGACAATCTCCGTTTAGTCTTGAAATGATTCTCGTTGTTTCAACATTCTTACCCTCTCTCTTTTCATCGTCCTACTTGATTCACCCTTGGTCCTCCCATTCATTTTACGATACCTCTGTATTGGTACATCTCGACTTTTCACGCGGTTTTTCTGTATCTCCTTAGGATATCTGCTTCACTCCCTCGAAGTCGGTATTTTTGATAGTTGAAATTATATATTTCTTCATTCTCTCACTTTGTTTTCTCATTGATTTCTAATGGGAAGAACCAGTAACATTCTATTTACGGGAGGAGGGGGGAGGCAGCACCTCAGGACGACGCCGCGCCATCGAATTTTGATAGCGTAAAGGACTTGGGATCACACAACTTACAACAATGTGAAGGATCACTTTTGCAAATGGCGATTATCGAAGTCGGCCAATGTTTTTTATCGCATCTTCAATCAGAAGAATTGGGGTCCACATGCGCCCTAGCATCAACCTGTTCTTCACTTTTGGAAGTATTCGTTGTTTTACAAGCCAGAATTCCAACAGGTGTGTATCATTAAAATCGAACTAAAGCATTTAGAACCGGTTGCCTCATTTACCATGTCTATCGTCACTGTTCTCAAATTTCTTTCCCATGTATACTCGATCGCTTGGCATTCAGGATTTGAATAATGTTGGAGCGGCCTGTCTCATGTGCCCAAACACGAAGCAACTCCCCAGATTCGGCAGTAACTTCGACCGCCATATCGCTTTCTTCTATTACCGGAAGTTTCAGGTGCAAGACCTCCATATTGAGGGCAACTTACCAAGAAGGAGTTGTACGATGCCGGGATAATTTCGATTACAAGCCCTACCAAGAGGTGAATTCTTCCATGTACCACCATAGTCGACTTGGAGATCCTTTCGAGCTGTACAGCGCATTTTAGAATATTCCTTTCCAAATTGAAGCACAACATACTCAGAAGAAGGCGAATGATATCAGCATGCCCTCGATCACATGCTCTAGCGAGAGGTGAATCACCACATCCATCGAGTGTGTTGATATCGAGAGTTCCTCGATCTATCAGGAAGATTGTGAGAGGTCTTTAATCAGATGTGGACGTAGCTTACTGAGCAGCAGGCGCACAATGTCGGTATATCCTTTGTCGCACGCCCTTGCCAGAGGCGACCGCCCAGAGAGGTCGGGTGTGTTGACATCGAGGGCATCCTGAGCTATAAAATTTACGTTGATAGATACTGCCGCAATTTGGAATACAACATACTTAGGAGGAGTTGCACAATGTCCAAATTACCTCGATCACATGCTCGGACAAGCGCGGAATACCCCCATTTATCACGAGCATTTACTTCGAGAGTTTCTCGAGCTGTGTGTCTCATGTTCAAATATTCCCACCATATTCAAGTCTCAACTTACCCAGGAGCAGCTGTACAATTCCTGCATGGCCGGCATCACAAGCCCTCGCAAGAGGTGACTGCCCAAGGAGATCCGGAGCATTGACTTCAATATCGCTCCGTTCTATCACAGTATTCTTCAAATGATTGTGATCAAATTTGGAGATGGCTTACGGAGGAGGAGCCGCACAATATCAGCATGACCGCCGTCACATGCTTTCACGAGAGGTGAATACGACCATTTATCACGAGTATTCACTTCGACGGAATTTCGAGCTATCGCGGGTTTATTCAAAACGTGATGCCCCAGGTTTGAACGCAACCTACCTAACAGGAGTTGGACAATATCGACATGTCCTCTTTCACATGCCCATGCAAGAGGTGACTGACCATTGGGGTCCAGAGTGTTGACATCAACGGTACCTTGGGCTATTCTAATTAGATTTATATACCACGATGACTCGCAATATCACATACTAAGTAGGAGTCGCACGACGTCTGCATGATCTCCACCACATGCTCTTGTGACAGGTAAGTATCCCCACTTATCACAAGTGTTCACCTCCAGCGAGTCTTGCGCTATTAAATTATTTTTTACTCGAGAGAGTAAGTTTGAAGGAAATTTACCAAGTAAGAGTCGCACAATCTCAAGGTGTCCTTTGGTGCACGCGTAAGCAAGTGGTGAATGTCTCTGGTTATCGCACATATTGATTGCAAGTGTTTCGATAGCTATTAGAAACTGAGTTTAGGTTCTACATATCAATTTAGACGGAATTTACATAGAAGGAGGCGGACAGTGTCAACATGACCACACATACATGCCCATGTAAGTGGTGAGCGCCCCATTTCGTCTTGGGAGTTCGCATCGACAGTTGTTTGAGCTATTAATAATTTCTCAAAATGCCCCACCTACAAAACGGCTGGTGACGTACCAAGGAGGAACTGCACGACCCCGGTATGACCATGCTGGGAAGCTCTGGACAAAGGAGAATGCCCTTGATTGTCGCGAACATCAGCCTCAATCAAGGCTGGACCTGTGGATATTATGTTTATAGGCGACAAATATGCATGGGACCCCTGGATTAGATATTCAACGCAGTCACCAAGTCCGAGCGAGGCAGCTAAGTGAAGCGGTGTATATTGTGGCGACCATGCTGCTGGCCAATGGCTATCAGGTTCCTGTTTAAAGCGGATACGAACGCAGATATGGTAGCGTTCAGAGCTCTCGAGAAGGCGGATAAAATGCCTCAGATATTGTGCAGAGCCTTCGCGAGCATGTTCCCCCCAGAGAGCAGCACAGTAGTAGAAGAATCGGTGCTCAACAGAGCTCAAGCTTTTAAGATCGCTTTCGCTCGGCTGTTGAGACCAATTCGCGATTACAGTTGACGGACGGCTAGCGTTGAGATACCCCAAACATCCGGGGCCGACAATTGGAAGCATAGCCTTGAAGATCTCAGGGCCAAACGAATTAAGAAATTCTTGAGTAGTTATATCTGGGAACGCCTGTTAGAATCTCCGGGAAGCGACCAACACTAGACTTACGAATGAATTCGATATAATCGTTGGCTGCCACTACCAACCCATCGCAAAGACTGAGCAATATAGCCTCAGGGACAAGAGCATCTTCAACACATCTATCAGTAAGGTCGTGGGTTGAGCTTGCGACGGCATGGGAAATCTCTCCCAACGTCAGGCGACGTTTAGCAATCCAAACCCACATTAAGGTATGAATGGCTAATAGGCGGTCATGGGATGGCTTAGACTTCAGTCTTTCAATTGAGAGGTGGTACCGCTCTTCTGGAGTTGTCGGAAGTTGCTCGGCAACATCTTGTGCCCTCATAAGCGAACGGCATTCCCTGAGCTCTTGCATATGTAGAGATGCAAGAAGAAAACTATAGGTTATTAGGATTGTGTTTGAGGAAGTTGGTTAAATCGACGCACATTCCACGCGAAGCCTTCATGACCTTGTCGGTTAACTCTTCCTTCGCACCACTAGGCGTCAAGTAAGGTAACATGCTGACTTGGGAATGGATATAACGTCCCAAATCAGCATGATTGCTCCCGTGAAGGGCTATCAATCTTTGTGAAGTGCATATACTCTCTGGGATTTGACGTGAGGTAACAAACACTTGAACGTTTGGGGCAAGTTCGAGGAGATCGGAAACAAGGTCTCGCTGTGAGGAGGAAGTGAACTCATCTAGTGCATCTAGCACGATGAAAATAGGATATTCCCAAGATTCGAGCATAGATGTAAGGATGCTGGCAAGGACTAGGATGTCAGGTTGGAGCTTGCTTTGATATAGTTCTTCCAATTTGGGTGGGACTGTGGCAACACAACGGAGGAGTTGGACAACAAGTCGCGAGAAAACCGTGAACTTGGTAAAGATTCCAGAATATTTGATGAATATTGGGAAGACAGCGGATTGCTGCAGGTCACGGAGGCGAGCAACAACAATAGACCTGGTAGGCATTAGATTGGCAGCAACGCAAAGAAAAAGAAGTTTACGCAAGGGTGGTTTTTCCGCAGCCAGCTACAAGCAAACAATGAGTGAACGAAATTGGCAAGAAACGAAGGACGTACGTGGGCCCTTAAGGAGCAATAGCCTATAGTACCCCAAAACCCAGTGATCCATTTCTTCTGACTCAATAAGCCAGTTCCCACTGTCACCACCCTGAGGGGTTATGAAAGAGGATAGTTCATCTTCGATGGTGTAACCAGCAGAAAGCCAGTTAATGATGTCATCCAGATTAGAACTGTCTGCCATGGTATGAGCGAAATTACGACAAAAGCGATAAAAAAAGAGTCGCTGCACCCATTGCTGCTCGCATATGCGACACATCCGCTGCAAGTCGTTCGAGTTGACCAGCCTAGGTGTAATGAATCAGCAGCGATCTACAGGACAAAAGACAAAGCTACCTTGGGGAAGACTATCTCAGACACTTTAAGGATGCATTTGCGCCCGTTTAATCCGTCTATTATTGTGTCCATTTTCTCCTTGACTTCTTGCCTCTTAATGTACGCTCTGGAATGAACCATCACGTCTCCAGCCGACGGATTCTGCGAGCCGTCAATCCCTTCCACATCAACTCGTACGAAGAGTCCGGAATGACCTTGAAGAGTCTTCTCAAAGCGCTCTGCAACTTCGCGACAGCCAGCCGCAACATTCGAAGCAGCCTGCAAGAAGTTGCCGCCTTTTGGTAGACTGTTCGGTAAAGGACGCCCTGTCCCAAGGCTGACTATCAATGAAATTGATGCTTTCCTGAATTGGTCTTGAACTTCATCAACGAGAGATTCAAGAGGATTGCAATGACCTAGATCTGCGGCTATAAAAGATTGAGTGATGGATCCTTCGCATAGAGAAACATCAGTGAAAAGACGGGCGTGTGCAAGAGTGCAGAGAATAGCCTCGAGAAGGGTACATGGTGGTGGACTAACTCGTCGTCCTCGAAATGAGCGAAATGGTATAGGTGCCTCGACGTGGACGTTTGGGAGAGCGGTAATAACACTATTGTGCGTTAAGATTGCTGAAGATACTATATGAGGGGATATTCACATCTTACAGTCAGGAATCACTCTCGTAAAATCTGAAAAATCGGCAACCTGGTGTTCCGGAGCAAGTTTTTCTTCAATCAACGCGCGCAGAGCTTTCCGCAATCGTCTTGTTCTCTCTTCAGGTAAGACAGCCTTCTCGTCTGGAATAAAAACAGCCGTGTGTATGCGGATGTAAGCTTCAATGGCTTCTGAAACCAACATGTTGAGCGGTCCGACGAGACATGCGACTAGTCTGCAATCGATCTGTAAAGATCAATAGCAGGACAAATATCGAGAATCTACTCACCCCCCGGAGCCGGTTCCTACAATCAAATCAAAGACCTCATGGACCTTCACACTATCGTGAACTCGGTCATTGTCTATTTCAAAAGTTCGAATGTTCTCGCGAAGGATGAATAGTTGAGAAAGGCAGGTCATATTTTCAAACCTCCCTGAATCTGGAGGAGGGAAGTGGTGAAGTCTGCGGGAAATCTGCAGGGGAATAGCGAACCGAGGGAGAGCAAGGTAAGACCTCGTGTCGCAGTATTGGTAGTAGAATGAGCCATGACGAGTGACCGTAGATTACGGTATGAATTCTTGGAAGTCAAGGTATTTTGTAACACAGAAAGATGGTGGAAAGAGAGTTGTAGTTCACGTTGATGAGGGCGCAAGCCAAAAGGGCCTATCAATTTTTGATGGTGGCTTGTCTCTTGCGGCCAGTTGCAACTTCAATTTGAACACATCCTATATGGGATTACGGGATGATTTGACACAAGAGACAAATATATTTTACAACGTAGAAAGTAACACAGGAGAAAGCTATAATTCTCGATGATCAAGGAAAGAACCAAGAGTCCCCATCAAATCTGATTACGCCGCTTGCCTCCTGCAGTCACTTCTGGCCTCTACCCCTTCGACACCCCCATTTCCGACGCTTTGCATATGCGACCACGAGCATGTTTAAATTTTTAGCGCAATGTCTTTTGTGCCTTTCCCTCGTTGGAACTGAGATCTTAACATGTTGGGAAACTTGCTACTATGAATTCCAATCCCACCTCCTTTGCCGTGACAAAAGGGCTGCGGAATTTCCTTCCGGTGAAGCTATGAGACACAATATTCTGCTCTATTGTCGTTGTAGCCGGGAGATGTCCAGGCCAGATCCCTTGGAACAGTTGAAGAATTCGTTCAGCGATCCCTTCTCGTCAATTACACCTTCCATTCCCAACGTCGCAGGTATTAGTAGCTCGAATCAAGCGTGTTGAAATAGCAGGCCACTAAAAGATGGATTGGAGCTCTTGAATTCGTGGATGAGAATGGCAAGTTGCTCGTTCCCTCGGTGCTCTTTCTTATCCCTACGATGACGGGCTCACTCCTTACAGATCCTTCATTCTATACTAAGAGACAACGTATTGCCAGCCCACCAGTCCAACTTTTCATCATATTAACCGTACATTCTCTCCTCTTCGACTCGCACATTATTCCACAAAGAGTATTATTGCCGTACTCAACCTTTTCCCCCACCCTTTCACCTCGTACACTCAGACAGACCGGCCTGTCAGCCAAGCTACTATCTTTTCTATATTAGAGCCACCAGCACTAGAATTTTCCACTCTAGTCTCGGACAAAGCTGCTTTCAATCGAGCGGACTACGAGTGAGCGATGACCAGAAGGAACCGACGGCATGAAAGCACTGAACTTCGATACAGTGGTGTCCCATTTATACTAGGGGGGTTTGAAAATTTTGAGGTTTGTTCCTTTCCTTCATCTTTCTTTTCTGGCCCTAAATACCTGCCTTAGCGGCTAGTACCAGGCACTACAGTGGGATCCTACAGCCTCCCATAATTTAAAAGTGGGCGTGGCTCCTTCTGTAACCGAACGAAAATCATTTCCACCATGACCTCCTCCAACATCCCACAATAACTACACGCTCAGTTTCAACAGTTTGTCACTAAAGATCTGAAGAATGTTGGAATGGTCCTTCTCAAGCGCCGAGACAAGAGCGGATTTTCCGTGTTGATCAGTAGTGTTCATGTCCAAATCGTCTCAGCCTCTGTAAATCATGTTTAAATCTACAATGTTAAACTGAAAATCAATGTATTAAGGAGGATTTGCACAATGTCAGTTTGCTCACTGACTCTTCTTAATCTTTCTCCGTGCCTTCGTTATCTGGAATGCCTAATATTCTCCGTTCAAATGCTAACTATAAGATGAAGAATGTCAGGCGTCTGTTGTCGCCTATCAGGCGCCTCACGCGACTCATTCAAGAAGGTGGACCATTTGCATCGTGCCTTATACTTCCAGTTCACTGAGAGATCTCCGAAGCTCCTCGTGGTCACTAAACGTGTCTGATTCGGAACCTTAACTCTACAATGACGACCAATGTAATTCGTCAACACGGTCAACTTGGATGGTCCCACCATGGCTGGACTTCGTTTTCCGGCAGTCTCATCACCGTGTATGAATATTGATCGCTCTCAAGTGTATTAGGATGCAGTTTCATGATGCGGCACAAATCTGCAGGGCATGATACGAGATCCTGACTGTATCAGAACTGAAATAAAAACAGTTCCATTGGTCTTGACCTTAAATTGAGTAACGAAAAAAATGGAGATTTCAACGAAGTATCTCCAGCAGTGCTGTTGTAATAGAGGGATTTTCCCTCGAGACCCCAAGGTGGCATAAATTTCTACATCTCTCTAATGCTAACCTTTGGAACGTACATGGCCGGGAGATTTTCCTCCGACCTCTTGATGCAGTCCTGCATAACAAACGTACCTTACCCGTTCCTGTTGCAAAATAGTTTCCCTCTTAAAAGCTTGCCGGATCCGCTCAAATCAACAGGCTTGGGGCATCTTTTCCTCCATTACTTCCATTTACTTGTCATGAAACTTTTCTTCTTGCTTGCCGCTACATCTGCCTTTGCAGCTTCTGTTCAACCGATAGCGGTAAACATGAGTTTTGCTCCTGAGAACAACTTATATTCACCCTGACGGCTGCAAACAGAGAAATGTAGAAGCCAAGGATTTGACTGCGCAAAGTAGCCCTGGTACCCACTTTACCGACCTCTCTGTGAATTTACGGCCCCCACTCACGATTATTCCAGTTTCTCGTACACTCCCGCCAAACGGTCATACCGAATGCTATACGGAAGGCACCGCAGTCAGTGTAGCTCTTTACTTGAACCCCCCGAGACTCACTTCCTAGTTCAGTGGAAAACTTCAGACGTTCTTGCGAGCACTTCGCAATTTTGCGAGTCCGTATTGGTCCTGATGTTGTTTTGAAACTGCACTAATCACCTTGTAGCGCTCACATGGGTCAATATGTAGCTTCAGGTGTAGAAATTTGGGTCAGTATCTTGTGCCTCATAATATCTGGTCAGCCAATTCACAAGCACAATTCACAGGGTCGATACCTTATCTCTCAGTCAACAACTGGCAACGTATATTTGAGCGCAAAGGCCAACGATGGGTACGTTTTTGGACTTGTACCTGTTCGTTCTCTTACAGATGTTCGAGGTGTAACTGGACTATTGCAAGCGACTGTAATGAGATCTTACAGAACATTGCCAAGGTCTGCCTGCAACCTGGATTTGCATTAACATGGGTATACACATTGACAATGCTTCGCTCTTTCACTACTGACTGGTTTCAGGGGGGTCGCTGGATTGATGGCTGTGGTACCTGGCGACTTGACGTTGGGCTCAATGGGAGCGACTATTGAGAAAAAAACGACCAGAACATTGTTTTGGCAAGGGGCGAGCTGCATAAATTGGCTTCACATACGGTTCAAATCACTTGGTGTCTTCGCCAACTAGGAGAAGAAGCACGATCTTCTCTTTCTGATCGTCCCAATATAATTTAAAGCGCTAACTGCTTCCATATTCAAATTTTCGTTGACCCGATCATATTGTAGCCAGAAATGGAAGATGAGGAATCTCAATTCCGGTGAAAAGACTCTCCCGCAGGATGAAGAGTTGAGGTTGACAGCTCGAATGTTCAAATTGTCCAGAATCTGAACAAAAAAGAAGTGATGAGTGTGATATTCTTGGTGGATAGAATGCAAAGAACACGAACCAAGGCAAAGCAAGACCTCTTGATCCGGCTGCGGGGGTTGGATTGCACATGCCGAACGGCCATAGAGAGTACAGGGTGATTTGGCACAAGGGAGAATGTATTTTTCCATGTAGAAAGTAACAGAGGAGAAAATGGTAATTCTCGATGATCAAGGAAAGAACCAAGAGTCACCATCAAATTTGATTACGCTGTTTGCCTCCTGCCGTCACTTCTTGCTCTACCCCCCTTCGACCACCCCATTTCCGACGCTCTGCATATGCGACGACGAGCATGTTGAAAATTTTAGCGCAAGGTCTTGTGTGCTTCTCCCTCGTTGGAACCAAGGCCCTAACATGTTGGGAAACTTGCTGCCATGAATTCCAATCCCACCTCCATGCGTCCAACATCTACCAGCGTGTACCCACCGCTCGTCTTTCGAGGAATCTCTCCAAAGACGCCCAGGTGGCCAGCCCACCCCGTTCTCTTCTCCGTCCGTAGTGTATTCGTTATGGGACTGGGCAACGAAATAGTCGTTGGCTCACCACGCGTCGTCTTTCAGCCCTGGCCCATTTAAGCTTAGGGACCGCGCTGTTATAGACCAGGTGGAGAGCTCCGTTCCGGTGAACCTTCAAGAAAGCATCCCATGATGAGCCGGTAGACGTCCAGGTCGGATGCCTGACATCTCCATCCAGCCATATCTTCTTCGCCTTGTGCTGCTAGTGCTGGCAACTCAAAACTCTCATCTCGGGCCCAGCAATCTGGTACAAGTTGGATTGGCAGGAGAATTTCGATAAAGACGATAATTTGTTGGTTACATTCTTGTATTTTCTTATCCTTGGCCTCATGCGTTTGCTTGTTTACAGGACTCATTCTGCGTACTGGTGGATTCAAGTCTCAAATTTGTCCAGTCCTTCAGTCCCGCTGTACGTCATCTCTTTGTTCTTTTTCCCAGCTTCGACTCAAATGCCCTTCTATTAATAGGTTTCTTGTCGCACTCACCTAAATATCCCACCGTCTCGCTTGGTGCTCTCAGACTTGCCTTTCAGCGCTGCCGATATAATGCCACCCCGCTGGAACAGCTAGCATTCGGAGCTCCGAAGTCAAGCCGCACAGCCAGTTGCTTCCATCGATGGGAAAACGGAGAAGTTGATACCCGCAGAGAACAAATGACGTGGAGGAACGAAGGCGAAGAGTTGAGTTCTAGTGGCTTTTCACTTATATTTCGAAAATATAAGTTTTGAGGTTCGTTTCTTTCCTCACTTTACTTCCAACCACTAAAAAACTGCTTTAGTTGGCTCGGCGATGGCGCCTTACGACCTCTAACCTCATAAGTTCTGTGGTCGATGACGCTTAAGAGCCCGGTTTGAATTCGTCGCTCAAAGCGTGATTTTTGGGACGAACAATGATTTTGTAGACTTCAAATAACTTGCATTACTTTCACGTTCTCACTCTCTTTCTTTTCGATGTCCACCTTTGCTTCTTCACTTCGTCGTATGCCGTCTTGAAATTGTTATATATTTGATGCTTAGGTATCTCCGTACAATGTCTACTTTACTGACTCTAAGTACCTCCTCTTTAGGCTTGAAATTTCTGTTCCTTTCCTTCTGACATCCCGTTTTCTTCAAGGGATTTCCCATGGGAAGAACCTCAGCTGAGGACGAAAAGATGCACGGAGATCAACGGCTTGAGATTGTGAGCGAGTGTGATGGCATTTTGTTTTCACGAAGAGATGATGTTTTGTGTTCGACGCGTTGCGGCCAATACACTGCGTTTCAGCTCTACGTGGCCGAAAATGGACGACGGCGGTGCTATCGTCCGCAATTTAAAAAGAGTGCGAGTCTCCTATTGTGCCTATATTGGACATGGATTCCACCACCACAATGCCAGACATTCCACAAGAGCTTATCCTCCTTATAATTCGATATGCCCTCAGTGACAGTCCGTCCAAGACAGATATCCCTCTACTTCTGCTTTCTAAAGACCTTCACGCTCTGTATGCTGTAACATTCTTTTTCACGTTCATTGCTGACCTTTCTATATGAGCTAGAATTCTTCCCATATTCTATCATACCATCGAATCTGGTGCCGAAGGTTCTTCTCCCAGCGTCGGTATCGATCGTACAGCGCTCTTCACATTGGCAAACCCGGCCTCCCTTCTCCATGTTCGTCGGCTCAACTTTTGCAGACCCAAGTCCAAACCGCATGCCAGTCAATTTAGGGCATTCGCCAACCTAACCCACCTGGCGCTTTGGGATGACTTGGGTATCCGTTATCCAGATGCACAAGGGATACCTACGCTCCCATTGGAAGAACTAATCACTTGGAGTATGGCCGAGCGACCAGAGCTGCTTCGTTCGATAACCCCAGAATGCACTCTCACTCAGACACTACGACGATTCGGATCGTATTCGAATTGGACGAACGAAGAGTTTGAAAAACTGCAGCTTTGTCAAAACCTCAGCCACATTCTTGTCTTTGAATACAAAGAGTATCCCCAGGCTCATGTACGTGGCTTCTTGGGACGAGAAAACTTTCAATGTTGGCTCGTTCTACCGGAATACGGGGTTGCTAATGAGGAGGTGAAGAACTTTCTCAAGGAGAGATTCTCTCCATACCAGGATCCTCGGATTGTCGTGGGAAAGCATGGACCGGATTGTCTCTTCTTTGGGGGTCGTAGCTATCCGTATTTCTGGGACGATATAGGTACACTCTGGAACACCGCTGAGACACATATCACTGTGAATTCGAATCCTAAGGTTTGTTCCATTATACAAGTACCATCTCCTCTGAAAACGAATTCCCAGGCGATTACTGTGATGGACGTGGAGCTGGACTATGTTACTAAAGACTTGTTGGATTTTTAGATCAGTGTTCTACCGTTTTGGCCGCAGAAATGGAAGTCGTGTGCTAGGTCATTAGGATATCCTCCAGATGCAATATTCTACAAGATTCCACCCTCTCAAAACCCATCGTACTTTTGAACTTGTTTGGTTGCAGCGAGAGGTGGAAGGAGGGGTTCCCACCTTGAACTTGGCCCGGGTGCCAAATTATTTACTTATTTTAAGAACCAGCGCTGCTTCATGTTGTCTGGAATTACAATGCCCACCAAATGCTGTGAGACCCAGATGATCAGCCGTTGGGCTGTCTGACGTCATATTCGAGTATAAAGTATGTAGTCACGCTCGAGTCACCCTAATGAAAGCTTGGTTTCGGACCACCACCTCTCGTCCCTCTAGCCCGATGTTGTTCACGCTTATGGGCGGAGCAAGTTGATCACAGATTTAGCATGATTCGGTCCAGGGGGCCGGCTCCACTCCTTTGACTTGGACATCCATCTCCTCCATTCTGCATCCTGTTCTTTTCATGTCCTTCCCTGACATCTCACAACGGCTAAAGTTTTCTATTCTTGAACACGCGCTCAGCGAATGTCCTTGCCAATCTGATGTTCGACTACTGCTGCTCTGTAGAGGAGTATATAATTTGTATGATCTTATAAAGGTATTCCAGATGAAAGTGCTTATTCACTTTATACACAGCCTGCTTCCAAAGTTTTATCATAGTTTCCAGTTCGGTACTCAACGATACAATGCCTACGACGTCAATGCTAGAGCGCTACTGTCCTCTGCAAACCCGAAATCCATACTCCTGATCCGTCAGCTTCGAGTCGGCGGGTTCCATCGTTTAGATGGAACAAAGATTTTTGCTCCCTTTTCCCAACTCACACATCTATCATTCTGGGATGGGTCGATATATTGCAACCATAGTGCAATAGGTATCCAAGATCTCCCATTGGAAGAGCTAATCATGTGGAATATGCCTGAGCGAAGAAAGCTACTCCCATCGGTAACTTCTGAATGCACTCTCAGTCGAACACTGAGGCGGTTAGGATCGAGCGATCCATTGCTGGACGAGTTTGAAGGTCTAAAAGTCTGCACTAGACTTACTCACATTCTGACCTTTTATACTCATGAATGCGGAGTTTTTGACGAAACTCATGTTCAAGCTTTCTTGGGAAAGGCGCGGTTTATTTGTTGGATCGTCATTCCACGGATGAGGGATATGACTGAGGATGAATTTATCCAAGTTCAGCGCATGTTCCAGTCATTCAACGATCCTCGCATTGTGTTGGTCAAGCAACTTCCCCAACACATCGCATCTACTGGCATAATTCCATCCTTTTGGCATGATCAATCAGCTCTCTGGACTGCTGCTCAGAAGCGGATCATATCGAATTCCGAGGCTAAGGTTCGTTAGTTTGTGCATTCACTCGACTATGCATTATCTCTTCGGTTATAGGATATCACAGTAATCGATAAGTTGATGTGACCCATTTTCTTTGCAGAGTGTAATTTTTTTGATTCGGTCATGCGAATCTCCGACTAAGTCGAAATAAATGCCCTTGTCTTTATGTAACATTTGTCAGTGGGATTTACTGAAAGATCATATGGCTTCTTAATTCTAGTCGGACCTGTGGCTCAACGAACAGGTTTCACTATGATATTACATACACAACGAGATATTCTTGTGTCATTACAGTGCTCCAAGTCATGTTTTTTTCCGCTCAATTACATGGCCAAATTGAGACGATATGACCAGAAGTAGTCGATAATCGTCACAGTCTGTGGGGCAAAGTAAGCAGCGTCAAAAGGGAGAAAGGGCATGGAGAACCAACCTTTGCTCCAGAATTGAGTGCAATTTCTGTCTCTGCAAGGTTCCAGAGAGCAGATTGATGCTCCCAAAATTGGCAAACTTTATCACATTCAGTTACCCCCTTCACCAACACAATCCGAGGATCCGAGTACACTTGGAAAGCTCTCTGAAGGGAGTGAAACTCTGAATTGAGGTCCATTTGGAATCTTGGCGTAACGATGAAACATCGCAATCCCTCCCTTCTCAAAAATGCTTGGATAGGATCCTCATCAAGGTCTCTCCAATACAAGACGAAGAGGTGGGTGAGATTTCGACAGGCTTGTAGTCCTTCAAAGTAATCGCTGTACCAAATTGCATACACTCCGAATCGCTTCAGTGTACGACTGAGCGTACATTCATCGGTCAAGGAATCAAGAAGCTCCCTTACAGCGCATCGCACAACTAATTCCTCCAGTGGGAGGGTAGGAATGTCCTGTGCCTCAGGATAACGAACACCATGCGAACCACACAGTGCAAGATGAGTGAGACTGGAGAAGGGCGCGAAAAAGATGGTGGGATGGTCGTGCCAGCCTTCGATCTTTAGCATACGAATTAGTTGAAGAGTCGAAGGCGTTAATGATAATAGTTTTTCTATGCGATCGCCATCGTCGGGATTGCGAAATTGGAGAGAATAGTAGAATTTTGTACGGGGGCTATGGGAAGAGAAGGATTGAGTATTATCAAACAACGAGGATTGACGACATACTACTGATAGATGCCTCGAGAGAGCAAGAGGAATTGTATATCGGACTTGCGAGGGGATTCATCGAGATTGTGTGTAATAATAACGGCTAGGAGTTCCTCCGGAATGTGAGGTAGAGAAGAACCAAGGTTCATCTTGAGAATATTAAGGGAGAGGATGTGCGTTGGAGTCAAAGTGTGCTGCGCTTGGAAGCGCTGGGATCACAAGGCTCGCTTCGTAGTGATGTGCTAGCGAGGCTGGAAATCATGCGACAGGTGCGACGTGCATAGGATTTAGCTTCGGTACATAGAGCCTATATTGTGATTCTATTTGCATCGAACTACCATGCACGACCCCTGTACTTTGGTAGGCTGTGAGCCTAGGCAAAAATTGAAATATTAACTGAGTCTTTATCAACGCTGTTAGGATGTGTTGCTTGTAAATTGGTGCGCATGTGTTTCTCGATGGACTACTCTAATGGGTTTGAAAGAGTTTATGCGCATGCCCTGTTTTTGTTCTCGGCCCATACGGTAGATTGATTTCAAGCGTTGGCTATACGTCGTTTCGTCAGTAGCTCCCTCTGTCCTAAGGCCCAAATATTCGATGCCCTTCCTTCGACCCAGTCAAGCCACCCTGATTCTACTTGCTCTGGTTCAACAATCCTAACTACCTTGGGGTGCTGAATCGGGGTACCATGATGATACGTGCTTAATTCCCCTTTCATTACACACACTTCAATATTCTCGAGGATCTTCTTTAGCTGGAGAGTATGTTGTTCTCCTAGCTTCCCACAAGCATCGCAAGCGAGATGTGTAAGCCGTGGAAAGTTCCCAGATTCAATGTCTTTCAGAACATGGAATTCCCCTCCAATGTCAAGATGCGTGACATTAATGAATGGGAAGTGGCACAATGTTTCGTCGAGTTTCCCGGACGAGTAAAGGTTGACCGAAAGACTACGCAGCGAGGGGAACGCCCCTACTTCTCGTGGAATAGTTTTACCTCTGTAATTCCACAGTGCGAGATGTTCCAGATTACTGCAAACGCGGAGGATAGTAGAGAGGGCGTAGTTAGTGAAGTCACCCCATAAACATAGGGCTTTGGTGTGAATGAATAGCGAAGGATTATGGATAGCCAAAAGAAAGAAGTGTGAGCAAAGAGCATCTTCCATGAGAATCGTATGATAGATAATCTGTATCATCCTATAGAATTGCACACACGGACTCGTGAGCACTGGCACCAACCCTGTCACAAAAGAACACATACATACCAGTGATACGTACGCTTCGCAACAAGAGCGAGGGAGACCGCATTTCTCGGCACGGCGAGCTCAAATATTCGACGCTCTAATTCTGGTGGAAAAAATGGTGAGTCGTCTGGATTAACATCCATGACCTTTCAAGGTTGAGCAGGCGCCGCAGGCGTAGCTCAATAACAGACCGAGTTGGATAAGGACGAACCATCTCATGGATGTGGATATATAGTGAAAATCATAAAGGCCGAGGTAATCATGAGCGGGCGGAAGGAGAGTCACTACATGAGTGATTTTGATGGCTGTGCCATCCCAAGAATGAAACAGTAGGAGAGTACTCCCCGCAAGATCACTCGCCCCAAATCAAGCATTGCGTAAATATATGCCATTCTCCTGCAAATATCTTCTCAAAGCTACATTTCGTCCACTGCTAAGCGGTGCACTACAGCGTCCCAGCTATCGTCCTCTGGTGTTCGGGCGTGGGGTCGCCTGTGACTATCTTCCTGAATAGACAGAGTACGACCCTGTGCCCAAGGTTCCTTCAACAAATCCTGTACGGTCTTGATCTTCTCATTGAATTCCCCTCTTGTACATTTATCTGTACCTGAGGGCGGAGCGTAAAGGATGATCCAATTGTGAATTTTTGGACTGAAGTCTCCAGCATGGCACCACCCATCGCGAACAAACGTCAGCCCCTCAGCCATTTTTCGAAGGACGACGGCGGTGTCATCGAAAGTGAGATGAGAGTAACGAACAGTAGAAATGAGCGGCACTTCGTCAGAGTGAGTGAACGGTGGATAGAGAATGGAACCAATAAGATGGATGTGGGTAACGGAAGGAAACCGGGGTGGTCCTGGCGGACGGGTGATTTTCACACTCTGTCGGACTCGAATATTTCCGACGAAGGTTACATGTGTTAAATACGGGAAGCACATGGTGGTCTCGTCGAAAAAACGAAGACGGCTCTCCATGTCTGCAGCTGGCCAAATCGTGAGCGTGCGTAATGTCATGTGGGTGAAATGGGCTAATTGTTGGAGAATCTCGACTGGCATCAGATTGTCGTGGATCATGAGATGGTAAATCTGTGCGCGAAACCTGTTCTTTCCTAGGACTTGAAAAAGCCGAGCAGAGCCTGCCACTGTCGGCTGTGTCAACCAACGAGTAGGGAAGGGGAAGGTAAATCTCCAACGTTTGGGGGAGGATGCTCCGGAGGCGAGAATGTTTCCAGTTATTGTAGTGGAGCTTAATAGTCCAGCGATATGCCGATAAGCCAGGTGTCGATAAAGAACTGGGGAAATAATTCGCTTCCAGCGGCGGGAGACAGAGAAAATTCTACGAGCAATTTGACCATCGATGTCTCTCGCAGTAGAAAGAAACAGAATTCGTTCTAGCAGCTCGTCTGGGAGGTCTTCGGTCCCCAACATTTTTAGGACAAACTAGGGGTGGATGATGGGCGTAGGGACTAAGGCAAGTTTACATGCGCTTGTTCTGCTCGACTGTCGACATAGCCCCTTGCGCAGCTCTAAGGAATAATTTTCATTTCACAAGTTAATGGGATCGGACGGAAAGCACAGCTTCGCTGCAACAGACCTGATCTCAATCAGTCTCTAAACAAACACGGTGTATCCTGCCACCACATACAACAGGGACCCCACCGAGAAGCTTATTTTCAGTCATAAATCAACTGCTTACGATTAGGTCTACTATATAGCTATGTGATTTGGTGCAACTTTTTTCCATTCCTTGGAAACCGAGAACAAGATTTTCGAGGGTCGAACATTCATCCTAAGAGTGCGTCAAGAGAGCAACGAACTTCACTTCCCATGCTAGTCAATGAGACTGCCTCGTCGATGTCTAGGGCCTACCATTAACTGAAAGTCATAGGTAACTGCAAGAGGCAGCTTTTCAGAAAGCAGGACTGCTCATCCCAAATATGTGGCACTCCGATCCCGAGGGGCGCCGGCTATTTAGAGCTTCCTCATAGCGCCCGTGCATTAACTTTACACACTCTTTTGAAACCCTCACTGAGATAATTCAAGAACGTGTGCCGTGAACTACAAGAGATCGTCCTATGCTAGGACGACCCCATCCTTACCGCTCGGCCAGAAAGCTCATATATCCGCTTTGCTATCACCATCCGCCGATACTTGAGTGGCAGAAAGAACTGGTGTGTACTGAAGCCATGGCGGGCAGCCCCTCAGCCATTTTTCCGACCTGGGGATCCTACGACAACATCGAAACGCTTCTTTGATTATAAAGTATGAATGCGGCTATCTGTGAATTTCGAAGAAGAAATGCGGGAATAATTCGCGATTCTCACGGCTGCCACAACTGGACAAAATAAAACGAGTAGACGAGAGCCAGAATATTGAAGTAATATTTTTAACGGTGGGCGCTGATTCACCTTGCGGCCGCCGTGAGCAAGAAGGACGAGAAGGATGCTGATACAATATGTTTCGATGGGAAGAATTGTATCTTCTGGGTAGGTGTAGTTTTCGTAGCTTCGGTCACTACTTATGGAATAGTGTTCATAAGGTTGTACACAATTTTTTTACTTCCTGATGAGCAACATGGTGAGCAACAAACTTTTTCTGTACCGACTCGGTTGCCCCTACCCACCGACCTCACGAAAGTTGGAAGGTCACTCTTTCCCGAAGGCGAGACCTGCATATTTTAATTCCGCATGAGGAGTCCACCTTATTACCATAGCTCTTTGCTGATGCGATCGGTTGCAACATTGATTTTCTCGCCGTATCTAAGAATGAAAGTACGCGTCCGACGGAAAGAAGGCCGAATGAGGGAATATCAAGGTATGTATACATGTAAAGCAAACTATGGATCCTGGAACATAGCTAATTATCACATCCCTACCTCAGCTACTGCGCAAATTCCAAGTGATGACCCTTTATCCCTAGTCCTGGGAATGGCGTCCCTGGTATGTACTGGGTGTTATCCAAGCATAACCTTCAAAAAGTAGGTTCATCGTGTTCCATGGTCCGTTCCCAAGCTGTATTGAACTCCGAAGCCGTTTAGAATAGAAAAGATGAGTACAGGTCTCTTCATGCGTTGCCACACAGTTTGTCCAGACTCAAAACCGATAAGTGTACAGAATGATTCATTTTGGCGTGTCACACACATCATCTGGTAACGCTTCCCTACTATAAAGCGACGGACGGATTCTCAAATACTCCATCTCACTTTTCTCTCCTCAGTCCACTCTTACGAATCTACTCCACCCACTCCTTCTCAATACCCTACTTCACACGATGATGTTCTCTGCTACCACAGTCATTGCTGCATTCTTTGTTCTGGCTTCAGCCTCTCCAGTCACAATGCGCAGCACTGGTGCTCATGCCTTGCATTTGGCTAAGGCTGAATCTGAAAACATCCATGACGGTAAATGTGTGGACGTCGCGGGGGCCAACTACAAAAACGGTACTGCAGTCCAAATGTAAGTATCTCTTCGCTCTAGGTTCCTTTGACAGTCTTTGAGTTGACATGTCCCCTCGTTTAGTTACTCGTGCAACCAGTCTCCAGCACAAACGTTCATTTTTGACAACACAAAGAATTTCCAGATGAGGGTTTCCGGTAATAATGACTTCTGCGTCGACGCCGGTACAAATCGTAAGTCTGCTACGCGTATATTACGTTTACAACGGTTTTACTGAGCGATGTTCTCTGATACAGCCAAAGACGGCTCAAAAGTCCACATTTGGGCTTGTCATGCTACTGGTACCCCCCAGCAAACCTGGACCACAAGCTCCACAGGTGTTGTCCGACTTGCGAATACCAATCTTTGCTTGGATGTAACAGACGGAAATCTCTCCAACGGAAATCAGCTCCAAGTCTACAAGTGCAGTGGCGACTCTTCCGTTGATATTAGCGGAAATGACAACCAGGTAAGCCTGCTCTTGAACTTTCTCGACACAGAATGATAATCATAGACGTATAGAAATGGGTTCTTGGTATCTGAGCATCATTTTATATCCCCCATTTCATAACGATCGGACTTGACGCCTCCATCCCAATGCTTTCAGAGTTATAACATTAGATAGCTATTACAAGTCACTCCTTTATTCAGTTGTTTATTCAGAAAAAAAGCTGATATTATTATGCGAACTAAATCAATTAGACAATGATGCAAGGTGATGCAACATGGTCTTGTCCAAAGGCAAAAGGATCAAGATTACAAAAATCAAGTCAAGGGAGCATACCTTGTGCTAGGTGGGACGGAGGTCGTGCATGGTGGTTGGGTGCATACAAGGATGATGATATAAGCTCTATGTACCTAACCTATATACTATGTACCTCGTGCCTGCCGCATGGCCTCCAGCCTCCCCGGCACAACCTGGAATACATAACTATGCCAGAAGCTGCGTAAATCTACCAGAACCAATTATGCGGAACCTTGGGCGATATCTGTTGAAGAGGATCGAGCAGACTGAAAGTGACATTAGGACCCAGCCTATAAACTTTCAGACCCTTTGCTCTATCGTGAGGGGCCGGGAACGAGTGGCAAACAAAATTATTTTCTGCCTCACAATGATCCACTGACTTCTATTTTGCTTCGACCGAAATATCGGTTTCCATTCCCATGTCACCTTGCTACGAGAAATGGGTAATCCAAATGTTTGGCTGCGATAACCAATACATGGGGGATGAATCAAGTTATATTACCCACGAAGACACCTCCAGAAGGTACAATCCATATTTCCTTCTGTATAAGAAAACAGCCACAGGCGAAAAATCTCTAGTCTTCATCCTCTGCTAAACGGCCAATTACAGCATCCCAGCTGTTTTCTGTTGAACTGCGTTCATAAGGTTGCTGGCCTGCGTCTTCTTGAATTGAAAATGTAAACCCTGAAGCCCAAGGCTGCTTAATCAAGGCTTCCACAGCATTGACCCTCTGGCGAAATATTTCGATAGCACTTCCATGAGTTCTCCCAAGTGGTGGAGCATGAATTATACGCCAATGAATCAGTTTGGGAGTAAAGTCTCCTAGTCTGTTTAACCCATCCCGAACAAGTCTCAACTTGGTTGGGAAATCTCTAAGCATAGCAGATGCGTCATCATATGTGAGATGGGAATACCGAGCGGTGGATAATTGAGGGACATCATCTGAGTGGGCGAAAGGTGGGATGATGATTGAGCCGACAAGGCAAAGGTGTGTGAGGGAAGGGAAGCGAGGAGGGTGAGTCGTGCGCAAAGCCCAGTTATGTTCGCGCCTTCCAATATCCCCGATGAAAGTTACACGTTGTAGATGAGGAAAAGGAACATTTGTTTCATCAAAGAACGACAGGCGAGATTGGATGTACGGGGTTGGCCAAATGGTAAGAGTGCGTAGACTGCGATGGCTGAATTGCGCCAGCTGCTGATAAATGCTTTTAGGCATAAAGGTGTCGCAGATGAGGAGGTGTTGAATTTCTACACGGGTTCGATTTTCCTTGAGAACATGGAAGAGACTGGCTGATGCGAAGGGCGCCGAGGATTTGACCTCAGAGCTACGAGAAAATGAAGGAATTCTCCAATGTTCAGAAATCGACTTCCTGACCCCAGCGGTCTCTCTAGAGTTGGTAGCAGAAACTCCAGTCCCAAGTGTGTGTTTGTAAGCGACATGAGTGTAAAGCACTGGAGAGATAATATGGTTCCAGCGATGAGAGACTGAGTAGATTGCGCGAGCAATTCGACCGTCAATATCTCGCGCTGTTGCAAATAGCAGTATGCGCTCCAGGACCTCATCAGGTGAGTCTTCTGTGATCGACATTCAAGAAACGGTGATGGCTGTACGGGTGAAAATTCCAGCTGACAAGCGCGCAAATTGTGTGCTCTGTGCCAGAGTGTTTTTAGCTCACTAACGCTTATCGAGCGATTGGTGTCAGGAGGAGCTCTAATTAAAGCGAATGGGATACTCCCATAATCAATGCATGTTTCTTGAACTCTACATTCATTCCTAACATTGTAGAGCAACAATTTACATCTTATATGTATCGGCTATTCGCTTTTTACCATCCGAGAGTATAAAACAAGTAGTCACAACAGACTTTAGCTAAAAGACGTAGCACTAAGGGAAACCCGCAGTTGACTTATGGAAGACACTCCACCACTGTGATGTCCTACATAAGTCATCTGAGTTGCGGGAGCCATAAGCCATGCAAAACTGGACAAACCTGTTCCATTGAGTTTTTTGCGATAACAGCCTCAGCAGCTTTCCAAAGAGTCGTTTGCGAATCCCAGAACCAAGGAGTGGAGTTTGTTTGAACAAACAAGTTCTGCACCGTCTTCGCGATAACAACACGTGGATCATGGAGCGGCCCGAATGCCTTGAAACTGACGGAAAATACATGTTTTTGCGTGACTTCTGTCTCAACAAATCCTGGAACGAGGAGACAACATACAAATGATCTCGTTTCCATAATATAACGAAGAGGGTTAATTGGGAACCGTGTGGGCGAATGAAAACCAGAGTAGAAAATGATGTGGGTAAGACTTCGGCAGGAAATCAATCCCTCGATGTCTTCTCTCGGCCATGCGCCGTAGGAGCCAAATCTTTGCAAAGTAGTGGCTAGAGTATCCCCAGCTGACAGTAAACCCAGCAATTCAGAACGTTCAGTCGGAGTCCATACGATGAGTTCTTCTAAATGAAGATTACGTATATCCTGCAAATCCGGAGAACGCAGATGGTGGGTGCCCCAAAGGAGCAAGTGAGTGAGATTAGAAAATGGCGTAAATGCTCCATCGACCTCTGTGCAGACGCCATTTCCCACCTTGAGCTTGCGGACAAGAAGAAGGGATGCGGGATTTGCGTCCGCGATGAGCTTTTCTCGATTGCCATCGTAATGGACAATATTCCGAGTTTCAAACTGGAGTGAATGATATATGATAGGAATTATCCTGTGAGTGATGACATGGGCATTATTGTCAGGGGTAGGAAAGAAGATCTGACAACCTACTGGCTGTAGAGTGATTTTGAGATGAGCAGGAATGGAAGATTTGATTGAATAGGGTTCTCATCCAGAGCATATTCAAGGATAGAAAATATCAGTTCCGGTGGAAGTTCAGGGAGCATATTCGTCGTAGTCATATTCGGCGCACAGGTAAGTGATGATGGTTTTGTTTGACATACACAGGGAAGCGCCAGGAGAGCCTGACTCTTCAATAGCAGCCCATTTGTATAATACTCTCTTGATAGCCGTGGAGATACTTTGATTGAATGTTTCATTATTCCAGGTGTAGAACGAGGTCAAACATACAGAATAACGGAAGGACACAAGCGGAGCCAGGATGAACAGATGCTTTTTTTGGTTGTCATCATTGGACGTAGCGGCCGCTGCGCCGTTGGAAATACCTGAGGAATCCTACCATTGACAGAGAAACCTATCCGAAACGCACGTTAGGGTAGTTTATGCTACTTATCTATGTGACGGGAAATGGTGGCCAAGAAGAGTAGAGGTCCGAGAAGGCGGTGGTGGTAGCAGGAAGAAAAGCGAGCGCAGGTTCTTGGTTCCTGCTACCACAACGCTCTTCAATCTTTCACACTTTGCAAATCAGCTTGAACTTTATTTTCTTCTTTCCATGAACGGCCCCTCCGAACACGCCGAGAAAAAGAAGTCTATGCATGACTTTCCGAGTCAACTGCTTGACAAGGTCCTCCCATATACGACTTGCTCTTCCTACAGCTCTGACGGCCATGCTCTCAACATTCCCCAAGCATGGAATTCGTGAGAACAAAGAATTCCATTATCAAAATCATCTCCAATTCGCAAACTATCTACCTTATCCGTCTCTCCAAATATGTTTACACCAAGTCAGGGATAAATTCTTAACCTTCACTCTGCCAGGTCTTCTCACGGGGATTTACCATCTGTCATCTCCCACCCTTTCCGATGTTTCAAAGAAGAAGATCCCGAACTAGAGTCGATCCATTTGCGCTTCGACATGGACCGGCCAGCCCATGAATTACCGACTCTTGTTATCGACTCAAAATTCGCGTCCCGCTCCTTCGAGCCTTCGTTTCACTTATATTGAATGATCCTTTTGTGGCTTCACGGATTGGCAGCCTCTTTACTGGGCTTATGAGACTAATGGGACCCCTCCAGTATCCCCTGGGTTTTCTACAACGCCATTGTTACACTGCTTTACTACTTACCTGGACGGACTACAAAACAATTTTTGTTCCCATTGTAAAATTTCCCTTCCTCGATATCCCTTCTCCTTGCTCAACCTCTTTCTAGACGATCCTTGGATGTGTCAGCGCTCCAGTTCATTCCCCCACACACTTCTGGACCACGACAATCTGGATCTGGATACACCTTTTACTTTGTAATGTCTCCAATCAGGCTCGAGGATATTTGGAAGATAAGATTAATAAACCATGGAGACCCCTACCTGCTGGACGGCTAACGCTGGTACGTTTTGGAATGAACCTCTCTCAGGATGCAAGTCTTGAACGTACTTGTAGTCGCAAGTAGTCGCCTTGCGTTGGATCACGACTTTCATTTGCCTCGTTTTATCGTCCTTGTCTGGTGTCGACATGATCATGGTCACATTTGCACTCATCCTCACTGTATTTGCCTATAATGAAGGCGAGCTCTCGGGACACCCCCTGGGGAAGAATGTCTGTAACCTCTTCGGCTATTGCACCTTCTCGATCGGGTCAGCTAAACTCATGGGTGTGTACTGTTTTTGTTCGTTATTCCTAGTGTTGACATCAACCAAGGAGAAACACGTGTCCTGAATAACTTTGCAATAAGTGTAATCGTCCTCAATTGTGCTATCATATTTACAACAATTCATACCCAGGTGAGACATGCATCTTTCTTCCCCATGCCAATACAAAAGTTCTTGACCTTTACGAGGACTTTGCTGACGTCGAAGGTGACCTCGCCATCGGTCGACGTACATTCCCCATCTACGCGCCAGAGTTTTCAAGATTCTTTACTCTTTGTACAATATCCTGCTGGTCTATTTTTCTCTCGTGGTACTGGGACATTAGTTGGGGACCCACGGCGATTTTCGTTATTCTGGGACTAATAACCGGAGGCCGGTTCTATTGGCTTAGGACAGAGAAGCACGATAAGCGATCTTTCCAAATTTTCAATGTAAGGTTCTTTTTATGATGTCTAATACTTTATTTTCCCTGCTAATAGCAAATTCAACAGCTTTGGCTTCTTCTCACCTACCTCCTTCCTCTTCAAGTTCGCTTCGACGGACGCACATGACATGGCTCAGCATTGGCTACATCACAGAAAACCAAATACTAACCTATACTTATAATTATCCTGAAAATGATTTCATGTCCCTTGTCCCACCAATTTGCAACACCGTCCACATGACCATCCGATAACTGTGAATATCTTCCAAGCAAACTTGGTTACTAGACCAGTTTGCTTTCATGCTTGTGAACTGACGAGTGAACTACGAGTTGCCGTCTTCGGGAATTCGTCGCAAGATTTCTAGGACTGCGACTGTCCTGCCCAGAAATAAAGAAATAGTCACCATATAGTGTGCTCATGAGACATGATTAGTAGAGTCTGCTCTAGTTATGGAATAGCGTAGTGCCTCCACGATCCTCATGCACCTCCTGAACAACCCCTCCTCATAAAGTGATGTTTAGGGAAAGTGCACCAGGTCAACATGCAGAGTCGCTTCATTCATTGTATATACATCGAGATGGATTCCATGTCTGTAGTAACCGAAGATGGACGTATTAGTGGTGATCGAGAAAATATGCCTGGTATGGCGACAAGGTAATACAAAATGAAATAGTAAGTGGGGGAAGGAGTGGACAGCAGCACAATAAGTATGATGGAAATGTAACTATTTGGATGCGAAAATGGTAGTGAAATGCGTAGAGGTGGGGTCCGACAGGGATAGCGTAGTCCGAATACAAGTGTCCACAGCTGTAGCAACAAAGACCCCGAACCCTTCAACCCAAAAAATACCCTCATTCCCACCCTCACTATTTCTATACCTACAACTAATTCAAGTTAATGCGACGAGCGAGCAAAGAGAAATGACTGGAACGTACGACTAGGCATGTCTTGTTGGCTCAACATGTGCCCAAGCTTCATGGTCCATCAAAGTAGGACTGCTCAATCAGAACTTTGTGGAACTGAACCCTCTCAGGGAAGAGATATGTGAAGATGTCTTCTACAGGTACCTCCTCGGTCGAAGCGTACTATGATGTCGAATAATCAAGGATGACGAGCGAAAGATGATGTTTCGGTTTGAAACGTGAGACCTGTGAAACCCAATGCTCGGGATTTGGAGGCACAAGACCGAGATGTTGTATAATCTAGCGGGTGGCGGGCGTGATTGAGGGAAGAAAGATAGAGAGTGATGAAGGGATAATGATGGACCTCAACGACTGTCGTTTTTGCATATTATTGTTGGGGACCAGTGGCATGAGGATGGCCAGCGCAGGCGCGGCCAAAGTGTGCGGAACGTCCGGCAGGAACACTGCTTTGTGAATTCTGACGACGTAATCTCGAAGTTCCAGACGAGGCTAACTCCAATTCTAGAAAAAACCTCCTCGTCCTGCCATGGTCCATTCTGGTGAAACCCGCATTCATAAGCAGAGTTGCGCGTTGTGTGTCAACTCGTCAATAGAGCAACAGTAAATTGCAAGAGGTAACACCGATACGAAGTAGCATCACATTAACAGCTAGATGTGCGACAATCAATTAGCGTAATGATAAGGGAAAAGATGTATGGGTGTATTGACGTACAAGGCAGTCAAGGGTACATGGCGTCTATCCACTTCTGGGAGAATAATTGGCGCATACAATTGATCCGCGAGTAAAACAAAATAAAACGGCGTATACAACTTGAATCGGCGACGAAGGATGACAGGGAACGTTGAGATGGTTAGGCATGACGACATGTTGAAGTGTCAGGCGAATGGATGTGGGGACATTCTTTCCACTGCGGCAGACGTGGGAGAGGAGTCGCGCGACTTGAGGCTAAACAATGTAGCAGGCCATGCTGTTGTTGACGATGGCGTTCGGTTCGGTCGCAGTATCAGACGAATTCCGCGAACGTTGCGAGGAGGGAATGAACACGCAGCCTCAGCCTAAATTTCGTTCCCTGATAGTTTTTGCCCTCAGTAGATGTGGCAGAGATGACAGCTAGGAAGGATGAAGTTCTGAAGAACTGACTGTGGTGGGGGTAGGAAGCAGGTCAAAGGCCATCAATTTCATGATGGGCTCTTTGCTTCCTCCACTCATCAACATGGCAGCATTAGTCTGAACCATTCTGCAGCTCATCGCACTTCTCGAAATCAACTTGCAGGTTTCCATTGCTAGTCATTGTAATCTCTCTGCCAGAACCAGAAGATACGCGTCTCGCAAAACCTTCCAACCAAGGGAAGGTCTCTGACAATGAATTCGACTGTCTCACTGCACCACATTCCCCCAGAACTCGTAGTCTCGATTCTCGAATATTATATTCTTGAAATCACGTCCAAATCCCAATTCATTCCCCTTCTCCTCGTCTCCAAAACTATATACAATTGGTGCGCAGCTAAACCCACAAACACTGGCCGTATATTTGTGATACTAACACGGTCTTCCAATATAGTATTATTCCCAAAGTTTACCATGCTCTCACACTTGTATCCAGGAAGAGTCGTCCTCCCCACATAGACTGCACGAAACTGTTCGCCAATGCCAATCCTTCAAATTTTCTCTACGTCCGCCGTCTCGCGTCCGTCAATGGGCATACTGGCTCAAATGTAAACTCATTTGCTCCATTTACAAATCTCACCCATCTCTTCCTGGCTGGCACCCTATCCATCTGGAATCCAGAAGCTCTGGGAATTCCTAATCTCCCGCTAGAGGAGCTTATCATGTGGAATGTGCGGGACCGGCAAAGCCTGTTCAAAACGTTGTCACCGAAGTCTAGACTGTCGTTCACTCTTCGCAAGTTTGGCACATACGAAATTTGGACGGAGGAAGATTTTGCAGGATTGGAAGCCTGCACACACCTCACTCACTTGATGGTTCACAAAATCTCTGGCATTTCTGCGCCTGTACTGCAGAAATTTATGAGGAGACCCTATTTGCTCTGCTGGCTTCTTATTCCAGGGCAGACGGAAATCGACCAATTCAGTAAAACCTACAAGATTTTAGAACCGCTCAGTGACCCCAGAATTGTCGTTGTGAAAGTGGAAGGAAGTACCGCTGCACAAGTCAATTCTGCCATGTACTTTTGGAATCGGCAGTCGACTATGTGGGAGGCTGCTGAAACCTCGATCTCTCAGAACTCTAATCCAAACGTTCGTTTCCCCTAGAAGATCTTTACACAATTTCGCTGATAATTGGGTTTCCCAGGCTATAACCGTACTTGACATTCTTCTTTACTAGCAGATGGTCGCGTGGCTGAACCTGAGATTGCACAAGGATAGAATTGATCCTTCAGTTTCAATTTATCCTGCTACCATTTCAAAATACTCCCTGCCTTCATTCATATTCTCTTCATCAGATAACCTGACTTACCGCTGCCAGAATAAGCAGTGGATGCATCGTAACTTCACACCATTCCATAACCACCATTGTCACGGCGCACACTTTATGGAAAGAAAATAAAACTTCCGAAAACAGCTCATCCTCGCTTCCGCCGACATCCGCGTTCAAACGCAACCTAGCTCCAACGTTATCGTTCTCCCCCCGGAGAAGCTATTTAGGCCGATGTCATATATAAAACATCTTAGCCCACATTGGTCAGTTCCTTTCCGTCTCTCTTGATCATGTTCTTCACTACCGTTCTGGTCATTTCGATCTCCGTCCTTCCAACAGCGGCATCATATGCAAGGACTGGCTGGTCTGGATGGCTGACCAATCCAGATGACCCAGTAAAAACTATTCTTTCTGCCCCAGTCTCTTCTCGTTGACGAGACACACAGGCGGATATCGACGTTCAAGGGCAGGAAGTGAACGGCGACTTCTTCCCGTGGAAAGCAACATGGCCGCAAGCTTGGGTAGGGTGGACGCTAGGTGGCCATCTTGGCAGTGATTGGGCAAAATGGGCATGGAGGTAATTTCGACTTTTGCCTCTGGTTATTTTGAATCTGGGAAACCTGACCCTTGACATTGTGAAGGTTGAACGACGTGGGTGACTCTTCGACTATCGTTTTTAAGACGGACTTTGCAGTTCCACCTGCAATGAATGTGACGTTTGTCGATCCGACGGAATATTACACCGCTGTTTGGCTCGGTCACACAGTTAAAATTATGTTTCCTACGCCTGAGCAATCAGGTTCAGAGAGCGGAAAAACAGTGTTGGTGAAGAATAAGAAAGTCAAGAGGGAACTTTGGGTGTGTATCAATATTTTTTGGGCTCGAGAGAGTGTTAATTTGATGACTTGCAGGATGATGCTACGTTTGCGCCACTTCCTTGGCCCACGTCCTACTCCGCTTCAGTGGATACCGGTCCTGATTGCCCAACCACTCTCAAGCTCACTGTCACAGTGACTGACATCCACGGCATAACTCGCTCTGCCTCTGGATCGGGGTCTGTGGATCTGCTCATCGACGAGAATGAGCTCGTCCACCCAATCAATTTGACAATAACCAGCGACCCAGACTATGGAAGTGTGTACGCGCAGCTGTCTGGAGAGAGTCAGGTGGTATACGCCTTGGCCGAAGGAGAAAAAGGTGAGCTCTGCTAAATTTTCCGGTCAAATTGTGAGTGCTAACGGACAATTTTGTGCACAGCTCCTACTCTGGTTGAACCGACGAAGAGTCTCTCCGCGAGTATCTGTTTATACGACGATGGCTCTGATTAGTGGTGGACACTGAGAGGACGTGTGCATTCGCAATGAAGAGCAAATACTTGTGATAGAAACTCGGCCATGTGAAGTTCCAACTGCATTCCCCTGTATTGAATCAGGCCAAGTCTAAAGTGATGAATTTAGTGGAGGCACAAGCGAAATAAACATGTCACACTAGATATAGAAGCCAAAAGTCGACCATTGACAGTTTAAGACTGAACGAAGTATGCATGTATCGCGTCAGTGCTACCGTCTGCTTTCAGTGCAATACTGAGAAAATCAGGAATGGACCAACTTATACTACCATTGAGTTCTGGACCCTCAGAGTAAGTTGCCTTGTACGAATGTCTCAGGAGAATGCAAATCCACCCATTCAATTATGACATGCGGTGGTGACCTTAGGCATGGAGGCGGAGGGCGCGAGGCTTGGGAATAAGAGCTGGTCTGTGGGTGAATGACCTCTTTCTGCCCCAGTCGTGCCCTTTCGGAATCGAAGATTCTAGTTCCTACAGCAAAGCCGTCATTTTAGATTGCAATGATGGATTTCTCCGATGTGGAATAGGAAGTTTGTTCACGACTCTATATATTCTTCATGGCCCAAAACGTCGAGAGCCGTCCGAGCTCACTTCCGTTAGGTGCACGACATCAATTATGGGTGACATTTCCTTTGATCTTCTGAATTGCGTCCTTTTCCTCTCAAGTAGCTTTAGGCCTGACAGACCGAAGGCCACATAGACTTCCGTGATCTCCCTTTCCGCGGATGACCGCCAGCCCATATTCCAATATGCCTATAAAATGCCTACCGTCCAGCTCAGAACTCTTCAGTGGACTGGTGCCATTGAATCTTGCTTTGCGTTTTGATCTGTCTGCTGTCCTTCAGTCATCAACCCCGTGCACCTTCCACTATGAAATTTGCAATTTTGTTGATTTTGGCGTCTGCAAGCATTGGTCTTGCAGCACCAGTCCCGTATGTCACTTAAATCCTTTCTCCCTTTAAGTAGATATTTCTCATATGTCTGTTCCTCAGAATGCCAGCCACAACTGGCACACCCCTGGCACGTCGCGGGGCGCTTCATATCCCTACAGACGGTATTAAGAGTGCAGTTTCTGTACTGTGTGCCAAGGCTGGCTGCGGGCAGAAGGAGACGGCTGTTGCTCCCCCTCCTCCTCAAAAAACCGGTGGACTTGAAGTACGAGGGGGTAGTGACAGTGATGTTCCGAGTGGCGGAAATAGCGACGGTCAAAACGTTAGCAACAATGACGATACTCAAAACGTGAGCAACAACAGCGATATCCCGAAAGGTAGCGACAGCGATTCCCCGAATGACAGCGACAGCGACGTCCCAAAAGGCAGCGACAGCGATTCCCAGAACGGTAGCGACAGCGATGTCCCAAAAGGTGGCGACACTCCGAAAGGCGATGGGGACGTTCAAAATGGGAGCGACAGTGATGTTCCAGCTAGTGGTGAGGACAATGTTCCAAAGGGCAGTGATAGCGACGTTCCAAAAGGTAGTGACAGCAATGCTCCAAAGGGTGGTGACAGCGACGCTCCAAGAGGTAGTGACAGCGATGTTCAAAACGGTAGAGACAGCGACGTACGAGTTAAGAGGCGACGTCTGGCATGAGCCCTAATTACCTGACCTATTCGACCTCGATATCAATAGAAAGTAGCCATCGGATTATTTTAGTCGCAACGCAATGATTGCATTACAATTTGGTGGAGGAAAAGTGATCCCAGAGCTCCATACGGAACGTGTCCCATTACTGCATATTTACATAGCTTGAGCCCGGTCCATAAACTTGACCGTTTTATAGGGCAGATGACAGAAGTCTTTCTCATCAAACATCTCCAAAGTGAGTGAAAAACACATCCTATCTCCACCGCAATGTCCCATAGTCATTTGATGTGTACTCAGGCTGCTACTTCTTGCCAACGGTCTCCAAATATTCATCTTTATGTTATCATTCCGAAAGTTTGCGTGAGTCAGGAACTCCGCACCTCCAGGAAATTTACTTACGGAGTCCCACAAAAAAGTTATATTAAATACGGCGAATGAAATATTTAAATGAGAAGTATTAAGCAAACGGCTAGGACACACCCCACCAGCTTCAGTAATCTCTGTACTCCCTGGGTTCAAGCATAAAACCTTTCTGCTCGTCCCCAGTCGTGCCAGCTACACGCGCGTAGGTACGGGCGGGCTTGCGTCGAAGACAACCAAAAACCATGGATCCAGCTACCAGGAGCGTTAGAGCCACATTCCCAGCGAGTAATCCTAGGATCGCGGGGATCCATTTATCAAAGGATGACGACGTAGAAGATGAAGAGCGGACATCCAGAGCCCCACTAACAGCATTTCCGCCAGCGTGAGCGCTCCCGGGCCCCGCTGTGGACAGTATGAACGACGGGTCGCTGATGTTAACGAACTGGTATGTGAAATCTCGTTTCAAATTGAGCTTCTTCCAATCATTCAATGCCTTAGTCTTCTCTCCAATTATGGGGTTGAGTGTCGTGTCATGGGCACCGACAACGAAGACGTCCCCATTGGAATCGAAGGCTTGAAGCAACTTTTGAGAGTTACGTGCTTTCGAGGGGTCGCTGAATAGTCCTTGCTCAGGAACATCAAAGAATGGACCAGAGCGAGCAGTGAAGTCGAAACCGTCTGTATCATTGCCTCCAGAGCGAAAGACTGTGGCATTGATGTGCTTGCGGGCGGATGCGTTTAAGGCGTCAGATATATGGACCGCTTCATGAAGGGCTGCGGTGGGACGGACTTGGCCAATCTGTTAGTACGGACATGTCAGATACCTTCCTGATACAATATATGCTACAAGCTACTTACATGGAGAAAAGCGTCGGCAGCTAGTAGAACGAAGTCCGTCGGCTTGACTCGGGCCAATCCCATCATGTGGCCAGTCGCATGGCCAGGTGTGTCAAGTAGATAAAAGGAGCCGTCCTTAAAGTAGTCAACGGCAGGGAAACCTTAAAAAGAAGTCAAGATCCAAAGAGAGAAGAAAAGAATACTGAAAGAAGGGCACACACCACCAATGTCCAACCGCTGACTCTTGAAGTCGATATCTGTAACCTTCCTGTTGCTTTAATACGAATCAGAAATCTGTTCACGGATGAAAAGAATGGAAGGAAGCATACGCAAAATCAGAGGCAAGCAGGGTACCGTTCGGGTTCTTGGCTTGGTCGAACACATCACGAACCGTTCCTTGGCCAAGGAAGAGCTCCGTTGAGGGTGGAAATTTAGACATATCGCCTAAAAAATAAGAAATCAGCGCGACTGTGAGTGGCGGATTCTCTCTCACTCACCGACATGATCGAAGTGAGAATGGCTCCAAATCACAGCGTTTATTGCATCCAATGGTGTCTCTGCTTCATGAAGGAGCTCAGTCACATCCTTTTGAACGTTAAAGTCGACGACAGATGGCGTTAGGGCACGTGTGGCGGGGGAAAAGTTCTGAGGGTCTTTTCTGGGACCCAAGTCAAAGAGAACCTTCTTGTTTGCCTTGGAGTTTGTGAGGAGGAAAGCGTAGTTGGTAGGATCCAGCGTCTCGCGTCCGGGGAGTACAGGCTGCAGGGCCAAAGCGGTGGGAACCTGTCAAAATCCAAGGCCCATGAGCCTAAATATTTCTTCTCCATGGACAGACTAACCTTCGTTGGAAGTCGGGCAATCCCAAATGCCGTCAGGTCGATTGTCGCACCTGAAGCCGGTATTCCAAGGTCACGATATCCAGTCATTGGAAAAGAAAAAAGCAGCGAACGAAGGGTTGAAGGGTTGTAAAGTTGATAGTGGGTGAACAAATTTCACAAACACCAAGTTTCTCCATACTCCTTCTTATACTTGTCATGATGTGGACAGGGCTGTGGGCTGATTTACTAGCATGGAAAAAAAGTGACTTTGGTCGATGGTCCCTGACAGCGAGGCAGTCGATGTGGGGGCCACGGCTTCGACTCGATGTGATTCGACACCTGATTAGTCGGCGGAAACAAGGCCGCCTGCCCTTGTCTTCTTCGACTCAGGAGAAGTCTTTTGCTCTAGGTGCTACAGGCTTGAACGTGTTTGAGTCTCCTCAGGAACCTTGGTGAGAATCGAAAAGCTTTATGGACTGTTTCTGTCGAAGCGGCCATTCCTATCATGGTAAGACAGACTCTCCCTATGAAATAACCACTCGGCTCCAACCAATTTAAGTAAAATCTGACAAGAAACACAAATAAAAAGCATTACGCGATTGTCTTTGGGGTATGCACGGCCACATGTCAGTTTGGACCACTAGATTGAGGCACAACTTCTATAGAGCATTCATTTCTCCTCCGCGCATACCTGCTGGGTGATGAGAAGTCCCTTCAAACGATGAATTTCCTTGTGAGACCGTAACCAAGGGCTATAAAATTTAAGTGAATCACGGACCACTCGTCAGTTATATAGGCCATAAATAGTGGGTACGAAAAATTGAATACTAGAGAGCTGTGGACCAGAAACGAACGATTTTATAGCTGCACTGTTGTTTCATAGAAGTCAGCGACACTATAAACGAGCATACAAAAGAAACTCAGCCTTGCTTCCAAAGTTTGGGGCAACTTTACTCTCAGTTGCCTGCTGGAGAAACTTCTGATGCTGAAAAATGTGAGAGAAACCATTTAGAGTGAAGAATTTAGCGCTCAAATCCTTAGCAAAAACGATTTGAGGGTCCCCAATATGGCTGGAACGTCCCCTTAGCGATGCCAAACCCCTCTGGGTCACATTCCCTGGATCAGGAGCTACGCTCGAAAATAATAGTCGTTCTCTTCTCGGGATGTCACAAACAAAGCCCTCTGGAAAGATGTCGTCGCAGCAGAGGGCAAAGAGAGATGAGATTTTTACGGACTTGCCGCCCTCTGAAGTGGGCATGCACCTAATCCACATACAATGCTAATTGTCTCAGAATTAGACCAAGAAGGAGTGTGTCTGCCAGTTAATGAAGAACTATACGTTGCTCATATGAATTCCCCATGACGAGCTCTTCCAAAGGGAAGGTCGCGATACCAACATGTGCCAGCACTCGATGAATTTCCTAGGCTCCTCATAAAACCAAATGGGATGCAAAATTGGTGGATATCACGAGATAGGCGGAGGCGACGCTACCGTCCTCGGTTTCAAATTGAATGGCATGGGAGCCTTCTGGAAGGAGATTATGCGACGTGAGAATTCTACGAGGGAGAGGCTGAGACGTACTGAGGGTAGACATCGTTTGACAGAGGAAAAGCAATGGGACACCGGACTTGCGGAGACCTTTGCTGAGGGCATAGTCAAGAATAGAGAGCATGATCAATAGTGGCGCTTCAGAGAGGGACGTTTTGTGGTGGGGGCGTTGGAGCACATGGGAGTCGGGATCAAAAGGTTGAGTGGAACCATAGGCGTTCTCAACCGCGTCAATTTGAATTACTCATTAACCAATTCTCAATTGTCCATTGGCACCCTTCCCCAAAAGTGAGAAAAAGGAATTTATATTTGCCATTATCCTACGCCAGCTAATCACCGAGAACATTGACGATTTATCAAAAATGGTACGTTCTCATGAGAAAGGAAACAACATTATCCAGCAAGCAATACGTGATTTGGAAAGGGCAGAAGTTCTAAGGAAAACTTCATAGATGGCAAACATTTGAGAGGGTACGTGAAAGAGGAAATAAGGAGTACTAATCAACAGCAGGCCAAAAAGACACAAAACAGTTCAGACCGGGAAGAATATTTGTGTTTGCCTTCCTACGATACAACTAGCTGTATTGGAGTCTTCGAACCAGGACAAAACGGGAGGTTACACTCGACAACCGGATCATTAGCTAACGAGCCGCAGAATTATGGGTACATTTGGCATTACCCGGCTAAGATCGCTACATTATATCATATGAGTTTCGATGGTGAGGAGATAAATCAAATGACAAACCTCAAGGGACAAAAATGTGCTGTGGAAACACAACCCTCCTTCAAACCTGGACCTCGGCACTTATCATGCTGTTGTTCCTTCCAGCTACAGCCAGCCTGGCTTTTCATAGTACCCAAAGCCACAAGTGTCTCAATGTCCACATCCAAAAGTAAGGCAGTGCAGAAGAGATTGAACCAAGGATACGTTGGTATCACAAGGCCCAGCGCAACGAGGAAAGCCGCAAGGTGTCAGTACACATGACCAGAGAGGACACGAGCGGGCAGTTGAAGGACGAAAGAACATGGCGAAATATTCGATGGCTTGATGCGTGCGTCAAGAATACACGTAGATAAGAAAGCTGGACCAGAGTGATTATGTGAGTAGAAGGTTGACGCCAGGAAAAGATAACGCACTTCTTGCCGGAATCATGGGCGAATTCGGGGCTCCGTCAATCTCTCTTGCTTATGAATTGCAAGTTCAACAACCTCAGATGCCCAGGACTGTGATGCAGGGCGTAGAGCAGAAATGAAGCTGCAGAACGTCGTGGAAGCGGTATAGAGGTGACAAGCTCGGGTATATGGGGTTGGTCAAACGTAGATATTGCAGCAATTTGTTTACGTGGACGAGGTACTGAGGTTCCGAGGAAGAGACGCGCCGAGCTCTATTGTTTCTGGTCAGTCACTGCATTGAGTAGGTGAAAAATGTAAACGGGGAACTGACATAATGGGTACAAAACTTGGGCGGGATCAAAAAGGCTCGACGGTAAGACTGCCTCATATACTTATCGCAATGAGAACGTTGGCGTCATGGGCCAGGTTGCGCATCGGCTGCCAGAGAGTGTTCTTGCAACTGGGTTGAGGTCAGGCACTAGGGCCTTGACGAATGGCACGCGCGATGCCTCGGTCCATAAGACAGGATTTGGGAACAGTAGCCAATGTTGCACATAAGTGCGATGGAGGTTTGAGGTGCCTGTGCTGTTGGTGGGGCATGGGCGTGCGAGGCAACAAGTGCCATCAACCATTGTTGGTTCCCGCCTTGATCATCTTGGCTATCGGCTGTCTCCTCTATCATTTCGCTAGGGCGCGAAATATAAACATCTTGAGCTAAATCCTTACCCCACAACGACTGGTTCTAGGTCATCCCTCACAGAACGTTGAGACACGAGGGCTCACTCTTTTGTCTCTCGGTTCTTCTATGCTTTCGTTGATATGCGTCTTTCAACTCAACAATATTTTTTCGAAGACTCTGGGCCGTCTGAAACCTTAGCCTGTCTCCCCTAACTGTTCATTCTGCGCGAGAATCTCCGAACGTACGAGGACAACAACGAATTAAAATGAAGGTACCATTAAAGCTTACGAATTCTTTGACTTAATCTCGGGAACCTGGAGGGTAAGCTGTATGCAAAGCCGTTTCTTGCAATGGATCGTGAACATTTGGCTGCAGGCTTGTTGCATGTCTCGTTGTGCTTCTGGGGCTGGCAGCCTCCAAAGCCATCGAAGCTTACCTCCATATTCATACAGCTGTTTTCATTCACTGCAAAGGGAAGACATCTATTGATAAACGAACACATCGTCTAAAGGATGCCCTGCAGACTTTGATTGACGTCCCCCTCTCTCCGGAAGAGCAAACATCCGGGGCCATAAAGTTTGTTAAGCTAGTTCATGGCTGCATGATACAAGTTTCGTATGCATCAATTCTTTGGCTTCTACTGATTTTATTGAGAGCCTTCACCACTCTCCCAAACACCAACATCAAGTATCCGACGCGCGTTTCACTCATCGAGGACGGCGAGGTAGTACACCCCCATGCACGCTTCTAGAAGCCATTCTCTCTACTTTAGCTCGCCCCCACCTCTTCGCTAACGTTTTATTACATGACGGTTCGATTATTCAGCCTTTCATAGCCGCTGACCTTGGATTTTGCAATTCCCTCCAGACCCTAGTTGCTGCAGTCCAAGGCCAATTCCAAAAGGCATCTATCTCTTCGATTGTCAGACTTGAAACAGGATGTTCTCCACACAGATAGCGCCCAATCTTGCGGCTTGCTATCACGCAGTCCCAAATCGTTTTGAGAAGGCGCCGCAGGGACATGCTGGAGGCATTGTGCGACTGGATGGGAACGGGCAGGATGCGGCGCTTGGTCTTTGAGCTGCAGCTTTCAAGTCTTATAGTGGGACATACTTAACGGGAGTAGATTTAGAAGAGAAGGTGGATTTGAGTGCGGGAGAAAGGTTTCTCAAAGTCACCGAGATATCATTTCCAAAGGTATAGCTTCCTCTTCTTCCTCTTAATTTGATGCTAATTTATTGTCCTCAGGTAAGTGATTTGAAATTCTAAAGGTGGGTGTGTCGCATATGCGCGCTGAAATGGGTGTGAAACTCGTTATAATCCTGCTTTGCCCTCGCACAACATTCATGTGTGCCACAACAGAAATTTCTATCCTGAACGACATCATCCGCTGGCTCTCGGATGATCATCCCAGCGAGGGCGAGCGCTTCGGTGAATAGTATAAACATTATTCATTCCAAGTCGAAGGGTTCATTTATAACGTTAGTTGTGGTTTCCCAAGGTTGTCAATAACAGCTCGAGTATGAACTCTGCATTGTTAAACCTTCCCACTCATGTTACCCAAAGGAATGGCACATGGGACACTCGTTGATGTGGCATTAATGCCTGCGTAAAAATCAGCCTGAGCGAATCAATATAGAAGCATGAGAACATACCATCTACGTCAAATACTGAGGTTCCATGAACGTTTTCGGCCACTAATTTGCCTCGAATCTTGTCTCTCGCGTTCAGGCTAAACAAATTACGGTTTGATAAAGTACAGAATAATGACGAAAAACGGGACTACTCACGACACAAGCATGGAATTGACATAGACTAAGACCTTTATCAGCTCATTGTTCAGATGACAAAGGTCGGTGCAACTTACTCTTGCCTAACGAGAAATGGAAGATAGCGAAAATGAAGTTATCTTCTGGTGCAGCTAACCACTGAAAAAAAAGCGTAAGTGAGCTTGCGGTAAGTTCTTTCGCAAGTTTTCATACCGTGACGAGGTTGACGAGGGAAACGAGACTGAAAGAAAAATCGGAACATTAGCATCTCCGTAATACTAAGGTTTTGCCCAAACAATACTCACTTTGTTAGCAGACCAATATTGACAGAGTACAAGACTAGCCTGTCTATTGCATGCCGAGTTCCCTTGAAAGAACTCTGTTTGCTACCTCGCAGTAGCCACACTAATGCACCTGATATGACGATATCACATAACATGCTACTTGCCAATTCAATGCTTCCTGCAACCTGCCGCACCCGGGGTTTAGTGTTCGGCTGTATGACAATCCCTCACTCACCTTGTTAAACTTGGAATAGACTGCTCTCACATTCCCAATTGAGACCATATAAGTTACTTGAGCTAATTGGTTTTTTATGGCTCTGTAAGGGGCGGATGGGACAATCTAAGACCTACCAATGCCAGAGATAAGCTGTGTCAAAGACATAGCAACCTATATCCCGCCTCAGATCCAAAAAATTGGTTATAGGATGGCGAATCATACAATGATGCCGGTAATAGTCTTGTTCTTGTTACTGACTATCCATACGCGCATAGCATAAAAGCTAAAAGATATCAAAGTCACGAATTTTCAAAGAATGGGATGGGCACTCACAGTTGGACCACCGTTATCACGATGTACTAGGGTAATTCCAGTTAAAAATAATGACAGAATAAACACGACCCACAGTTATATATATTGGGCCGACCACAAAGCTCCTACGATGCCATTTGAGCACATGAATGGTTGGCAATGAAAGAAATAAACTGACTGGGTGAGCGCTCCCAGAAACAAGTAGTTCTCCGGGATGCGACAGATGACAAGCCAGAAGTATATTGCATACACAAGCGCGACTAGCTGTGCCGTCGTGAGAACGCTGTAGAATCGAAAACATTTTCAAAAGCGTGACAATCCGTTGAGTGGTGAGTCTTACAGGCACACAAGTATCTAAGGAGTTTTGAGTCAGAATGTATAAAGCAGATCCGTGGGTTTTGTTTCACCAGAATCTTTAAGAACATGCGATCTTTCCGGTAGTTGCGAAAATATGCAGATGTCTGGGCGACAATGATACCCCAGAGCCTAAAGGGTAAGTTTTACAATTTCAAGCCGCAATGAACCATGCCTACGGTGCGACGATAGTCAGAGCTAGGCTTTAGGTTGGTGATGTGATGAAATCGAGTGCAACAAGGATAGGATCTTACACAGTAGAAAAGGGGTATACCCTTTCACAGAAGTCGCGACCGTAGCTGGACCAGCCGATGTAGCATCATGCTCAGACGACATGGAGGCAAGGAGTGAAATGGAGGGGTGATATAATTGCAACATTACGGGCGGTTCCATACTCTTTGAAAGGTGGAGCGGCTGACAGTGGTAGAAATGTAAAGAAGGCAGGTGGGATTGTGGGCACCGCGGTATTCATCAAAGAAGACCCCATTTCGGGAACGAACTGGCTCGCCCGGAGGTCAACATTGTGAAAGTACACCGTTTTCGAAACAGCAGCTTATGACGCTTGGAAGTCGACATGTTGGTGGGAACAGAGTGAGTGCCAGTCATCATTCCAATCTGATAAATCTGTGGGGGGCCAATAGGGAATAGGATTATCACCGAACTCTGACTTCTCTAGGATAAGAGTCAAATGCTCTGAAAGGAAGTCGAGGTAGAGGTTACGTTTTCACTAAAAACATTTTCAACTATTGAGACAATCCAGAGTTGACCAGTAACTGGACTTTGAAGAACGAGCAGTCGCAAATAAGTAGGGAAGGACTACATGCGGCCGTAGCAACAACGGGTGTTTCGAGAATAGCCAAGGTCCCCGAGGGTCAATGGTAAGCGGGGGCGAAGTACAAGCAGTTGAGCCTGTTTAACACACAGCGAAGATCCCGCAGCTTTTGTCCAATGAATCGCTCACCAACTTATGCACACCTATGCAGTGAATTTTGTCCCAGTTGTCCCTTGAATAGACGCCTGCGCTGGTTATATCCACGAATATCAAGGGTATTTGAGCGTCTAGACCCCACGACCACCATGAATATACACTACAGTGTGCAAGGGGACGGGAAATAATCGAGCCAGTTCATCTCATACCAATCGCGCATTCGCAATGACCAATTTAACTTTCCTGACAGAATCTGTTAGTGCAGAATTTCAGATGTGCGGGTAGTCCGGTATACCGCGGAGGCATGAAACATCAACTCTGGGCGATTCAATACAGGCGTCAGGCAAGAATACATCAATATTGAGACGGTCTAATTTCGGCGATGCTTGACTACTGCAATTTTGGTATCTTATGTGTGTCAACCCAGCATACAAGATCTCATATCATTCTTGTTCACCTTGCGGCATCATGTTTCGCGAATCATAAGTCGATTGAAAACGGGGCTTCATATCCTCTGACTGAAGGAAATGATGTCCAACCAACGGATGCCGTAATCTCCCGGACACTCTGAGACCCCAGAAAGCCCATAGACACCCATGAAATTAATAGGGAGTTTGAACCATATCACTTGTGGTACTGTCATGTCACTGTGGGACGAGTGAATCGCGTCTGATCCATTAGTGGAAATAGAAGAAATTTGGCCACAATGAACCATCAAATCAGCTCGTCAACGACTGTAGTACTCTGGAAGTTAATGTCAGTTTCACAATAGGTGAAGTCACTGCGAAATGGTAACAAGCCTTTGATAGGGAATTTAAGGAGCTCTGTCTCTCTGCAGCCTCCCACAGAGTTGACTGATTCTTCCAAAAGTGAGGAGTGGCGTTACTACTATAGAGATACTCCGGTGCATTCTTTACTATAACGATCCTTGGGTCCCCGTATACATGGAACGTCCATTGAGCGATAGCAAAATCGTCCTCTGTGGCATCCTTGCGTGCTGGCAAAACGAGCCAACATAAAAACCCTTCCTTTCGAAGGAATGCACGTACATGACCCCCTTCGAAATCACCGCTATAGAAGACGAGGATATGTGTGAGATTGTGACAGAGTTGCAAGCCTTCAAATTCTTGGTCCGACCAAACATCGTATGATGCGAATCGTTTCAGAGTTTGACTGAGGGTACAGTCAACGGTCAATGATCGAAGGATATCGTCTCGCTCCACAGTACTCCACATTACGAGTTCCTCTAACGGTAGAAACGGAATACCTTGAGCATCCGGATATCCAATGCCTTGTATACCCCAAAGAGCAAGATGAGTAAGGTTGGCGAACGGCATGAATTGGTAATCATTCTCAAGCATGTCACAATAGCCCAATTTGAGGTAGCGGACATGGAGCAATGAAGCTGGATTTGCTGACAGAAGCTTTGCGCGATCAACGCCGAAGCGGTTGGTTCCTTTGGACCCAGATTCGATGGTGTGGTAGAACTTGGGAAGCAATCTAGGTGTCAGACATGTTAAAAGGTGGTTCCTTCCCGAAGTAGAGTTGACGAAATACTCATGATACACGCCTTTAGATATGAGAAGCAGCGGAAGATCTATCTTGCCAGGGTTGTCACCGAGCGCATATTCTGCAATAGAGATCAAGAGTTCCAGGGGGATATCGCGGTGGGGTACGGTGGAAGTCATATTCAGAAGTGTTTGTGGTAGGAGAAGGGTGGAAATGAAAGTCCCAAGTAGGAGGGAATGAAGCAACCCAGAGTGAATTTTGTTGCGTTACTATCGGAGGTCTAAAGGGAATTCATGCCGTCCAACGACCGCAGCGTTGCTAGTCACCGTGCATTCCCATACCAAAAGCAGTAAAAAGGTATAACGTAACTGATTGAAAGAACAGGTACGGGAAGTGACATCAAGTACTTAGGAGTGTGGGGCTGAGATACTATGGATATACAAGATGAAATATTGAGCATAAGCTGTACGTAACTTCAATGAGAATGAAAGAGCAACACAGGGTGAACAACATAGGAGATGCCATAAGCTAAAGTACAGATAACTTTGTCCAAGATGGAGGGGGGGGGGGGATTAGGGAGTCCCACACCCCATGTGTAGGCGCAAGACCAGGGCTCACTCCCACAGCAGATACCATAATGTATCAACAGAGCACGGTTGCTAAGTGAAGAAGCTATATTAGCTATGGAATACAAGATGATGAATCGCACGAACCTGAAACTCCCCAATACGGGTGTGACAGGCAAAATCCAAAACGTCGTACTATCGGCGCGCTGTCCCTTCTTTCGAATCACTGTCCTTCTTGTCTCACAATTATCCATTCTCTCTATTCACTTTGGTGTTGACTGAAAATTTGGATAATTGAGTCCAGGTGAAACTGGGTCCGCTGCGTAGGTGAGGGTTGGAAGACGCTCAAGAGCGCGACAGCGGGAAATTTGGTGAATTGAGATGATAGCTTGTGCTACCTCACAGCAAAAGAGTAGAGGCGACAGCAGCGGGTGGTCGAGCGGAGTGTCTTGACCTCGCAAAAGGGCGATAACACGTGGCAGTCGACGGCGATTGTATCGCAATTGAGACCATTGGAGGTAGATCTGATAACCAAATCATTGCATCCTCTCAAACTCGTAATGAAGAAGGCAAAAGAAGTTTGGTGGTGAAGTTTTGATTCCATGAGTGGGAAATATTGTCGGCATCATGAGTGATCGTGAAGTTCCAGGCCTACTACCTGTAACCTGGGAACTATCCAGATAACGTTATATGAAGGCCACTGTTATGTCTCCAGATTATTCATCCTATTAGGATTTCCCTACGCCTCACCCATGTCAATACAACGACATTATACTATGAAGAAGGCCTAGACGTACAAAATCACCCCTTTGGGTCTCTTCTGTCTGACGCGAATTTCAACTTTCCAGCACCGTCTTCGTTGTTGTGGTTATGTGTTCAAACCAAGCCCAGGCTAGGCGGAGCCATTAATGGAAGGTGAGGCAAAGACCACCGGAAGTTGAGGCGACAGGGATGGTGGTGACATGACTTGAACATGGAATCACATAAGAGCCTAATCATGGATAAGTGGTACGACCAGAAAAGAACCTTCACGTTGACGTACATGGGGGCCAAGGGATCCGGAAGTCTCTCCTCCAGATATGCAGAAATCTTCATATAAGCGTTGTTCGAACCCTGGGAGGCGAAGTCGTGTTCATGCGCGCCGGACAGTGGAAGGACCATTGAGTTTGGACGATTGGGACAACCAGGTAGATGAACCAGGGACCGCAAATATAACATTTGAAAGCCAAAAGGCAAGCCAGGTCGGGATAATTCGTAGAAGACACACATGTCGAAACAGCGTTCTAGCCAGGCCAGCGTTCTCGTCGATCGACTGAAGAGAGGGAGTGCGACCAGCTAGGGTGAATCTGGCTACAAAATTTGTTTTCCCTAAAAATGTCGGTCTAAACGCTGGACTTGCAGGCGAACCCAGTGGTGCCGGGGAACGCGTGAATAACGCTATGCGTTCCCAGAGGGACACTCTGAAGAGTAACGGGGAGGGTGCCTCATTCTAGACGAAGGCTTACAGTTTCCTGAAGACGGATCTTGGCCTGAGGCTTAAAGCGGGTGAAGTTGTAGTGGCCGCGGGAAGCAAGTTATACGATCAATTTGCTGAAAACGTGCTTGGCTCCTCTCGTTGATCACTTCTAGCCTGAACTGCTCTGACTATGACTTCGACGGCCACGTGCCGTGACATTCCTGCAGAACTCATTTTCTCTATCCTCGAATATGTCTTTATCGATACTCCGTCTTGTGCTCAAATCACCCCTCTTCTTCTCATTTCCAAGTCTGTCTACAATTGGTGCGGAGCCAATCCTGCGAACATGGACTTGATATTCATGACGCTGAAAATCTTTGTACATCCAGGGTTATTCCGAAACTATACCGTACTCTTTGGCTAGATTCCGAGAAGACTATTTCTTACAACGTTGATCCCACCAGGCTGTTGGGCTCAGCGAATCCCTTATCACTTCTCCATGTCCGACGCATCATTTCAGCCCACTGGCGAGCTGAACCAGACCAAAAATCGTTCTCACCATTCGCAAATCTCACTCATTTCTTTCTTATGAGTGTCCCAGCTGTCCTGCCTCCAGATACATCAGGAATCCCAAACCTTCATTTAGAAGAACTCATCATCTTGAACCCAGTGGACCGTAATCTACTGTTTGGTTCACTATCCCCCGATTCTACCATCTGCCAGACTCTTCAAAGATTCTGTTCTTATGATTTTTGGACAGACCAAGACGATTTTAAAGGGTTTGACCTCTGCAGAAATCTTAATCATGTCCTCCTCTGGGCCAGAAATCATTCCTTTCTTTACCTCCGCATATCCCCTGTGAGTTTGTTCCTGAGGAGAGCTAGTTTTGTCTGTTGGCTTGTTATCCCAATTTCTGGGTCCGACCAGTCCCGTATGTTCGATAGAGCTAGAGAGGTCTTCCAGCCGTTGAAGGACCGACGAATTGTCCTTGCAAAGGCATTTCACGACATCAAACGAACCGTTTATGGACCCTCGAACTTTTGGGATGGACAAGCTGATCTCTGGAAGGCAGCCACAGATGCGGTAGCTCAAAATGAACAGCTGGAGGTTTGTTCCACCTGATATAGGGGGTGTTGATAACCAAGTCTCACTCATCTTAGGCTGTTACAATCGTCGACCGCATGACCCGCTAGAAGATTACATTCTGGTTGTTAAAACCTTCTATCTTGCTCATCCAAGAAAGGTGTAACGTCTTCCTAAACCATGGTTTTACCCATTTTCCATCTTGTTCATATCCTCAGGAAGACACTCAAATGAAGAGCTGAGCTCAACCAGAACCATCCGTTGTACTGTGAGGAGCGAGAAGTGAAGGGTTCGTGGTACTGTAGGTGACTCCCATCGGGAGTCGCAACTGGAGACAAAATAAAGTGTAATCGCAGTCCTTCTGACATTGCAAAGTTGAGTCTTGTGCACTTAATTCTCTGTATCTATGCCTGCACGGGCGATAACTTGTTCTATTGAGGTGAACCACGCGTCTTTGTATCTCAAACTGCTTCCTTGAATCCCCTTCCAAACGGTTCTCGTCCGGAGTTCTACCGAATCGCTCTCCTTTCTTGACTCCATTCTTACTATATGTCTCAGAAGATATGGATTGTCTCGGGAGGACCTAGCTGCCATGTGGAAAACGCGCGGATATGTCTGTCGCCAGCGTTTTTTTCTCCGCTCTTTTGGCTCGCTCTCATTTCATCTCCATTCTCCCTTTTCCGACTCAGTCATGCTTCCAGATGTGATCCCAGGCACTGATGATCACACCCTCTGTGTGGCGGGGCTTTGGAGTGCTCCTATGAGGTCCGCCAATCTACCATTATTCTAGGAATTATATAGAACCCATGCATTTAGCTTTCGTTACAACAGTAATTTTTCCCGTGAGGGCAAGTCGGATGAGATAATTTTATGAAGAACCGAAGTCGTGGTCGTAGCGAGTGAAAAGCTAAATTTTGCGATCAATTTGCAAGGCCATTCTTTCTTAGCTTCTTCCCCTCATCAACATTACTGCCATTCCCTTGTATCTTTCCAACTTCCCAGGCAATTCTCGCCTTTCGTATACCCTACTATAACCTTCTCTTATTAGGCCCTCTTCTTTAAAAACTTGAGACTCTCAGTCTTGAGTTATCGTATCCTGGCCGAGATCAGCCCGACCTTCGAACTGCGCTGACTATGGCTTCGACTCCGCCGGACCGCGATATTCCTGCCGAAATCATTTTTCATGTTCTCGAATATGCTTTTATTGAAACCTCGCCCCGAGCTCAAGCTATTCCCCTTCTTCTAGTCTCTAAATCGTTTTACAACTAGTGAGTGGCCAACGCTTCAAACGCTTATTCATGCCGCTGAAAATGTCCCTAAAAATCCAGTATTATTCCAAAGCTATATCATACTCTTCGAGTCGAACCTCAGGGCACGAACTCGTACAACGTCAAGCTCAGCAAGCTGCTGGACTCAGTCAACCCATCATCCCTTCTCCATGTCCGCCGCCTCCTTTCAATGCACTGGAAAGCTGAATCGCACGAACGGTCGTTCTCACCATTCGCCAACCTCACTCACCTCTTCCTTATGAGTATTCAGGCTGTCCTGGGTCCTGATGCCCTGGGGATCCCCAACCTTCCCTTGGAGGAACTCATAATTTCAAACTCAGTCGACCGTAAACGACTTCTCCTTTCCCTATCTCCCGATTCAACCCTTTGCCAAACTCTTCGAAAGTTCTCTTCTTATGATCTCTGGACAGAGGAAGAAGACTTTAAAGGTCTCATCCTCTGCCGAAACCTCTCTCACATCCTCCTGTGGTCCAGAAATCAATCCTTGTTTTACTTCCCAACACCCCCTGTGCTTTCGTTTTTGAGGCGAGATGGATTTATATGTTGGCTTATTATCCCTGCTCCTGGGTCCAATCAACCTCAGATGTTTGATACAGCTCAAGAAGTCTTTCAGCCTTTAAATGACCGACGGATCGTCCTGGCTAAGGAGTTCATTGAACTCTCTCGATCGACATTCGTTCCCACTGACCTTTGGGAAGGGCAATTCGATCTTTGGAATGCAGCCACAGCTGCGATTGCTCAGAATGAGGATCCTGAGGTTATTTTTTTTACACAGCATCTTTATTATCCAATTCTCACTCATTTTAGGTTATCACTGTCGTGGATCGCATGACTCGCCGCTAGTGTATTATATTATATTTGCCATGACAGTACATACATTACCCATACGAGAGGACTTTTAACATCTCGCTACGACTATCTTTTTATCCTTCTTTCGCACCCACCTGTGAGGACTGTAAATCTTCTATTGTGTTACGAATTAAATAAAGTCTATAATATTACTTGAGATAGAGCTGTCAATTTTCCTGTAGGACCGGGCTGGATAAGATGAGCTGCACTTTGTACTGCAGGATTTGTCCAAGGCTGGAACTGTGAAGTGGTTGCCTTAATGAAGGGCGCAGATCATTGCGGAAAGTTGTTTTGTCTCTTAAAAGTGTGTGAAAAAGTAAAGTTCCAGATCTGTACTCAACCGACGAGAGGAGTGAGAAAAGCGAATGAGACATCCATCACGTGGGTGTGACCAACCGTGCTTCCCCATGCATGAACGGAATTATGGCGGGATTCTCCTGCTTCTCATATCAGTCTTATGCCACGAGATAATATGATGTGATGTATTCATGGGGATCGTCCATTCAGGTGGTAGAAACGAAAATACAAGATCATCGGCCAAGCCTGAAGCATAATGAAAGGCCGCCAACACAGTGTAAGTGATTTCAGCACTTAACCATAGCCAAAGAGAAGAGATGAACAGTCTCATATTAACAGACAATATGCCCTTCATTATACTGACAGTGTACAGATAATACCTCGTCGTCTTCTCTCTCCCTTAACTTCCAATGACCTTCCAAAGTGACTACACGTCATCTTCAGCTAAACGAAGTACAACTGAACCCCAACTATCTTCATCCGAGGTACGGTTATGCGGTCGCCTCTGCAAATCTTCGCGAATAGACCAAGTATAACCGCGTGCCCAAGGTTGCTTCAGAAGATCCTCGACGTCCTTGACCTGCTGGTTAAATGCCTGCTTCGTGGTTTGCTCAGTTCCGTCAGGAGAGGGAGCATGAAGCACACTCCAATGACGGATACGTGGGGTAAAGTCTCCCGCGGAGCATAACCCAGCGCCAACACAAATAAACCCATGTTCCAGTGTCCTTAGCACAACGAAGGCGTCGTCGTACGTGAGATGAGAGTATCGAATGGTGGAAATCAGGGGGATGTCGTCGGGGTGAGCAAAAGGAGGATATAAAATTGATCCGACGAGATGCATGTTAGTGAGCGATGGAAATCGAGGAGATCCTGGTGCTCCTGAAGTCTTCACATCCTCCCTGACTCGTATATTTCCCACAAATGTCAAATGCGTTAGATGGGGAAAACATGCCGTAGTTTGGTCGAAGAAACGAAGGCGACTCTTCATATCCTCGTCTGGCCAAATAGTTAATGTCCGAAGTGTGAGGCAGCTGAAATCAGCTAGTTGTGTGAGGATGTCTGTGGGCACCAGATTATCATGTAAAAGCAGGTGCTGGATTCGTATTGGAGCCTGAATTGTGCTGAGGTTGGAGAAAAGACGAGTCGAGTCTGCACGCGTCGGTGGTGGGGATCGACGTGGGAATGGGAAGTTGGTGCTCCATCGACTCAACGTTGATTTTCCGTTCTTGTGGTGATCCCGATGGGGCGTCTTCGCACTTGAACGTCCAGTATTGTGGCTATAAGCCAAGTTCCTATACAGGATTGGAGAAGTTATGCGATGCCACCGACAAGAGACAGAGTTAACGGTGCGAGCAATGTGGCCATCGATGTCTCTGGCTGTAGAAAGGAAGAGAATTCGCTCAAGGAGCTCATCGGGGAGGTTGTCGATGGTGAACATTGAAGAACAAGTTGTGGTAGAACTGGCGGCCGTTAAAAAGAAATATGGTCGACAGGCGCCGGATCAATTTCCGGAGAGTTTTGAACCTGAGTAAAGGGGTTAGAGGATCTCCGTTGGTTTTGAGTTGCTACATCATACTCGGAAGACACCGAGCAACGGGCACGAGACTTGATAGAGGACCTCCTCAACTGATTGGCTTGGACGAAAATCAGGACGGAGAAGAGGATGGGGCGAGAGGATAGCGTGCGCCGGCCGCCAGATGGAACCTTTCTTGCCTTGCGGACTCAGAAACAAACTAATGGAGCCAGCCAGTAAGGGGGTGCATTAAATACAGGAGGAACGTGGGTCGAGACCAATGAGCCAGGTAGTTGCAGTGAATGGTGAATCCACATTGGATGACAATAAGAAAAACAAACAAACGCATCGTATTGTTTAAGACTGAATGGAAAGGTTGATTTGAGTGAAGCACTTATTGTGAAATAAAGCGAAGCTCGGATGACCGGATCGGCAGACCCGGAAACAGATGGATTAGATAGAAGAACGCCACCCATCATGATCCACGTAATGTCTAATTGTTCAAAGGCGGAGCGGCGACCGTCTATGAAATGAGCTGGTCAATAAGTGTAATAGTCTGAGAAGCGGCCGTGAGAAGCAGTCCAGGCAACCGTTCACATGAGGGGCTCACCGTGGAATCCGAGAGAATGGCAGTCTCAGCGGCGTGCCATAGAGCAGATACTTGGTCCCAATACCGAGAAGTAAAACCATTCCCCCATTGAAAATTGAACGTTGTTTTCACAAGAACCACACGTGGGTCACAGAGTGACCAGAATGCTTCCGTGGATTTGGTGAATTGCTTCTCTGTTACGGTGTTGACAGCAGGAATAATAATCCAACATACAAGTCCATCCCGTTTCATGAGTGAAAAGCAATCAGATGGTTGAATATTACAACAATATCCATGACCAGTGGTCAGCAGGTGAGTGAGGTTTTGGCAAATTTCCAGTCTTCTGAAGTCTGAATGTTGCCAGAATTCGTACGTTCCAAGGCGACGGAGCGTTGAACTGAGGACTGAATGAGGGGATAACGACCGGAAGAGTTCTCTTCTGTCAAAGGCATTCCACATGAACAGCTCTTCGAGCGGGAGGTCGGGGATTCCCTGTGCGTCCGGGTAGCGGACACCTTGGCGATTCCAAAGAGCTAAATGAGTTAGATTGGAAAACGGCCAAAATGTTCTTCTTAGTTGGCGAACGTGCCGGTTTCCTACTGCCAGCCTGCGAATCAGCAGAAGCGATGAAGGCTTTGCAGCTCTCAAGAAAAGTTGGCGGTCAACATAGAAACCATTGGAGTTTTGAGCACCAAATTCAAGTGTATGATAGAATTTCGGAAGAAGACTATGCTATGGCATGAGATACAAGAGTTACAACAACCCTCCCTGTTACTTACAACACGTAAATATCTTTTGAGAGAAGCAGAAAACGGAGATCAGACTGGCATGGCATTTCGCTCAGGGCATATTCGAGAATAGGGAGTACTAGTTCTGCTGGTACATCAATCTCTGAGGGTCCAGAAGACGTTGCCCTGGAGGAGAGCGGAGAGGACATGATGAACGTTCGAGTCAAAAGCGCCTTGTTCAGCGCCTCTGTACAAAGTTCAGTTACACATTGATACCCCCGGTCAATTCTTTCACTTCTCAGGAGCCGTAATTTCATAACCTTAACCTCAGATATATTACATTATCTTATATTAGATGCCAGTATCCTCTTCCCTCTCGATTACAATAATAACAGACAAGCAATTAACTGAGCCTGCGTGTGTGGCGCTGCAACCTCAGTTATTTGGTAACCGACTCTTAGCGCCTGTTTCTTAAGAAAGATAGAGTGCATGAGAGAAGATTATTTATAATTGCATCAAGAATCCCCTTCGTGACTGATCACTCTGGTCATCGCCCTACATGCACTGTGAGAGTGAGCTGCTATTCTCTCTTAACTGTCGAGCTAGGATATATCCTTGTCAAAGGAGCTCTTCGACGACAGTAATAGACTAGAGAGGGGTTAATCGTACAAAATATGATTGTTAGCCGCCATACGAACTGTATACGAAGTGTTTATGGCTACCTGATTCTCTGCAGCGTTCCAAAGAGAAGCCTGATCAAGCCAAAAGTGAGGAGTCGCACCAGTTTCGTGGATATGTTCTGGTATGACTCTCACTAAGACGATCCGTGGATCATTGTGTGGTCTGAATATCCGCTGGGTAATGGCAAACTGTTCTTCGTTTGCACTCCTAAATCCCGGCACTACAAGCCAGCACATAAAACCGTCTCTCTCCATGAATGTGCGCAGAGGTGCCTCTGGAAATTCGCGACAGTAGCTGTCGCAATAGACAAGGATATGTGTCAGGTGGCTGAAGACTTCTACTCCCTCAAAGTCTTCGTCAGTCCATATATCATACGATCCAAACCTCTTGAGAGTGCTACTGAGAGGTGAGTCCGCTGAAGTTGATTGGAACAAGTTTTTACGCTCAAGAGGACTCCATATGATGAGTTCTTCCAGGGCGAGACTTGGAATACCCAAGGCATCTGGACGACGAACCCCTTGGGCACCCCAAAGGGCCAGATGGCTGAGATTAGAAAATGGCTGGAACAGTTTCCCAGACTGAACGCTCTGCCAAAAGCCGAACTTGAGATAGCGGACAAGGAGCAAAGACGTCGGCCGTGCCTCTGTCAACAGAAGCGTACGATCGATACCAAAGGAATGGGGATCTTGAGGTCCAGATTCAAGAGTATGACAAAATCTAGGAAGTAAACTGTATGCAGTTATATGTGCGAAGTACGGCCACCCTCCAGGAGAATCTCTCACGTACCAACTGTAGATATTTTTGGATACTAGTAGCAAAGGGATATCAGCCTTGGAAGGGCTGCTACTGAGAGCATATTCGAGAATGGTTAGAATCAATTCTTCTGGAACATCCGGGAGGATGCCCGTGAGAGTCATGTTCAGAAGACGATGGCGGTGTGTGCAAACGCCTGCGGTTCCTTCTGCGCGCTTGCCACGCGACCACCACTCACTTGAGTTCTGTCATATCCCTTACTGCTCCTATGGAACGTCCTTTTGACCTCCCATACGATCTCATCATTTTCATTCTCGATTTAGCAATTGCTGAACAGGGGCACAAGTCCGGACTCTCTCTGTTACTTCTTTCAAAACGCACACACAAATGGTGCGCCGAATCTGTCTTTCTCGGTCATATTCGTTTTTTTTTCTCATTGTAAGGATTAGGGTTCTCACAAGAATCTATCATACGCTCGAACTGTCCCCAGATCATGACTCCAATGCTAGCGTAAATCGAGAGGTTTTACTGAGGAGTGCAAATCCTGCCTCCCTACGCTTAGTGCGTCGCGTAAAATGCGGTAGCTGGAGCATTGATATGGCACCCATGCGATTTAATGTATTTTATCACCTCACCCATCTGGCTCTTTGGGCACATCACTCACTCCATGTGTCAAAAGAACATGGTATTTTAAGCCTTAGGTTGGAAGAACTCATTACTTGGAGTCCGACTGACCGATCAGCGATTCTGGAGTCGAGGAAGTTTGACTCACCTCTCTGTACAACTTTGAAACGGTTTGGATCTTTCGATAACGGGCTCTGTTCAGAGGAGGATGTTATACGGCTGGATTACTTCCAAAATATCACTCATATCCTTTTCTGCTTCCATGGGAAAATATCAAGGTTCCCAAAAATGTGTCTTCGCAAACATCTCGATAGAGAAGGGTTTCGACTTGGGCTCTTCACTCCAGCGTTTGTGCCTCCCAATACCGAACAGTTTGAGGTCATTTTGCGTTACCTTGAGTCTCTTCAGAACTCAAAGGTGGTGATTGCAAAATCTGCGCCTCCTCATGTGCAAACGACCAATCCAGCTCCACATTTTTGGTCTGATCAGAAACAATTGTGGAGAGCCGGAGAGAGAGCTAGTGCACGAAATTCCCACTTGAAGGTACATTCCGCTGATAGGCTGCAACCAGTTCACTGAGTGCTTTTAGACTATCACCTTCATCGAGAATCTTACGCAATGAGCTGCAGCTCGATGGACTGTGGATTCTTACGATGCCAGAGCTCCTATCAATGGCGAGCGACCTTGGGCATTATTTCTTTTTACCCAATTCTCCTCAATTCATCTTATTGTGCTGCGGCTTAATAAGGTTACCGGAGGCACTTCTCAGGTAATAACAATGAGCCCATGCAATCAATGCTGCATACGTTTCCTATTCGCTCCTTTCGGTCCTGACGTTAATCATATCCCTTATTGCGGTAATATCGAAGTCCTGAGAGTGTAGCTATCACGTCAAGTCCAAGAAATGCAGCCTTATTGAACCAAATCGACCGGTAGTCCTACATTCTAGTCGAATCTTTGCAGTTCATAGACCTGATGACTAAGCTGTAAAGAGTGTTGCACATTTTCTCATAAGCGATTCCACGGAGGCCATCAAATCGTGATGGTCAAAGCGACTCGAAGTCGCACAACTTACAAATAAGAGAGGAGAATCTTCCATGTATATAGTTCGGGGTCAGGAGAAATGGTGCCGGAGGTTAGAACCACAAGACAGGCGCGTGGTAGAAAGATGACGATGCCTCCTGCTTTATCACAATGGCCAGTAGTTTATGAACCTAGTTCGACCACATTTGCCCAAAAGTAGGTTGAATTGACCATGAAACTCTTAAAGAGATTTAAATAATGAAGAAGCATCGTTTTAAAAAAGTAAATATATACGCGTCCAAGGGACACTCCCACAAAAGGGAGGTATGCTATGGAAGTAGCTGGTCAATCATGGTAATAGTCTGTAAATTCGTAGCGAATTAGAATTCTTCTCGCTGGGCAAAAAAACCCGAACGCGTACCTTTGACGACACATGACTTTCAATTGCCGTCTCGGCCACCTTCCAGACTGTTGAAAGGTCGCTCCAAAAATCAGGAGTAGCTCCTGTGTCTCGTAATCTATCATTCATTGTTTTGGCAACCACGATTCTGGGATCGCCAAGTGGCTCGAAAATGGCCGCAGTTTTGGCCAGATTCACCCTCGTCACACTTCCAAACGCCGGAGCTACCAACAAGCATGTCAGTGAATCCTTTGCCATGAATATACGGAGACTTGGTAGTTCAATATCAAGGGAACAGTTATGACCAAAGGTGAGCATATGAGTGAGATTTTGGCAGACTTGTAATCCTCGAAAGTCGTCCTTCTCCCAAAAGTCGGAAGTGGCAAAGCATTTAAGCGTTCTAGCAAGAATGGAATGTGTCGATAATCCCTTCAAGATTACTTTCCGGTCGAAGGAATTCCAAATGAATAGATGCCGTATTGGAAGATTCTGGATTCCATTTGCTCCGGGAGAACTGCCACCACTCCACAAAGCCAAATGGGTGAGGTTTGAAAGGGAGAGAACTACAGTGTCCATTGGGATATGATGCCACCTCCCTACCCGGAGCATGTGGACGAGATGAAGTGACGAAGGATTTGCTGACGTTAATAGCTTCCCCGAATCATTGGCCGAACGATGAAGATTTCCAAAGACGAGGGAACGATAGAATATTGGAAGTAACCTAGGTTGTAAGGCTTAGGGCTGGAGAGGATGGGTGTTGTTCTAACTGCGCACCATTTGTAGATGTCTTTGGAAAGAACCAGCAAGTTGAGATCAGACTGGGAAGGAATGTCCGAGAGCGCGTGTCCAAGGACGGATAGAATCAATTCCGCAGGAAGTTCTGGGGTGTAATTCGCTGAATTCATTGTCCCAAGTCTCAGAGGCAACTAGGAGATAAACGTTCAGGCCAAGCAAAGTGTCTGAGCGCCCAAATGCGTATTGCGCAGGTTCGTTCATGTATTTGAGGCTTGTTGAGTCATCGTTTGACTCAAGTTCTTGGACTTCCGCAGTAACCTTCAGCTTGGAATCTTGATAGGAGGGAAGACCAATCAAATTAATCGAGGCTCACGGCTGCGATCAGACTCTAAGAACGTGTTAAGCTTAGGCCACCGAGACTATTACTATCGTGTGCTGACAAGGCATGGTAGGTACCCAGGCGTTTGCCGTAGGCGGAAATAACAAAATTCTGAGCGCAACTGTCTCTCCAAGCCCAAGAAATACACTCTAAATCGATTAAATCAACCGAAAGTCCTCTTTTTGGTTTGAAGCTCTGCAATTCTTAAACCCTATGACTCAAGTGTAGAGAGTGTTGTCCATTTTCTCAAGGGTACTCTCAAACAGGCCATCAAATAGTGATGCCCCAAGCGACTCGAAGTCGCACAACTTGCAACTAAGAGAAGAGTATCGTTCTTCAGGTGTAGAATCGGAGTCATAAGAAATTGCACCTGAGGTTAGAGTGACAATCAAGCGCAAGGTAGAAGGATGACAACGCCCCCTGCTATATTGACTAGTTTATGAGAGGCTAAGAGATTCTTATGAACTTCGCCCGACCACATTTGTCCAAAGGTGGACTGAATTGATGCTGAAATCTTAAAGAATCCATTTAAATGATGGAGCAGCATCCTCTTTACAAAATATGCATATATACGAGTTGAAGGGACGCTTTTACATCGAGGAGGTATGCTATGGAAGTAGCCGGTCAATCATGGTGGTAGTCTGTAAACTCGTAGTGAATTACTCTTCTTCATGTCGCGCACAAACCAAATGCGAACCTTTGACGAAGCATTACATTTAATTGCCGTCTCAGCAGTTTTCCAGACAGTTGAAAGGTCACTCCAAAAATCAGGAGTAGTTCCTGTGTCCCGTAATCGTTCAGTCATTGTTCTGGCAACCACAATCCTCGGATCACAAAGTGGCTCGAAAACGGCCGCAGTTTTGGCCGAATTCACCCTCGTCACAGTTCCAAACGCCGGAGCCACCAGCAAGCATATCAGAGAATCTTTTGCCATGAATGTGCGGAGACTTGATAATTCGATATTCAGGGAATGGCTATGGCCAAAGGTGAGCATATGAGTGAGATTTTGGCAGACTTGTAATCCCTGAAAGTCATCCCTCCCCCAGAATTCGGAAGTTGAAAAGCGTTTAAGCGTTCGAGCCATAGTAGACTGTGTCGATAAGGTGTCAAAGATTGCTTTTCTGTCGGAGGATTTCCAAATGAATAGATGTTGTAACCGAAGATTCTGGATTTCTTTTGCACCCGGAGAGCTACCTTCACTCCACAAAGCTAAATGGGTGAGGTTGAAAAAAGAGAGAAACATAGCTCCCAGTGACACATGTTGCCACCTCCCTACCCGCAGCATACGGACGAGACGAATCGACGAAGATTTTGCTGACGTTAACATCTGCTTCAAATTCTTGGGAGAGCGGGAATTACTTCCAAAGTCGAGGGATTGATAAAATATTGGAAGCAACCTAAGTTGTAAAGTTTAGTGGTAGTAAGTACGAGGGTCTTATTTCAAATGCGCACCACTCGTAAATGTCTTTGGAAAGAACCAGCAAGTTTAGGTCAGACTGGCAAGGAATGTCCGAAAGCGCTTGTCCAAGGACAGATAGAATCAATTCTGTGGGAAGGTCTGGGGTAGAATTCGCCGAAGCCATTGTCCTGACTGTTAGAGGCGAACTGGAGATGGAAGTTCTAACCAGTAAGGTGTCTGAGCGCCCATACGTGCATTTCGCAGTTTCATTCCCGTATTTGCATAGTTGTTGAGGAATCTTTTGACTCAAGTTTTCGAGTGAGCATGTAGTGCTCTAACATGTACAATAATATACTTGGACTAAATGTCGTACTTTCTCCTCGGGCATGCGCCTGCCGTATCCTTCTATGGGGACAAACACCTCGCATCGGAGCTTCCGAGGCAGCATTCCGCTTCAAATTGTGATAGGAGGGAAGGTCGACCGAGCGTTCCCGACACCCTCGAGCTCTAAAAAAACACGCTAGACCGCCCAGAGTATTATTATCGTGGACTGAGAATGCACGGTCGGCGCCCGGACGTGAGAAGTGAGCAAGGCTTGCCCATCAGCAGCGCTCCAAAGAGCCTTTGAGTTCATCCAAAAGTGGGGGGCTAGAACCAGTTCGCAGATGTGCCCTGGTATTTCCCCCACAACCACTATGCATAGGTCTTTGAGTGGTTGGTAGGTCTTACGAATACCTCCTGCCCCAGCCCGGGATGCCAGTACCCAGCTCCAGGCCAGCATAAAAAACAGCTCGCTTCAGGAGTATGGGCAGCATCGAAAATGGCAATTCTAGCCATGAATTCTGCCCACATACGAGGTCACGAGTGAGCTGGCGGACGAATTCCAGACCCCTGAGGTCACTATCAGCCAGAGTGAAGAACCTGATTTTCTGGGAGTACGAGTGAGACGACAACCTATCGTCATTGATTGATATAACAAATTCCGTTCCATAGTATCCCAGGCAATGAGTTCTTCATAGAGCGAGAATCGGGATACCTTGCGAATACCGTCATCACTCGAAATAGCCTGATGAATGAGGGTTTCAAATATTTTGAAAAGAGTCCCTGGGTTTGTGTTCATCCAAAAAGAATAGGCCGTACTTGATCTGGCGAGCATGGAGCAAAGTGGTCCGACTTGCAGAAATGAGCAGCAGTACTTTTGCGGTTCGCACCAGAAGACTTGTATTTGAGCCTGTATCCAGATTCGAGAGCGTGGTAAAGCTTGAATAGTAACTTAGATCCAGTCAAATTGTGATGAAGCAAGAACGCATCCGCAGCAAGGGACCAACGTATCGATTGAGTGCCCACAGCTTTGGAAAAGAAACAAAGAGACGACAGCTTTCCAGAGGCTATTACTGAGCGCATAATGAACAATGAACAATATTATTTTCTCTGGGATGTCTAGGAGCCAGCAGCAGGAGGGTATAGTTATAAGATGATGAAGGTCAAGAACAAGTCATTGGTCCGCTCGGCGAAGCATGATTTGCCATCTTTGCTGCTGTTGTCATTTAACCACCACGTCTGTTGGCGTTTGGTCACTTCCAACATGAATTCTATGGAGCCTAATTTTGAACTTCCGGATGACGTTCTGTTCGCTATCCTTGATTTAGCACTTGCTGGTCTTCCTAGCAAGTCTAACCTCTCTCTATTACTCATATCAAAGCGTACCTACGATTGGTGTGCTCAATTCGTCTTCCTCAGGCCATTTTCTGACTTGAATAACATAGGGCACTTAATAAATTCTATCACACTCTCGAGCTTTCCCCTGATGGCTTCGCTGCTGCCAGTGTGGATCGAACAAGACTGTTGTCTTCTGCAAGTCCATCGTCTCTTCAGCTGGTTCGTCGCATGAAATGTGGCTATTGGGCTCATTCTCCATTTCCATTTGCTACATTTTGTAATCTCACTCATCTATGCCTATGGGCTGGCCAATCGCTCCAAGCTCCAACCGCAGGCGGTATTCCGGAACTTGGATTGGAGGAACTCATTGTTTGGAGCCCCATGGACCGGACAGCTCTTCTTGGGTCACTTTTATTTGACTCACGCCTTTGCCAGACTTTAAAACGCTTTGGAGCTTATGATACTCAAGCTTGGTCCGACGAGGATCTCGCACGACTGGACCAATTCCGAAATCTCACTCATGTCCTCGCTTGCTATGATGGCGTACCGCAATTTTCAAAGGCACCCCTCTCAAAAAATATAGATAGGGATGGATTTCAATGTTGGCTGTTTGTCCCAGCTTTCAACCCTCCCAGTCTGGAGGATTTTGAGGTTGGTGTACGTTATTATGAGTCTATCCGAGACTCGAGACTTGTGATATCGAAAGCCGTGCCACATTATATGCCGGATACTAATCCGGCGCCACACTTTTGGGATGATCAGGAGGAACTATGGAGAAGTGCAAAAAGAGCAAACGCTGAGAATCCACATTTGAAGGTCGGTCTGCAGAATCAACAGCTCAGCATTGGGAGCTGGGGTTTCTTACTCTTTTGCAGTCTATCACCTCCGTCAAGGATCTCGATTGCTAAACTGTGCAGTGAAGAGCTACACAGAGTCTTCCGAGAGCTAACTTACTTAACGTGACTCGGTATTGTGGTCCTCCCATTGTGCCTAAGTTCCGCTTCTGACTTGAATAGGAATGCTGTAGGGCTTAAAACTCCGAAGAATTGGACATTGGGAAGACGATAATGAACATACCACTGCTGGTCTTCACTCAGAAGCAGCCTGTGCTTTGCCACTATTCACTCCATTTTTCACTTACCCTTGACATGTATCTCTTTTATCAACATGAAGAATCTTCCCCGGCTTGTTCCGGGAGAGATAACCGAAACTCTTGAGACATCCAAAGTAGTGTTGTGAACGGATATCACTTCATACCGTTTGAACGATTATAAACGCTCCAGAATGATGCCAATTATTGATCTTTTATTTGACCGCTCTGCGAAAATGTCTCTGCAAATCCCATTTTTCATTTGCCCAATTCTTCAGAAATACAGATGCGTGTGCTGCCATATCTTTTGTTATCATTTCTAAACTCCAGATTCCTCAATCATCCGCTCTGCCCCCTCGTTGTTCGTCGTAACCTCCCTCTTCGCCTGATCCAAGTCAGGCTCGCTCTCTTTCCCACCGAGCTCAAAGATCTGATGCAAAACTTGTTCCGTCGTCATAAAGCCGGACTCCGCATCCTCGAGCTGATCTAAAATGGTCTGTCGAATAGGTAACGTCTTGAGCCAGTTCGTCCAATTCTCCGACGGTTCGATCTTGATATGGAGAAATCCCTGCATCTGGGCAATGCGGCGGAAGGGAAGATCATTTGCTGCATATCCTAAAAGCAAAATATTGAAAATAAGTTTCTAGATCAAAGGAGAGAAAGGTGAAGGAAGGAGAACCCACGGAAAAAGTCGTAGAAAATGGCATCTTTCATAAAGGCCAATTGATCTTTCTGCTTGGACAAAATAGTGTCAATCCAAGTATCATACGCATCTATTCCAGTGATTTTGATCCTTTCCAACTGTGAGATGTCGAATGGCGAATACTTTCCGAATAGCATGTCAACGACAGCCGGTCCATGAACATACGACTCAATAAAGTTCAGCTGCAGGAAGCTGATCCTCGGTTGGAATATGGGAATTGGTTGATCAGAGGGGTATAGCTCGATCGGATCGGGGTCCGAAAATGCCAGACAGCTGAAGTGCAGTGTTTTGAGTTTGGGAGAGCAGTTGCAAAAGTGACGACAGAAGGTCGCGGCATCCGGAAACATAATTCCATACGAAAGATCGAATGATTCCAATGTAGGCAAGGATGCGATACGAATGATGGAGTCGCGGAAACCATCTTCAAGATCATCCCAATGAACGTCTTGAGACCGACTGTGTGGAGGATCACCGCGAACAAAGCTGAAACTACAAAGCTGTGAAAGCGTTTTCACAACTTGCTCGATTACGTTCATAGCTTCCCACTCCGTCGGCGCGAAGGCAAAGTCAGCATCAAACCAGAGGGTGAGGTGTCGGACAAACTCTCCAACTTCTGGAGTGGTGGAGAGAAGGCGGGCAAATTTTGAGATCTTAAAAACTTCAAGTGGTGATTCCAGTCTATAAAACTAATGAGCGCCCGTGCGAGTGGAGTGAGAGATGGAGAGAGCGCTGCACTTACGACATTGCCTTGTCTGAGTTATCGAGAAGGCCAGAAGTAGTTGACGGAGTGCTAGTTTCGTGGCCTTGAACTGGTATTTCTGGGCCAATTTCATCCACATTATCACCGATAATTCTACAAAATAAGGTTTAAATGAACCACCACCAATGCAAGAAAGTTTCGTGGCTCACGAGTCCCGCATGGCCTCAGCGACGGCATCTTCTACATCACTTTCCCCTTGACTAGAAGTGCTAGTTTCTGAATCCCCAGTAGTATCAGAAATGGATGATACGACATCGGAAGGTGGGGCCTCAAACTCTGTGAACAGAAGATGCTTGAAAAGCAACGGTCGCGCAATTCCGCGCATGACGCTTCCAGCTAAACAACACGCCTTCAATGTTTCTCTCAAGTCTCTATCCTGAATAGAATCCACTGGAGTCAAAAAAGATAGTGCAATGTCGATCAGTTCATTCGGTAGCCGAGGTTCAGAGGCTGCCATTGATGAGCGTGATGGTGGTTTTAGGCAAAAAAGGAAAATGATCATAAGCCAGGGTTTCTGAAGCGTAACTAGGGTGCTACCGAAAAGAATGCAGATACTTGTCGAGATTACAACAAGTGACCAATACATTCATATCAAATGAGAATGCGCTTGGGCATGGCCACTCTTGACTTCATAATTTTTTTTCTTGCGATCTGTGCCCTGATCAAGCTCGAGTGCCACAACTCTGTAGACCAAGTATAGTTCAATTCCAACCCTACCGTTAAAAGCATCGTCAAATCATCCAGTTCGCTTTACGATGGCCATCATAGAAGCACTGAAGTGTAATTCATTGTGATATATTCGTTACAGCCTATACAGCCATGGAATCTTGAATCAGCCCTAGATTCACAATTCCTGATAACACTCTGTCCAATTGGCTCCATGCTTAAAAGAGGCAACATCAAGGTCCATAATTTTTCCGCCCAAAATATTAATGCACCCATTTGACCGAATCGAGAAACGGAGGGAAGGAGGAAGCCAAAACAGGAACTCTTCATCCGGGTCAACTACCCAACCATCCTCCTTCAAGTACAGGGCAGAGAGGCTGGTTGGTGCAGTGGCTACTTGAATCCTTTGTAAAAACGGAAATTTTGGTTCTCTATCTGGGAATGATAAGGATTTGCGGTTTGGATGAGCAAGATGCACTTACAGGTGGGAAGATTATCAGCACCAGAGCCAGTTGTTGCGTCCCAAAGACGGAGAGTGTTGTCTTCGGATCCTGAGATGATGCGCTTCCCATCCGGTGAGAATGCGACAGAATTAACAGATGAAGAGTGGCCATAGAGAGGTTTGCAAATGACGGAACCACTCGTAGCATCCCAAAGACGGAGAGTCTTGTCCCAGGATCCTGAGAGGATTTGCTGGCCATCGGGAGAAAATGCGACAGATGAACAAGCCAAAGAATGGTCCTGAAACGGCTTGCAGATGACAGTACCGGTCGTAACATTCCAGAGACGGAGAGTCTTGTCAGACGATCCCGAGGCAATCCACTGGCCATCCGGTGAAAATGTGACGGACCTGACGGACATACAATGACCGTGGAGAGGTTTACCGACGGTGGTGCCCGTCATAGGATTCCAGACACGGAGAGTCTTGTCCCAGGATCCGGATACAATGTGCTGGCCATTGGGCGAGAATGCAACAGACCTCACAGACAAAGAATGGCCTTGGAGGGGTTCACCAATGACAGCACCGGTTGTAGCATCCCAAAGGCGGAGAGTGCTATCTTCGGATCCTGAGACAATCCAGCGGCCATCTGGTGAGAATGCAACAGAATTGACGGATGAAGAATGGCCCCGTAGAGGTTTGCCAATGACAGCGCCAGTTGAAGCATTCCAGAGACGAAGAGTGCTATCTTCGGATCCGGAGACAATCCAGTGGCCATCTGGTGAGAAGGCGACAGAATTGACGAATGAAGAGTGACCTTGTAGGGGTTTGCCAATGGCGGAACCAGTCGAAGCATTCCAGAGACGGAGAGTCTTGTCAGAGGATCCTGACACAATGTGCTTACCATCGGGTGAGAACGCAACGGATCTAACTGACAGTGAATGGCCTTGGATAAGTTTTCCAATAACAGCGCCAGTAGTACCATCCCAGAGACGGAGTGTGGTGTCTTCGGATCCTGAGACGATGCGCTGGCCATCGGGCGAGAATGCAACGGATCTAACAGACAATGAATGACCATGGAGAATCTCGCTAATCATGGTTCCGGTCGAAGCGTCCCAGAGACGCAGAGTCTTGTCCCAGGATCCTGAGACAATGGACCGGCCATCGGGCGAGAATGCGACGGATCTAACAGACATACAATGGCCGTGGAAAGGCCTGCCAATGACGGCGCCAGTCCTAACATTCCAAAGACGAAGAGTCTTGTCCCAAGATCCTGAGACGATGTGCTGGCCATCTGGTGAGAATGCGACGGATGACACAGAGTCAGAGTGGCCTTGGAGTGGCTTTCCGATGACAGTGCCAGTCGTAGCATCCCAGAGACGCAACGTGTTGTCATCGGATCCTGAGGCAATGACCTGGCCAAGGGAGGAAAATGCGATGCACCTGACTGATAAAGAATGACCTTGGAGAGGATTTCCAACGACAGCACCAGTCCTAACATCCCAGAGACGGAGAGTCTTGTCCCAGGATCCGGAGACAATGTGCTGGCCATTAGGCGAGAATGCAACAGCCCTGACAGAGTCAGAGTGGCCGCGGAGAGGCTCACCGATTACGGCGCCAGTTGTAGCATCCCAGATACGGAGAGTCTTGTCCATGGACCCCGAGACAATGCGCTTGCCGTCGGGTGAGAATGCAACGCATCTGACAGAGTCAGAGTGGCCATGGAGAGGCTCGCCAATAATGATTCCAGTTGTAGCATCCCAGAGACGGAGAGTCTTGTCGGATGATCCTGAGACGATTCGCTGGCCATCGGGCGAGAATGCAACGGAGTACACAGAGGAAGAATGTCCGTGCATCGTATTTAAGGATTTGGGCCAATGCTTCAGCCCTCCTTGAGTAATTCGTAACCTGTTCTTTACCAAATTGACTTGTTTCGCTATCAACGATGACTCTGGACTCAAGGGTATCCCGGACAGATAGATTTGCGCGTACGATTGAAAGATTGGCTGAGCGAATGTCCGGACAAAGGAAATACAGTCTGGAATTTTGTTTTGCGCCGAATCATGCTGTCGCTTATCCAAATGAATCAGTATATTGCAATAACTGGTGGGGAATGCACCGACTGGAATCGAACTTGCAATAGATCCCAAAATCTCAACTGCGTATCGGCCAAATTGGTGAATGCTAATCACTTCCAGCCAAGGAAAAAAATTCTTGTCGAAAAAGGACTGGATATCCGGTAGAAAGTCTCTATCGTTGAGCTGAAACGCGGACGATGCTAGATGGGCGCCAAGCCATCGGCACGAGTAGCACACCCATTCTGGGACTTTTTCTTTTAAGTCTGGCACATCACAATTCATTTTGTGAGAGTCCGTTAGACCGCCCATGTTGAAGTGTAGGTCTGGACTGTTGAGAATAGCCAGACACCATCGGGACATTTGTTGATGAGACTCCCGCGGATTGAATCGATACTTCTCAGGGCAAGCACCACTTGCAAGGAAATCCTCGAACGACTTGTGAATGAAGGATAGTGTAGGCTGTATGACCAGAATGGGTTTGAGTCGACGATAAAAGACATCAATCACCGTCGACTCCTTGACCTGGCATATGCATGAAAGGGCAGAAAGGGACAACGGGGATTGTGCTGTAATGATTGTCCCAGAGATCTTTTTAAATAGCCCAATGTCTTTGGCTTCCATTTCAGGGAAGGATGCTAGAAGCATGTCAGTGTAAAGTTTACCAAGGTCACCGAGAGAATCGTGCTCTCGAATGGCTCGTTCCAAGAACCTCCGATCGATCCTAACCATTTCAGTCACAGTTCGGGCCCAAATGAAAAGACCAGCAGCTTGTTTGACGAGAGATGCCAGTTCATCCGATGTTAGCTGAGGAGGGGGATTTTCCTCTTGGTACATCTGATTAAACCGGTCTTCGAAAAATAAACGAATATCCTGAGATGATTGATCTGTGGCATGCTCCCCAACTTCGAGTGTGGAAATATTGGAAGTTCGATTATTGAGCAGGCTTTGGATGTCAGTTTCTTGCCGAGTCGTGATAAAGAGGTGACAGTTGGAAGGTAAACGAGTCCAATGATGCAAAGAGTTGATGAACTCTTCCCGGACCCTACGATCAGGATTTCGCCCTCCAAACTCGTCAAGAGCGTCCACGATAAAGACCAATGGCTGTGTATCTTTGTAGCCGTTTCGAATGGGGTTGGCTATGAGGGTGTCAAATAACACATCGATAGGAACGCTCTCGACATCTGGAAAGTTGTTTTGGAACTCTGATGCTAGAGCTAGAGCGATCGACGTATGCTTAGTCATCAGCCCAGCTGCAATCTGACACCAGAATGCCCGAGCAGAATGATTGGCTCCCTCTTGACGACGACAGAAGAATACAGCTCCTAAGGCCCCAGAAATTCTCTGAGCTAATTTCTCCTCAAGGCTTTTTGAGATGGTTGACTTTCCAGTCCCAGGATGACCGTAGAGTAAGAAGATGGAGGCTTGAGTGGCCATCCGCACCCATTGATCAATCTTATCGAATATGTCCAACCGGGTATTTGGAAGGCACGGTGATATTTGCTGACCATCTGATTGGAAATGGACAATACGTTCAATGCGCCGCAACAGTGAAGAGATGCGGGCTTCAGACATGGCTATGGTCATATCAACTAGACGAGTGGACTATTCAAGGGTAAATATTGACATAAGGAAGCAGATATTTACACCTACAGTAAATCTGGAATGAAAATTATCTAGCCGCCGCGCATGTGTTTCGAGTAAGCCCGCCGTTTCCTTCCTGCCCATAGTTTTGGAAATCGTCGCGCGCCAACCCTTCCTGTTTTGATATGAGTTCAGCACATTCTCGATATCTTTGAGTATCCTGCCGAAAGATAAGCTTCGTGACAGTTCAAATTGGAGGTCGAACCGTTCATAATCCTTCAAGTCGTGGCCTAGCTCTTCCGCCGCCAAATGATCAAGTATTCCAAGCTTCTTCGTTATATCGATGAGATTGTCCCTCTCCGTTCCCACTCGTTCAAGGATTTCGATGCAGCGTTCATCGTTAGCAATGATATCCTAGGACTTCAGTTAATAACGTAGCAACATGCGAAAATTGCATTGACCTCGCGAATCTTAAGAATGTGAACAAGAATACCTGCAATACTTTTGACATACGGAACGCTTTCCAGCATCTCTCCAACCTCTTTCGTGATCTTTAGAGTATCTTGCCTGGCGGTCGATGCATTTTCTTCGACCCGAGTCGAATTCGGGACTCGAGAGGCACTAGGCATGGTGAATGTAATGACTGGACGGAGGAAGGTAAGGGATACATGTACCTAAGCCATGCGATTGGATGTTGACGGGACAAGCTCTTAAAATAGAGAATAAAGCTGTTCGGGGCACCGATGCACTGCGAACAGGGTCATGGTCATGTCGTGGACAGCAACACTAATGAAGTTATATTAGTGCATTAATTTCCTGTCAAGCATTAGCTTTTTGCGATTTGCTACATTGAAATTATAGACTGCTCGACCCGGAAGAGCGTACGCTCACCTAAGAAGAAGAGGGGAGAGAAAAAAGAAAGTGCTCGTCGGGATTCGGGCAAATGGGTTGTTCGCAGCACTGTCCACATCACAATAAAGGTCGACCCCTTTTCATCTCTGTGACTGATTGAGCTTCATATTTCCTTTCTGAGACCTGGAGTTTCCAGAACTCTATGGCAAACCCCCAAACATGGATGGTGCATAATCGAGTTTGGCGGCGACATTATCAGTCGCCTATCGCAAAAATGTAGCATTGTGCTAATAAAATTAAACACAGATACTGCTTCTGTACGTAAGAGCGGGCATAAGTCAGCCTTCGGCTAGTCCATTTGCACGTTTCTGCGCGTCAGGTTTCAATGGATATTGGCATGGTTCGCGTAAAACGACTGTAGCAAGGCAGTAGGCCCTCCAGGAATGCACCAAAGAGAACTCGAAATACTGGGTGTGTATGATAGAGTGTGCTGTGAGTTAGATTGAAGTTAAGCAAAGAGGTAGTGCGTGGGAGTAATAGGTGTCAAAGCGAGCTCCGGCCGGTGGAAAGTAAATCATTTATAGACAGTAGGAAGAGGGTAAGGTGGTAGTTGCGCGTTCTTTTGCATCCGGTGTTCCCTCGTCATCTCGTGTGAGAATAAAGTGCGTGACACCACAATGAATGGATTGAATAGTTTTGCAGCTTTGGAGTTAGGGCAGGTTTCGGAATGCGGCTTAGGGTGAACCGAATGATCTTTCGCCTGCCGTTTCCACTGGTTTAGTTTTGCGATCTAAGCGATTGAAATGGGGAGGGAAGGGGGAAAAACTAATGCTAACCTTGATGGTGATCCGGAACATCCCATTGCCATCGATGACGGAAGTGTTAGAAGGCCCAGCAGAAACCCAAGCACCCAGCAACTATTTATTAGGACCTTAGAATTGAGTAGCCAGCAAATAGGGTTCAAAGCGAGTACGAGGAGGAGAGCCTGAGCAACAATATTTACCGATGGTCAATTTCTTTGCGGGAGGGATCCTAAGTTGACCATTCTCCCCAAACGATGCCACATATTTATCGTCTTTAGAGGCGAAGTTGAGAACTTTCCTCCCTCTTTCTATCTGTCCCCTCGTGCTATGTGAACTGCTCGCGGCGAAGTGGATTGGGCAGAATGGTTACGAGTCGCGGTGGTTGGTGGATTCGGACGGACCAGCTGCAACATCTGTGAAGAGCTAGCTGTTACATAGGATGAATAGGTTCGACGATCTGAAGGAGAGTCGGTGCTCATTGTCATGAGTCAGCACTTGACACCGTTCTACATTCATCGAGTTCCTTTACCCGCACAGGCTGGAGAGACATTGAACCTGCCCATCTGACCGCCCTCCTGCCCGGAGGGTACACGATCCACTCTATCTAGCTCCCTTTCTTTTCGTACCCGATTTGGATGAGGTGTTTCTAGACGGTTAGGATCCGTACTTCGAAACCAGCTTGCCAAGCGAATGGTCCCTCAAAAAATTTCAGTCTCATTCAGCGTCAGCGGTCCTTGGGTACAATTGTATGTATTCTTTTTACTCTCTTTTTGATTTCCCTCTCTGATTCGTTCGTTTTTACTTCCGGAAGTCTGTAGCTTCCCCGAGGACTCGCGAAGATCAGGGGAATCTTCGGTATTACAAATGATTGCAATACTCTGCAGAAAACAACTCCTGACGAACAACCGCGCTCGCCCGTTTTCTCTTGTGGTAATATTTATATTTTCAAAATTTATTCCCAGGCTCCTCTACTCCATACTGCCTTAAAACATGTGCGACAAGATGAGCTGTTGGTTCATGGAAACACTTTGCACCTGCCGAATGCGGTGCTCTCATCTCTCCCGTTCCTAAACGTTTTGAACAACATTTGGGCAGCATTTGGTTCATGAACATTGGCACTCCGATTTGTTTGAGCGACTTTCAAATGTTTCTCATTGCTGCTGCGAATATTTTGATGCCGACTTCCGTGCTGCGAATATTGTGATGCCGGTTGTTGTGTCGTCAGGGCCATCTTGTTCTCCCATATTGCTCGTGCAGTCCATGCTTTTCTCCAGTTTTAGCCTTTCCCTGCTGTATAGCTTTTCAGTCCTGAGCCTGGATCTGTGAATGAATAATTATGGCGGCGGAATGAACTGCTTAAAAAGACTCAACGTAACATCGGTTCAGCATCCCTTCCCAAATGCGTTTGTTGAGTTTTGCATTCCTCGCCTTCACCGCATTTTTGCAATGCGGGGGCACCGTTATCGATGTCACCTCTCGAACAAATATCCCTCTTGAACTGGAGAAGCGTAATGTGAGCTCAATCCATTTAGTCTACAGAAATTTGACCTCCTCTCCGGCGTCCTAACATTCTCAATAGGTTACCCTTGGACCGCGTGATGAGCGAGTGGATTGCTACAATATAGGCACTACAACTACCCGAGACCGTCTCAAATTCGCTGCTGACTGGTACTGTGAGAACCGAATCAGCCATGGAATCACCGTCGAGTCAGGCGGGTTCGACAAGGTGTGTACCAGGCTCATTAGCAATAGTCGTAAGGACAAATCCCACCATGTGCTTAGGAAATAATTGCTTTCGGTGACCCATGGGTGGTCTACGTATATGCTTATAATATCAGTGAGTGGACCTTTGGATTCACTCTTTTTGTATCATGCCAAAACCTTGTAGATGGTTGCCCCGCGTGGACCATTAATGACAACTGCTACCATATTCTCTATGCAATCATGGTGAACATAGTTCCTTATGCTGTGGACTTTTTTTTGGCTCATGGATTATAGGATAACTGCAATACCGACACGGTGACAGCTAAACAAGGGGGCGAGTTATGGGATCCTTGTGGCCATTGGCGTCTTGATCCCGGAAACTGGGACTATGAATATTAAGTTCAATCGCCGAAGCACTAAATTTCTCCCGTGGTCTACATCCTGAGGCAGTCTTGTATCCACCAGGTTAAACATAGTTGAATGTTTATTTACTCCAATATTCAATCATTTTCGAGATATTTTCCACGATTCATGAAAGCGCTGCGCCATTCATGATTTCTGATCCTTTGATTCTCAGGTTCAGCTGTTCTGCTTCACTTGCATGTCCACAAATTCATAACCTGGTGCCAAGCCTGACGATGCCTTCAAACTAGAGTGTCCTCAACATGTTGTGATTTTTAGAATGATAGGGAAGTGCAACCATCATACTGGGATTCTCATCCATTTAGGGCATGTTTAGTAACGGCCCATGTCTGCCCGGCAAGATAAAACGCATTTGCTGAACGGGCCTTGAGCTTTGCGTGGGCTTCAATTGCGGCCAAAGCTCGTAGTTTCTCGAGACGAGCGTACTCGATGTGATCGGGTGTAATTTTTATGTAAAACTACTCCTGGATCGCACTCGTTTACCTCTGAGTTTTCCCCGTGTCCTACCATTTAACACTTCGGTTTGGCCCTGCATCAGTGCGTGAATTCGGATGGATACCGAATGAATCTCCTTATGATTCTCAGGACCAAATCTTTGATTACTTCTACCTAAACCTGACTGTTTCAAGCTGGGGCAAATTTGTGACTCAGCTTCCTTGCCCAGTTCGCTCTGTGTATAACTTTGATCCTGTGACTAACTCCCTGCCGCAGCGTGATGCCAGTTTCTATTCCAAGTAGTACTGCACACGACGGTCAATGAAACGCATTCAAGTTGCCTGTCGGCAGGACTAACGCTCATCGCATGATTCTTTAACAAGACATCCATTCAGTAGATATTTGCCGGCGGCGCAATACATCATCAAAGACGCTGGTAACAACGATAAATACCTCCCCCCTACCAAGGATCACTCACCATACCTCCCCCCCCCCCCCAAAAAAAAAAAAGTATCTGGTCGAGGTTGCACTGATAGCTCTCTCAGCTTTCCTCCAATGTAGCGGTAAGGCTGTTAACACGACCGCTCCTAGAGGTATATCCATCCGGCCTGAGGCACGTGAAGTGAGTTGGTCCCTTCAGAGGTCTAACATTTTTTAATTCTCAAAAGGCAAGCACATCCACTGTTCACCGACGTGATGAACAACTAGTTTGCTACAATGAAGGCACTACAATTGATCGAGAGCGCCTCTTATCAGCCCTTAATAACTTCTGCGACACCTCTCAAGGTGTAGTTTGGAATACTGGACAAGCTAGCGGGGTGCGTATTCAGTGATTGTAAACTTTGAGAATGACGCATTGATTTTGATCTGGGACTTTCCAGAGATCATATGACGGTGGCGATGGTAAATTCATATGGATATGGGCCGAAAATATTAGTACGTTTTGTTTTCTTTGTCACACAAACACTATATCAATGGTATCACCAAGACGGATGTGGTCCATGGGCAGTCGACAGCAACTGTTATCACATCCTCCATAGAATCATGGTAAGCTTATCCATTCCTCCGTGCTATATCTTGCTTATCGAGAATAGGATGACTGTGATACTGACACGACTTCCGAGAAACAGGGAGGAGAACTCTGGGATCCTTGCGGTCATTGGCGCATGGATCCTGGGACTGGGGAGAGCTTTTGGTGAATTCGTAGTCACTTAAATTGTTTCAATTTTGGAATTAAAGCGTCGTCCACGCAAGGCTCTTGTGTGAAAGTGACTTGGACTGGAGCCGAACTTAAACCTGTGGTCAGAATACCGAGTCGCCCAATGAATTTGTGGCTTTGCATTTGGTAAGTGTTGCGTCTATCGGCAGATTATGCCCAATTCCATTTCGTGGTCAATCATATTGTTTCTCATTCTTTCCTCAGCATCAAACATCGTTCTTCCCTTTTTCCTTCCTTCCAAGATAATATTTTCAACACTCTGTGTATTCCCTCAACCGTCATAAGGTATGCGCCAATAACGATTAGACGACGCAGCTCGGATATCTATCACTTTTAGTAGTCCTTAATCTAGAAGGTCTACATCCCTTTCCTGCATCCCATCCTCTCCTACTAGTCCGGGCATCCCGTTCTCCCGCTCCTTGAGCTCGGTCACTTGTGGATCACCCTTTCCTCCCAATTCAAATATTTGATGTAAAATCTCTACAGACTGCCAACCAGAATCGATATCCTCCCGTTGGTCCAATAGAGTCCTTCGGATCGGAAGAGTCTTGAGCCAATTCGACCACTCGTCTGACGGTTCCACCTTCACATGGAAAAGTCCTTGCATTTGCGCAATGCGACGAAAAGGGATATCGAGTACCACTTGATCTGATAAATGTAATTTAATGAAGTGTTCAAAACATTAGAGTAGAAAAGGTTAGTAGAACTCACTCCAGATTTCATAGAAAAAGACTTCTTTCAAATGACTCAATTGATCTTGTTGCCCCGACAGGATCATATCGATCCATTTATCATCAGACCCTACTCCGTTGATTTTGAGCTTTTCTAGACGCGTAATATCGAATGGCGAATAATCTCCGAAAAGCATTTCAACGACAGCCGGCCCATGAATATAACACTCGAGGAAGTTCAGCTCAATGCAGCTAATCGCCGTTCGCGATTTGGGTATTGGTTGATCCGAGGGGTACAACGGATTAGGATTGGGATGTGAGAACGCCAGGCAGTTGAAGGCCAGGGTTTTCAGTTTGGGAGAGCTTGCATTGAAGACACGGCAAAACGTGGCGGCATCGGGAAACATAATCCCATACGTAAGATCTAATGTCTCCAACGTAGGTATGGAAGCAATGCGAGCGAGTGAACTGCGAAAGCCGTTCCCGAGATCAACCCAATGGACGTTGGCAGACCTAGCTTTGGGTGGGTCTTCACGAACAAAGGCGAAACTTTGCAGCTGTGAAACTGAATCAACAATTTCCTCAACTATGTCAGCAGCTCGCCAAATCCACGGAGTGTAGGCGAAGCTGCCATGAAGTCGGATTGTGAGTTTTCGAACGAATCCTCCAATTTCTGGAGTATTCGAAAGAAGACTTGCAAATTTCGAGATAGTAAAGATTTCTTGTCGCAATGTTGCTTCTTCTTGCATTGGAATGCTACGAATTCAATCAGATTATGAATGGGGGTAACCTGCAGAACATACGGCAAACTTTGCTCCATCTCATTGGTGACGCTGAGCGTCGATGGAGGGATGGTTTCGTGGACCGGAAGCAGCATATCATGATCCAGAACTTCACTTAAAGTTCTGTGGCACAGGGTAAACGATGAGATATCCTGGGTAACGATATATGAAAAGAAGCTCACAACTCCGCTGGGGACTCATCCACAGCATTTTCAACAGCAGCTTGATCCTGGTCAGAGCTCTGGTCTGATGAATTCTCGTCACTATCGGAGACAGAAGATTGACTCCTAAAAACAGGACGAGGAACTCCAAGGTCTGTAAAAAGGAGATGCTTAAACAGCAAAGGTCGTGCCAGACCGCGTAGCGTCCTTCCAGCTAAACAGCACGATTTCAATGTCTCTCTCAAATCTCTGTCCTCAACAGGATCAACCGGTGTCAAGAAAGAAAGAGCAAGGTCGATGAGTTCGTTTGGTAGTCGAGCTTCAGAGTCTGCCATCAAGGAGGTGATGGTGGTTCAGGTGCAACTAACCGTCAATGACTTTCTTCTTGTCTCTCTCAAGATCTCGGCATCATTAACTCGGTACTAAGTAGATTTGGAGAGGCGACTTTTGAATAGTATAGAGGATTGTTACACAAATTTTTAACCTAGATGGTGGTTCCCGTAGGAGTAGTATAAACACAAAGACCCTTCATTGACACTCTCATCATTTCAGAAGAGGGAAAAGAGTTTGAATTATGGTCATTTTCTTCGGCAATGTTAAACTACTAAAACAGAGGAAACAAAGTCAAAACACTCACATTTGGGTTACTATTCTTCTGGATATGCATTTCAATCTCGTTCCAAACTCTAGAAATGTCACCCCAAAAAGTTTTTCCCAGAAACCAGTTGAAGGGCCCGCGACGAACACACACGAGTGTTCGGCTGTGAGGCCTGGGAAGTTGATTCTGAATTTCACATGTGTCAATATCGGACAGAGGGTAGTTGCTATCCAATGGAGTACAGATTACAAAACACTCCAAATTCTGGAGATCCGAAAGTTCACGAAGGGGTGATGAAAGACTGTTATTAACTCTGTCGCACAGTGCCATAATATGGGTCAAGCGGCGACAACGCAGCCACCTGGTGTCCGGCTGAGTGCACGTTTGGCTGAAAGTAGTAAGACGTTGAAGGGTATCCAAAATGGTACTCGAAGTGGTGACTCCATTGAGAAGAGCATAGCTGTCGTCAACATGCCAGATAAAGAGCTCCTGAAGAGGGAGCATCATTAAACCAGTGGCAACCCTCGGCCGACGGGCTAAATTTTGTGAGCCAAGTAAAGCTAAATGAGTGAGGTTAGGGAAGGATGAGAGAGAAAAATCCCTAAGAAATATTTTGCACGCCAATCGACGAACGTAATTGAGCGACGCTGGGCTTGCGCGCCGTAAGAGCAATTCACGATCGATCCCTTCTCGGTCCCAGAATTTGCTCTCGTCAGCCATGGGAATGGTATGATAAAGTCGAGGAAGGAAACTGAGGAACCTCAGTCGGAATATCTGCCTGAGAATTCGAATTACGCACAAATGATGAATTGACTTTGAGAGCAGTAAAATCGGCAGAAAGGCAGAGCAGGGGCACGAATCGACAGAAATTTCGAGAATGAGATGAAGAAGTTCATCTGGTAAGATAGCACAGCCCGAGGATGCCTGTCCGCTTTCCATTCTTATGGTGGTGGAATCAGAAAGGCAGAGGGGAGGGCTCACTCCCACCTTAGTCCGAACTTTCATGGCTACCGAAATGCCTCCTACGACCTTGCTCCCTGATATTCCGCAAGAACTGTTACTCTTGATTCTGGAATACGCGCTCTGTGATAGCCCTTGCAAGTCAGATATTTCGTTACTACTACTCTCCAAGCATCTCCATAATTGGTGCGTCCTCTAAGCACGCGTTATATGCGAGGTCTCCCACAATTAATGATCCCAGCATTCTTCCTAGATTCTACAATACTCTTCAGTTTGGGACTCAAGAGGACAATGCTCATGATATCGACCGCCAGAAGCTTGTGGCATCTGCAGTTCCGACCTCACTTTTCTTCGTCCGCAAAATTCAGTCGGGCTACATGCACAAACTGGATGCAAAAGATACTTTTAAGCCGTTTTCAAATCTTACCCATTTGCTCCTTTGGGGTATCTATGGTTCCCAAACATCACAGCAAGGACTGCTAAACCTCCCATTGGAAGAGCTCATCATATGGGCTAACGAGCGCACATTATTCCTTCAATTTCTTGCAACGAAGCCCGAAGGTACACTAGCTCGAACTCTTCAGAGGTTTGGATCTTTTGGTGCTCCGAAAGAAGACGACTTTCGAGGCTATCAAGTTTGTCAGTCTCTGTCTAGCCTCCTTTTTCTTTATGACTACGAATATCCTCCCGCCCCGTGTGTGCATGCAGTCCACATGCGTGAGGTTATGCGAAAGACAAGCTTTGTCTCTTGTCTAGTTATTCCCGCATTCGAACGCACAAGCAACGACCAGTTCATCGATATACTCTCATCCTTTGAGTCTCTCAAGGATCGACGAGTTGTGGTGGCTAAGTCACTTCAAAACAATTATAGTAGAGGTTGTAATACTCCCCACTTTTGGGATGTACAAGCTGCCTTGTGGCGTTCTGCTGAATTGGCAATTCAACGAAATTCTCAGTCGGAGGTTCGTCCATGCTTTTTTAGATGACAGAACTTCTAACCCGCCAGTACTCTGAAAGGAGATCACATTGCTTGATCAACTTCCATGACAGCGAGGCCCGGATATGTCTCGATTCCAGTGACTGCGGTGAAAGCTCGAGAAGTGGAATAAATAGAGCTCAGCAGTTTAGCCAGCGGGAACAAGTTTGTATTGCAAAACATGATATAGCTGAAACGAACTTTCTCATTATAGATCAAGAACCAGTATCAAAGTATTCCTTGGGCTGGTGTCGATAAAACCTTCGAGCGCACTCTTTCACACTTTAGACTGAACCGTCAGTGTTTGGATGCGCCATCCATATGGCTTCAACGATCATACTCCCCGTACTTCCGGAAGAATTAGTGCTTTTCTATTCTCGAATATGCACTCAGTAATAGGTCTCGTCAGTTAGATATTTCGCTTTTACTGCGTTCGAAGGATAGCTACAACTGGTCCGTCTCCAAGTTCTTGGGTGCATCAGAGATACACCAATAGACCCTGATATTAGGATCATTCCGAAATTTTACCATAATCTTCAGCTTGAGACTCAAGATGACGGCGCCACTCATTCCAAAGTCTTGTCGCATCTGCACATTCGACATCACTTTCCCTCGTCCGCACACTTCAATCGGGTGGAAGCCTTATCTCATTGGATGGGAAAGACATATTTACTCCGTTCCCAAGTCTTACTGATTTAATCTTGTGGAATTATTCTGGTTCCCGAATTCTAGACCAGAAGCTGCTCAGTCTCCCCACGAACAGCGTACATTTATTCTCTAATCGTTGCCGACTGAGCCTGCTTCTGCCCTGGCTCGATTTTTTCAAGGATTTGGATCCTATGGCGCGCAGAATGAGAATGACTTTCCTGGATACCAAGCTGGTCAATCATTCACTGACACTGTTTTCCTTTGGGCTGCTTGGCATCCCTTTTCAGGCATACCTATCGCTAACCTGGATCATATTCTGCAGAATACGGAATTTATCTCTTGCCTGGTTTTATCAACTTTGGAAAACTAAGGCATTAATAAGTTCACGAGTATCTTCTCATTGTTCGAGCTTCTCAGAGATCAGTGAGTTGTCGTTGTCAAGTCATTGCCAGACGGGTACGGGACATGTTATTCCAGTCCCCACTTTCCGAATGTTCAGACTAATTTGCAGCATTCTGCCGAAGCAGCCATTGAGTGAATCAGACGGTTGGAGGTAAGTTCTCTCTCTGACTATGAAATGGATATTCATTTACCACTGCCTTGAAAGGAGTTCGCTTCGGTTGATAGTCTTCCAGGACTGCAAGTCATTCTTTTACATAAAGTTCATTTAGAAAATCGAAGATTCATGGAGAAGGGTGAAAACGGGCAGGACAGTTTGGGTAAAAACCATGTCATGCACACCAAAGCCAATATGTATAAGAAAGTGGCCCATTGTAAATGAAAAAGAAGGACATAATGTGTAATAGCTACTCGAATGAAAAGTGTCCGTGTAGTCTGTCTATGTATGTAGCATGAGCGTTGCGTGTAATACGAGAGTTCTGACGTTGGGGTATATGTTTAACCACAGTTAAAGTAATTTCCAGGGATAACAGCGGGGCACCCAGCAGTGTCTGCGAGGAGAGAGAAAGATGTTCATTAAGACTAGCTTCGGGAGATGGAGAAGCATATGCATACCTTTATTCACAGGGCAATCAGCGGGATCATCACAGCACTTGAGACATGCCCGTGAACCACTGGGTTCAACAAGCTCGACGTAATGATTATACCCCAAACAAGCGCTTCCTTGAGGATTTCCTCTGCCACCGGCACCACCGGAAGAGTCGTATTGTCCACCACCATCCCTAGGGTTAAGACGGTCGACGCTGGCTGCATTAATACAGCCAGTAACTGTAGTACAAAATATAGTTTAGGGCATTGACAGAGTGAAAATATGAGAAGGATTTACGTTGAGCGATTCTACCCCCATTCTTGCCCTTTCCAACTTTAAGCGCGACCTGTCCCGTCTTCCAAAAGTTATCAGGAAGTTCGCCTTGCGTCGACGGGTCGAAGCGACCTGATCGTGAACAGTAGGTTTGCATCCCGCCGGGGTGTTCAGAATCTCCAATGTTTGTGTGGGGTGTACGAGGCATGATCATGCAGAAGTTGGACGTGCTCGTGATGGAAACGATGTTGTCGTTGGCTGCGCGTTTGATATTGCTCGAAACAGCTGAAGCTGAGACTGAGAGAGACAAGAGGGCCGTGAAGAAAACAGTGAGGTGCATCGTAGGCGTGGTCTCAAAGAGAGGAGGAAAAGGGAAAGAGGAAGGTGGGAGGACGAAGATGCATGTCAGATTCTGGGAGAGTTTATAAAGGCGTGGTGGAGTGTTCTAGAAGCGTTTCGCGAAGTGATCGGGGATTTGAGGAGTGGAGTGTACAGGGGCCCGTATGGAAAATGATTTGGGTTGGAAAAAAATTGGGAGGGGCGAATCCGGTATTATTGGAGGACCAGTGTAAATTCTGCAGTCGTTGCGCGAACAGGAATTCGAAGCGACGCTCGTCGCCAATGTTCCAGACATCAGGCATCCTGTAAAATGTTGTGAGATACACGTAGTTTCCATTGCTAGAAGCCAGTGACACGTACAAACTAGCCTTCAGAAGAGTCATTGACCAGTGGGGCTTGAGGTTCGGAAGGAAGGACGCCCAGAACCACTTTTGGTCAAGCCAAACAGAAACATCAGAATCCCTGGAGACTTGTCAATAAAGAGATTGAAATCAAGGGTCTGTTGGGCCAAGGCTAATTTGGCAGTCCGTACTTGCACTGAACGAGGGTGACACTCCAACGAATTTGGTGGTTGCTCCTCACCCGCGTAAACCTCCTTGATGATGCATTTTTGCCAGCATGAATATGTGTAACATTGATTTTCGCGAATTTGTGCCCATTTTTCCTTTCGTCAAGAGCTGACGGGCTCGCAGGTTGCGAACGTCTAAGCAAAAGGTATTGTGGCGGTGTCAACGCTCAGCCATTCCCCAAGTCGGCTCACAGCCAACATTCATGATGGATTCCCGGCAACCCAGCCGGCAACCTGCTCCTTTCACCATTGAATTGCCCCTCAACATTTTATTTAACTTTCTTGAAGAGTACCTCAATATATCCCTTCCAAAGCCGATTACCTCCATCCTCGTTCTCTCAAAATTGAGCTTCGACTGGTGCGTTTAGCTCCCTACAATCATTGCTCCTGCGGACTGTCGCATATCCAGGATTTTATGCAAATTATACCATATCCTATCGGTAACCTGCTCTCCGTTATATCATCCAGGAGCATCTTCATATAACAAGTTACTTTCTTGCGCAAAACTATATCACTCGTGCTCGTAAATTCCTCCACTAGGACTCTGATGGCCATTGACCATCTTTCTCGCCCTTCTCAAATCTCACACACCTTTTAGTTTGGGAGTCCTTGAAATCGGGGCGGTGGGATGACCAGTATCTCGCTGTGACCATGCTCACTCAAGAGGAGTTGTTCAGGAGGAAGTCAGACCTCGACTTCCTCACTTCAAAGGACTCACCTGGCATCCTCCCCTGCGGGAAAATTTCCAAGCTAGGTCTCCAGAGTACTCGGATTGTGCACCCTCACCACTTGGCTTCAGTATTGTCCAAGTCTCACACATATTTTCGTCCTCAGCGCAAGCTTCCAGGGTTTCCAAACAGTCGTAAAATCCTTTTTTTTTTCCGGCCTTTCCAGCCTTACAATGTTTCTGTATAGAGCCGAACAGTATAACTGTCCAACCCGGAACTGATATTTCTGACCTCATGCCCATCAGGGGTAAGAGAGTAGTCCTGGTTTTGAAGTATCTCGATCCCTTTCACACCTATGGCCATACGTTTTCGTACACACAGAGAATTATGTGGAAGACAATCGATGAGAGAATTTCCCAGAATTCTCATTCCCATGTGGTTCAACATCCCGGTCCGCTAAAACCGTAGCTGACTGTTTACGTATGAAGTCACTATCATCGATTCACCCACCGCCTATTTGTAGCGTATAACTGTTTTATTGCACGGTGTAATAGAGCGACATTTGACAAATCAACTTATATCTCTCTACTTCTGAACTAATAGCGGCTAGTTAGAGCGTCAGACAACGGCGGGTCCTAGCTCTAGTAAACAAAAGATGAACCATCCTAAAACATAGAAGAAGATGCTCATATTGAGAAGGGGGATAGTAATCGACATGAATAAGGAGTAAGAATGAACTCGACCATAGGAAAGAGGGACCTCCCTGCTCTGGTTGAACCATCCCCTCATAGGTCTTTCTTTAAAAAAACCATGGTTATAGTGAAGATTTTTGGAGGTTGAAATGAGCAAACGAAACATGATGGGGTTAGAGGCGGAAACATGAAAGAAACGAGTTGGATGTGTGAGGTGGGGAGGACGTTTGACGAGACGACGAGTAAGTTCATGAGAAAGGGAAAGAGAAGTCATGTGGGATGACTAGGACGCATTCACAGTCGTCCACCACAGTATGCAACATCCGAGACAATGCATTTTGTTTGAAGCATGGAGGAGGGTAGAGTCACGAAGAAATGGAGTCAATAGGACTCGGAGGAGTAGGTATGGCCCAAACTCCCTTGCTTTTGGACTTCCATCATCTCTCGTTCAGTTATTCTCCTTTCCTCTCACAAAGTCCTGTCCTGTTTCGTTTCTTATTCAAATGCTAGCTTGTCCTTACATATTCCTATTGACTCTCTGACATCCCCCAGTTTCGCTGTGCTTGCTCAGCGCTCCACAGCAACTGTGCAAGCTTCCAGCTACAAGCCATGCCACCAACAAACGTCTCGCCCCATAAGAAATCTGCGCCTTATGTGAAACGCCCAGAAAATGCCTTCATCCTGTTTCGCAGACAGCGTTGTCTCGAAAGAGTCGCTCCCATATCCACAGCTTCGATGACCGTTAAACGTCCTCGTCAAGCTGACTTGTCTAAAGTGATTAGTCAAGAGTGGAAGCGTCTTCCTACAGAAGAGAGGCGCTATTGGGAGGAACTTGCGAAGGAAAGAAAGCAGGCTCATGAACGAGCGTTTCCTGACTATTCGTACTCACCGCAGAAACCTGTCAGCAGGAATGAAATGAATTGCGCCTTGCAGAAGCATGATGAAGACTGGTATTTTCATGAGTGCGGGGCTAGTGATACAAGAGAGAGACAGCAGCAGATACATAGTTCCGCTCCACCGATACAAGGACTCGAGGTGAAACATGCTGTGGAGTTCGGTAGGATCCAGGTCCCTCTGGTAAACTTTCACCGTATCGAGTCAAAAGAACACCAGGTAACTCTTGATGTTGGTCCTTTTCGTCCCCGGGGAGTAACTGACGATTCTTAGTTTGAACAAGCCACGGCAACACCTCCGACCGTCGTACCTGCAACCACTGATACAGCTGCTTCTCATTCCGAACAAGATAACCCATCTACATTGCCTACAGATTTTTTCGAAACGCCCATTCTCCCACCCCAAGAAGACTGTTTCTGGGGTTATGGCCATCCAGCCGCCAGCTTCTCTGAGATTCCTTTATACGGGGCACCTCCGATTGCTTCTAACAATCCTGATTACTGTGATACATATAGTCTAAGGGCTCCCGTTCTCAAGGAGCAGATGACGATTTCACCCGCTGAGCTCGGCTTTTTCGACGAGCTCGAGGGAGGCAATTTGGTTAGTCTGTTAGCGGCTGGCGATGAGTTATTGAACAGCAATAACTATGGTCAAGGTCACAATATCCTTCCTTACTAAGCTCAATTCATGGTGAATATCATTTCATGTGTGGCTTGTAGTGTATGCCCTCCCTGCCTGCTTCCATCTCTATTCAAGTCTAGTTAAAATGCCGGCTGTAAGCCTTTTACCAACACATGGATACCTATCTACATATTGTACCTATATCTCTGATCTCATTATTCTGTCATCGTGCGACTTAGCGATCCGAATGAGGCTGTATGAATACTCATTTAGAGGCATGTTCACGAAGTGCGTGCCCAAGATTTTCACCGTCTTGAAAGGAGATTGCTGTAAGCCATTGTTTTCAAAGCATCAAAGCAAGATTCATGCAGATTGAGGAGGATATGTCGTGAACACCAAATCCAATATGTAAAACAAAAGCTGCACATCGTAAATGAAGAAGTAGTCCGTAAGGTGTTGATAGTCATTATTCGTATGAGAAGCATCCATGATAGTCCGTCCATGTATGTAGTATGAGCGTTGTACGGGACCTCAATACTGAAGTATGTTATGGTGGCATCCGCTCAACCACAGTTAAAGTAGTTGCCTGAGATGACAGAAGGACAGCCAGAAGTATCTGATGAAAAAAAAAAAAAGTATTCAGTTTAGACCAACCTCAGCATTTAATAGAAGAAACACACCCTTGTTGGTAGGACAATCAACGGGGTCATCACAACATCTGATACAGGCTCTGGAATCGCTAGGCTCAACGAGTTCGACGTAATGCTTATACCCCAAGCAGGCGCTTCCCTGAGGATTTCCTCTGCCGCCAGCACCACCGGAAGAGTCGTATTGTCCGCCACCATCCCTAGGGTTGAGTTGACTGACGCTAGCTGAGTTGATACAACCAGTGACTAGAACACAAAATATGTTAGTCAATTGACAGAGAGAAAGGAAGAAAAATAATTTACGCTGGGCGATTCTACCCCCCTTCTTGCCTTTCCCAACCTTCAACGCAACCTTTCCAGTCTTCCAAAAGTTATCGGGAAGTTTTCCTTGTTTCGACGGGTCGAAACGACCTGAACTTGAACACCATGTTTGCATTCCACCTGGGTGCTCGGAATCCCCAATGTTGGTATGAGCTTTACGAGGCATGATCATGCAGAAATTGGACGTGCTCGTGATGGAGACGATGTTGTCGTTCGCCGCCCGCTTGACATTAAGAGAAATAGCAGAGGCCGAGACTGAGAGCGACGTGCCCAAGAGGGTGATGAAGAGAGTGGCGAAACGCATCGTAGGTGTGTCGTAAAGGGGTGAAGAAAGGTGATGAAGAGGATGGGAGAAGAGGAAGTTGGGAACGACCTGAGGAAATCCAGCCAGACCCTGGGCGAGTTTATATACGCGTGTTGAAGGGTCCTTGAAGTGTCTCATATAACGATTGGAGATATGCAGCGTGGAGCGCACAGGGGTCTGGGGGGCGGAGACTTGTGTCCGAAGAATTGAGGAAGGAATCCCATGTCAGGTCATTGCACAAACGGGAAATCGAAGGGACGTTGTGTTTCAATCTCTAAGTCTAAAGAAAGTCTGTGAACCATTTTTAATAAGTTCATTATACTCGTAGGTAGACAAAATGGACGCGTACGAGCCAGACTGGTCTTCAGCGGAGTTGACGCCAAGAACTGCTTTAGGTCATGCCAAACAGAAGCATCAGAATCTTCTGAGAGTCTTCAATGAAGGGACTGAAACCGAGGGCGTGTTGGACCAAGGCTAATTGGCAATCTGGACTGGCACAGAACGGAGATGGCAATCTAACAAATTAGGCGGTCACTCCTCGCCGCATAAAGCTCCTCGAGAACGCTTTCTGTCAATGTGAAGACTGGTAATATCGATTTTCGCGAATTGGTGTCGATATCATCTTTCGCCAGGAGCTAAAGAGCTCAAAAAGTTGTGAACGCCTGGAGAAAAGAGTGTTGTGGCGGTGTCAGTGCTCAGGCATCCATTGCCCGCGTCTGTTCACGGCCAACAGTCATGATGGATTCCCGGCAGCCCAACCCACCGCCTGCCCCATTCAGCATAGACTTGCCGAGGGAGATTTTATTGAATATTCTAGAAGAATACCTCATTATACCCCCTCCAACACCAGTCCATTCCGTCCTCATCCTGTCAAAATTGAGCTACAACTGGTGAGTTCGGCTCCCCAGCATGATCATCTTACTCCTGCAGACTGTTACATTTCCAGGTTCTTACCCCAATTGTACCATACCCTCTCGGTATCGGCTTCTCAGTTATCTTGTCCGGGTCGGCCCTCGTATGACGAATTGCTCTCTTGTGCAAGACCTTGTTCACTAGCCCTCGTAAAGTGCCTCGACTGCAGCTTTATTGACGATGGTCTCACTTTCCAGCCCTTCTCGAGTCTCACGCACCTTGTTGTCTGGGACTCTGTGAACTCGAAGTGGTGGAATGATCAGTCTGCTGCTGTGGCCATGCTGTCTCTCGAGGAATTACTCATATGGGATAAGTCAGACCTTGATATCCTCGCTTCCAAGCTCTCGGCCGGCGCACCGCTTTGCAGAACAATTTCCAAGCTCGGTTTTTATAATGCCTTCATAACAAACCCTCACCACAATTGGCCGCAGTATTGTCTCAATCTCACTCATATTTTCGTCCTCACCACAAGCTTCCAGGGTCTCCAGACAGCTATACGAGCACTTTCTCCCACCTTGCAGTGTTTCTTTATAGCACCGACACAGTCTGGCTATCCAACCCGCCTTGACATTCATGAGCTCAAATCGGTTGGAGATAAGAGAGTGGCATTGGTATTGCAGCATCTCGACCACTTAAACGCAGACGGTCTTGCGTTTTGGTCAAGACATAGAATTATGTGGAAGAAAATTGATGAGCGTATTTCTCGCAATCCCCATTCACATGTTTGTGGTTTAATGCCCTGGCCTTGCTACACGAGTTCTGATTGTACATTTCAGGAAGTTACCCTCATTGACTCCCTTTCAGGCTAGCCTTATTTCATAACTATTCCGTTACACAATGTCAGGGTTTAGTATTTACCAATTAAAGCTCGGCCTTTCCATCACTGCCCCAGTGGGAGCCAACCAGAGCCTTGAAGGAGCCAAGACAAAAAAAATGCTTTCTAAGAAATATGATCTTAAGGAGACTAAGTCGCAAGGAATTGGCACATTGAATTCAAGAGCAAGTTCAAAGCGCAGACGTTGACTAGAATTAATGACAAACACTACAACCCTGCTTCGGCAAACACCTTCAAATTCCTCAGGCGTGCCCACCAACGTAAGGGAGCAAAGAGCGCATAGAGGACAAGAAAGAGACAAGCTTCAACCAACAAGGATATCACTCACCTCGTCTCTGAAGACTACAATCGTTGGTCTATATCCTTGATGCGTCACAATACCAGTAGCTGCGTTCAAAAGTCCAAGGCTGGGTGTACCGAGATAACAGACGAAAAAGAATCTTTAAAAACGAAGTTGCTCATTGTAAATTCACAAAGTAGTACGTAAGTTGCTGGTAGTCCGTGTTAGTATTTGCCAATTGTCCGTGATAAGTCCATCTAAGTAACATGAAGCGTCGTTGCAATCATTCAGTAGTTTTTTATGTTGTGGTAAAGTGTTCAACCACAAGTAAAGTAGTTGCCAGGGATGACAGCAGGACACCCAGATGTGTCTGAAAAAAAAAGGAACAACATCAATATAGGAATCAACCTCAGAAGAGGATGAAAGAGAACATACCGATGTTGACGGGACAATCAGCGGGATCATCACAGCACTTGATACAAGCCCTCGGACCTCTGGGCTCAACAAGCTCGACGTAGTGATTATACCCCAAACAAGCGCTTCCTTGAGGGTTTCCTTGTCCACCAACACCACCGGAAGAGTCATATTGTCCACCAGCATCGTCAGCATTGAGGCGATCGACGTTAGCTGAGTTGATACAACCGGTAACTAGAAGCCCATGAAACAGTCAGCGAACAGAAAGAAAGGAAGACAAAAAGAAATTCACGTTGGACAGTTCTACCCCCATTCTTGCCATTCCCAACCTTAAACTCAACCTGTCCGTCCTTCCAAAAGTCACCAGGAAGGGTGCCTTGGGATGCGTCAAAGTGACCCGAAGGTGAGCAGTAGGTTTGCATGCCACCTGGATGTTCGGAGTCACCAACATTGGTATGAGGTGTACGTGGCATGATCATGCAGAAGTTGGACGCGTCCGTAACGTAGACGATATTGTCGTTGGCTGCGCGTTTGAGATTGCGAGAAATCGCAGATGCGGAGACTGAGAGTGACGTTCCCAAAAGGGTGGCGAAGAGAACGGTGAAGTGCATCGTAGGGTGTCGTAAGAGAAGAAGAAAGTGACGAAGAGAGAAGAGAAGATGGAGGTGAGAGAACGAAGAAACAGGTCAGGACCTTGGCAAGTTTTTATAGGCATGTTCAACTCTGTTCTAGATATAGAAGTGTTTGAGGTAGTGATCGGGGATATTGCGGAGTGGAGCGCACAGGAGGCTGCGGTGACGGAGATTTGGGTCCGAAGAATTGAGGAGGAATCCGGTGCCAAGTCATCGCAGGAACGGGAACTCGCAGACACGCGTTGCTGGGTTGGGCGACATCTTCAGGCCAAGGCTTGCTCTATAAAGACTATGAGAAACTTGTTTGGCTCCTTGTTAGAGACAATAAATGCGTACAAGCCAGTCGTCGGCGGAATAATTAACGGATGGAGATTGAGGCTTGGAAAGGAACATCTTGATGAACGCCGAGAACCACTTTTGGATGAGCCTAACAGAAAGATCAGAATCTATGGAGACTTGTCAATGCAGGGACTGAAACGTCAGTGCGTTGGACCCAGGCGAATTGGCAGTACCTACCTGCACAGGATGGCAGTGAAAAGGGCACATATTTAGTGTTCCCTCCTCAGCCACAGCATTCTCCTTGAGCATTTCCATCAAAGTGAAGAGTTCGTAAATATATCTCGTGAAGTGGTGTCGATATCTTTCTTAACGAGCCAACGAGCTCATAAAGTCGCAAAAGTTGGAAGAAAAGGGCATGTGGCGGTGTCAGACGGCGGTCACTCATCACCTTCGGCAAGCAGACGCTCAGCACAGTTCGATTCTCGAACACCACAACGCTAAAAGGCACTTAGTAGTCCTTGGCAGGCGGCGTATGTAAAGGGAGGAGAAACTTTCCGCCACTGCTCTCAACCAGGACTGATTGGTTCCTCTGCAATATGATATGATGGCTTCTTCTTTCTCCAAATCACCTGCTGAACCTCCAAGGAATTTGTGGGTTTCGAAAATTCCTTCAGCAACCACTCTTGCATATTCAACGGTAGATTATAGCCCTACATGATTTATAGCACAGGGCTAGTCGCCATCAGAAATTGGACATCTGTTGCTTGGTCTCGACCACCACTCCGTGGTCCTGCCCCTCTCCAGGATGGCTTCCGTTCTTGGATCTCACGAACTTCCACAAGAACTCGTACTCTGCATCCTTGCATACGCAATCCATGAAACTCCTTACCGAGAGAATATTCCATTCTTGCTCCTCTCCAAAGACATCTACAGTTGGTGTGTGTGTTCACTAATCCATCCTCATATATTTGAATTTTCATGAACCATCCACTTTAGGATACTCCCAAAATTCTACCATTCACTCCAGTTTGATACTCAGAAGTACAGTCCTTACGACGTGGATTCCAAAAAGCTATTGGCATCCGCACACCCCGCTTCGCTTCTCCACGTCCGCAAGCTCAAGGTTGGGAACAGATATGACTCTGATGCGAAAGTAACATTCGCGGTATTCTCCAATCTCACTCATTTACTCCTGTGGGGGCCACACGGTTTTGACATTCCAATTGCACAAGGCATCCTGAATCTTCCATTGGAAGAATTCATCGTTTGGACTCCAACTGAACGCACTGAGCTTCTCACCTTGCTGTCAACTGAGTGTACCGTCGCTAGAACCCTGAGAAGGTTCGGATCTTATGGTGTATGGACGGAAGATGACTTTCACGGATTGAATTGTTGTCGAAACCTCAGCAATATACTCTTCTACTGTGGTTCTCTTTCCCCCACTGTATTTCCAATTTTCCACGTGGGTAAAATATTGGAAAAAGAGAGTTTTTCCTGCTGTCTTGTTGTGCCAGGATTCACGTCCACGAAAGAGGAGCTGCTTCTCAAGATCATGCAAATCTTCTACCCACTGCATGATCGGCGAGTCGTGGTTGCAAAGGCAGTAAAAGACACTTTCGGTAGAAACTGTTCTTCTCCTCAGTTTTGGGACGCGCAAACTGTTCTCTGGAACGCAGCAGAGGTCGCCGTTGCCTTGCACTCTCAGGTAGACGTGAGTACGCCCAATCAAATGTCATAAACACACCTCCTTAACTAGGGCATTACAGGAGATTACAGTAGTCGATCAACTCCCTTAATAGGGGCAAAATGCTTTTGTTCCTATGCTCCTACAATATAGGTTACAATTATGCCATGACAGCAGAGATTCTGCTACCAAATTATTCCCATTTGTTATCCAGGCATCCTTGATATACATAGCGAATTACGGATTAACATTAGTTAGATTTCACCCTTGAATGTATTTCATTCTTCTTTTACCGTGAAGTCCGCCGCACAGGCGCTACGAAATGCCAGGTCTGTGGTGTACCACAGCCTTAGCACGTGCAGACGTGGGTTTCTTTTGACTACCATCACCCCCTCAACCATGACTCCCACAGAACTACCTGACGAGCTTCTAGAGAAAATTTTCATATTAGCAATTGCGAGAGATGTAGACGGTCGCATCGCTCGCGCAGTCTATTGTGTCTCTCGCCGCTGGAAGCGGATTATATCTCCAATGCTCTATCGTAACCTGGCTTACTTCTACGTTCCTGAGGACTTGCCCCACCAGGAAGCTCATATTACTCCGAAAAATACTTTTTTTCGTCGTTGGAAATTTCGTTTCTCTCATCAACGCCGGCGTTCACGTCCTCCACCCCACCAAGGTTCCGCTCGCCTCTTCCGAGTTCTGGAGGTTTATCCATCTAGGGTGCATATTCTGCACCTCATGATAAAGGAAAACTTTATACCAGCCAAGATTCTTCGAAAATTGGCCGCAGTTTGCCATACCACGTTGCGCACCCTCACCATTTGGCCTGACGCCGAAATGGACAGTCGACTTCGTTTTTTTGACGAAACCACTGTGTGCTTCCCTCAATTAAAAGTCATTACTTTTGTTGGAAATATCCGAGTACGGCAGGACATGAAACCTTCGCGTGCGGCCGGTCCCCCTCGTTTCCCTTTGCTCACGAGCATTCACCTGGTTGGATCTATTCTCATCCCGCCTCTCGCTCATTCCTATGACGTCCCTCTCCTTTCTACTGTCCGCTACTCTCACCTCACCTTCAACGATGCATCTATTGTCCTCAGAAAATTGGGTGATGGACGAAGATATCAATACCTCGCATCCCATCTAGGTGACTTCAGTCGCAAACTGCTTCATTCGCTTGTATATCACGCGCCACCCCTCGACGTAACCGACGAAGCTGAAAAAGAGGTGTTTTTAGAAAGAGTCAAGGTGATTCAGGATTTGCTCAAGGAACCGTGGGCTAGAGGGTACACCATCTCCATCCATGAGGACTCGATCAGAACACCATACTCCCGAGATCCGCAGGATAGTTGGGATTCTGTTATTCACCGTTTAGCCGAAGATGAACCATAGAAACCGAGACAATGGGTATGAGTAGTCGGAAAAATGTAGAATATCTCCTAAATTTGGTTTGGAACAATTGCATTGAGCCCTGACTTCCTTAGTTGAAGTTGGTATCATGTACACAATGTGAAGGTCATCCAGACGGAGACATATTTTCTTTGCATATGGTCTTCAGGGCAAGCCAATGATACAAATAAATTCGATTAAAGGGGGAACGAATATCTATCGTTAACAAGGAGCTGGACTGATCTGACGTGGTTCTTCCCATCCTCGACCAGTGTAACCGGGACTGCGATAGTTTGAAGATTGATTGTAGTGAAGTTATGCGTCTCTGATGTTTCCACGACAGACGAGGTACAGCGATTCATTTGGCATTCCAATGGATATACGATATCCTATGCTACACGTTCTCCCCGTTTCCGCCAGCATTCGCCTGCTGCTTTTCTCGTTCGGAGTGATTAGCCACCTCTTCCTTTCTAAGTTCCGCCATACGTGTCTTTTTCGCTTTCTCTTTGACACCCTCATCCAAAATAACTTTCCTCAGCGGCAACGATATGACAATCTGAAATACTGCTGCGGCAACAAGGACGTACATGCCCTTTTGGAAAGCGGAGACATATGCCTTGATCACAAGGTCTCTTCTAGGAGAGCCTTGAGGGATGTGGTCAAGAACACTGACCACGTCATTGAGATTCATGCCGTCCCATGTTGAAATAGGATAGGACAAGTTGTGCAAGTTTTGTGTAAAGATATTATTGATAACTTAGGCCGTCAGAGTGATATTGAAGCACCGAAACGTATGGAGGAAGCTTACCCGTACCAACAATTCCAACCCCAAGAACACCTCCCAAAGGGGGTGCAGTGCTTATCAGCGCGGTTGTTGTAGGGAGGATGTCGAGGGGGAGGTTATTTTGAGCAATAATCATGGTGATTTGTGTTCCCTTTTTCAGTCTCCCAGTCAACCAACTGATCAAAATACATTTCTTGGGGATAAAAGCTCACCCCACCAAAACCAAATCCTGCGATAATCGAATAGCCTGCCACTTGGCCCAATGGACTGGCCTCTGTCAGAGTTGATATCAATCCCTGTGATTTATGGATATCTTCCTGAATGAGAAGGAGGATGGGAAAATAGACGTACAATGCCCACTGGAAGTAGCAAAAGAGGCAAATGATATGACAGCCGAGGATGGTTCCATCTGGTCATAACATGAGACACGAGGATGCTGGACAAGGCAGCCATAATCTAGGCGATTGCTTGAGACGGATGATGCAAACACCTGAGACGGAGAAACGGACGGCAAAGGGGATAACCATGGCAGCCGCGAGGTTTGACGGGTTCCCTTGAACTCGGAGGAAAACTACAAATGAAAAAATAAGCCAAATACACGTGTTCCCAGGAGAACTGACTGGGAAGATAAAATATCTAGATATATTGAGTAAGCCGTGGCAAGCTAAGATATGGTTCGACTCGCCATGGCAAAGCACTGGAAGAATAACAAGGTCCTTCCAACGAGCATGATCGGAACGTTTCTCCACTCCCAGTTTGTGAACAGCTTGAGTGGTGCAACAGGGAGTTCAGCATAATATTCTGCGACAATGAAAAGAATAAATCCAACTCCCGTTCCGACATAAAGGCCTATTAGGGTTGGATGTGTCCATGGGAGAACTTGGCCTCCGAGGTTCAAAATGATGACCACGAAAGAGAGCCATGATACAAGTAATATCATCCCATAAACATCTGTCTGCTTCAGCGTTTGCTTAAATCCCCTATATACAGGGGAATGGGGAAGATTAACGTAACGCCAGAGGAGATAGGTGACTGGAAGTACGGGCATGACGAATTAGCAACACCAAGGAACATAAAGACAGAACGTACTAATGGGGCCAAATGGGGCAGCAATAAGAAACAACCACCTCCATTGGCCAACCTTTGCAAGTGCAGAACCGATAATTGGTCCAGTAGAGTCCGCAACGATGAAGACAAAGTTGATGAGATTGAAGTAGGCACCCCGCTGGGTCTCATTGGTTAAATCTTGAATCATTCAAATGAATATATCCATTGAAATTGGAAAAATGCGTACAAGAAATGATGATAATGACCAAAGACAGGATTCCAGCCGCCCCAACGCCAGATATCAAACGACCTGCCACCAAAAGCTCCATCGAGTTGCTGAGACCTGCGATCAGACTTCCGGCAATGAAAATCCAAATTACGATGATTAGTAGTCGTTTCGCACCGACTATATCCTTCAAGCCATGGTAAAATCAGAGGAGAAACGATACACTGATTCGAACTTGCTACTCACGGCAACACGGCCGACGATGGGCTGCAGAGCCGTTTGGGTAATAAGATACCCAGTCTATGAATACATAAATAAGAGAGTGCGTGTAAAAGACATAATACTGACGGAAATCCATGCTAAAGAACCTTTGGCCTCAATGGCGCTCCCGATGGCTGAAACCGATGTCGCCACGATTGTTTCTTCAATTGCGAATATAAATGTTGCCATGCTTAAGCTATACAGAACACATTCTATATTTTATGTGTGCATACAAGTGAAGGTAATGTGTTTACCTCAAAAGAATTGAGGCCACCTTCGCGTATGACATGTCCGAGAATTTGGGGAAGGAATTCGAGTCATCATGAACGGAAGCGTGGGCTGAGCCGGATGGCTGGCTTTTCGATTCCTCGATAACATCAGGAGATTGACAAGGTAGCTCGTGAAGTACATGACTTGGATGGTCTGTTGAACGTGATTCCTGTTGGATGGACATCCTGGTGGCAGGAAGGAAGCCAGACTGGTACCAAGTTGGGTGCCATCTGTTCAAAGCCTGCAGGTGACTAAGGCACCAAACGCCATCATTTCATCAGCCGGCGAGCAGAACCCCATTGTCGAAATGGATTAAAATTTGAGGAGTATAACAAGAGTGGCACTTCGCCCATGCCAGGAGGACCGCTGAGGTTCAGGCTGTGATACTCACTGGCCTGGGGAGGTAGGCCATAGGTCTAACTTGACGGGACGATTTCAACCATCGAGATCCTTGAGGGGACCCTAAACAGTTCTCGTCGACCAACACATGCAGTTCATGTGGTTGACAATGTGCATGGGGACAGGTTATACCTGCTCACTGGAATGCTAGCTTCCTTTTTTTGGGCCAACATGAGAAATCAAAGTAGGTCAACAAGTTTTATGGGAGGGACGTATTCTCTGCTAAATGTCAAATTCCTGTGTCTTACAGAGGAGAGCGAGTACAGCTCAAGTTGATATAAATCCGCCCAAGAATTTCAAATCAAGATGTGGAGGCCGCAAATACGTAAAGTTGTGAGACTTGAAGATCCTGCCCTTCATCATCTACCAAGATTCTTATGATTCAAGGTCGAAGGACCGAGATCACATCTCGGACCGAGAGCTACCTCGACGCGTGATCCGGACATCAAAATCGTTCATTCAGTCCCTCAACAAGCTATTGGATGACCTACCAGCTGTTTTCAGGCATTGTAGAAAGGACTTTGTCCAGAGGTGGTGTTACTCTTTCCTGTGGGCCAGGCCCTGGGTTAGGAAAACCTGGTTGACTGAACACTTATTGTACTGGTAATTCCACTGTTCCGCTCATATCTCCATGTAGACCATTCCTGTACTTTGGGTCAACATGTCCCTCACTTTTGAGATTGCCCCAGCATTTGATTCTGATGAGTTTGTTTAGAAATCATGACGTAGTTTGAAGGGTTTTCCACCCAGTGTTTGGGTCTCAAAGTTTTGATCAGTTAGCTACTCCTTGCCCACCTCACTCACCCACTTTCAGGCCTAGGTGAGTACAGTCAGGTCGAGTAAGTTCCCTCCTCCTGTTTGTAACCCTTTAAGGCTCCTGAAATCGTCATTTTGACACCTCAGAAGTGAACGTATCCAGCGAATTGAAGGGCTCCTGAGTTTGAAGGCGTGCGGCGAAGGCAAGCGGCGAAGGCAAGGCATGCCGGCCGCTATCAAGTTTTGAGACTGCCAGGAGGCGGCGCCCTTAATTAGCGGTTTCCGAATCCTAACCCAAAGTTCGGCCCTTTATTCGACCGCATATAAAGGTAAAACAAAAGAACTTCCCACAAGAAGATCTATCCCAGCCATGTCTTTCTCTACCCGATACCTTCAGGACCTAACAGGTACCAAGTTAGTCAACAAGACCCCTACACTGCCGATAACTCCCTGAACAGATAAGGCGACTGATGCGGCAGTTGAATGTATGTGCAGAGGAACTGAGGGTGGTATGTGATTTCTCTCGCCCAGTTAGCTTCTTACCCCTACACCACCGTTTAGATATATATCAATTAGCATCTGCTGGCTGGGATCCGTCCCTGCTTCCATTGAGCCATCTCAGGAATCTAAAACTTGCATTTGTTGGTGGTGTTATTCATGTCGCCGAAAGACCGAATGAGTTGGATGGCACGAATTCAGTCTGTGGGGTGGCCGTTTGGTATCCGCCTGGACGTGGCTCAGTGTAAAGAAACGGAACTATCTTCTTCTTCAGCTCATACATGATGTTTTGAAACAGATTGACACCTGACGTCATCGCTGAAATTTTTACGGAGCTAGCATCCCGTTTGTCTCCTGATGAGGCGAAATGGTGGAGAGACGAGGTCCGTCCTACAACGATCTATCGTCCTCACACAGAAGAATTTTCATTGGGAAACCTAGTTCCTTAATGGTTATGGGGCACTCTTGAGGTCCAGCCATGGTGAGGATGAGAACCACAATAATCAATGGCATCTTCACACAATCGTTGCCGACAAGGGGCAGGACCGTTCGGAGATAATCAAGGCTTTGCTTCAGCCACTCTTTGATTCGGTTTGTTATATTATCTCACATCCCCTCGCATCTGACACCTTGTCCATAGAGGGGGGATCACGTCGTTTGCGTTGAAGTGGAGAAGCGGGACAATGTACGTCCCTTTGTCTCGAGCACAGTTGAAATCTGAACACTGTTTAGATGTCCTTTTATACGGATATGGGTTTCAAATATGCCGGAGAATATTCCTTCAGCAGTGTGCACGGATCTTTCAGTTTGTGTGCTATGACACTGAAAGGCGAGTAGCAATATTTTACTTTGGAGAAGTCCAGTTCATATTCAGACTGTTTGGCTTGCCATCATGGTATCGTCTCCTCTGCTCAATAAATTTCTTTTGTTCACACGAAGCCGTCCTGAATTCTGAGCCAATTTGCCTCATTTAGAAGTATACGTTAAAAAAAAGCCCTCCTTAGCCACCAACGTACGTGAACGCTAACTGCATGCCCTGATCATAGATAAATCTTACCTATATACGTAAGTAGTCGCTCTAGTGCAGTGACTTAGCTCCATCTGTATTGGAAATTTCTGGCAATCTGTGGGGACATTGCTTTCATCATAATGTACGGAGCAGAGCACAACCCTCGCTGTTATCGTATACAAGCCACGACTGAGGGAGATTGATTTATATTAGGTCTCGTGAAGTACATTCCAAGCGTTCTCAACAGCTGTCGGGCAAGTCAGACCATACGAACGACTTCTTGATTTGCAGTGTGAGGGATGTGTCATACCTTTGCCTAGAAAAGCACCTAACATCTCAATATATCACAAAAAATAACCTTGTACTGGGTTGGGGACGAAATTCTCCCAATGTCGTTCCTTCACCATCTAAAGTTTTCTCTCCGCATCTTGCCTCCGGACCACCACCTGAAATGCGTTCCTTCGATGAGTTCCCTGACGAACTCGTGGAAAAGATTCTCTTACTGTCGACTGAGAGAGATATCGACGGTAAAACTGCACGCTTGGTTTACTCAATTTGCCGTCGCTGGAACGCTCTTATCTCACATGTCCTATATCGGCATTTGGCGTGGCCTGGTCCCAATACTGAGCCTCGGAACTTTTCTCGTCTCAGGGATACCTTGAGGTTATACCGACCATATGCTCAAATAGAACACCTCCTTATCCATGATGACATTCTTTCTACTGAAACCATCAACCAGCTCGCAAAATGTACCCACCTAACTCTTAGGAGTCTCACAATTTGGCCAGGCGCTGACAATGAGAGCCGTCTTCGTTTCTTCGAAGACATGACTATACACTTTCCTCTCCTACAACGAGCGACATTTGTCGGAAATATCAAAGTTCGCCAGGGTTTAACCCGAACACGTTCGAAACTCGCTGTGGGAGCTCGCTTCCCGTCCCTCACGAATCTCCACCTTATCGGATCTATCTATTTCCCTCCTTTCGCTCAGGCTCAGGACGTTCCTCTGCTTGACACGATATGGTACAGCCATTTACAATTTGCAGATGCGAATGTAGTCTTGGACAAGTTGTATGACAGCATGACGTGGGTTCGAGACCAACGGTGCTCATGGATGGACTATACTCCCCATATCAAAAATTGGACACTTTATCATTCACCGCCACCCCAGGGTACTGAAGAAAGGATCTTAGAAGAGTTTGCTGTCAGGGCGGCTGCTTTGTGTGCTATAATGAAGGAATCGTGGGCTGACGGTCGCAAATTTACTATCCTCGAAGACTCAACGAGACGGGCCCATAATCGGTCACCTCAGGAAGATAGCTGGGAAGCGGTTCTGAATCGGATAGAGGCAGAAGATGAATTTTGAGGTGTGCGAGAAGAGGGAAAATATCCAACCCAATTCCCAATGAATTGCATTTCGATGTAATAATGAAGCACAGAATGAAATCAATTCCTTTTCGTCTATATTCTTATGAATTTTTGTTAGTAAATTTTCATTTGTGGAGTCTACTAGGCTTAAAATTGTGCTCCTTTGGGGAGGGAAACACAAAGTAGTGGAATTACGATTGGGCCGTTTTGTCGCTAGACATATATATACCATGGACTGCTTTAGAGTCTCCCGGATCCAAATACCTCACCATCTCCATCCCAAATGCATACAATTGGTTTCCTTTCACGGCTTTCCCCCAAACCTGAGGCGGCGCTGTTTGACCGCTTGTCCTAATATCGCTGTTATATGTTTGTAGACCATTGGGCATTGGCTCGTTGGAGTGGATTACTGCGAGATTCGTGATTCGTCCCACAGGGTCACAGGTTTCTTCTCTTAGATGAAGCTTCCCTCGTTGCCCGCCTGCTTCCAAGCCTGACTATATCTCCGGATTCGCACCCCCGCAGTATGATTTGGGTTTCTAATTTGGCGTATGAATGAACGTTCAATTTTTCTGATTCAAAGTATCACACACATGCCTCATTTTTGCTCCGCATTTTGTGATGCAGCCAAGACCTCAATCGCAGAATATGACAAGAATAGCCGTCAAGAAAATTCCCTTAAATACTTCCAATTTGTCCTCCACCAATGTCACTTCCATACCACGTACTTTTCCAACGTGCCTTCAATGGTCTACTCACTCCTCGCTTTCACAGCTCTTTTCGTATTTGGAGGCACTGCTGTTAGCGTGGCCTCTCGGGATGAGATGCTTATTGAACGCGAGGCACCAGCTGTCAGTGCATCCATCCCCTCTGGACATCTATTTGAATATTGATAATTCCTCTTCTCACCAGACAATCACGTCGACGCTTGATAAACGTGACGAGAGCGTAACTTGTTATAACGCCGGGACCACAACAACGAGGGATCGTCTCATTACTAACATTGAGTGGTACTGTAAAGACCGCATCGACCGTAGAGTTTCGGTGCCACCTGGCGGTACAGATGAGGTGCGTATTACCCCAGGTGTGTGAGGCCGCGCAGAAGATGAAACATTGTTTTTTTAATCAGCTACTGAATTACTGGGGTGACGCCCTAACAGTTCGTATTTCTGCGACAAATATCAGTAAGTTCGCAGCTGCCTTATGATTATTCTATTTCTTGATACAAATCTTCTAGATGGTTGTGGTGTATGGGAGATAAACGACAACTGCTATCATATCCTCTATAGAATCATGGCAAGCACATTCCTTTCCCTTTGTTATATCTCGCTTATGAAAGGTAGGATGACTGCGATACAGACACGACCACCGAGAAACAAGGCGGGGAGCTGTGGGACAATTGTGGCCATTGGCGTCTTGACCCAGGGACGCTTACTGGCGGTGACTGGTGAGGACATTGTGCTGGAGCTGATATCTCGTGTATCGCGAATACATCATAATCGCGTGCACTATGTATCCAGCCAGACTTTTGGGAGGGCTACATTTACTATGAGTAACATCTAGTTCACAATGGGGTTAGTTCTGTACACCACTTGGTCTATCGTTGAGCGAAATAAGGAAGGAAACATTGAGAGCGCCTATTTCGCCCCGCTGTATTCAATGACCTAAAGGTCTACAGCATTGGCCGTCAACATGGTTTACTGCGACGCCCTGCTCAATTTTCATCATGAATTCTCATTCGCCACGTGAGAGAGTGCTTTCCATGTGTAATAGTTCGTTTCCTATTCCTCTCCACAGGTGTTGTCAACCACCAGTCGAACGCTCGTTCATAGTTCACCTGCTTCGCGGAATTCATCGTTGATTTCTTATCACAGTTATATGCATGGGACTTGATTGGAAGGCCTAAAAGCAAAAGGTAATAACAACAGTTAGGCGAAAGCGTCTCAATTCGGTTCTTCTTTAACACAAACACAGCTTGGTCCTTCCTATCATGCCCAAAGCGGGGGCCCCCTTCAATGACATCCCAGACGAACTTCTTGAGACTCTTCTCATTCAAGCTTGCTCATTAGATGGTGATGGGCGTATTTCTCGTCGACTTTGTCAAGTTTGTCATCGCTGGCACCGGCTTGTTTCACCAATATTGTACCATAACCTTGCGGTGCTACCCCCAGGGAAATTCCCTGATTCAGACAGATTTTCTCGCCTGCTTCAAGTTCTTGAAGCATCCAAAGAGCACATAAACATCCAAAGTCTAATTCTTCGAATATTGCCTGACGATGCTCACTTGATTTGCAAACCCCTCGCCGATCTTTCCCACAACACTTTGCGTACCCTGACCTTATGGTCAAGGAGCTTCGAGGCTGGTCTCCCATCGTTCATTCACACGACTTCTTGGCCATTTCTCTCTCAGCTCAACCTGGTTGGGAGTATTGATCCTGAAACCTTCAATATGGCCTCCCCACTTGTTGTTGACTGTACCCTTCCTTCCCTCAAGGATGTTCACATAATCGGAGTCTCTCGCCTACCGTTCTTTGGGGCAGCATCCAACGTACCAAACCTTCGCACATTTCGTGTGTCGCTAGTTCGATACTACCCTGAATACGGTTATATGCTGTGGTTTCTTTACCAAGTACTGAATCGGCGTGCTCAAGACAGTACTGACTGGGCTCACTCCGTCAGAATCTGGGAGATTGCTCATCAACCGGAAGACGAGGCGAAAACTTTGGATTTGGGGAGTCCAGAGAAGCTGAATAGATATTTGGGGGACCTGCAACGGAACGCCCAATTTATTCATAATATTTTGGGAGGTATGGTGAATCCCCCTGTTGTCAAACTCACTCCAATGGTTGGAGTGCCTGAAGAGATGTGGAACATGCTGTTAGGTTCATGTGAATCTTGGGATTCTGTTTTGAACATGTTCAGGGAGAGCTTCGTTGCAGAGGACCAAACTTAATAATGAGCAACAATGCACGAGGAAAAGGGAAAATCAAGAGTCAAATAAGATGGAGCTACTTCAGACAACATGCAAAGATGAAGATATCAGGCTGATACATAGAGTGAGGAGGCAGAAAAGAAATACAAATGGAATGAGATAGCAGAAGAAAGGGAAATGCAATGTGAAATGAGTAATGGTACAGTGTAAGTAATGCCAATGAAAGATGCCATGCAAAGGAATTCCAGAAAAGGTAAAGCCAGAAGCCACAGAGAAGGACCAGGTGAAAAAGGTTTTTAATCATGCACCACTTCTCGCCGCCGCGTTCGCTTCTTCATCTTCTCGTTTCGAGTCTTCTTCATCCTCAGGACAACACGCTCATCGACAGTGACTGCCGCAGGACTAGCTATAGCTGAGTCTGTTGAAGCGTCATCTCGGTGAATCCACATAAGTTCACTCAACCCGCTGGGAGGAGCGTAATGTCGTTTAGAGACGGGTAGTGGTGGGGAGGCCGAGCGTGATGGAGCGTCAAAGCCGCGTTGGCGATGAAGTGGGGGATACGGGGTCAGGGACGTTAGGTCTTCCATGTCCCAGCCAAAGTCGGGCAGAGGTGTAAGATCTTCGGGGCGTTGACAACGTGGAAGAGGGAGAGGAGGGTCGAGAGGTGCAGGAACTGGCACAATTTAAGTCTTATCAAAATAACTGGATACGAATAGCTTACCGAGAATTCCATTTCCAGTTCGTAGCTTCCAAGCGTCCTGAAACTTCTCGCAGAAGATCTCGTGAGCAGCACAGACGGTGCGTGACTCGTCTGTATCCATTTCCGGCGAAGATGAGAGTGCCGGGTCATCCACGGCAAAAATCTCAATTTGCCCATAAGGCTCGGAATCGCCGACCGGTCCATGTGGCCGGGTATCCGCGAAGAGAAGCGACCCCATGGGTACGTCTATTTGCAGGTCTTCGGAGGATATCCGGCTAACAGGTTTTCGGCGGCGTCGACCAGAGGTAAGATGGTTAGTTGTCGATGTGGGTGTGGCGAGGGTGGCCAGAGAAAGGGAAGACGTCGATGCCAATGTGGTCAGAGATGGTACAGGCGATGTAAGTTCCCATGAACGGTGGCTTTCAGTAGTAGGGATGGTGGAAGACGTCGAGGAAGAGTGGGCGTTTGCGAAAGAGACACTGCATTCTGCCGGGGTAGACTTGAGCAGTGACGATTGAAATCGGGAAGAACGACGGGATGTCGATGCTAGAGCTAGTTGGAATGTATGCTGAAAGAGGCTGGAGGCATCGCAAGGTGAGGCTCCCAGGTAGGAATTCGAGGGATTCGATGTGGATGCCATCGCTGGCACTCGCGAAATTTTTGACTCTCTATAAGTCGATGGCCTGCTTTGAGGCTGAGATCGCGATTAACAAAGAAACAGCAAGTAAGAACCTGGCAAAGTGGTCGCCAGCTGCTCGAACAAGAGATGGTGGTGATTGTCTGAAAGAGACCTGTTGTCAAGAATTTCCCGGATCTCTCTCAGTCTGCAGCCGAACTGACTCAACACGATTCACGTGCGTCATGACGCCACGCGATTCAGGTGCACATTTCTGCTGCTTCACGCGTTTATTGGCTCATTCCACGATGCTCACTCCTTCAAAAGCATCGATGTTCTTCACTATCGATGCAAAAGATTCCCCCCAGATTTCGTTGAAGATCCTTCTGGTGCCCTATCAGTTTGGATTATCGATCCGCCCGTAGCCGTGTTATTCCCGCCCTCCCCGAGCGCGTCGCAGGGAAGTTCATTAATAATGTTGGCGGGGTTGGTGTCAATACAGACAGTTCAAGGGTCCCGACTTTGAGGGTCTCTGTCGCTCTCTTCCTGGTTCCGGGCACCAATGCCTAGACTCAACCTCCGCTTTGATCATTACTTTCATCCATCCCGGCATTTCTATCCTTAATACACAGCATGGGCTGAAAAATATACTCAAATATAGGAAGCCAGTTATCCATCTACTAATCAACCTCGCCGAAATGAGAAGAGCATGTCTTTCATTGCCCTAGCCTGAGACAATTTCAGCAAGCCACGGACTGCTTCCATGTAAATGAAGAAAAGGGGGGGAGGAAATAGTGGCGAATCACTGAGTTAGATTGTTCATAGGATGTCCTAGAACTTGACAAAGGAACTTAGAGAACACCTGTACTCACAGCAAACCCTGTTCATTGGTCCTTGGCTACTTCCTGTACCATTTATCAATTGACCCATACATTTTCCTCCCATCATTTCAGGCAGAATACTGGGATTAGACATTATTGATACGGCTACACATAGTCGAATATATGAAGCTTGTCATCAGTCTGCAAAATCACCCTTGCGGTAACCAGATCCACATCCCAGTTCCATTGCTCGACGCGACGAGCTTTTCGATCAAATTCCTCCCCTAGACTCAACGTCACTGGATGTCCAAGGTGAGGACGAAAACTCTCGGGATTGACGACATAAATGTTGACAGGACTCTTAGCTATATCGGGTTCTTCCCACCAAATGTACCAGAACCGCCCAATGTACAACTGCACCTCCATTTGAATGGCAGAAACGGAAATTTTGGACGAGCCTAAAAGTGTGACAGCTGGTGCTCCATATCCGTTTGCGAACGTCAGACTGAAGTAAAGTAACATTCGATCCTCAGCTTCATCGTCAGGCTCGACAATGTTGACCCATCGAAAGGGAGGAGCTCCAGGGTCCAGAGATGCCCAAGGGCCAATAAGTTCTGTGGTTGCATTTCCAGTATAACCCGTACCCAGCTGGCTCAATATTAAATCTGTCCAGTTTCCGGTGCTTACCGGAAAAGCTTCTTCTATGGAAGTTGTCTCGGGTTGCATCGCAGTTGGTGCTGCAAATACTTCATAACTGAGAGCCGTAAACCGTAGGAAAACATCCTTAAGGTAGTGGGTCTACGCAGGGATGGTCAGTGATTGCAGCATTTACAATAGGTCATGAGATACCCTTTCGAAGTTGAGGACTGTCAGATTCGTCCATGTTATAGAAGATCTGTTCTTCAAGTCCAGGAATCGAATAAATGGGTGCTCATTAGCCCGTCGAACGGCATGCTTCGATTCAAAGTCGAGCCCCGTCCAGAATGTCGAGCGTGTCTCACCAAAGTAGGAATGCTGATGGACCTCGTCATTGTTAAGATTGAAGAATCGGAGATGATGCATAACGCCTCTAATTATTTCAAAGGGAGTTCATGGAACTGATGTTAATGGTTCGACCTACTGCTCAATAGTTTCTTGGATGCACAACGCAATTCGGCCATCAGGGTTGTGCTTCCAAGTTGAAAAACTAGTGACAGAGTTGCTCGGCGCTAGATTAAGCGGAAATTGTCGCAGGGGCTCCAAGGTGCCTTGCTCTGGCAAGCAAGAAAGGTCCCACATCTTTACTACCCCGCCTGTCGCCTCGTTGGACAAAGAAAAAACCCATTTACCTAGGAGTGCAACGCACAGAGAACTCCAAGACGTCCCAGATAAATCAGCAGTTTGATGTGAAGTTGGAAAGAGGACATGTGGTTTCGAGAATCGAGTTGAATTCTCCGTTCGTTGTTGGAAGCGAAAAGATGAGCTTGCAAGAGATTCTAGACCTGGTCTATCGAGAGAATGAAGCGGATAAGAGTAACAAGTTTCTGAAATATGGTAGGCCATTGAACGGTCCCAGACGTATCGGTCACGGGAAATGAAATCACAGGTGGTGCAGCACTATTGGACCTCAAGCATGCATACGTTTCAGAAAAAAATTGGACACACTTGGCGGAGGGTAATAATTGATTTGGCGTCACACAACGTGAATATTCGGATGAGAACGTCTAAGGGCGGATTAACGAATGGTGTTTGCATCTTCAATCCCTCCACCAAGGTTGTAGCAGTTTGCGTCAAGTCGGACAGCATCAAGCGCTCATTGGCACAGCTTACTCCTGACATCCACCCAGGGACAAACGGCAACGAAGGCTCGTGCCACTAATCCTTTCTTTTCGCCGATCAATATTCTGGTCGTCTCTAATGCCCTCGAACTCGCGCGGAACGGATATAGACACGCAGCTCTCTGCATTGGTTTTGGGCGACCGCAACGACCCCTGTGGACTAGGTCCTTTCGAATCACTCCCAGATGAACTTCTCAGTAGAATCCTTCTACTTTCTAATGTTCAGGATATTTTCTGCGTACGACGGGTAAGTCCTGTTGAATATCGAGCAATCTAAATTGATTCTCATCAATCTGCTTTTCAACCACAGTGCACCAAACATCTTTACCGTCTTACTAAAGACCGCCATCTCTGGTTACGCGCTCTTCACAATTTTTGCTCTCAGATGAGATTTCCAGTGATTGCGCTTGTCCCAGATGAGGACCGGCTTTCGTCAGCTGAAATTGAATGGATCCTGGCCAGACATTTACGCTGTCGTCATAATGCCATGGCCTCCTCATCGTCTTCAGAACCTCTGAGACGGCAAGTTGACTCTCTGAAAACGAAGGACTGTGTCTCTGTGAAGTTCATTTATGGTGGCAGGTTTCTTCTGACAGCTGGGCAACACGAGATTCAATTCTGGGATCTCGGTTTCGGGTGGCCTGGGAGACCACTTCCCGAATTCCCATTGGCCACCATCGAAATACCAAGTATGTGGGAGTCTGAAACGACCGACGTCATGGTTCATGACTATGGGTACGTTGACGAGAAACTTGTTGTCGGTGTGATAAGCTATTGTGTTCATCTGCGGTAGGTTTTCTTCTTCCTGCCAATATTATTTTCTCATGAGATATCAAGGCGTGAATTGTACATGGCTTTCGAATTGGATCCTCGGGAAGCTTCGCCGTCATTCAAGCTCATCGGCCAGTTCTACACAGAAGTATGGGCAGTCTTCACTGCTTTAGTGTACCCAAAGTTATTCTTCAAAGTCAATGAGTTCAGTTTTCCATCTCCTGCTCATTTCCTGGGAGTACATGACTTAAAATCTGGCGGTACATGGAGGTGGTCGACTGGGAATATAGATTTTGACGTGGTTTGTCCTCGCAACCTTCCTTTTTGGCAATTTCTCAATCTCATTTAGTTTGATTTGTTTGGCTCGACTGGAAATTTTGGCACAGCAAAGAGCTCTGAGCACGATTGTGTTTCCATGTATGCGCTACCTGATAGTGCACCTACAACTACCTATGCTTCCGGCCTCCGATCACCACATGTCAACAACCCTCCAGTGAAAGAGTGGAAAGGTCAGCTCAAAGACATCGATCGAGAATCTCCCCACGGGATTTCAATCGCGATGTATGCCTTTGATGACAAAGACTCGCAGCTTGGGTTCGAAGCTTGGGGTACTTCTCTCAAAGAGGACGCGCAGGACGGGATTACTCTTACTTGGAATCGTTTAGTAAGCCCACCAAGGACATCCCCCTCTGTTACAGTTACCGGAAGTAAGGAAGACTCGGTAGACACTCTTCCAGTCCTAGAAACTAGCCACAGCCAAGTTTATCCTAACTTGTCGCTTGGCTTCGGGGCCGATCCCTACGGAATGGCTTTTCCTGATCAGTATCGATTTATGTGGTGGCTAGATCCGGAGACAATCACCCTTCGATTTCACTGTTCTGATCTTCGGGAGGGGAGCAGCCACTCAGTGTCTGGGGTTTTACATCAGAGGGAGGTGGAGAGCGATCAAGAGAGAAGCGCCGTGCACTGGAGAATATACACGTTTAGTCCAATTATGGGTAGAGGTTGTTTTGTGGAGGGGAAGGAGATTAGAGTGTTAGACTTTGTACCGAAGCCTGTAAAAAATTAACATTTCATTGAAAAAAAAAACGATTCAACATTTCATTAGGTGCTTCCCCGGAATGTCATAGCGCACATAGTGAAAGATCCATAATCGCTCCTGAAGTGATGTTCACCAGCGCACTTGAACCCCATGTTCGTGTAGAAGGACATCTGCAAATGTCTTAGCTTGTAATATTTAAGAAAAAGAAAAGTCAATACGTCGTCCTTTTTTTCCACCTCAACGCACATTGTAGCTTCTCCTCTCTAAGGCTGGGGGTGAGATGCAATATATAACATATAACAGAACGCACTGAAGCAAAGAGTGGTTCCAGTAAAGATTTGATAATTTCCGGGCGCGAGTTGCCGTCGATATCAACGATGATAGTCTGCAGGTGCCATTGTCGATAGTGGGGTTCATCTTCCTCGCCGAAGCTAGACCTATATAATTCTCCAAGGCCAGCAATATACTAATTCCAAATGTTAATGTTACTGCCCCGCAACTAGTGGGTACTCGACATCACTCACCTCGTCAGTCCACCACCTTCTTTTGTCGGGATTCAGCCGAGAACCTAGCTCTTGCATACAGTCACCGATCACATCAGGTGTCAGACTGTTCGAAAGTTATATATATGATGAAGTTGGCAGAACTGGATCTAACACTGAGCTGCGTCCAGGGGGATACCAAACGGCGACACCACAGACGGAGGGTCCTATGTCTGACTTCGTCGGGTTTTCGGCGATGTAAATCTGGCCGCCTATCAACGCAAGTCTCAAATTCAACTGGTGGCTTAAAGCGCAAAGCGAAGCATCCCATCCAGCCGCAGCGAGATGGCTGGTATCTAAAAATTTTGGATGAAGTGGAAGGCAACATGACAATCATTCCTCTACCATTCTCGGTGCCTCTGCACATACACTCCACTGTAGCGTCGAAATATTCATCTGTTAAGGCTTTTTACGAGAGCAGCATTACTAGATGTAAAATACTAACCTGTTAGCTCCTGGAGGCGACGGATTGAGGGAGACATGAAAGTGACATCCATGTCGCGGCTACTCCAATAGCCTCCATTTATGCGAAACTTTTCGAAGGCCAGACTCAAACAAGCTGACGGTAGAATTTAAATGAAGGCCGAGAATGACCTCCTAAAATGATTAGGACGATAATCGTAGCGACGTAGACACGACTTGTCCACATGCCTTCGAACTTAGACAAGGCGCACTTCTGAGGTGCAAATGTCAACGGTCGCAAAGAACATTCAAAAACACTCAAAAGAAATCCAACATTATCTGTGGTAATCATCGAAGCATATGAAAAGTATCTGAAGAGCTAGCTGAGAGGCGATGGGATTATCTACGGATCAAGAACCAATTGGATTTGCTTGTACACAAACCAAACCATAGGCACCTCCGATGCTCCTTTAAGCCCGGTCACAGATTCTTGAGCAGCACATTTCCGTCGGTGTTCGCGGGAATTGGGAGCCACTTGTACATAAAATATCGTTTGTTTCTTGATCAATGAGTCATATGATCGGAACGTCCTGGCCATTTCCAATTCATCTATCCCGTTTTTCTCATCGTCCTCAGCTCTCTATTACAACTAACAAGGGCGGTCAACATGATTGAAGCGTTTGCCGACGGCTGCCATCAAATCGTGATGGTGAACGAAACATTGTTGTTCCATCTCAGCTATTCGTGCGTCAAAGTCGAAACTAGTCTTAGCGTCGGGACTGGAGGAGAATTGAGATCACATTGTCCATTTATGATACATTCTAATATCTAATCCTGAAGTGTCATAGCCCACATCGTGAAAGATCCGAAGTCACTACTAAAGTGATGTTCACCTGCATATTTGAAACCCATGTCCGTGTAGAATGACATCTACCAGGCCGTGAGCTTGTAAACCATGATGAATAATATAATATTTACATCTTCCTTTTTCTCCATCTCCACGCAAATAGTGCCTTGTCTCTAAAGTATGGCGTTAGAAGTAAAGGGCTGGAGACTACGCTACGCACTGATGCAAAAAGCGGTTGAAGCAACGCTTCAACAATCTCCGGTCGTTCTCCGTCATCGTCGGCAAAAATCATTTGAAGATGCCATTGTTGGTAATGGTTGGCATCATCACCGAAGCTAGAGGTGTAAAGTTGTCCAAGTCCTCCGAGGAACTATTTTGACCAAGTCAACTACATTTGCCATGACAAATTTGCAGTTCAAAGTGCCTACCTCTTCTTTATACCACTGCATTATGTCGGGACTCAAACGAGACACCAGCTCCTGCATGCATTCGCCGATCACATCCGGTGTAAGTCTGCGAAGTTATCATATCGGTCCTGAGGTCGAGGATGTACACGCTTCTTACACAGCGCTTCGCTCTGGCGGATACCAGATAACGATACCACAGACAGAAGATGTTCCGCCTGAAACATCAGATTTCTCTGCGATGTAGATCTCTCCACCTCTTGATGCAACCCTCAAAACCATTCGGTTGCTTGTTGGTAGAAGTGCATTATCCCAACCAGCCCAAGCTAGTTGCAATTTGTCTGCGTGAATTTTAATGAGAATTAAAACAACCAAATAACAAGATATTACGCATACCATCTTGTGTGCCTCTGTTCATGCACTCGACGGTAGCATCAACAGCTGAATCTGTTCGGGCGTTTCGCTTCAGCATCAACATACATATGACAATGATACTAACCTGTGAGGCCCTGAAGGCGACGGATAGCGAAAGACATGGCAGCAGCATCCGTTACTGTGGTTTGGTATTTGTTCCCATTTATATAGAAGAGGCGAGACTTCGACTCGCTGACGGTGACCTTTAAAGAAGGCCGACGATGACCTCCTAAAAGGGTTAACAACAATAATTCCCACACGACGTGGCCTCATGCCTAAGAACCTAGAGAAGTCTAATGTTGTGAGATTCTGGAGGTCCTAACTCCGCAAATTCCAAGTATAATTCAATGAGAGCTAGCACAAGCATTTGGGTCAACGTATTTATTGGGGCTCATCTTGGAAGGAGGAAGAGAACATTCTTAGAAGGCAAAGTTGTGACCGAGGGGCTGTGGGAGCCGTCGGCTGATCAAGAGGTTGCCACGTTTACTCCTTCCAGGGTGCCCTCTGCACCAAATCGTAGGTCCGTCAAAAACTCCTTCAAACGCTGTCGTAATTTCTTGACAAGCTCATCGTCGTCAGGTGTCGGCGGAGGCTTGTTAAAATTGGAGGTCAGCTGTGGCGCAATTCATTCTTTGTCTCGCATGAACGAACCAGCTGATCCAAAAGGTACTCAGGGAAAAGTGAGCGGAACCACCCAACATATAAGTAGAATAATTTACCTCTGCTTCGTCAATGGTCTAAAGAGGAGAAGGGTCAAAGAACATAGGACTTGGAGAAAAGAATTCAATGCCGGACCAAGATAAGAGGCCCTCTGATAGCTTGTCAGTAATGCTCCTTCTGAATGTGCAAAGATTTTACCTATTCATTAAGCAGTAAAAAAGAGTCACTGGATCTTATCCGTTCTCGGAATCTGAATGGAACTTTGGAACTAAGCGTGGGGACGGTGGTTGTGAGGGGCAAGTGACAATCTACGCTTGAACAACACCGGACACGATCGCAGCGCCAAAATTGCTAAGGAGGATGGGACGTATTCTTGCAAAAGAAACTACAGCCGTTTGCATAAAAACCTGGAATCGTTGCTTCGCGTTTTGCTTTTGATTGACAGCGTGAGAGCGTTAGACTCCATCTCGCTCGTCTCGTTTGTTGCTGCCTTGCTTCTGTTTGACTTTGATGATACAGCAATTCTCTGAGGATATGCGCGAGATAGCTCCCTACTTGTGCGACATATGGGAGCTAGAGATATCTGTGCTTAAATTTACTCAGCTAGGTGGCTGTTCCAAATTTACGGTCTGTAGCCTCTTTTAATCGATCCATAACTAGTATGGGCGGTCAACAATGTTTCTTCACAACTTCGTGAGCACATAAGGGCATTTCTCCATAAAAAACTTGGATTTGGGGGTGGAAAAGAGCAGTGAAATAGACGACTCGGTGCCATTGCCGCTTGGTTCCGGTGGTCCCACGCTGTCAATCAAGAACAAAACGCGAAACTACGATTCCAGGTTTTTATGCAAACGGCTGTATGGTCGCGTTGAACGGTCGAGAAATGATGTCACTTCCACGCTTTGCTTCCAAACTGTTGGAACATTATGCTTCTAGTGTCTTCACTTGACTTACCTGGGTCTTCCGCATCTTTCGCTTGAAAGTCCCTTTCTCATAACATAATCTTCTGCATACGGCCAAAACACGTAACGTTCCGCATCCTCGTCCTATGTTAAGCAATGAGGTGAATCGCAAGTTTTATCGATCATATTCCACAGATTGTGACCCACAACGGCAAGACATAAAACTCTGCGGTGAAAGAGTCTCAATTCTAATTGACTTAACACCTCATTTTCTTGAAACGGGCGGAACAAACACATGGGTTCATCCGCTGTGAACTGCCTCCTTGTTAGGTAGACGGAAAGTGTCAAGGGAATTAGCCGTCAGGGGATCAGCCGCAACTGTCCACATCTGGGATTGCAACAGGATCATTGCACGAGTCGTCAAACCTAATCCTGAGTAGCATGCTTGTTCAGGAACGGGGTTTCCGAGATATACTCTTTTCTATCTAGTGTGTTAGGAAAATATGATTATACTTCTAAAATAGTCTGAGGGAGAGACTGGAAGATCTACGTTTGAGCTTGTGGTACACGTGAGAACAAAGCAGTTTGCTGGTGAAGTCTTTGATTTGAGCCCGAGTGACTTGGCGAACGGAAAAGTCATTTCCTCATAGCATAGTTTGGCGTATCCCGTCGTAGCTTTTACCTTATATGTCTTCTCGCAGTTTCCTTGTCTGTATAGAAATCGAATGACTTGTATTATAGTGAGAGGACTTGCTGGAGTTTCGTCCGAGACCAACGATTGGGTAAAGCTCGTTATAATCGTGTAATCAGAGCAATAAGTACAGGAGCGCTCGTAAATAAGCTCCGTTAATTCCCAACTCCGCTAACCTTCGTTCGCCCATTCTAACAGGACGTCCACCAACCGCTCCCGGCTCTTTATGATAAGTTTAATTCATGGGACCCTCCTAGCTCTTCCGTTTTTCTTCCAATCACTCTCTATTGCTCATGTAACATCCTTTTTACTTCACGCTGGATCCCAGAACAAGTGATCACATTGTCTTCCATCGCGGATACAAGCCAGTATTCATTGTTTTCCGAATCAACCCTATATAATACAAAGAAATTGAGTGATTGTTTTGTTTTCACAAGACGTGTTCACTGCTAGCCGGACTTTTCTTCTCCTCCATCCGAAGTTTGCTCGCCTCCATCCTTCTCCAATGACTGAAGCCATTCCTTCACAAGATCAACGGTCAATACTTCGCCTCCATAATAGTTCATTCGGCGAAGAAAATGTTTATCTCGACACCACATCACAGTCTCCCAAGTCTTGGGCGTAAACGCTCGTCTCAATTCTAACCTCTCTTTCACAGGATATCCATCTTTAAAGCTGGCAAAATGTTGGAGGAGGGACATAACAGCATCCGCTGCCCAACTGACTTCTAAGCCCAACTCGTCGCAAAGTTGTAGTTTCTCAGTTGCCTCAAAAAGCTTTGGTGTCGAGAGAGCTGAGAGGGCGAGTGATTTGACGGTTTGAAGCATAAGATATTTGTGAGCAATTCGCAAGGCTGACAGCCAGTCTTGTTTTGAGCCCCGAGGTCGTCGCCCAAAGCTATGAGCGCAGGTGGCGTGGGTCAGGAATGCCGAACATACAGTCATTAGAACATTCCACGCACTCGTAAACGTTTCTTAGGAGGGAGAGAAAAAAAGCGAACTCGTCTGCCTTCTCACCCGCCAATATGATGGGATGATTGTCCGAGCGTCCTTCCATTTCCTCGGATATTGGAGGCTGTAATGACAGCATATCCTGAAAAATTGGTGACTCTTTGAAGTATCCTAAACGAACTCGAAACAAGATGTTTTCAACCTAAAAATCGTAGAATTTGTTGAGTTCATCCCAGAACCTCGCTCAACAAAAATAAGGAGGTACAAACTTGAAAAATGATAAAAGTATCATCGAAGTAGAACTCATCATGTCTTTTCGGGACTAGAGTAGTCCCTTCTTCACCAGATGGCACTTCCATGGTCATTGCCTAGGATGAGAGTTGAGCAGGAGGATGAGATCCACGTGGAATCCTGGAGGCACTTCTCCCGGGGTTCAGTTTAATACTGGGGCTACTGCGGAGATTAATGCTCTCTCAAGGATGTCACAGCATGTTATCCTACGTGGAACCATTCAAAAGGGAAAACAAAAAAATGCACTGTTTAGCTGTTGACGATGAGAATGGCGTACTAATGTGATAAGTCTTTTAAAAAAAGAAAATGATGAACTTGAAGAGTACCTTTTTGACGCATTTTCGAAAGGCATTTCCCTCAAACTAACCCATCGCGGAAAAGGTGGAGCACCATAGAACAGTCGAGTGTCTAAGGACAGGCAGCGCAAGCATAAACGAGGCTATTTGAAAAACACAGAATAAAGAAAGGGAATTCCCAAGTGGAATGAAGAATATACAGCGAGAGTGCATTCGAATCTGAACAGAGAGGCCAGTCGTTGAACCAGATGAGCGAATGGATGTGAAAATATTGCCTAGCGCTTATTTACCGGGTGCCGTTTAGGCAGAAGCAAATTGAGAAAACGCAAATATAGCAATCAGTCTTTCTCCCTGTCGACTGCGAAGTTCTACAGCCTTAATTGCTTTACAATGTCGCCGAATTTCGAAGACGTTCTTGGCTCTGCGGAGCGAGGTCGGATAGCTACTCTTGCATGCAAATGAAGTAGGATTGCTGTGAAGGGAGAAACCCTTTCCAACTATATTGTCCAGTTGTTTCTTGCAGTTTGGCCTAATCCTAATACTCAATGTAGTCTCAGATTCCATCGGTCGCTCTTCCTCCATCGATCTTCCTTCAACATCCAGTGTTATTCGTAGCATCTCCATAGATAAGTCTGGCACTTCCCCACTCGCTCCTGTTTGTGATGGATATATCCAAACTATTCAACTGCTGTAACCGCGTATTGCGCTTTGCACCGTACTAAACTATGAAGAAATTTCGATTGTTCCTACGTACCACTCTCCTTTTCATGAATTCAAAACACAGATCATCGAAGTCAATGAGAATCGACTTATAATGTTCTCGAACGTCTCCACCGCTTCCTTTCCTCTACCATTTCATAAATTGCTTCCCACTCCCGTCTCAGGATTGGTGGTCTCCAAATGTTGAATTTTTCACCCGGTTCCTCGTAAGCCATTACAACCCATGTCTTGTTTTTCGACCCGCCATACAATGCTTGCCCCAGCACTATTCTCTCGTCAACATCTCCTTCTCTCACGGCCTGAACAAGCTCATCTCTGTCTGGCGAGGGCAGGGTGTCAGCCCAGGTGAGGCCCCATATGACGATGAGAACCCGGAAAGAAGGAGGAACATAGCTGAGGATACGAGAATATGGAAAGGGCGGTTCAACTGTGCGCCATTCCAACGTCAATGTCTCTAAGAACGATAAGCTTGGTAGGGACTCCCAGAATGGTATCGCAGACTCTGTGCCCAGATCGAATTGCTCGCTTAGATCAAGATGTCGGAGATACGTGAAAAGAGGAGACCTCAGTTCAGAAATCAGGTTTTGAGGATTTACTGTAATGTATAGGGATGACAGCATGGGGATGTTGAGGGACCGGATAGCCAGGCTTGGGAGAGCATATCCTTTTGAAGGCCAGCGATAGAAGAGTTGCTGGATATTCGGACACTGACAAACACATTGGAGAAGATATGATGCAGAGAGTTTGTGGATTCTAGGGGCAACAGTAAGAATTCGTAGGAGGTTCCTAGCACGAAGTAGGCGTTCCGATGGCGGGGGCGAGCCAGAAAGGAATGCGGCTGTGATATCCTGAAACCTTTCTCCTTTTCGATATCCTATAACGAGGTGCCAGAAAAGTGCCGGGTCAGACCTGTTCATGAATTGTCAAGGCTGTACTAGTTCGCATAGGCTGACGGCGCCGTACCACATTTGAATCTCCTTCGACGTTAAGGATAATGATAACCGCGTCCCAGAATCAATCTCAGATGCCCATTCAATGATCATCCGTGCAATATCGATGGTAAGTCGTTCAAGTGACGGCAAAGATGTTGATTCTGCGCTTTGCGACATGATAGTAGGATGTAACCGAGAATAGCAATAGCGCCGAGTGTCAAAGGAATAATCTGTGGAGTCAGAAGCTGGTATTCGAGACCGCAAAATTTTTACGTGTTGATATCTTTTCCAGAAGAATGAATATTGCTCAATACAGGAAGAAGGGAGGAATCGCACTGCTGGGACAGCTGGGATGTTACATGGACGACGAGTTTTGGAGAACGAATACACCCAACTCAGGAAGCCTATGAAGTGAGTTAGCACAGGGGGTACGATAATTCAGGTACAATGTCTTGAAACATGGTATGAATGGTGAACGTGAGAAGCACCTTGGTATAACAGATTGCCTGTCTAGACCTTGTGAATGAAGAGAAATGAAGGCCGCTCTCCCTCGTTGGGTTGGAGGAAATTCTCCTTCTTCAGATTGTATATCGTGGATCACGATTGAAATGGCGGTTGGCAGGAGGTTGATACCCACGCAATTTCTTGAAGGCCCTTCTGCTTGCCAGTGGGCAGTTAATGCTTGTACTATTACGGGAATTAGCATCAGCCTACGAATAGTGCAGGATATGGGGAATACCCATAGTCTTCTTGGAGAGCTTAATCCCTCGACTGAATTCGAGATGTGTAATGGAGACAACCTTTCCTTAAAAACTACTATTGGATAAGCAGGGATGAATCAGGGCCGGCACGTGGAGGGGATCCCTGTCCTTCGCGCCAGCTACCATGGCAAGCGAATCAGCCAACACTGTTGTTGAATCGTCAACCCTCCCGAAGCGAGATAACGAGTTTTACTTCGATGATGCATTCGCGATCTTTCAAGTAGTTATTGTCCTCCCTCGTTGCAAAAATCAATAAGGCTAAACTATGTTAAGGTAGAAGATACTCTGTTCAGAGTTCGTGTAAGCTACTTCAAGGAATCTTCAATCCTGCACGACATGTTTTCGCTTCCACCGCCGACCGGTGAAGTGCAAGAAGGACAATCAGACGGTCATCCGATCGTCCTAAAGCATGACAAAGCTCAGGATTTCAAATTCCTGCTTGCAGTTTTAAGAGAGATTTATGAGTACGTTGCCCAGTTATACTCTGTTCTATCAGCATCGTAGATAACACCTCTACTCTAGTTGCGGTCGAAGACCACCTGGCTCCAAGGAGAACTGGGTGGCCGTCCTTCGCCTTGCACACAAGTACCTCATGCTCCATGTGGTCAAACCAGTAGCTCTTTCCGCTTTGTCCAATCCCAAAATTTTTCAACCAGCTGAAAAGCTTCAGCTTTGCGAAGAGCTTGATTTGGAATTAAGTTGGGCTGCAGACGCAATTATGGCCTATTTGGATCACTTCTCGACTTTCGACGAGGGTGTTCCCTTCAGAGAGCGGTTGGAATTGAAGAGAAGCTTTGATGAAAAGACATGGGAAATTATGATGTGGTGTCGAGAGAAAGATTTAATCCGTCGTAAGAAACATATCATTTCAGGTAAACTTGACTCGGAAACAGTGAAAGGATGGCTTCAATCAATGGAAGGCGAAGACGTGACCGACGAAAGACAATCAGAGTAACAAGAATGTAGACATAGTAGCCGCCTAATCCATCGTATGGGAACTTAAAAGCTATAGGACGAGGTATCAGTTTCAAGAGAGAGCTGCGCTTGAACAAGCGCTGTACAGCTTGCCTCAGTTCAAACTATCATGTCATCCAGCGTTGCTGTCGTTGTCGACCCACTCCCTATTGAACTCGTGTTTCATATCCTTGATTATGCTCTTAAAATCCATCCAGCTCCCAGTAGTAAATTGAAATTTTTGCTGCTTTCACGCCCAATTTATGACTGGTACGTTTTCTGGCGAGTTCGGGTTGTATTCGAGCTTACAAATTCGTATATTCACCAGGATGCTACCGCGGCTTTATAATACGCTTGACTTGAAGCCAGCATTGTTGACGCCGAGGCCTTCACCCCTTCCCTCCGATAGGACATTGCTACACTCATCCACACCACGGTCCTCGCTTCTTTACACACGTCGTCTCATCTCACGACTATGCGCTGTACCCTTCCCTTTTGCTCCATTTTCCAATCTGTCTCATTTGTCCCTTTGGGGTCGACACCACTTGCACAACGAGACTCATGGACCTTCGCAGGCGCGTGAAATTGTTATGTTGCCGCTCGAAGAGCTTGTTGTTTGGGAATCAACAGACAATGAAGCTCTTTTAAAATGTCTCTCAGACAAGAGCACGATATGGAAGACCCTCGAACGGCTATGCTGTTATACTCGCGCGGGTGTACTTGCTCCTCATGAGGGATGGATGCATTGCCCGAATCTAGCTCAAGTCTTTGTTCTTTGCGATGCCTTATTCACGTTTATTCGGAATGTTGGACCTACTATTTCTTTGCCATCCTTGGAGTTCCGGTCTTTCATCATCTCACCTCTGTCGAGATTCCGTAACAACCAAATTTCAGCGCTACAAGATGCCTTGGGCCACATTCGGAGGAGGGACAGGAGGATTATGGTGCTTTATCATCCCCCAGACCATTTATTTTCATATCCCCAATCGTTTTGGGTTAATCAGGGTAACGTGTGGATGTTTGCACTGGAGCAGATTGAGAAGAATGTGGATGGCCCAGTGAGTCTCTCTCCATTTCATATGTTAAGATGTACAGCATTCAATGGTTTAGATGGCCCCCGTCCTTATTACAGACACTATACCTATGGAGGTTGAGGTTCAGTAGGCTACTTTTGTATAAGGATGCAGTACGCCGAGTCGGGAATAAACGAGTGAGCATCGGCGCAGTAGAAGGCTTTCATGTATAATAGGGAACTATCAATGACTTTAACGAGGGAGTGAATGATGAATGCGTGAAGCGCCCTGTCACAACAGCTTGCCTCGGCACCTCATCACAACGGTGGAAAGTATAACAAATATGGGATCAGTTTCTTCGGGGGAGCCACTTCCTTTTGAAATTATCTTTGCTATTCTTGATTTTGCTCTCCAATCCTCTTCTTCAACACGCGGTGGTAGGCTTCGATTTTTGCTGTTATCTCGGCCTATATACGCCTGGTCAGTGATCTATCGACGTTTCCACCATGTACAATCGGCTAATGCTCATTCCAGGATTTTACCACAACTATATTTTTCTCTCGATTTGGCTGTAGAAAACACGACGAACGATCGGTCTCATTTCATCGATAGGACTGCTCTTCTAGCAACTGCTCAGCCTTCATCCCTCCTCTTCACTCGCCGTCTTATAGTTCGCGTATCTGTCAAACCTTTCACATTTTCTCCTTTCTCCCAATTGTCTTACCTTTCCTTGTGGGGTCACAATTGCCTGGGCAAAGGGACTAGCGGACGCAGAGAAGCACAAGCGATCGTCATGTTACCTCTCGAGGAGTTATTTGTCTGGGAGGAGGATGACAATAAAATTCTTTTAAGCGAGCTTTCTGCACTTTCGACAGTCTGGAGGACCTTGCAGAGATTTGGCTGTGCCGCAGAATCAAGCCGCGCTGAGGACCGTCCAGATACCGGGTGGCTCAAATGTTCCAATCTGGTCCAGGTTCTTGTTCTGTTTGTCAATATCAATTGGTTCGCGCAGACAGCAAAGCGGGGAATCACATTGCCCACTTCACCCACATTTCGGACGTTAACTATCTCACCTTATGCACTGATTGGTCCACTTCCCATAGCGTCTCAGGATACTTTAGGAGAACGGGTTAAGGATCGGAGGATGGTTGTTCTTCGCAATCGTCCGCAACATTTGTTCGATTATCCTCAGTCATTCTGGGTGAATCATTCTGCAATGTGGAATACACTGCTAAGAGAGGTCGAAAGTAATCGAAAAGTCAATGTTAGTTGGACCGCTTCTTATTTCCACCTTTTCAAGGCTTCATAGCTCATTGCTTTATTGATGTAGGAAATGACGGTAATAGAAGAACTTCCATGGTCTAATGTGGACGATTGTTATCGATTCTCGTTGCCTCAATGAGAGCTCTGGATCATCTTAAAATAATGTAGAGCAGACTAAAGTATTGATCTTATTGTGAGAATGCTGCCTTATTACACGGAGTTTGTTTGGCATCACGCTAAAGAGGACTTAGGGACAAACTTGAAAAAGTCATCTCGCCATCTGAACCTATTCCCTCGCATGCGTTACAAGTTTAGAGGAAAAGCCGACTAATCATAGACTGTCGATTTTATTAGGGATACCTCTTCGAAGGAGAATTCACAGACGGTAATGGAATTGCTTACCTCGAAATCGAAAGTCAAGTCATGGAAGATGGTCCAGAACGGTAATGGTCTAGGGAAGGGCAGTTAACAACAGTCATTTAACTATGTTCAGACTTGGAACAAACCGTCAGCGAAGGTTGTCCCGCCACAACTGCTTCAGCCGCGCCCCATAAGGTGGATTGCGCCTCCCAAAAATGAGGAGCAGAGCATGTTAGACCAAAATTTTCTTTGATGTTCTTTACAAGTACGACGCGATAGTCATTGAGCGGCTTGAAAGTCTCCTGGTTTGTAGTGAATGTATGTGGATTCGTGGTTCCAAGTCCTGGGACAACTAGGAAGCATAGAAAATGATCTCTATTTAAGAAATATTTGACCTGTTTGACCGAAAATCTCAAAAATGGGCGGATCCCGCTGTAAACCAAAATATGGCTAAGATTTTTGCCAACTTTCAGGCACTGAAAGTCTTCCTCAGGCCAGTTCTCAAATGACCCAAATCTTCGGAGGGTTCTAGCGAGTGTGCACTCGGCTGAGAAAGCTTTGAGAAATTCGGAACGTTCAGTTTGAGTCCAGATGATTAGCTCTTCCAACGCAAGGCTCGGAATTGCTTGAGCTTCTGGGTGACGGAGCCCTTGGGGACCCCACATAGACAGATGGGTGAGTTTAGAGAACGGGGCAAAAGTGTTAGCTTTATCCAAAGTGTGATAATAGCCTGTATTGAGCCTGCGAATGAAGAGAAGTGAAGCTGGATCTGCAGTTGCCAATAGTTTTTTGCGATCGACATCGTTTAGACTGCCTTCCCGAGTTCCGAATTGTAAGCTGTGGTATAACTGAGGCAGCATCCTAGTATAATAATTGAGTTAGAGAAAGCGGTTGAGTACGTGTATGGAAACATACCAGTTATGGATACTTTTCGAGATGGATAGCAAGGGAACATTGGCTGCCTTGGAAGGGTTTTCCCTGAGAACATATTCCAGAATAGAGAATATAACTTCTCGTGGGAGCTCAGGGAGCATATAGGCGGAAGACATTCTTCAGAGAAGGTAGCCAGATGAACAGTTGAGCTGGTGTACAATTGGAACGCAAGGAAGAGAGCCAGCGGCGCTTACACTTACTGCCCTTGAACCTTACCATCAACTCACGTACACAAAAGCCCTCCGTGTCAAAAGTTTCGATTTCTGCACCATCCCACTGCTGCCTGTCGGAATGAATTCTAATTCAGCATGGACTGAAGCATTCATGTCTTCCACCGAGTGAGGTCCGTGGTTTCACGTCGTCCAGTCCTGGTTCTCTCTAACATGTTTTCAGAGACCGCCATACTACCACGGCTTAGAATCTCAACTCGTTTAGAGCTATCTAAGCACCCCTACTGGCCCAATATCCAGGAACCCTGTCTGCCTGGTCAACTTCCATAATACCTCTCCAAAGCGCATTGTGAAAACCTTCTGTTCTACGTCTTGGGTGAATTGAACTCTTCGAGAAGAGCTGGGGTTTCTCATAGTCAACAACCGCGACTGAATTGAGCTCCCTCAGAACGACTTTGCGTGCTGAGCAGAGCAAATGCATATAGAGGAACGGGACAATGAGGGTACATCCACCGACTCCATCAACTTCAGTTTGTTCACTAGTATTCTTGTTGGCCGATTAGATCCCGTCGCTGCTCTGGGGAGCGATTAAAACGTAGTGTCATCCAATATGTATATTATTGGGCCTCCATATCCGCCGACCGGTCCATGACCTTCTCCAACACTCAAGAATTCCTTCGTAGCTATGGCTCTGCGTGCTTTCTTCATCCTTAATCCCTCCCAATGAATGATCACCTCGTTTCACATCTGTCGCAACGTCCCAAAACTCAGATCAGCTGCCCTTCACATAACAGCTTTCTCACAAACATTTCTCTCCTCCCTCTTTGGAATTCGAGGAACAAGCTGTGTTTTCGTGTATGTATGCATCCTCTTTCTCCTCCGATTCCGGGAACACTGCCACCTGTTTAGCATGTTCCTCTTGTCACAGCTGTAAGTCTCAACGCTCGGAAGGGAGAAGGCCCATGTGATATCTCAAGTTGAGATGCAGTTGGATAGCAAGACTAAATTCTCCAAGTCATTCTTTATTTTGGCCAATGAGACCGTGATACGGGCAGTCACGCATTTATGGTGGCGACTCGCAAGGGTGGTCGAATGTGGGAATCCCAGAGTCAGTTGCTCCATTTGCTGCTGTTTTGCTCACCGTTGACAATTTTGGAATGCAGAACCCAACTCCCATGGTTTTATACCCCAATGATGGATTCACTACAATTGTTATAAAATGTTCTTCCCGTCTCTTTCATCTGTACCTATTTTACGACCTTTCCCAGTACATATTTTGGCTGGGAGTTTTGAGATCGACTGTCTTTTGCCTACAAGACGATAGCGTTAGTTTTCAAGGAAAATCTTTTTCGCCTGTCCTTCTAATACAAAATACGAGGAATCGAAAAGTCGATGTTGGTTGGAATCGCTTCTTTCTTTCGCCTCGTCAACGCCTCACAGCTTACTCCTTCATTGATGTAGGAAATGGCAGTTGTGGAAGAACTTCCATGGTCTGATATAAATTCCCATTGGCAAAGGAGAGCTCTTGATCATCTTAACATAATGTAGAGCAGACTAAACTATTGATTTTATTGTGAGAATAATGCCATATTATACAGAGTTCGTTTGACATAGTGCTACCGAAAAGTATCAAACGAAATAAAAAACTCGTCTCGGCATCTAGCTTACACGGATAGAGGAAGAGGGATACCCCGTCGAAGGAAAATCATGGACGGCTGTACATCTGAGTAGGTCAAAGCCCAAAATCATAGGTCGAGTCATGGAAGATGGTCTAAAACGGTAATGGTCTAAGGAAGAGCAGTTAATACAAGTTATTGAACTGTGTCCAGACTTGGAACAGACCTTCTGCGAAAGTCGTTGCGCAACCGCTGCTTCAGCTGAGTTCCATAAGGTGGACTGTGCTTCCCAAAAATGAGGGGCAATACATGTTAGACCGAAATCATCTGCGACATTCTTCACAGCTACAACGCGCGGATCGTTGAGCGGCTGGAAGGCCTGTTGTATCGTCTCGAATACACCTGCATCTCTGTTTCCAAATCCTGGGACAACGAGGATGAATTGAAAATGCTCTCTTTTCAAGAAATCACGAATGTGAGATGTTGAAAATTTCAAAAAGGAGCGGCTCCCGCTGTAAATCAGAATATGGCTAAGATTTTTGCCAACTTTCAAGTACTCAAAGTCTTCTTCTGACCATATATCAAAAGACCCGAATCTTCGGAGAGTTCGGGCTAGAGTACACTCAGCGGAGAAGGATTTGAGGAGTTGGGTACGTTCTGTTTGAGTCCAAATGATCAGCTCTTCCAACGCAAGGGTCGGAATTGCTTGAGCTTCTGGATAACGGAGGCCTTGGGGGCCCCACATAGTCAAGTGGGTGAGTTTAGAGAACGGCGCAAATGTATTGGATATGTCCAAATACTGGCAATTGCCCGTCTTGAGCTTGCGAATCAAGAGAAGTGAAGCAGGATTTGCAGACGCCAATAGTCTTTTGTGATCGACATCATTTGGACTGCCTTCCCGAGTTCCGAATTGTAACGTGTGGTAGAATTGAGGTAGCATCCTAGTACAGGAATTGAGTGATAGGAAATGATTTAGTACGTGAATGGCAGCACACCATTTGTATATACTTTTCGAGACGCGTAGTAAGGGAACATTGACAGCCTTGGCAGGGTTTTCCCTCAGAATAAATTCCAGAATATAGAATATCAATTCTTGTGGGAGTTCAGGGAGCAAGCGGGCGGAGGACATTCTTCAGAGAAGGAAGCCAGACGATCGCTTGAGCTGATGTACTATGGGGAATGCAAGGAAGAGAGCCGACCAGCGCTTAACGTTACAGTCCTTGAATCCGACCATCAACTCACGTGTACAAAAAACCCTGCTTTTCCAAAGTTTCGACTTCTGCGCCACCCCACTGCTGCCTGTCGGAATGAATTCTCATTGCGTAAGGACCGAAGACAATACTGTGCCTTTCACAGAATGAGGTCCGTACCGTCGCGTCGTCTACCCCCAGCTCTCACTGACATGTTTTCAGGCCCGGTCATTCTGGAACGGTTTCAAATCCCAGCACTTTTTGAGAAGGAAATATCGTAGCACCTCCTGCTGGCCAAATATCCATCAACCCTTTCCCTCTTGTCAGCTGCATAAACCCTCTCCAAAGGGCATTGTGGGGGGTGCTCTGTGCTATTTCTCGGGCGAATTGGACTTTTCGAGAAAATTTAAGCGTTTCTCACCGTGAAGGACCACGACTGAACCGACCTCAGAATGGCATTGCATCCTCAGCAGAGCAAACGGGAATAAGGGAACAAGACACTAGAGTAAGTCCATCAAATCCGTCGAGTTCAGTTTGTTCACGACTATCCTAGCGTACCGATTCGACTCCCTCGCTGCTCTGGAGAACGATACAAACGTGGCGCGATCCAATATGTATATTATCGCACCCTATACGGTCCTCATGTCCGTTTCCAACACTCGACATGTCCTTCATAGCTATGGCTCCGTGCCTGCTTTCTTCTCCTTCAATCCCTCCTGCAGAACGATCCCCTCGCTTCATATCTGTCTCGTGGTCCCGAAACTCATCTCAGCAGCCCTCCATCGAACAGCTTCTCACACATTTCTCTCCTCCCTCTTTGGAATTCGAGGAGCACGCTGTATTTCTCCTGGAGCCATGCCTCAACTCTCTCGTCCGCTTCCAGGAACAGCGCCGCCCGATTAGCACGTCCCTTTTGCCGTTACGGCTGGCTATCTAGACACATCTCAACTCGAGGTGGAGTTGGAAGCTAGATGCGACTGTTATATATGCAGTCATGCATTAATAAAGGAGATACTCAAACCTAGCCGATTGCAGGAATCGCAGAGCCAGTCAGTCCTTTCGCTCCTGTTCAGCTCATTGCTGACAATGTTTGAATGTAGAGCCCCACTCCCATAGTTTTGTACCGCTCAGGCTGTATTCATCCCAATTGTTATCATATGGTCTTTCCGTCGCTCTTATCTGTACATATTTTACGATCTTCCCTTGAACATATTTACTGGGAACTGCTTAGATTCACTGTCTGTTCACTACAAGGTGGTAGCCTTGGTTTGCAACAAAAACCTTTACGCTTACAGATCCAACGGACACTGTACATTATGGACCTTTCTCTTTTGGGAGCATCCTATTCTAACACCCGGACGACCTAATACCACGAACGTAGCTAGTTCTTCCCAGTTTTTGAACTCGCGAGGCATTTTAGCTGGACGTTCTCGGCCTGCGCGCATTGTGCTCCAACTTACTATTTCACCAGGAAGCGCGAGATATTTCCTGACGAGCTATACTTTTCTGGAATCGAAAAAAATCAGACTATTTATCTGTGCTTTTTTACTGTACCCTGAATTGGGTGACCGTTTCCTTCGATGAGAACTTCTTCAAGGTGCTGTTATTCGCTCTGGAAATCCGGCACGGCCTCAACATTCACAACACTCACCCATCATTCAGGGTTTTCGGTCAGTTGTGCCTTTACAGCTTCAAACTCCATCCGCTCTCGGCGATCGCTAGGCTCGATTTGGTCCAAGCTTACGATCTTGTGTCGTTGCTCCCTTTTCATTGGGAACCCTGTATCCAGCTAGCCTTAACGACGTGAAATTAAAGGCACCTCGTGTTAGAAGAGTTATCGTTCTTGCGCTCAGTACCTTCACCTTCAGCCCTCACAAAAGCTCGTCTGGGATAGAAATTTGCTCCGAGAGGAGCAATTTGAAGAGCGTATATGGGACAATCAAAGGCCGAACATCCGTGCATTTTGGACAACACGCTTGTTGCTTGAGGCCAACTGCCAAGGGAAATTGCGTTTCTGACGTCACTGTTCTGATGTTCTGCGGAATATCATCTTATTGTATTCCATTCCCACCAATTTGAGACATTTCAACGTTTTTATTGTGTTAAAAGGTCTGATCAAGGGCCCTTGAACATGGACAACCCTCAGTTTATGCAGGCTATGCATCAACCCCTTTCCATCTGCCCAACCCTTATCATCATGAATAAGACTACAATAGGTGCTCAGCTCTTGTCCCATTGGATGAAGTTGAGAAACTCTTCTTCTTATAATAGCACCCTTTTTAGCGTTATTGTCCGGTTACTGAAGGGATCGCTCTCTATTGTGTTTCTGCCTCAACGCCACAAGTCCTCATTTCCTGGAAATCCTTTGTCCTTTTCATTTACTTTCCGAATTATTTGAACACCTGAGACATTGCAGAGACACGAAAATTGTATAAAAGAAGTCCGAGCAAGGCAGAGAAAACTCAAGCTCCTCCTCAGCTACACACCCAAACAAGTCTTCACTTCACTCCTACCATCTCTTCAATGGACTCCTTCGTCAACTTCTTCTTCGGCACCTCTACTGAGGACGTTGTTATTGACACTCCCGTCGATGCTGACGGTGGAGGAACTGGCACGTGAGTGTTTTTCCCTGGACTTGTTTTCAACCATAGAATGCTGACCTTTTTTTATAGATCCGGATACTGCGTTGTTGCTTGATTTCAAACCAGAACCCGTTCCATCAGTACTGATAGGTATTGAACTCTCACTCGTTTTACTTCGCCGGTCCTCATCACCTACATCAGGTCCAGCGCCTGTCACACAGTGACCACCACTCTTCTCGCTGGAGCATTTTTTTTCGCTTTCCCATTGCTGGGCCATGTGTTGTTTTATCACTGGGTTTTTAGTCCGCCTTTTTCCTCCTTCATTGATTTTGAGGGCTAGTAAGGGCGTGAAGTATCATTATTACCACAATCTCGCGCACATACACACACAAACATTTGTACCACATTTTTGTTTTCCATCAATGCATTGCCCCTGTTCAACGCAAAATGGTTTCCTTGTATGGCTTAGTAAATATTTGAGCTGATCTGGAATTATTTCACACCTCGTTCATCGTCTCCGATGTTCGCGAATTGGGTCGTAACCCTCTTGGATCACATTTCAAGCATAAAATTTCCTCTCCTTCGTCTTCCAGCCCAATATGTACAATGTATGCATCACCCTACTGCCAGGAATTCCTAAACATCGGAGTTGGTCACTACAAGTTCTTGCGTGACCGACCTGATTTGTTGGAGGGGTTTAGCGCAAGTCGTTAGATACGATTTGGTGTGCTGGGAAATTTCCTCGTTAATCCTTAATTTTTGGCTACTTTCTCTGTCCTGATATACTTGTAGGTATAATAGATCCTATATATACTGTACATCAGGGCAGAGGAAGTAGCTCCAATAATAAGGAATAACGAAACAATTTCTCCCCGAACCCACCCTCCGTAAGTGCCTGTTTTGAGGCTCACTCGAGACCCCGATACATTTCCCTGGTTGGCCACCAAACGAAAGAAAGAATTAAATTACGACTTAAATGGGGAATGAGTTGACTGTAATGCAAAATGTCTTTAACCAAGTTCAGCAGCTTTTCCAACGCCACTGTTAGGTACGTTTGGTGAATTCGGATGAAGCTATAGAATTCGTATTACAATATGAGGACTAGATCGTTGTAATGGTAGCGGACCGAGCATTTCAGGCCCCTAAGTCATGTTACCAAGTACTCCATGAAGCTTACTCACCCGATCTTCTTCCAACAACAACGTTATAACTTGCCCAGTCGCATTTCTGGGAGTGATACCCTGAATCTGAGACTCTGCTTCCCACCAAGAACCGCCATCAGTACCAATCTTGGGAATGGGTCTATCAAATCCAACATATTTACCAACTTTGATGTTGCAAAATGGACATTTCCAACCTGTAAAAAGAGAAGCACCGAAACATTCGCCGCAAGCAGGGTGATTACATGGCCGAGCTATGCACGTTGAGGTGCGTTCTATGTGACGAGCACAGTTGGGCGGGGATTTCGGGTTGATTATTTCATTGGAAGAAACATAATCCGTTTGATGAACAGACTGCACATGGCCGAAGTGACCAGTGGGCTGGACTGTCAAAAGATGCTCGTCATATACAGTAAACCAAGGGTAGTCAAGCGCTTTATACACTGAAATGATGAGAACGATGTGATAGGTGAAACTGGGAGTAAGGTCAACACACAGGCTGGCGTGACCGGTGTCAATGGACAGACAACCCCTGTAATCATCTGAGGGGAGATTATTATAAGGCAAGCTAAGGACCTAAGGGATGCGGGAGGAATATTACCTCCCAAGCAGCTGTAGAAACTGTATGAATGTAAACGCGCGCCGCATTATCTTCGTCGTATACTTCAGGTGAACGCGTGTCGAAGTAGATCTTCTGTTCAATTTTCCCACCGACTGCAAGGCCCATTCTAGGTTCTTGGGGCAGAGAACCTGCAATAGGTCAAAAGTCAGGCACCAAGAGATCATAAAATGGAGCTGACAGCCAATATTACGAATGAGATAACTTGACCACAGATCCAAGGTACTGCCTTCCCGAATATTATAATCTATTTATATATCCGTCATTCATCCTGAGGTCACAAATTATTACCCTGACCCTTGATTGCCTTGCGATGTTCAAGGGTATTTCCCCTGAAGGATAAGCGTTGGTGTACGGGAGGAACTCCAGTTTTCACTTGAATATTCAACATGATCATGTGAACCGTATCGAAAGGATCTGCAACCAGAGCCAAAGTGTCTTCGCTCATAATGTTTACGAAAATTTGCATGCTAGGCCGCACGATCAGATATAGTCGACTCTCGCCTTGGATCTCATAATCTAATTGCATCACATATTCCATCACAGAAGACTCAATATCACAAACGTACCAGACAAAGCCTTTTCATTTTCAAGGATCATTGAGCCAAGGATTAACTGCTGGTCGGAAAGAGGAATACAGTCCATAATTTCAATCAAGGATTTAACTTGACCAATAGTATATGATCTTTCGACGATAAAATGGAAGACTCCCCTTTTGACATTTTCAACAGAAATGCGAATCGAAGAAGAGCCCGGTTTTGGAAGTGGCGGAAGTTCGCGATAGGAAATGTTAAGAATGGGATTCGGCGTGACAAAACGAACAACATCGCGTAGCATGTCCAGGGACTTGATGCATCTACGGAAGCAGGTGTGTTAGGTCGATGCATATGGAATAGGTAAAAGCGAAACGAACACAGATTCCATCAACAATACTTCCCCAGGCTGAATGTTGAGGGAACTAGGACTTTTGTCTAATGTTACCTCTTGACCATTGTGGCGAAAGGTCACAACCCCCGACAGGGAAGGAAAAACATCGATTTGAATCCCTCCAGCTGCAGTATTAGTTAGTTGTTCTTCGATGGTATATCCTTGACCAAGCGGCATGGCTACAAACTGTAAAATAGGTTAGGATTTCACTCGATTAGAATGACATGAAGGATCAACGCAAGCTCACTTGACGAATTACACCTGGTTCAGTGGCAATGCCGTCGAGCCAAGGTTGCTTCCCGCCAACAACGTAGTCTTGGACACCTTTGGGAGGGGCCTCATCCTGTTTACTCCCAGTAATTGCATTGATTCCTGGAAGGGAATAATTTGAGTTTGGGAAGTACTAGTTATACCGGTAACACACCACCAACAGAAATCTTAATCGCACAGGTGTTGATATCACATTCAGTATGCAAATCAACTGGAGATATCCCCATCCACATCGCTTCTCGTTGGAAGAGAGGCTGGTTAGTGATGCTTAGAGCTTGAAGATACAATGAGAAGCAAAAGCTACCATAATGTATCCCGCACGCTGCGCAATATAGTCGGGAATGGAAGAGGCATAATTCTGTGCCTTCACGAGTGGAAATGTTCCTAAGCCCTAAAATTTAAATCTTACGTCAGTAGGAAGGAGATGCCGAATATCACGTACTGGAGGAAGGGCATAGTTGGTTGCGTCATCTGGTACACGAAGCGTCCTGTTGAATTGGATCTCAGCTGGTCCGACAGTAATTGAAGAGCTTTCCACATCTATAGCATAACTGTCCTCGAAATTCTGCGTTGTTGTTGAGGAGGCCATCGAGCTGCTGTAGGCTTTCGCTTGAGGTGAAAGAGCAACGGCACGACGATATCTTTTGTACCAAGAGACTAGCAGCTCATTGCTAAATAGCCAGGATAATGAGTATAGTACAAGATAATCGTCACTTTGAAAATTTTTGCAAGAACTCACGTGTTAATTTTCAACCCGCTCGACTCTGCAGGGTTGTAGTTAGAGGGTCCATCTGTGACAATCGGAGCAATCGTGCTAGCCAGTGATACGGATAAGTTGTCTTCGGAGATTTTTGGCTTGTATGCGGGACAAGAAATCTGTAGCATAAACGTACGGGGCGCTAGCTCCATAAGGGGCTGAATCAGAGGCGCTAGGTTGACGAAGGGAGTGTCTGATGGCAAATCAGCAATGACTGTGGTCTTGATTGGGCCATTCAGTGTCAGACGTTCGACATTGAGCGTAGTAGAAACAAGCGATTCCATCACGAAGGCGGATTGATGATGGTGAGAACTAAGCTGTTGAAGAGACAGCGCTCATCATGCCGGAAGGTGGGATTGTCATCACACGACTTTAAGTAATTTTACTGAAGGGAGTGAATTCCGCCAAAATTCCATAATGCTGTAATTTGAGCTTGAAGGCATCGTTGTCATGAATCAACAGTGGGCTGGGCTCCTTGGCAAGCGGTTGATCACATTGCGAACTGAACAACGCTGAGGCTCCCGACGCAGTGAATAAACTGAAATCGGAGGATCCATTCGAAATCAGCTTCAAGACTACCCTGCTCGTCAACTCTTCCTCACCGTAAAGGAGTCCCACGTTGTCAATCAACAAAAATCTCTCAACTTTCGTTTTTTTTAGTTCTTTATGCAAAGCAGTGTAAGCCTGACACCTCCATGATAGGTAATAGGGTCCGAGTAGGAAATGCTGAGAGGTATCGTCTGCGATTACTGTCCTTTTATGACCATAAGTCAACCTAATCTCTATCCAGGGGCAATGAAATTCGGTATAAACCCAATCCTATAAACCGGGCACAACAATCAAAGTTGCTTCTGAAGTCCATGTTTCGTTTGGGTGCTATTCAATTCTGTTAAGCAGCTAGCATGGCATCCGCAATCGTTTCCATTCTTCCCCCAGAATACTGGAAAGCTCTAACATGTGGTGGTCATTATCCTTTCCCCAGTTCAGCCTTGCCGCTTGTACCATGGCCTATATTCCATTGAAGTGATTATCTAACTTCAACGCCTGGCCAATGAAAGTCAGCCCCCTATTAAACTCAGACCTAGCCCTTAACCTTTGATGAAAATATAGTCGTAAAAGTACAGTAATCGTTCTGACTGGTCCTGAAGCATCATCTGGAGAGTGGCTGAATTCCCCACAGAGAATGCCTATTTTGTAGTGGCATCTCAGGCCTTCGAATTTCATCGTGCTAATTAGCAAATTAACAACTAGTTAATTGCACATGCGAAATTCTGCAGCCCATTTCCACACACCCTACGAGAATACTCTGGAGATAGAAAATCGATCTCGGGGGTTCCCTCAGTTTCTGACGCAGTCGATAACACTCCCATTTTGGCCCTCGGATATATCAAGATAGAAAGAGGAGTAAACACACCTTCCGCACAATGTGTGAGGGCTTTCGAGATTCTGGCCAAAGAGTCATGTGGCGGAAGGATGCGGCTGCCCTCCACATTCAACAACGCCGAAGTGCTTTCCCTCGAAAAATATCACATTGAATTAAGTATAGGATTTTACATAGATAAGCAGGCAACGAAGCACGCGGTATGAAGGAATGGGTATTACTCGATATGCCAAAAACACAAACCCAGAGAAACGACTACGCTAACTTATCACCTCCATCGCAAAATCATAACGGATGTCTTTATCGAGCAGCGGCAACAGCGTTGGCAGAATCAACAACGGACGCAACGTCGGTGACACCAGCCTTGGGGCATCCCAGCGCTCGCCCTTCAAGATGTCTTAGAGCCCTCGAGACTTTGCTCATACGCCTATGAGAGTTGATGGTGGCATATGTACGACGTTCCATCAGGAGACCGGGAAGAGCACGCGCTTGATTGCCGAAGCATTTCTTGAAGAGGTCGAATTTCTTGGTGAAGAGGTTGAAGTCCTTGCCAACATCAAAGATACCGAAAAGAGACCCTTCGACACCGGCGTTGACATCAAGTTGAGCAAAGGTATCAAAGCAGCCACCGAAGCCAGCCTATTTGCAAGATGTTAGAAAGCAGCTGATGGTAAAGATGAGATGACTAACAGAGGCGGTAGTCTGGACCTGACGACTATCAATGCGAGCAACGCGAGCAGGACCGGCACGCTTTTTGCCGCTTGTTGTATTGACAGTAGCGCTTGCTTCGGCGTTAGCGTTGAGAGTGAGGACGGCATGGGCAGAAGCGTCAAGGTTGATAAAAGCGTCAGCCTTCGCTGCGCCGCCGATGGCGTCGATACCGAATGTCAAAGCTGGGATGATATGAGCCTCAACCTCGCCACGAGCAGCAACACTGGGGGAAGCAGAGAGCTTCAATGCTAGGCAGATAATGAGAAAACATAAAAGCCTGGAACGCAAGAGAAAGCTCACGAGTGTCACCAATAGAAAAGGTTCCGACCTTGTCACCATTTTTCGGAGGGAAAATAGCTTGTACATTGTCGATCTTGAAGAGGAAGATAAGTTCGGAGCTCAGGAGTTATTGTAATGTTGGCTGACCTTGTATGAAACACCAACGTTGACGTCGACATTCAAATCCAACGTCGCCAAAGCCTGACCGTCGATCTTGAAGGCAGGGCCAACAGTGATGATACCAGGGATGCTGAAGCCAGGGACACCAATTGGTGGAGCAATTTGCTTCTTGCCAGAGTCAAGAGTTCCCTAAGTGCAACGGTGAATCGGATATACAGAATTATTGAGCAGAATACTTACAGAGACGGAGGCCTTGAGGTCAATGCTCGAGTTAATCTCTCCATTCATGGTCGTAGTGAGAACGAAGTCGGTGAACTTGGCTATACCATACCGTAAGAATCGAATAACCCTCAAGAAACAAAAAGAAAACTCACGAGGAGCAATGGTTCCTGCAGCAGCGACGGCAACGGTGACGACTACTTGGGCTACAAACGTTGTTGAGAAGAGTCTACTTCAAGAGTAGACTTGATATCTCACCATTGGCATTCATATCAACAGTCAGGCCAGCGGAGCGTCCGGGACATGTTACCTTCTGATTCAAGAGATTAAACTTCTTGTTGATGGCCAGTGGAGGCAAGGTCTGAGACTGAGAGACATCGATCTTGTTGTCGACGACAGCATTGACAGCAGATTTTCCGGCGTCGATGGCGGCGCCGCCTACGAGGTTCACTTAATACTATACAGCACCAGAAAATGGCAACTTACCTGCATCAACAACGGCACTCCCAGCATCAGCAACGGCATTCCCAGCATCCTTGGCCACTATAGAAATATGAGACGGACACTCATGGGACCAGAAAGAGAACACACAATCTACAGCACCACCAATGATGTCGATACGGCGCGTGAGATCACGGCGGCGAGCATCGCTGGATTGACCAACATCAATATCCCCTTTGGCACCCTGGAAATTGGCACCTCGTAGAGCAAAGTTGATTGTTCCCTTGCTTGTATCGATGGCGGCGAAGTCGGTATCGATAGCTACACCGCGAACTTGTGGAGGAGCACCGGCTCTGCGAACGAGACGACGAGCGATGTCTTGAGGGACGGTTTGGTCCTCAGATATCCAAGCTCTTCCAATTCGTCCAAAGGCATTTTGACCACACTAATCCATTCTGGTTTAGAAACACTGACAACTAAGGAAAAATTGAGATGCCTACGTTCTCGGGAAGGCGAACAACCTTGCCCTCAGCTCCTCCGTCGAGGAGGTGATTGCATTTCTCCGAGTCTTCAGACTTGCATACAATGCGAATATCTTGCGCAAGTTTATCAGGGGAACATCCCATAATTTCCCAGTCCGCAGCCTTTAAAAAGGTCGTTTTCAGGCTCGGAACAAAAGCTTTTAGCACGAGTTGCTCACCTGGGTAATATCTGTGATCAAAGCCTTGTTGTCAGACCACTAAAATTGGAAATTTTGAGAACCAGATCAGTCCAGTAATCCACCGATACACACTATTTTGACCGAACCAGAAGCCGCTTGTCCATCAGAATCAGGTAGGTCGTAAGAACAGCTGCCTTCCAGGCAGGGCTTTGACCAGTCATTCAACGCGTTTGTGGCAGTAAGGAGACAGGCGAGTAAAACGAACGAGCGTGCGGCGAAAGCCATAATGAGCCCTAGATCTCAGAACTGGACTTTGTTGTGATGAAAAGGAAACGACTGAGAGAAGTGCTAGCACTTAAACAGTCAATAAACGAGGGAAAGATAAAAGAAAGAAGAGATAAGACGTTGAGGCCCGAACGAAAATGAGGACTCGGAAGCCAGACTTGCCAATCCCTTCCCTTTATAAAGGGGAAACGGGGACCAATATGATTGGAGAACTGTCATTCTTTGTTGCGACACCTTGGCGTTTCCAAATAGCTCAGCTGGATGTTTGTCATTGCATGTGCTAATGCAGAGCTTAAAGACCGAGACACGGGTGCCAAGCCCAAGTTTGGCTGTACAATCTGGTTGTGCGTTGGAAACCGTTCATCTACGTCCAAATCCGCAAGGCGAAACTCAAAAGTTATCAGAGCGGACCAGGGTTCAACGAGCTGCTGGTAAGCATAAGGGGCAACGAATTATGTGACCATCGAGATCTATGCACAGACACGGAGATGGATGCGAAAAGTCAAAAACGGGGGAAGTCCTAGGCTATTACGGGCCAAAGAACAGACAAGAGCGGGAATTCGTAGGCCAGTTGCCAGAAGTTAGCAGAGTAGCGTGGTACAGATACGAATGCCACATACTAGCAGCAAATTTGAGAAGAACTCACAGCGACGAACCTATAGCTACAGCAAGCGATGGCTTATTTATGTGGGGCGGCAGAGGAGAGAAAGACGATCGAGACTGGCAGAACCAGTCTAGCGACTATGCAAGTGTACAATTCGTCTGAAGAACTCCGATATCGTCCTCCAGGGCGACCTTATTGGAAGGATTTGTACTTGTGATCATCTACTTATTTGTTGATGCATTTCTCCGCGGTGCTGGCCCAACTGAGGTGGAAGTCAAGCCATCAATGTTAGTCTCTGCCGTCTTGTAACTTGTCTGTTAGTTTACCGAATTATCTCTTAACCTTCTCCCAAACTTAGGCTTTGCCTTTATATTCATAGGGGAGAGTCCGGCATGGGGGTTGTGGGCACACAAGGACAACCAGTGATAGGTTACATGAGCGATGCGGCAGATGGGAAGAAAGATGCAGAACCTGTCTGTGATTATATTGTTGTAGGTGGCCTCATCACAATTCCTCTCAAGAATTTCGATGTGGTCTTCCAGGGCTTTCTTACCGGATGAGCTTGTACTTGTAATAATCCAGTCATTTGTTGACCGCCAGCAATTCTCCACTACGCTGACTCAACTAAGGTGGAAGTTGAATAATCAATGTCGATCCCTGCCAACCCTTGAAATTCCTTTTTAGCTTATCATATTTTCTCTTACCCTTTTCCCCAAATTTAACGTCACCCTTGATATCCATCGTGGAGGCCTGCGGTTGTCGGGCGCAGGGCAAGTTGACGGTAATGACTAAGAGCCACATTCACGCAAACAATGTATGGGTCCGCCGTGTCCCTCTGGTGTAGTAGCCGAAAAGACTATGAAGCATAGATCATGGAAGCTTGAGGACTTGCGTCTAAAGTGCTTCACATATGCACCAAATTTGTCTCTCTCAGTAATATAGAGAAGGAGAGAATATCCCGCTAGACTCTCGAAATTTTTCCCGCACAAGACTAGATAATCTTCCTGCGGAGGCCTCGATTTGCGTTCCTCTCCGCAGCGCTTTGCGACTAGCTCCATGGATTCTTCACTTTCTGGGCTATGATCGTGGCCTACCTTTTCGAAAGTTTTTTTCGTGCCAGTTTTTGAATCAGAACTTCCTGTCTGTGTCAGTGACACGCGTCTTTCCAATCTCAGACTTACCCTATGATCACCTACCACATAACGCATGAACACTCTCATTCGTGTTCCTGTGGTTTTAAATCCTCAGTAGAAATTGAGATGCAGGAGGGCTTTCAAATGAGATATGTGCGATTTTTTTGCTTGACAATGGACTGTCAATGAGGAAGCACGTCTCACTGTGTCGCATGTCCCACAAATCCGAGAGCATGGATCATTCACAGTGTGCTTCCTCTAAAATCGTTACATTGAATTAGGTATAAGTTGCTATATAGATAGATAGGCCAAAGCTCTGGGGACTGGGGGAGAGTGCATTACTCGAGATCCCAAACAGGTGGCCGCTGACGAAGGACCAGGATAAATTACTGCTATCCACTCGAGTGCTTTTTTACTGAACAGCGGCCGCGGCGTTAGGGGAATCAACAACAGATTGTGTATCTGTAACACCCGCCTTAGGGCAACCCAAAGCTCGTCCTTCGAGATGTGCTAGAGTTCTTGAGATCTTACTCATACGGCGATGTGAACCGAGGGCTGTGTATACATGACGTTCCATGAGCAGTCCGGAAAGACTCCGAGCTTGATTGCCAAAGCATTTCTTGAATAGGTCGAATTTCTTGGTGAAGAGATTAATGTCCTGGGAGGCATCAAAGAGCCCGAAGAGAGAGCCTTCAACACCAGCATTGACATCAAGCTGAGCAAATATGTCAAAGCAGCCGCCAAAATTAGCCTAAATAAGACGGTTAGATGGTCGTCAACGACTAGAAACGCGAGGAGTGCCATACTGAGGCGGTAGTTTGGACTTGACGACCTGCAATACGAGCAGGGCCAGCACGCTTCTTGATGCTCGTTGTGTTGATAGAGGCGCTGGCTTCAGCATTTGCGTTGAGCGTGAGGACAGCATGAGCAGAAGCATCAAGGTTGATGAAAGCGTCGGCCTTAGCCCTACCGCCTATAGCGTCGATTCCGAGAATTAACGCAGGGATGATATGAGCTTGTATTTCACCACGAGCAGCGACGTTGGGGGAAGCAGAGACTTTCAGAGCTAGCAGAGCGATGATCATGGGATACAGAGGGCCGCGAGGAAAGGGAGAAACGTACGAGTGTCACCAATAGAAAAGGTTCCAACCTTGTCACCATTTTTCGGAGGGAAAATGGCTTGTACATTGTCAATCTTGACGATGAAGATAAGTTTTAACCCTTGGTATTTATTTCAATATTGACAGACCTTGTATGAAACCCCGATATTCACATCGACATTCACATCTAAAGTAGCCACAGCCTGGCCGTCAATTTTGAGGGCAGGGCCAATAGTTAGGATACCAGGGAAGCTGAGGCCAGGAACATTGGTCGGGGGTACAATGGGAATCTTTCCAGAATCAAGAGTTCCCTGTATGTGGCCGTGAGATGGAATAACACAGTTTTTGGGCTTGCATACAGAAAAAGAAGCCTTGAGGTCGATGCTAGAGTTTATCTCCCCATCGACCGTAGTGGTGAGTGCAAACTCCTTGAACTTGGCTTCGGTGGATGGTATTAGATGTCAGAACTGTAAGGATCCAAAAGAAATACGCACGAGGAAAAATGTTTCCGGATGCCACGACACCGATAGTGACAATAACTTCCGCTAGATCGTATGGTTGGACTATGTTTCTCAAGAGGTGGCAGGAATGTCTTACCCTTGCCATTAGCATCCACAGTCAAGGTAGCGGAGCGTCCGGGGCAGGAAACTTTCTGGTTAACAAGGTTTTTTTGCTTGCTGACAACCAAGGGTTCGAAAGTCTTAGATTGAGAGATCTTGATGCGCTTGCCAAGAACATTCTTCGTGACATCAAGACTTTTCTTGGCTACCTCAATATTGCTCGCAAGGTCTCTACGCCGAACATCAATGGACTGTTCAACATCAATATCGCCTTTGGCACCCTGGAAATTTGCTCCTTGCAGAGAAAAATTGACCTCTCCCTTGTTGGGATCACCAGCAGCAAAGTCAGTATCAATAGTTAGACCGCGAACTTGAGGAGGAGCACCGGCTCTGCGAACGAGACGACGAGCGATGTCTTGAGGGACGGTTTGGTCCTCAGATATCCAAGCTCGTCCAATTCGTCCGAAGGCATTTTGACCACACTAATTCATTCGAGTTCAGAACCACTCACCACTCAACAGGAAGGAAAATGCTTACGTTCTCCGGAAGGCGAACAACCTTGCCCTCAGCTCCACCGTCGAAGAGGTGATTGCACTTCTCCGAATCGTCAGACTTGCAGACAATGCGAATGTCTTGTGCAAGCTTGTCAGGAGAGCATTCTAAAATTTCCCAGTCCGCCGCCTGAGAAAGCGGATTTTAGAACATGCCAAAATGCTCTCAGCACATAGTGCTTACCTGGGTAATATCCGTGATTATGGACTTGTTATTAGACCACTAAATTTTGAGGAATAAATAAATATGGTCTTCAGTCAGTCCATAGAGACATACGATTTTTATCGAACCGGATGCAGCGTGCCCATCTGCATCAGGAAGGTCGTAGGAGCAGCTGCCTTCGAGGCAAGGCTTTGACCAATCATTCAAAGCGTTGGAAGCAGTAAGGAGAGAGGCGAGTAAGACTAGTGAGCGCGCAGCGAAAGCCATAATGAGTCCAAGATCTCAGAACTGGACTGTGTGAAGACAAAGAAAGAAAGGACCAGGAGAGCGCAAGCACCCAGACAGTCAAAGGAAAGAAACGAAAGTAGGGGGCCCCGACGAAAATCGAGTAATCGGTTGCAAAAATGCGCCTTCGCCTACCTACCCTCTTTATATTCGATCCAATAGGATTAGAAGACGGTCATTCCTTGCTGTGGTGCATTGGCAAGCGCAAATAGCTGGATTCCTATCATAGCGCTGGCTCATGCAGAGCACAAAGACCGATAAAAGCGTGCCAAGCCGAGCTTTTGGCTGTCCAAAATAGTAGTGCAATAGAAACCGTTAATTCAGATCCAGATCTACAAAGCTAAACCGGGAAGTCAACAAAGAGGACCAGGGTTCAACTACTTGCTGGTAAATCTGTACGGAATGCCAGAGGAAGGGATATTACAGGTTGTAACAGGTCAAAATATGGAGAGGATCGGAAACGCAAAGGACCGATCCAGAGGCGAGCGCAATAGTATGGTACAGGCACAAATTTCCAGGACCATAACAGCAGCATGAATGAGAAGATGTCATGAAACGGATTTAAAACGATGCTGAGCGACGGGGTAAGTGGGACGGCGAAAGAAAGGCAAAGGGGTCGTGACAGAGAGAAGCAAAGCTAGTGATTATGTAATCCTTCCTCCACGTCAACAATGATCTCAAGAAACTGGGACGTCGTCCTGTAACCTCATCTTGACCCAAGAAATCTTACACGTAATTCTGCATTTTCTCGTTAACCATCTCCGTGCCTCCACTACGCTATCCCTATTGGTGCCAAGGCGATTCATAAACGTTACTGTGCGTTCTCTTGCGACTTGTCTTTTGGATTACCGTATAATCGTGAGGACTTCTACTTAAATTTTATCAAACTCGTGATTTACGTAGCCGAAGAGTCCGCAAACCGTACACGGTCGATCGTAGAAGGTTGATGACTTATGCAACACCAGCCTGTCTCGGCTCCGCCCGCCATCTTGAGGCTTACCCATGTGGTCGCAAATGTTCTTTGTCGCCCATTCAACATATGGCTCCCATTTACCTGTGAGGTCTTCATAAGCTATTTGGATTGCTCAGAGTTGCATCAACTCTGGTACTGTGTATTTACTTGGGAATTCTTCGTCTGGCACTTGAAGGTAATTGCGCACATGTTAAAAACTCTTGTCCTCGGCTACCCTCCGGTATACTCTTTGGAGAGCAATCACAGATATCCCACACGGAAGAGAAACAACAGCGGCTTGCTTCCAAACCAGAATCCCACTCGCATCCTCCCAGCGTCCTCAGAATCAAATCGTGTCCTACCTGTGGCGGTTTCCAATGCCCGCATACACAGGATACTGGTGTGCTATACAATTTTCTCTCATGTTACTCCAATTTGCTACTTTGCTGAGGGCAACGAGTTGGCAGCCAAGTTCCCCAGGACATGAGGATAACGTTAAGTGAAGACAATACCTCCCACTTAGGTTATCCAGGGAACAGCTATTGAGAAGACCGTGTAGCCATGTGGAAACGACCAGAAGAATTAATTGTATGCAGTAACCGTCCAACTGTTAGTACTCAGTTTCCTGTGTTGTTCCCTTTTGTCCAGCCACATTTCATTTCTTGACAGGGATTTACTTTCGCGCAGTCTTAGTTGAAACTCGTCGGAATTATTTGTAGTCCGGAAAGTATTTGAAAGCCTTCGGATTTGGGGCGAACGGAACCTTCTGGCATGAAAATGATGCTCCAGTGCTCCCTCCCACCCTCAGGGGTTCCTTTCGCTTTAAACTCCTTAGTGTCTCAGCATTCTCGATCTGAATCGGGTATAATGTAGAACTCGAATTTTCACCACAGCACTCAATAACAGGGTCATGTTATCTTTACAAGAGCTTCGGCTGACTCAGTGAGACGCTCTTGTTCCTTGAAAGACTTTGTACCTCCTTGCTCTTCGCAGTTCTCGTTCCCCGATTTTCCGAGCGTTCCCATTTCCTCACAACTATTACGACGTCGAAGCCCGTTAACGCCGTCCTTTCAAGATAGTGGTCAGTCTCCCCGACCACCCTAGTTTCGCTTTCAGTCCACTAAATCCAGAAACGGCCTTTGCTTCAGCGAGACGTCGCACCTAGCTTTCGAAAAGATATGGATCGACACTCCCTTGTTCATTTCCCTCCCCTTGCACGCGACGGAACCTTCATGTTAGAGAATCACACTTCCCAGGGTTTTGATTCGGCTTTGCCAGTTCTCACATGCAATGACACACAAAGTGATGGTGATGGATTCTGAAAGAGCTAATCGGGCGCTGTGTAATGGCCCAAAGTGTAGGTAGGCATTGGGATAAAATGAAATGACCCGGGTTGCATGGATCTTTTTGAGATTTCGGGTCACCTTCCCAGAACAAGCCGAGCCAATCCCGCCGCCGGGGGCGAGAAATTTTATTGGAATTTTGTTTGGAGATTTAGCAGTTCGCTCTTCGCTTTTATAATGTTTCTTCTCGGCCTGAAAATGTTTTTGGTAAAACAACAAGGATACCGCGTTCAACCATGTGGAGAGTGACTTGGGAGTCGCCAGGTTCTTGTGATTCGGGCACTTTATCAGCGGCAACTTCTACGGATACGAACGTCTTCTTTTTTTTCTTTTCACTTCACAGAACTTTTGGCCGATGAGTACGAGCGAAGCAGGCGAACACTCTTTGATGGGAGTGATGAACTGCTGGTCATTGTCAATATTGATCTCGGGCTAAAGATATACGATTGCTTCCTTTTCTCTCAACCATTTCCTATTCGGTCCGGTGCTTTGGCTGAGGTAACCGCCTCATATGGGATTGCTGCTGTTGAAGGAAAAATCTCAAAAAAGGTTTGGGAGTCTTTGCCAGTGGATAGGAGTGGCTGTTAAAACTCAAATTTCTAGTCCTGCTTCTCGCCTTGACATTTCCTTTCAGATCTACAGCTGCTCAGGAAAGGGGCAGTGTCAAGGCGAAACCAGATCCTCTCATCGACAGACAGCTGACATAAGGCAATTTCATATTTTCAGTCCTGATGTCTTGGGGACAAACAGCCAATGCCTTGAGGAAGTGTCTTCATGAAACATAATGTCTGTGGTCCGATTCGGACCGCCAAGGGTTAAAATTTGCGAAGTTCGACAACTTTCCCCAAATGACCAGCAGAGAAAACTGAGAAAAGGCTGGTAGTTGGTCAAGAGGGTTTGCCAGCGGAGGGCTTTGGAATGGGAGCAAGACGTAGATCCATTGAGAATGAGAGCTCCAATTACTGTGCATGTGAGCGCAGCGACTGCGACTTCTCCTCAGTAGGGTTTTGCCTCTATCATAATTTCCTCCCCATGCCTTCCCCTCCTCGTTGAATTTTAGATCAAACATTAATCAAAGCTCTACATTTTATCGCAGGCTGGTCTAGATTATGTCGCCAAGCTCTGCTAGCTTGAAACCATTGGCCTCCCAGACTCCTTTGTGTCCCTTTATTCCACTAGGCAGACGCAACGGAGGAGAATGTCCACCTAAGCTCACAAGACCAGGATCTGCAATCAAAGTCGAGGGACAGGAACTTTAACAGCGGCGCCACAGCAATAAATCACTGATCGACTTCCCCATATGGACTCAAAACTGAACGCCGAACGTCACCTTGTCTCCAACTTCCAGGACGCCGTATAAATACCAAAAGCAATGGCTCAGTGTTTCTTGCTACTACTATTGTTCCCCTTCACTTCCGTACCATACTCTTTGGCATGGATCCCCGATTCTCTGAACCCAGCCTCCTTTTCGGGCCCACCTCGACACATCCCAACGGCCTGATATCTGACTCGCACTCATACCCTTCGGATCTCACCATACAGAGTAACGTCCGTAACTGTGCGAAAAATGGTGTGTAATTTTTGCCATCCATTGCTCCCATAACTGACACGTTTTTCAACCAAGAATCTTCGCCAGTTCTCTATGGTCATCCATACCACAACTATTCCCCGTTGTCAGAAGGATATCCCATTACTCCTTCCACTGATTATGAGAGTGCAAGCCCCGTCAGTCACCCATACGTATTCCAACCATTCGACGCGTACGGATACAACGGCACCTGGGATGGCGTAGTGTACCCTCGCGACCAAACTTGCATCCCAAAACACCACGACCCCTCCTCTGAGTTCCATTTCACTTCACAATCTTGGGAACCCGTGATGTCTTCCCCGCATTCTCCCTCAATCTACGACGCGCCACTACCCACTTTAACATATTCTCCGGACTCGAATTTCAGCGACCTCACACCGTCTCCTCCGATGACACTGTGCTCGCTTCCATCCTCCCCTCTCCTCAAACCAGGAAAGGGAGTTCGAGGGGCTGGTCGCAGAAAGCAGGGTGAGCCAAAGTCCTGCAGTCATTGCAATGCAATATCAACTCCTCTCTGGCGGCGCGAACCTGTGACAATGCGAACGCTCTGCAACGCATGTGGGCTCTACCTTCAACAACGAAACAAAGTCCGACCTCAGGAACTTATCGATGCTGATGCTGCTGAGTTTGAAGATGAGGTGTACGATCCTTTGTACACCGGTCCTGAATGCTCACATTGTCGTACAAGGAACACCTCTGTATGGGTACGTCCCTTCTCCTAGCTCATTCTCTTCCCTCAACTGACCCGTTTTTCAGCGACGCAGCAAAAGCGGAGCTCAGCTATGCAACGCTTGCGGAGTCTATCAACGACTTCGTGGCAAAGACCGACCTTTGACCTTGAGACGCAGCCGGGTCAAGCCTCGGTGCAAACACCCCAAGTAAAATATATTATCATCCAGTTCCCTTTGTTTCTTTATCTCTCCTTCTATGTATGTTCGTAACCGACCATGTCGTCTAATACCTCTTCTGTCGCTTTCATTCGGGTTCTGGGAACACTGGTATTTATCATATGGTCCTCGCTTGTTCATTCCACACATATTTAAGTAGCATTATCATTTTAAAAAGGGCATGGATCATCACAAATATGTACAATTATTTCAGCATTGCATCATTATCTCTATTTTATGTATCCAGTCATAATCGACATGGTAGAAAAAGGCCAGGAATTGATTACCAAGATGGAGCCTGATGCTATGAAATTGGATGTTTCATACTTAGCGGGCAATCCTTGTCGCACAAGTCAGCCGACCAGCTACATGCTGTAAGCTTAGGTAATTGACCTCTACGAGAAGAGAATGAGAATCTTCGCCCCATCTGAAAGCTGTTGAAGTCTCCTTGAAGCAAACATTCATCATGGGCACACAGTCAAGCCAACCGCCTACAGAGCTCAGCGCCTTCATTCCTAGAGAAATTCTAATTGTCATTCTAGAATTTTGTTTCAGCGGACCTCCTCCAAGGCCAATCCTCAATATTCTGGTTCTCTCAAAATGGACCTATAACTGGTAAGTTCAACACGATGACGTTCTTATTACCTGAGTTATTATTTTATCAGGGGTTTGCACAAGTTGTATCATACCTTGTTAACCACTAAAAAGCGGTCGTATGAGCCAGGCTTGGGAACTGTCCCACTCGAAACCTTGCTTCGCGAATCTTCCCCCTCATCACTGGCTCTGGTTCGGCGGCTCGAATGCCGACATATGACTCACATTCTTTCATTCTCGTCATTTCCAAACTTGACGCATCTTTTTCTCCGGAACTCTTGCCACCCAGAGTGCCTGTGGTGGGACTCTCAATCCGTGGCTGTTACCTCACTCCATCTGGAAGAGCTGTTCATCTGGTCTCGGTCCAATTTTGAGTCTCTTTCCCGCAAGCTTTCCGGGGGTATGCCAATTTGCCGTACGCTCTGCAGATTAAGTTTCCAGGATCATAACTTGGACCACAACTGGGTAGAACATTGTCCCTATCTCAGTCATATCCTTGTTCTTTTCTCCAGTTACAAGTATCTCTCCAGATTCTTGCGAGCACCAGCTCCAAGTTTTTCACAGTTGCAATGCTACATCATTGGGCCGACTTGGGACACGCATCATGTGCCTCCTGGTGAACCGAAGCTTAAGATCAGCGGAGATAGGCGAATAGCATTCGTTCTAAGACGTCTCAGTCACTTGTTTCAAACATATGGTGATTCATTTTGGTCTGGTCAAAATAGAATGTGGAAAAAAGCCGAGAGGCACATTGCAAAGAATCCCCATCCACAGGTAAGCCTCACATTTCTCGGGGGACAAGTAACGGCTGAGACAGTTTTGCAGAGTCCCACAATTATTGACTCGGTTTCAATATAGGCCCCGATGTACAAATTACTGCACAAAATGAGACTTTAGTCAAATCTTCACTGTTCACTTTCCACTCTGCTTCGAGATACACTCACCAGACCTCCTTGAATAATGAAGTTGATCCATCGTATCGAGGATGGCTCTTTACATAATGTACAGAGTCATAACTAAGAATTCGTCAATCAGTTCATGCGAAGTTGAAATATCAGCTCATAACTAAGAAATGCCGCTTGAATCCCAAAATCATTGATGAGGCTCGAACATGTTGCTATTACTAAGAAAACTATGCAATTACCTCGAATACATCAGCAAGAATTCGTGGTCAATAAAGAAAGCAGAAAAAAAATAATCGTGGTTGTCGCCGCTGGTCGTAAACTCTCTTGCAGTCAACAGCCATCATGGATTCCCAGCATCCTGCAGTGTGTCCTGCCTCACCTAGTATTGGTTTACCTAGAGAGATTATATTTGATATTCTGGATGAATATCTCAATTTACCCGCTCCGAAACCGATTTTTCCTGTCCTCGTTATCTCAAAATGGAGCTACAACAGGTGAGTTCGAACCCAGTTTCCCAATCAACTTACATTTCTACGTGTCCAGGATTCTACCAAAATTGTATCACACTTTATCAACTATCAGAGTGGAGTATCTTCAGCCAGGAAGAGTCGTACTCGATGAAGTACTGCGTTGCGCTTCCACGCCATCACTCGGCCTCGTACGGCACCTTGACTGCAGGTATATCACACCGATTCTCACGCTCTCATCCTTTCCAAACGTAACCCACTTGTTTCTCTTGTTTTCATGTGGTCCAGAGTGGTGGGATTCTCAATGCCTTGCCGTAACCTTAGCATTAGGTGCAGATAGCAGAATAGCGTTGGTCCTCAAGCATCTCAGATATTTCGAAACATGTGGGCGTGCTTTCTGGTCAGCTCACACTGCAATGTGGGGAGAAGTCAGAAAGTACATCTCCCAGAATCCGACTCTACATGTAGGGTCTGCTGTCTTGTTAGAAGCATATCAACTCACTATTCTTCAGGAAGTTACAATCATTGATTCTCTATCGACCAAGTCTTAACTTTGTACCGTGGTGGATTATTCGCTATTACACTTGTAGGTTCTCCATTTCCTCATGAATGTAAGAGCCACTACGTGCAGTTTTACAAGTGATGGATTTGCGTATGAAGCTCCATGAGAGGCGGATCGTGAAGAATCCTCACTCCTAGATATCCCGCAGTTTTCTCGGGTAATAAATAACAGCTGAAACTGTTCCGCAAAAACTTTAGGATTATTGACTTGGTTTCAATGTAGTTTCTGGTGCATGACTTCAGCGGAATATCCAGACCTCACTCACTAGGCTGCCTCCTTATATTCTCTCTTTTAATCACGCCCTATTGAGTATAAGTAAATCTGGTCAAAGAGTTCCCGGCGCCTCATATACAGTGGCACAGCGGTATGACGAGTGGGTAAGTTTAGGAACATTGAGTTGAGTTCACATTAAGTCGAATATACGAACTAGGCAACATTGGAGAACTCCTTCATCCCGCACCTCATATTTTCCTCTCGCGTGGGTCGCGTACGTTTCGAGCGCATCTCTCCTCCGATAACCTTTGGACAAACTGCCAAACGGCAGCCCAATATTCGAACCTTAGATCTGCTGAGTTGTTCTAGGCTCAGTCGAAGATGCAGCATTACCTGGTGAATGGTGTACTTTTCAAATCTCCAACGCCCATAACTCCCTGCTTCTTGAATCAACGTTATTTCAGAGATGTTCTAGAGGCAATCTATTCTAGCCCACCTATGAGCCTGAGGGGAGTATGTAATTCAATGACGAGTTACCAGTCGTAAACAGCATACATATCAAAGGTTCCGAATAATTGTATATCTTTAGTCGAGAAAGCTGTCACCGGGACATGACGATCGTGAATGTGGAGACACTCACGGTGACTCACCGACCAAGCGGATTTTAGACGTCTCTCCTTGTTTTTCGTTCGTCTTGCTTTTCCTTCAAAGTGTTCACGATACAAATTTTTGAGCTCCCTGCATCCCAAACCCACCTGGGTTCGACAGTAGTTGCTTGCGGGTTGCCTGAGCAGAATTGTAGCCAGCAGAGCCGGCGCTTGGTCATATCGTTCCTTGCCTTCTCACAACTAACAACCTAACGTCTATGTCTATCGTCTTTTTCGGAATAATGACGAACTCATGCAGTCTCGGAGTGGAAGAGCTTGCTTGTGTTCTGGACCTTTTACAAGCTGTAACCGAACTTGTCAAAAGCAAGACATGTCATGCACCCCCCACTGCTGTGGTCTCCGTGTTACATTCCCTCTCCTCCAACCACCATCGTGTGCTGTGCTAAAATATGGCCACCCCACACTCAGGTACTATTCAACATCCTGATATCGAGAGCTTAACAGTATATCGACCTCCCAAAAGAGTAAGCACCTCCCTTCTTTCAGGCTAACAAAACGTCTGTAGACTCATAAAGCTCATGATTATAGCAATGTCCATTTGACATAAAGTTATACTTCATTCTTTTTGAAATAAGTGTAGCTTCATGTGTCCACACCATCACTTGTTGTGCACTTGGGCGGTTCATGCTCGACCATTTCCACCTCTGGAAATCGAACTGGATAATCCCATCTGATGCACCAAGCATTGAGAAACATGCCGAGTTGATCGCCGCTTTCATGGCCGGTTCTCTCGCTGGTCCTGCGTTATATGGAGGCGGCCATGTAGCCATTGCTATGATCCCCAATGTACTAGAGGGGTGGTTCAGAAAATTACGAAATCGAACTCGAATTCCAATAAGCGACTTACCCTTGTGGACATGGTATTTCTTCGTTTTGTGGTCACTGCTGGCCATTATAGGGGCCCTACTTCATCTCCGATTTCGCTATCTTACCGTTGGATCCGTGCTAGGCGTGTACGGGTTTGGCGCTCTTATTCTCTTTCTCCCGTCACTTGCACTGGCCTTGTTTATGATCGAACGGAGGATTCTTATCAGCACTTACTTCTTTTGATTTTCCACTCTGAATGAATAGTAGATAGTCGCAGTTCAGTCTCCTGAACGAGGTCATACTTTCGGACCATTCATTGTGTATTTATTTTGTATAAATCAGGCCATGGTCCCAAATCTACCAAAAAAAAATTCCTAAGCACAAGAAGATTGTGGCTTGAGTTCTAGAAATATTTTGAGTCTCATACTTATTGATGAGGTTCCAACCACCCATTAGGCAAACAATGCGATTACGTCGCAGAAATAAATCGATATCGACAGAAAGAGCATTTTCGTTGCCGCCGCGGGAGGCAACGCCTGTTACGCTCGACTGTCATCATGGATTCCCACTCGGCAGCAGGCCTTGCCTCGCCTAAAGTTGATTTACCGAAGGAGATAATACTCGATATTTTGGAAGAATATCTCTCATTCCCCTCTCCGAAACCGATTCTTTTCGTTCTTGTCCTCTCAAAATGGATATACAGCTGGTATGTTCGAATTTTATCTTCTATATCAACTTGGTTTCTACTTATTCAGGATGCTGCCCATATTGTATCATACTTTATCGACCGTCAAGTTACAGTACATTCGGTCGGGAAGAGTTGTGCTCGACACATTGCTGCGTCGCGCACCAGCTCCATCACTCGCTCTCGTGCGGCGTCTGGACTGCAGCTGTATCACGCGGGTTCTCACACTCTCGTCCTTTCCAAACATAACCCACTTGCTGCTTTGGTCCTCATGTGGCCGGGAGTGGTGGGACTCTCAGTGCTTTGCCGTGACCTTACTGCCCCTGGAAGAATTATTTTACTGGTCTCAGTCAGACTTAAACATCCTCTCCCGGAAAATGACACGGGACTCCCCAATTTGTAGCACAATATGCCGGTTAGGTTTTCATAATAACCCAGTCACACTCCCAGACCCTACATGGTTTCGATACTGTCCGAAACTCACTCGCGTCCTCCTTCTATGCTCGAATTATGACAATTTCCAGGTATTCATAGAAACTCTTCCCCTAATATTCCCACAGTTACACTGCTGCATCATCGCACCGGATTGGGCCCACCACCCTACACGTATCAATGTTTCCAACCTAGGGTTCAGGGCGGATAGGAGAGTAGCGATGATCCTACATCATCTCAAACATTTTGAATCGTGTGGACGTCACTTCTGGTCAGCTCAAAGGACAATGTGGGAAGAAGTCGATTGGTGCATTTCTAAGAATCCAAATTTGCATGTATGGTTTGGCTGTTTTGTTTGACGAATTCCGGCTCACTGTATTCTTCAGACACTTACACTCATTGATTCTCTTTCAACTGAGTCTTAATTTTAGTACCGTGGTACATTATTCACCCATATACTTCCCGCTTCTCCCTATTAATGTGATGGCTACTAAGTGCAGTCAACATGTGATGACTTTGGTCATGAACCTCCAAGCATCTCCCCTTTTGGTGTCAGGAATAGCACTTGATGCCGGTTGTATTCTTATGAATTCTGATAATCATCTTGTGATGAGGCAGCGAACACGGCAGACCCGCTTCTTGTTCCCGAACAACCATGTCTTCCGAATTTCCTCGCAGTCGAAAAGTTCTTCCTGAGGAGCTTATATTTTACATCTTCACGCTTCTCTTGGAGGATCCTTGCCCAATTTCATCCGTTCACCTCCTCCTGGTGTCTCGGAGAATCTACAACTGGTTTGTTCCCTGCACTTCATGTCTATCCTCTCAATTCACTTCTAATGACACAGGGCTCTCCCAAAATTCTACCACAGCCTCAATCTGGCATCAATGGACGATACATGTCCCAAAGATGGTATCCAGAGGGCTAGTCTTATTGAGCAAGCACCATCCACTTCTCTTCTCCTTATCAAGAATCTTCAATGTGGGGCTCTGCACGAGGGGTACTCATTCTCCCCATTCAAGAATCTCAAGCGACTGAGTCTTTGGGGACGGTCACTTTTCCGAGTTCCTCTCACCTATACCCTGATGAACCTTTGCCTCGAAGAACTCTTCGTTGCAAACCGGTATGACCTCTCTATGTTGGCCGGCGCAATTGAATGCTGGCAAATTCCATCTGCGATGCCATTGCGTAAGAGCCTTCGCAAACTTGGAAGCCGTTGTTGTTTGGGCCAGAAGGTTATCGATGCATTTCCCTACATAACTCATGTTGTTATGGAGTGTAACGTTGAAACACTAAAAGAAGAAGCCCAGGAACTTGTTTTCTCATTGTTGGCGAGGGAGCAGATCAGATGTTGTGTTTTGTACTCAGGTGTGTATGCCCCACGCCTCAGTAAGAAAGACGTCCATCCAAATGAGGTTCCACTGAGATTGCAGGACCATCGCCTCGTGTGTGTGCGAAGTAGAATGAGGCATTTGCAAAATCTTCCAGCGGGTTCTGGTTTTGAATTTTGGGGAGAACAAGCAAGGATGTGGAAAGAGGCGGAAAAAGCCGTATGTGAGAACCCTAAAGTCAAGGTCTGCCAGTACCACTCTAAACTGCAAGTGGTTCCATTGTTGATGCAACTCTAGGTTTTAACGACGATAGCCAGCATTTAATCGTAAACCAGAATGAGAATATACGGCATTCTTATGCAAATCAACCTTATGATTATCTTTGTGGTCCTGAGCTGAGGGTGGCTCTCTCAGTAGGAAGCTCTTGAGAAAGCACACCCTATTGCATCCCTTTGCCCTCATTGTCTAAACGGTTTTCCTGATCTTCCTGATCTTCCTGATCTTCCTGATTCATTTCCTATATTCAGCCTTACATATCTGGACCAGTAACCTTCCAATTCAAGATCAGTCTCCAGTTCAGGTCAGTGGCTGGTTGCTGCCGCCATGTGAATGCCGCACTGGCGGCGACTTGCCGAATCACTCAGCTGGACTTGAATCAGAATCAAAGAGTCCTTTCTTAGGTTCGAGTTCGTAAACTGCAATTCTTTTTCCTTCCTGACTACCACCACTACTAGTGAAATATGTGCAGTTGGCAATGACCGATGTTTTCGTGAGCGCGAGCCTTCAACTGTGTGCCCTCCGTAAGCAATTCTTTCAGAGTCTCCCTTAGGAACACGTACTGAAGCATGATATGCCTTGCAGTGGTGCTCTACTGGGATCATCTTCTCACATTGCGTTCGTCCCCTCCTTTCTGTCTCTCCTTCAATGTTTTGTGTATTGACAACTGTTCTGAACTTGAAGCTGAGGAAATTGAATACCTTTGGAAGCGCCCAATACGCCGAGGAGCCGGACTATTTTTCCTTAACCGGTATCTGACGTCCACGGGCAATATCTTACTCTTCTACTTTATATTTATGGAAGGGCATCCAACGGTAAGAATCAGAATTAGTCACTGTAATTGATTCTCATTGTCCACAGCTGTAAGTTGAGACTTCCTAGGCCAGGATACTGACGAGAACCCTCCATTACAGATGTGGAATCCTCAAAAAGTATCATCAAGCTCTTCTTAAAGCTTCCCAAGTGGTCGTCGCTAGTTAGTTCATTTTTCCCTCAGCTGAAACGGCGATCTAGTTCTACATGAAACTCATTCTAACTCTCTCAAATATAGTTGTTCTCGCATATCGCTTGTATGCAATATGGAACTGTGACAAACGAATACTTACGATTATTTGTATTCTCGTCGCCTCAGGAGCCGCAATCGCCGGGTGGAGCATCGCGTCGTCACCTGACGCCGATGAGGACTCGGAAGGTGGTTGTCCTCAGCCGGGTCTATCTAAACAGGTTGCTGTTCGTCGTGCTATTCCTTGGGAGTGCATGTTTGTCTATGACCTCATCGTGTTTCTCCTGACGGTGGTGAAAAGTTATCAAGGGATGAATAAGAGTGGAGGAGTGGGGATGAAATCACAAATGCCTCTTTTGAATGTGATGGTCAGGGATGGTATGTAACAAAGACTTTTTGTTAAGCGCGTGGATGGAACTAATGCAAGAATAATTAGGAACTCTATATTTTCTGTCAGTATTCCTCTTTGCGTCCTCGTTCCATCCACTAGGACTAAGTTAAGCATCACCCCTTCAGCGCCATCACCCTTGCCAATGCAGCCAACGTCGGTTCATTCTACGTAAAGTCTCTTCACCCCTCCACTACTCAAATTTCTCACATCCCCTTTTAATTTCCTCAGCTCGGCTCATCTCGGATGCGAGGATCTTTGTCGACATTCGCTTCCTCGATATCCGTTAGTCTTGCATCGAGGATCATTCTCAACTTGCACAAACGAATTGAGCGGCTCGCCATGCCGAGTCTGGACATGAATGTTCTTCGGTCGAGAATACAGTTTCACCCTGGTACAATAGAAGATGATAGTAGTATATCACATGATTGGAGGTAAATTATTGGGAAAGATAGAAATATTGTCTTGTAACCTAAAGTTATAATAAAGATTATACATAGCGCGGGTGTGTTTTAGAGTGATACTGCCTTTCGCTTATCAGTTTCTTTGCAACCATCGAACTCGTAGGTCGCTATTTTACTGTGCTATGTACATATGTACAAGACTTCCCTCACGTCCAGTTCATCTTCAAGACGGTCCTCTTAACCGGCACAAACCAAAACCTGACCTGGCCCACCTGTTCACTCAATTATTACGCCCATTCCTCTTCTTGTCTCAGTCAAAGCTACGTGGGTGTTCACCGCTCAACAACATTACGTATCACACGCATGCCCAGACGGGTCCCTTCCACAAAAGGTCTGCGCTAGACTCAAACAGCATGCAGTCCTGGGCTTATTGTGATCTTTCTAATGGGCTGGAAGTGTTCCCGGATCTTCTGTGTTATAATTTTAATTGAGGAGTCCACAGAGCCATGGCAATGAATGAGTGTATCAAAATTGTGGCCTCCTGATGAGTCATGCTGGCCATCCAGGGAAGAGTTGACTGTCGCTTCTAACATCCATGTCGACGATCGATTTGGTTTCTCTAGGCGATCCTATTCTGCCTCAGGAGCTCATTTTCATGATTCTTGATCTAGCACTTCATTCGAATCCGCCTCAGAGTTGGCCAGATGTTCTAACGCTCTCCAAGGCAATACATTCATGGTGGGGCAGTTGTCAACACGGCTTTCTTGGTAGTGGAGTTTTGCTAATCTTCACCCACCAAAGGGCCAGTCGCGAACTGTATCATACTATTGACTTTTCAGAAACCAGCAGATCCGTTCCATCGCACCTTATTGATCGTAAATTGCTCGTTCAATTGGCACCAGTTGCATCGTTATCCTCTGTCAAACGGATTCGAGCTAGAACATTCTCCCACGAGTTCACATTCTCGCTATTTTCCAATCTCACGCATCTCATTCTGTGGGGATCTAACTACCTCGATTCATGGCCATCGTGTGCTAAGTCCATCATGATGCTCCCTCTCGAAGAACTATTTATTTGGGAGCATCTCGATGACTTGGCCTTATTGAAGCATCTTTCACCTGAGGTTACAGTGTATCATACCCTTCGTGGCCTGGGCGGATACTCCGATTATTGCAATAGCCCTCACAAAGGTTGGTCCCAATGCCGCAACCTCGTCCATTTGCTCGTTTTGGGTAGGGAGTATACGGAAATCTCTCAGTGCATTGTATCGGACATTCGACCTTTGGAAAATCTCAAGACCTGTATGATTGGTCCGGCCTTTTCCACCCTTACCAAAGAGGGACAGGAAGAGATTATATCAGACGTTGTTGGGGACAAGAGGATTGTGCTGCTTTCTGACCGCCCGGCATATCTCTTTCCTTCAACCAACAGTTTTTGGTCTCAACAGAATGCTGCGCGACAAGAGGCGGAGAGTCACGTTCTCCGAAATCCACACCGCACTGTGCGTCAATTCTTTTATCCATGTACACAACACGGAACTGATCTATTTTCTGTGTAGGGAGTTGTAGTGTTATCTTCCGTCGACGAATAGAGGAAGTAAATATGATATACCTGGGTGGATATCCTAGGGTTCCGTATGAAAATCTGAGAGTAGAAATTGTTTGGTACTAAGGAGCTAATCACAATTCTGGGTGCATTCAATATCTGCGCTAACTATGAGACGGTGTCGGAAGACAAAGAAGCCTAAAGCTAAGTATGTGCTTTTAGTGAATCGGCATGAACGTATGTTAAATAAGAGAACAATGAATGGTAAAGTGGTACATAGAAGTAGCGAGGACGGTAACTGATATACAGAAACGTGATAGAGTATCAGATACAAGAGATGGAGAGGAAAAGGAGGATAAGAACATGTTCTGGAGTACAACAGTTCAAAAGACCATAGACTCTTCGTTTGCATTGCCTTGACCAATAAGCTCAGCAGTCATTTCTCTCCTGCCATCATCATCTACTCTTCCACATTTGTGTTGTGTGTATGACCATGATTTGGGGCTTGTGAGGTAACAATGGGGCCGCGGGTTTCACCAGCCTTTGCCGCTTACACATGCCGTTATCCAACACGTGGTGTTTAGTTTTCAGTGGTGTCTGGAAACATTCAATAATGGAAGGCGGGAAGTAGCGTGAACAGGTGTACAAACCTCTTGTTCACAGATCGTGACGGACCCTATTTTGACCGGTTCTTGATATACCCAATTAACGGTGTTTGGTTTCGTGAGATGGTAAATTTGGTCTTCCGAGATCAGTTGCGGAAGGGAGTAATGCATTGAAAGCCAAGGTCGGTGGCTTCTTCCATAGGAACAGGTTGAGTGACCAGTGAGTGACCATCCTTTCCGCTCGGAAGGTTTTCTGAATACCAGAGTTAGATGAAGATTTCAGGGAAGTCTGAATCAATGACTCACTGAGAGTATGATGCTAGAAGACGAAGGGCAAAAATTGAGGATCGGTATTGCCATGAGTTGAAGGGTATGGTCGAAGTGCCGAGACAGCACGTTGAGGGGCAAAAACTTCTGGGAAGGGGAGTAAGTGAAGGCCCGCCTGACGGAATACACGAAACGACCTACCAAGTCGCGAACCCTCCAGGTATTATTTTCCTCTCATATACAGCTCTCTCTCTGAATACTAGGCAATAGAACTTTTCGCAGACCCGCAACTCTGGAACAGAAAGTCCTGAACGATAAGAAATTGCATTTCGTCTGCGTTAAAATTGGTCGAATTGATGCGCGTCATCGTCTATCGCCTGAGCGCAAACGTTAGTACTCCAAATGTAATGCCTCCAACGAGCGCACCTATAGTTGGAAATGGCAGAGGCCTGGTTGCATTTGGTACAGTACCAGCACCATTATCGTTGGAATAATTGGTCACTATGCGAAGCAAGCTGGCGTGACTGTCGCCTGCGGCAAGGCATTGTCGAAACAAGCCGGTGCTCAAGAGAGTCGGGAGTGGCCCTCTTGGAAAGAAGGCACACACACGAAACATGAACTGCTAGAGAAAAGAAATGGAAAAAAGGTGAAAAAAAGGGACCTTGATAAAGACCTTGGCCCAAACTAACCTGACCATGACCAGCCGTGAATAAAACAAGGATTCGGCGAGGTATCCACTAACGTGATTTGTCAACGCCCTTTGGATGGGATATCAAGGGAGAATTCCATTGAAGGGGAGCTTTACAATGGCTAGCGATGATATGAAGGTAAGGCATGCTGAATCCTTGGACTGCTGCGCGAGATCATCATGGTTGGGGTTAAGCTTGCACACACGAATCACGTGCTTCCTCCATCCTCATACAAAGGTCCAGGGCATCACTTTCGTCCATATGAGACCAAGTTGCTTAGAAGTGCAGCAAAGAGCTTCTGGCTACTTGATGAACAACGATGCCTTTGTGTCGTTCGATTTCCATTATTTTAAATAATTTCATAAATTAGGAGGTGTTGTATGCAGGTGGACTGGCGTCACCTTGAACAGCTACACCTCTAGCAGCCAAATTACGAACTAACACATCTACAGAGACATTATCAAGGTTCTGAGCTCCCGTTGAATCGTGTGGAGAGCTGAAAATTGGACCAGGTGTCGAAGACGCTGACGATGAATTAAGCGGGGGTTTTCTTGGATATGTCGGTGCGGGCGGTTCATTCGTGATAAATCTTGTCTTCTCCTTCGATGCGCCCGGAAATTTTTGAGCGGGTGCTTGAGAGGAAGAGTCTGAAGTATTAAAAGGAACTGGCGCCATCCCCGGGTATAGTCTCTTATCCTGATGTTCTGCATCTTCCAGTACTGCGAGTCGAGGACCTGATGCTACTCCCTTGCGCCTAAAGAAGAGGATAGCAAGCACTATAACACCAATGAGTGCCAAGCCGCCAAGTACGCCTCCAACTATGGCCGCAACTGGCGGTTTTGACTTCTTCCCGGCATTCGAAGTGGAAGTGCCAGTTCCCTGCTTTGACCCTTTCGAAGTTGCCGAAGGAGCAACTGTTGAAGTGAACGTTGTCGATACCCCTCCCGCAAGCGTTGTTGCTACTTGAACTCCACACGAGTAATCCGCTGTTCAGCAATCCCGTCAGAACACAAAAATTACAAATAGGAGAAGAGAAAAAAGGAAGAAGACGCACGTCCTGAAACAATCCCAAATCTGTTAGTTTCGGCAATGGTTGCATTCTTGTCAATTAGCCGCAACAAAACCTGACCTTGAAAAGGAAGATGAGGTTGACAGACTAGAGGACAGGGCAAGAGTGAGATAGTCAGACCTGGTGCTACATTCACAGTCCAATTGAACAAGTTGCCTCGTTGAATACCAAGATCCTTCAAGACTGGGAACCCATTCTTGGGATTGCTATCATCATGTACAGTCTAGAAGAATATAAGATCAAAGGGCAAGAGTGTGAAACGTGGAATAAACTAACCAAAGTATATGGTGATACTCCTCCAGACCAAGTAATTATTATAGAATTACAAACAACCGGAGACGTGAGCGGTGTGTTGATTGTGAGCGGCTTGGCTGCTAACGCGAGAGGAACGAGAGACCACAAGGCAAGAAAAAGGAGGATAGAGACATGGGCTAGCCACATCCCCAAAAAACAAACGTAAGGAAGAAGGGGAATGAAATGCCAAGATCCACAAACATATTTATATGATCGGCTGAAAACGATGTCACTGTGAGTTTGAAGCGGGTTCCCATCATGATGATTGTCGACGGCAAAGGTGCTTTTTCACGGGCGCTCCATTGCAATGCATGTTTCTCTCGTTTTTAGAGGTAATTTCAAATGTAATTAGATCAATGAAGTTACTTGGAATACTTCTTACTCCCTATTTCCCATCCAAACGACTCTGAAAGTCAGAGTTCATTCCAATCCCGATATTGATTGATGGTGCAACAAGACCCACAAGCTGTCTCTGACTGGCTTAACCTCAGAAGGAACTCGACAATACATATGCACCAGGATACTATACTCCTATTAGAAACAGAATATACACGACTGGGATAGGAAGAGGATGGGAAAGTCCGAGACTTTGTTCACTTTCTGCTTCTCCAATGCGAAACTCAGTCGTTTTCCGGAAACTGTTGTAAAAATGTGAACTTCTATAAGCAAGTCAGTAAGCGCGATAAACCAAACCACTACTCTCACCGATGGATCAGGACTTTGAGCAATGCTCATTTCCGCATTCTTCCACATATTCGCCTCTTCAGTCCAGAAGGTCCTTTTGGTGTGGAACTTCTTGGGGGAAAATTGGTGTGGAAGTTTCCTAGCGAAGACAAATCGTTTATCCCGGAGGAATTCGAATGGCGGAGGACTAATCGAGATGTAACTGGGCAGGTCGGCAAATGGGAACCCCACGAGACAACACTGAAAGTCGACAAGAGTTGTGACATTGGTCATGACACCTTGCACAAGGTCATCCGAAGACTCGGATAGGATCAGGATATGGGTGACTTTCGGGAGGAGGTCCCCAATATCTTCCTGCCAAGACGTATGATGAGGAGCGTAGAATCCTAAGCGACACAGTGTAGTGGAAATCGCAGAGTTTTTGGAGCCAAGAAGAACGCGGTGAAACATATTGGTGTCTGTGGGAGACCAAATAAACAGCTCTTCGAGTCTAAAGAGCAACAGCACCGAAGCTGTTTCTTTTATCAGCACTTGAGTTCCCCAAAACATCAGGTGACTGAGATTCCGAAATGGTGCAAGAGAAAATGATACGTCATAAATCCAGCACTGGAGCTGCTTGGTGTATGCAAGCGAACGAGGAGATGCACATTGGACCAGCTTTTCTCTGTCAACTGCCCCAGAGACCGGCACAGCACCTCTGTTTCGAGGAGCAAGATCGAATGTGAAGTAGATCTTCGGAAGTGCCCTAGAACTGGATGAGGAGGGGGTAAACATCATTTAAAGTCTGGACTTACCATTCATGAATTTCTCGTGAGACGAGCAACAGGGGAAGAGAGAACTGTGGAACCATTGGATCCATGAAAAGCTCTAGAATATAGTAAATGATTTCGAGAGGGATGTCCAATTTGGACGGCACATGGCCAGAAAGGTCCATTCGGAGTGATCGTAGTGTTGAAGTAAGTCCGGCGTGGCGCCAAGCCACATTAAATCCAACCAAATTACACTTTCGTCTGTGCCAAAGAGACTGGACCAATAGTGCGACGTTGAAGGAATTCTTTGATAGGAACAAAAATGCAGTTTGAGACAAAGCAGACCCTGTCATTTGGTACGTTGCCCTGCTAATGACATCGGAGCTTGTCTTGCTTAGGACTCTCGTGCTGTTCAGCTCTTCTCGCACTTCTGGACATAGTTTCTATTTCCACTTCATTCTGAGACCTTATATGGAGCCTCTACTTCCTCATGAACTCGAACGTACCATCTTCCTATACGCGGCGTCGTTGGATCACAGCCTGGTAGCCACTTTGCTTCTCGTTGCTCATCGAGTAAATGAATGGTATGCTCATAGCCGATATACTCTTTCTCCTTGGAATTTTGATCTTCATGCTAAGGATTGAACCACTTCGCTATCACTCATTGATTATTCGGGCATGTCAGTTCCTACACGTGCAGTCAGACTCTGACGACGACCTTCGTAACATGAGTTCTGGTCAGCGTATCTGCCGAGCCGCATTAGGGAAACCCTCTCATTTTGTCGGAAACCATGTAAAATGTGTGCAGATTGGTGTAGAGGGCCGGGAATTCGTAAAAATTCTTCCGTTCTTGTCCTCCTTCGTGAACCTCACTGACCTCGCTATTTGGTCCGATTCAAAGGCCCACCCCTTTCCGGATCTTTTTGCGTTCAAGTCTCTCGCGTATTTATCTTTAAATGGGTACAGCGCGGAATATTTTTGCAATTACCTCCTCGAACACCCTGGGTCCACATTGACGATTACTCACCTCGAATTCACCTTTGAGACAGTCCCAAAACTTCTACCTCTCATCTCCGTCCAATTACCAAAAATCTCACACTTCCGTCTCTCCGGTTGGTGGTATTCCGGAAGCAAAAATCACCTTGGTCCTTTTGCTAGCTTGGTTGACTTAGACCAGATGGAAGTTGTGGTGGTGGCTGTCCTTGCCAGTGCCATAGTCCCTCCAGATACAAAGGAAAAGTTTCCCATTCTTAATCATCCAAAAGTTTCCTTCAAATCCCTTGTTGGGTGGGAAGAGGAATGGACTTTACATATTGAAGGAAAGCCGGATATCTGGACGAGAAAAGAGCTTTTGGACGGAGGTTCGGACTAACGTGCTATCTTTGACAGAGAAATTACATTCTGTTCATAAAATTTTGGTGTAGATTGATTTGTTATGCTTTGGGTATAATAATCTCCTCGATGAGGATCAAAGACACCTGTTCGCATTATCTAAAAGGCTCCTAACATTATAATCTGAAATAGAGTCAGTGAATTAACTATCAATTCCAACGACATAAGGCGAACCTTGAAACGATAGTTCTCTGCAACAGCTTTTTCCGCGTTTCTCCACATATGCCCTTGTTCTTCCCAAAAGTCAATATCAGGATCTGTAGTATGAGGATGCAAATAGCTTAGTCGATGCTTTATGCAGACCAAACGATGGTCTCGTTCTGGCCATGGCGTCAGGTCGTTTGGGTAGCCCACTGGCCCTAACACAGACTGCCAATTAATATACCACCCAGGATAAAAAGCCCAACATTCAATGGATTTCCTCTCGAGCAACAGGGGAAGAATATCGGCTGCATGAGGGCCAAGGTTGTCAACCGTTGAACCTGACAGGATGTGAGTGAGGTATGGAAAAGAATTGATCATCTTGGTTCCCGAATAATATCTGGTTGTAATCTTACGAAGGCTCTTTTGTAGAGGTGTTCCATGGATCCATTTACAATCCCTAAGTGCACAGTGATCACCGGCATCAGAGATGTAAAGTTCATCCAAGGAAAGGTAAAGCAAGGACCTGATTTGGTCGGAGTCGAAAAGGCTCGGACCCCAAAGTGCAAGGCGCTTGAGATTTTTAAACGGAGTAAAGGGGAAAGGAGTGTTGAGAGTTCCGCACTGAAGTTCTTCGATGAGAAGCAGGGATTCAAGTCGGGCGTGTTCAATGAGCCTGGTCGGCTTGACGCTGTGAAGAAGAGCGTCGTCTACGGATGTAATTTTGACGCTATGATAAAACTTTGGAAGAGCCCTTCAAAAGTTCACGTCAAATGAGGTGATGTAAATGCATTGGCGAGGACTGCAGACCATTGGTAGACGCGCCGGGATACTCGAAGGAGGTGAACAGTCGAGCTTGCTTGAGAGTGTTCGAGAAGAAACTCGAAGATATAGAATCTGAGCTCTTCAGGGAGGTCGCAGCCACTTTGAGATAAATCTGACATGATAGTTTTTGAGCAAGAGAGGATATGAGCGCTTAGCTGGCCATCAGAAGCTGTGTGAATGCTCGCTCCTAAATTTCGCAGAGTTCCAGCGCTCTCTGAGAGCATTAGTGTGGGATAACCACTTTAAGTTATCCTAATTCTTACTTCTAAACTGCCTCGGACAAAGGGCTATCTTCGATAGGGAAACTACATTCTATTCATAAAATTTTGGCACAGAATGATTTGCTGTGCTTGGGTAGAGTAATCCCCTCGTTGAGGGTGAAAGACACCTGGTTGCATTCGTTAAAAAACTCCCAACGTTACCATCTGAAATGGAGTTAGTGAATTAACCATCAATTCCAAAGACATAGAGCGAACCTTGAAACGATAGTTGTCTGCAACAGCTTTTTTCCGCGCTTCTCCACATCAGCGCTTGTTCTTCCCAGAACTCAATATCGGGATCAGTGTTTTGAGGATGCAAATATCTCAGTCGATTTTGTATACACACCAAACGATGGTCTCGTAACTCCAGCCGCTGTTCTAGGTCGTTTGGGTAAGCCCATGGCGCAAACTGCCAATCAATATACCACCCAGAATAAAACGCCCAACATTCAATTGATTTCCTCTCCAGCAACAGAGGATGAATTTCGACTGCATGTGAACCGAGATTGTCAACCGTCGAACCTGATAGGATGTGTGTGAGGTATGGAAAAGAATTGATCATTTTGGTTCCCGAATAATGTCTGGTTATAATCTTCCGAAGGCTCTTTTGTAAAGGTTTTCCATGGACCCATTGACAATCTCTAAGTGCACAATGATCACCGGCATCAGAGATGTAAAGTTCATCCAAGGAAAGATCGAACAAGGACCTGATTTGGTCAGAGTCGAAAAGGCTCCGACCCCATAGTGCAAGGCGCTTGAGATTTTTAAACGGAGTGAAGGGGAAAGAAGTGTTGAGAGTTCCGCACTGAAGTTCTTGAATGAGGAGAAGAGATTCAAGTGGGACATGTTGAACGAGCCTAGCCGGCTTGACGCTGTGAAGGGGAACCTCGCCTACAGATGCAATTTGGAGACTATAATAGAACTTTGGAAGAGCCCTTCAAAAGTTTGCGTCGAATGCGGTGATATAAATGCATTAACTAGGACCACCAACCATTGGTAGACGCGTCGGGATACCCGAAGGAGGTGAACGGTTGCGCTTGCTCGAGGGTCTTCGAGAAGAAAATCGAAGATATAGAATCTGAGCTCCTCAGGGAGGTCACATCCACGTTGACATAAATCTGACATGATTGTTTTTGAGCAAGAGGGGATGTGAGCGCTTAGCTGAACCATCATTGAAGCTGTGTGAATGCTCGCCCCTAAATTTCGCAGACTTCCAGAGTTCACCGGGAACATTACCGTGGAATAATCAATTTAAATTATCATAGTTCATATTTCCAAACTGTCCGGAACGAAAGTCACCTGCTTTCCTCGCGTGCCCCTGATCATTCCTTGCTAGACCTTCTTCCGGCGTATCTATACAGGAACTTAGCAAAGTCAACACGAACATCGAAATTCTCGGTCCGCTATTCTTTTCACCCTACTCAACATATCCGCCTGTTGACTTCAAAGTCAACAACAGGGGTGCCTTTCACTTTAACGGAGCTGAGACCTTAGCGAAACATACTTGTCAGACTACCTCTTTGGAGACGTCCAATGAGAATTGGATCAAATATTTTCTAGAATCATGCGCGAGTACCTAGACATGAGCGGCTTGCTTGCAAGACCAAGCAGATTTTGGCTGAGGAGAAAGTAGGACATGAAATTGCAAATATTCCACCAAGGCGGTACATGACAGGATAGTTCCAAAATATTACGAGAATGAAAATGAGTCAATAACAGTAACTTGCTGAAGTACGTGGTCAGATGAGTTTCACGATTCAAAGACAACAGCATCATACCTTGGAATGAGGATTCTTGGCAATGCGTTCCTCTACTTCCTTCCACATAGCCCTCTGACGTGACCAAAACGGATACCCTTGTTCTTCAAAATGTTTCAATTTTTCAAGGACCAATGCTACTCTCTTGTCTCCGGAGAATACAGCGCCAGGAATGTCGGCAGGTGTAGGAGTGAAGTTCCACGTTGGCGCAACGAGGAAACATTGCAAGGGTTCGGAAATTCGGAGAGAAGTCTGTAAAAAGCCCTCCAGGCTTTGGAAACTTGAACAAAAGACGAGGATGTGGGTCAGATTGCGACAACGCTTGGTCCAAGTAACGTTCGGGAATCTGATTGACTGGTCATAGAAGCACAATCGCCGCAGGGTGCGAGAAATTGGTGTAATATCTGTGATTACAGAGGAAAGGGTGTCAAGGTTTCCTGGTTGCCAGACGAATAGCTCCTCCAAGCGAAGCATGGCAATGGCTCTAGCCTGAAAGTTCAACCACAGCTCACTCCAAGAATCCCACAGAGCAAGATGTGTGAGGTTCGGGAAAGACCAGAATGCGACGTTATCATTGACAAAACTGCACTGAAGGCGCCGTACGAGTGCCAGCGATGAAGGGCTCGCGCAAAGTAAGGAATCGTATCCAACTCTTTCTGGCCGAAAGGACCCTCGGCTGACAATCGATAGAGAGTGATATAATTTGGGTAAGATCCTAGATACATCATGGTACAAGTTGATAAAGAATGATATGAAGGCGGCAGACTCACCACTGATAAATCCATTTCGCTAACACAAGGGCGCGAAGAATATACACCGAAGAGGGTAGACTGATATATTCTTGTAAAATATGGAGGAGAATCTCTTTCGGTAGTTCCACTGTAACGGGCGCGGGGGATAAGCTGCATTGCTGGGAGTCCATGATGATCGTTGACCGCAAGCTTGCCAAAGGCAATCGTAACGGTGACTCGGCCCGCTTCTCATGCCTTCCTCTCAATCTTTGAACATGGTCACCCGTGCCGGAGATCAGGTGCCGAAACGGACGAGACGAAACTAATTTTACAGGAAATGGCAAAAGAGTCATGTCCGGGCGCGTAGGTCGTGCTGCCGTCGTTTTCCATACCAGCAAGCGGCGTCCGAGACAATACATTTTGTATGTCGCAGAGTCAGAAAAAGTATGTGAGCGCAGGACGGTCAAGGTTCAGCTAATAGTGTTATGCAAGGTCTTTTTACCATTGTTCGCGGATAAGTACATAATGAATTGTGTCATGATAGTGAAAATTAAGACATGGAAGAATGCTAATATGATATTATAGGAGAGACGAAGGGAAGTACAAGGTAAATTCTTTTGTTCCTCATTCCGCCCTCTCTAGTCCAATGACAAGGATATGTAGTAGAATCCATCAAAATGTTCTCCGTATCTCCGCATATCCTAAAGTGGACACAAAATCAAGAAGAAAGTCTATTCTACGCTCCCGATGCGTTTGACCAAAGCATTTGCGCAGGCGCAAATGCAAAAGTCCTTGCAGAACATGCCCTGACTGTTTGCTCGCAAGACCAAGCATATTTTGGAGGCTGTAAGGAGAAAGCAGGACGTGATATTGCGAGTTCTACACCAAGATGGTACATGACAGGATGGTGGGAAAATATAACTAGAGTGAAAATGAGTTAATAACAGTAACTTGCTGAAGCATGCGGTCAGCTAAGTATCTGAATTCAAATACAACAGCATCATACCTTGGGATGAGCATTTTTGCTGACACGTTCTTCTAGTTCCTTCCACATGTCCTTCTGGTCTAACCAAAATAGCTGGCCTTGGTGATCAAAATGCTTAAATTGTTCTAGGACCAATGCTACTCTCCTATCTCCAGCGAACACCGCTTCAGGCACGTCGGCAAGCGTGGGATTGTAGTTCCACGTCGGCGCTATGAGAAAGCAGCGCAAGGTTCCGAGATTCTGGAGAGATGTTTTCAAGAAACCCTTGAGAGTATGGAAACTTGAGCAGAAGATGAGGACGTGGGTGAGATTGGGACAACATTGAGTCCATTTAGGATTCGGAAATCTGATAGAGTGATCATAGAAACATAATCTGCGAAGAGTACTAGAAATTGGCGTATTATCTGTGATCGCGAAGGAAAGAGTGTCAAGGTCTCTTCGGTGCCAGACGAATAGCTCTTCCAAGCGGAGCATGGCAATGGCTGTAACCTGAGAGTTCCACCACTTGTCACTACAAGAATCCCATAGAACAAGATGTGTGAGATTGGGGAAAGAGCAGAAAGAGACGTTCGCCCTGACGAAATTGCACTGGACACGCTGGACGAGTGCCAGTGATGAGGGGTTCGCAGCAAGCAAGGACTCGTATATAACTCTTCCTGGGCGAGGGTACGCTGGACCAACAGTAGATAGAGAATGATATAATTTGGGTAACATCCTAAATGCATCGTTATATAGGATGGCAATAACTGTTATGAAGACAAACCTACCAGTTGTAACTCCACTTCGCAAGGACAAGGACACGAAGAATCAGTTGTGGAGAGGGTAGATTGAGATATTCATTTAAAATATCCAAGATAATCTCTTTAGGTAGGTCCACGGTCAGGGATGTAGAGTGTAAGCGGGATTTTTGGGAGTTCATGATGATCGTTTACTGCAAGTTGACCTGTGGTAGTCATCACGAAGACTTGCACTGCTTCTCTTGGACCCCTTTCCGCCCCTTGACCATACACGAGGGAACTGCCTGAATGACCTCAGATATCTGCTTTGTTATGGGCAGTCGAAAAGTAAATGGTTCTTCTTCACCCAACGGTGATACATGACAAGCCTTCTTGAGATGGTCATTCCGAATTTTGAGTGCCTGGAAGACACGAATTCCTTGGATTGCGGTCCCTAATTCTCATTACTCTGAATCAAGGACAACACATTGTGTACCGCATCTGCACAGGTTGGTGTGACGGTATAAACCTCCTTTCGTTCACAGACGTTGATCTCAGAAGGCGTTCTCATATAAACCGCTATCCTTTTGTTACGTTTGACTTTCGTTATCCGCTCCCCTGTGAAAGTCACATGGCCGATTCTCGACGTAAAGTCCTTATAGTTGGTGACGGCGCATGTGGTAAGACGTGCCTCTTCGTCAGGTTTGCTCGAGGATCATTTCCAGAGGTTCGCCCTTTCAAGATTCTCTCCCAAATGCATCCGTGGGAATGCACTGACGCTGATTATAGATTTACGTGCCAACTATTCTCGAGAATCAAGTTGTCAAGGTCCAAGTAGATCAGCGAGAGGTCGAATTGGACCTCTGGGATACCGCAGGGCAATGTGAAGGTCCTGATCTTCGGTATGAGTCTGATCTTCTTCGAACGGAATGTTCCTTTGGTTAACAGTGTCACTTGTGGGTAGTCCACGACTATATACGGAATCACAAGTAATCCTCCTCGCATTCGGCATTGATTCACCAGACTCTCTTGACAATGTGCAAGAAAAGGTATCACCAGTTTCCCCCTATTTACGCCTTGTTAAAGTTCCTCGAAACAGTGGCTTCCCGATATTCAGTTTATCACCCGTAAGGCCTCTAAGATACATCCAACTCTGATTCTTGTTGGATGTAAGACGGATCTTCGAAGCGACGAAAGGACGGTAGAACAGCTGGCAAGATATCATCAGCAGCCCGTATCTGCTGAAGAAGTTCGCATCTTATGTTATACATGATACCCTCAATGCTCATTCACCTTAGGCTATGGCTGTTGCCGCTAAAATCGGGGCAGTGCAGTACATTGAGTGCTCAGCAAAGACTGGAGAAGGCGTAGCTGAGGTGTTCGACACGGTCGCCCGTTCTTTGGTGAAACCACGGAGCAAGAAAGGAAGTTCTTGTATTGTGTTCTGAGATGTTTATTTCCTAATAGTGGTCTGGTTCATGTCAAAGAGTTCAAATACACTAAAAGAATTTAAAATATCCGGGGAGAGAAGATGTATCCCATTTGAAGGGCTCACTTATCCAGCATCTGAATATTTGACTATGAGAGGTTATAGATACTGTCACTCTCAGACCATGGAAGGTCCTTGACGACAGTCATCTCCTTCATTAAACGATCAATGAGCCTGTGTCTTCCAAGACAAAAGAAGATGTACTGACGTAGATTTCTTCATTCATCTCAATCTCTTCTAATAGAATTTGCCACATAGTATGGTTGTTGGACCAGAAACAATACGCAGATGTGAACAAATGTGGGAGGGGATTGAGCAACACAACGATCCTTCGATCTCTCAGCCTAATAGTGTTGACCGCGTCAGTTGGAGTTTCCCCGTGAACCCATGGCAAGGGAGCGAGTGCAAACAGCTTGAATTTAGGTGAAGAGGGTACAGGAATACCCCATCCTGCAGTATGAACAAACCAATTGGATCTACCAAACAGAACGAGCACTTGAACGAGGTTAGGTAACGACATCCAACCCTCATGGGGAAATCCTCGAATCGACGGAACATGACAACCAAATCTCTGGAGTGTTCTCCAAATTGTAACATCCTCTGTGAGCTTTCGAAGGAGGGTCCTATTGTCACTTACTTCCCAAATGAAAAGCTCTTCAAGAGGTAGCATGACAATTTCCTGTGCCTGGGTTGGTCCGTTTGGCTCCGCCTCAAGGTAATTGTGTCCCCAAAGAGACAGATGGGATAGTTGGGAAAACAAGGAGAATGGAAAATAGTTCCTGGAGACTCGAGAGATGAGCCGGCGTGTATGAATAAAGTAGGAAGGTTCGGCAGATTCAAGAAAGTATGCCCTGTCAATGGATGAAGTGGTACTGCGTTCGTCCAAGTCGAGGGTATGATATAGTCTGGGGATGATCCTAATGAAGGAAAGAAAATAGTAGCTGAATCCACATATCTGCGTCAAGAAGCTGTACTGACCAGTAGTAAATCGGGCGCGACAATAGCGAAAACTCAAACATGATATCGTATGTCGAATCACATTGAAGAACGAGATCCAGGATAATGATGATAATTTCCAGAGGCAAGGGTTCTTTCGCTGGCATCAGAGACGAAAATGGACGACTCGCATCCATGGAGGCGAGAGGCAAGCTGTGGAAAACGAGCGCCTCCGCGTACACGTGCCAGAAAAGTGAGACGAACTCTTGATTGAGACTCTATATGAACGGTGGATGCACCAGTCTTCTGTTAGCAGGTTCCTTTAGAGGAGACTCCATCCCCAGAGTGTTACTCGTGCCATGGAGCCGGTGACCCTAATCCTCCTTAACAGAGAATTTTCAGGAAAAATAAAATAGAGCTCTTGGACTTGTGATTTTCGCACAGAGATAGGACGAAGGAAAAAGTGGAAAGAATTTCAACTACAGTTGTATTGAGCTTGTTTATGTACGCTGATCGCCCGTGCCGGGGATCACAGCTGAAACGAGCGAACAAGTCGGGAGCTGGAGAATGGAGAAAGAATGAGAGTGAGACAAAGAGCGGAGGAATGGCCGCCGACGCACTTTTACTGATTATGGAAATCGGGCTTATGTGGGTCGACGCGTCTGCCATTCTCAAAGTCGCGTCCTCGCGCTTTCCACATGGCAGCTAGGTCCTCCCGAGACAATACATTTCGTCTGAAACATGTAGTAAGAACGAGTCAAGGAAGAATACGAGTCAGTAGGACTCAAGTAGTTAGGTGTTTGAAGGAGGAACCGAGGAGCCGGTTTAGTATAAAAGAGGGAGTAGTTTACCCCAATACAGGAGGTTATCCCCTCACGCAGAGTCAGAGTCAGAGGTCAGAGAAGCAGAAGAGCACGAAGCTCAGTTGGATTACGTAGGAAGTACAACGATTGTACTTGAATATTGTATCTATTAGGGACCGCTCGGCGAGAGCTAGCCAGAACACTACGAACTCTTCACCTCCCGCTCGTCCCACTTCAACGTAAGGCTCCCATTGAGCTGAACGCTTGATTCGAGCGTCTCCCCGAGGTACACGAATCAACCCTTCTATTCTAAATCCACAATTGCATGTTAGGAATCTACGCTCCATGATTCACGTCAGAAACCTTGACGGTAGGTCCCTCACCAGAGCAAGACCAAGCCATATAAAGATTACCTACGAGATACCTCATAGCCACCTATCACCTCAGACCATGGAATGTCTTCAACTACGGTCATTTCCTGTATTGACGACGAAGTGAGCCATTCAGAACAGCTTTAGGACAGAACAAAAAGGAACAAACGTTTATCTTGCCATTCTTTTCAATTTCCTCCAGCATAAATTTCCACATGGTGCTCTGGTTGTCCCAAAATGATTCACGGTATTTGAAAAAATGATAATGTAGCGGACGACGAAGGACAAGGAGCCTTCTATCTTTGATTGGATACCCCCAAGCAGTCTCGGGTGTTACAGCGAGTGGATATAGACTCGCGAACCCTGGTGACAAAATGAATGATTTAAAGGTGCGTGATGACGGCAAAATGAGGCGCAAAATCTCCATCTGGAGAAACCATTCTATGTTACCATGGATAGCAAGGACTTGGACGAGATTAGGGCATCCAAGCCAACCTTCATCCGGACGAGGGATATGATTTGTCCGAATAATACACCCAAAACGCTGAATGGTTTGCCATATTGTAGCATCTGGAGAAAGTTCTTGTAGGAGAACTGTGCTATCATTTTGTTCCCAAACGAAAAGTTCTTCGAGAGGTAGCATAACAATTTCACGAGCGTGCCGTTGTCCTGCTTGCTCCTCGTAGAGAAAATTACGACCCCAAAGAGCGAGATGAGAAAGGCGTGAGAATGAACAGACGCTCACAGAAATAGACGAGTTTCGAGAGATGATGACCCGGCGTGTGAACAGGAGGGATGACCGTGGAGCGTTTCTGATCAGAACAGCTCTGCTGGGGCAGGTCTCGTTGAATATCAAGTTGAGCGTATGATAAAGGTGAGGTAGAATTCTAGCACTTATGGTAAGCAAATTGATCCCTTCGAGGTTTTCTGGGACTTACTGGGCATGGACAGCGCGAGATAACAGTGTAAACTGAAGGACTGTATTAGGAGATGGATTGGATTCAAGAGCAAAGTATAGAATCATAAAAATAATTTCAAGAGGTAAAGATTCCCTTGTAGAAGCTGAAACTTGATATTTGGTGCTAGCAATTTGGCCCATGGAAGTGGATAGCAAATGTAAACATTGAGCGCCTCTGGTATGCCACTCCAACTTGCACTTCCAGAGCGAGTCCTGCTTCTCAGACATGTGATCATCGCCATCGAAAGACGGGTACCTGTACGATTAATGGCTTGCGCTTTCGATATTTGGCCTTGGCTCAAACTCCCTTGCCTCTACTGTTGAAGCATTTTTATCCCAACGAAACTGGTGTTTAAGCTGTGCTCACAAGTCACCAGCATTTACGTTGGGCGCTCCTGTCATTTCTTCTTGCATCTGACAGTCATGTCGTTCAACCGCAAAACCACATCGCCTACGAGTATTGCACATCTTTCAATTGACATTGCGCGTGGTATAATTGAACTGGCGGCTGAAATCAAATCTGTAGGACTGAAACTCTCCCTTGTATCTAAACAGGTTCAGATATGGTATCGTTCTTTGATTCGTTTTGGTTCCGTTTATGTCGTACTCACGGAATTGACTAGGTCTGATCCAGCCCTCTTCTGGCACATCGAAATGGGAGATCCAGCGAATAAACGCTTCGAGGCTTTCAAAAGCACATTCCTCTCCTCCGACCCTCACCCATCAGAGCGCCTCCTTCGTGCTCGTAATCTCGTCCGAGTCCTCACAGTTTCTCCGTCAGCCCGTACGATGTCTGCACCTTCACTGATCCAATGCGTTCGTCAATGTCCAAACATCCAACAAATATTCTACAATTGGCATGCAAAGGAGCATAGTTACCCGGATCAATCTTTACTTTCTCTCACTCTGCCAAATCTTTCCTCCTTATACATCACGGTGAATGCTGGTAATATGGGCGCTGAGCTCAAGTCTCCCCTTTTCCAACATCTTCGACACCTCGACCTCAGTGAACAATACGAACTTGGAAAACCATCTGTGATACCATTTTGGCAGTCGCTACCAAACTTAAAGTTCTTGGAGACTCTGACTTTGGAATGGCGCGCGGTTGAGCCGCCATTCCCTTACACTCACATCCTTGATTATGTACCTCCATCTTTCCGTGTTCTTATCGTCGTTTGGGGTCTCACTTGGAATGACTATACTCCATCGCCGGGCAGAGATGAAATTGTTAGGGCAGTAAGGGAAGGCGATGTTGATGAGAGGATTGTATTAGGACAGGATTTGAGTGGAGGGTCAAAAGACTGGACATGGGTTGTGAAAGCTTACGAGGAGCCAGGGGAAAAGCTCAATATCTGGAGACCCCCTATTTTGAGAAGAGAATGGGAAGCCATTTATAAGATGGCCGAAGACAGGAAGAGGTGGAGACGTTCGAAAGGACGGATCCAATGAAATTGATCTTGTAAATAGTAGGTGTGAAATCCTATGGTGTATTTATGTTTGTCCTTCAGCGAGAAATAAATGTTTTAAAGCAGGGAAACAGTGCGAGACTGCGAGTTGAGTCCAAGACGTGACTGGGGTACGGCAGAAATGGAGTTAGCTCAGAGCAGAGTGGAGGGATATCCCAAAAGCAGTCAGAATCGTCATTGAGAATAATCCAAATGAAGTCACGGTAATACGAAACAAGGCGGAAAGCTTTTGTTCATTGCGACTATCCAGCATTGAACTCTCCGGCTCCACGTGCAACCTATTCACCATCCACCTCCGTGACAAAGAGGGTATTCTCCAAGACTGTAATTTCCTAGAAAACTGCAATAAGTCCAACATATTTAAAAAAAAGTGACGGGCAGGAGTGACTGACCCTGGTATTCAAATTTTTCTCGACCTGGTTCGACATAAAATTCCACATTTTCCGCTGATTCACCCAAAACATGGTGGGGTACCTTAAAAGGTAGTCCAGGTGCTGAAAATATACTACCATCCTCCGGTCCTTTGTGAGATATCTCAACGCGTCCCGTACCGTTTGAACCTCAGAAGGTTTTACTCCTGAGAAGGGTAAGATAATGAACGACTGGAAGAGCGGTGACGACGGTAAAACAGTTCGTGGCCCAAAAATACGAAAGAACTCGACCAAATCGTAACAAAAAACGAGAACTTGAGCTAGATTGGGGCAGAACATCCAACTTTCGTGGAGACTAGTTGTGTCTCTGTCAGCATGCAGACCCAGTCTCTGGAGAGTTTTCCAAATTAAGGTTTCTTTGGTGAGATATTTCAAAAGGATATCGCCATCTCTGTGCTGCCAAATGACCAGTTCCTCAATAGGCAACATGACGATTTCACGGGCTTGGGCATGCCCATGCGGCTCTTTAAAGAGGTTGTTTTGACCCCAAAGAAAAAGGTAAGAAAGGCGTGAAAATGGAACGAATGAGAACGCTGTAGTCCAGCTCCGAGAGATTAGAAAACGAGTATGGAGTAGGTTCGAACGTTGTGCAGTTGAAAGTAGAAGTGTTCTATCGACGGAATAGGATGAGCGGGGGTGATACGCTGACTGTAAGTCAAGGCTTAGATAAAATTTCGGGATAATCCTGCTCAAAAATGTCAACTTGCTGGATTATGTGAAACCCGGGGGATGAGAGAACCACTGACAAGTCGTACGTTGACCGAGAAAGAGACAAGAACTTCACTTTTTGCCCGTACTCTCGAGTGGATTGTAGAGCTAATTCGAGGATAACGAAAACAAGCTCAATCGGAAGAGCGACAGAGGATGATTTTGAGATATCGGACATCGTGGTACTGGATAAAAGTAAGTTGTCAGCCGCCGACTGGCAGTGTGATTCTTGTCAGTTCCCTTTCAAGTCATGAAGGGCCAAGGCAAATGAAGTAGTAGCGAGCCAATATGATAGATACTTTGGATAGCATTCCGAACGCCGCATATGCTCATCCTGCAGTATTCCCCACAATAACACAATGTACTCTTCCAAGTTCTCATATTTTTTTGACCATTACAAGGCATCAATTATGTAATCTATACAATGAGAAGGTACATCCGTACATTACGAAACATAGAAACGAACCAGTCGAGGTCGTTAGAAAAAGAAAAAAAGGAGCCATCGAAAATAAATACTCGAGCGTCATTACTTCCCGCCCTTGTCGCCTCCCTTTCCTCCGCCATTACCACCTTTATTACCACCAGCATTTCCACCCTTGTTTCCACCAGCATTACCACCTTTGTTTCCGCCAGCATTACCGCCTTTGTTTCCTCCAGCGTTGCCGCCTTTGTTGCCACCGGTATTACCACCTTTGTTGCCACCAGCGTTGCCGCCCTTGTTACCGCCAGCATTGCCACCCTTTCCACCGTTGCCTTTTCCACCGTTGCCGCCTTGGTTTCCGCCGTTGTTGCCACCCTTTCCTCCCTTGGGCTTGCCAATAGTGAACTGTTAAAGGGAGTCAGATATGGGTAGTCAATGGGTAAGAGGGTAAGACTCACGTAAGAGATGTCATCCAACGATCCGTGTTGAGCAACGGGGACGATACAAGGTTGGTGGTTAGCAGCAGCTGTACAAGAAAAAATGAGAAGTGGGTTTAATACTAGTGGTTTGGGAGCATCGTAACGTACAGTTGATAGTAGAAATACGGTAAGAGCCTTCAGGAAGACCATCGTCAATGGGAACTTCCACGATGCCCTGACCGTTCGCGGCCTGGTTCACACCCTTAAAGAACGCGAAGGTTCTCGGATCGAGAGGCTTGGTCTGACCTTCGCCATCGTCAAGCTTCTCGATGGTCACGTGGGTGTGTCCAATGATTTGGCCTTGTTTGTTGAGTTGCTGGGGAGCAGCAAAATAGTTCTTCTGAGCATTGGTGAAAACGCCGAGCTGCATCTTCTTTACAGCGAGTTTAACGGTGAAGCCAGTGTTGGGTTTGATAGAATTGTCGCCATTCTTGGGGAAGACGAATTTCGCACTCGGCTATGGAAGATTATTAGCTGCTGCAGGGGCGACGTTCCGAAAAAGGAAATACAAACCATGTTGCCGACAGCAGGGATGTCGCCAATGGGACAGGGATTGCATGAACCGCCCTTGATTTGCTGACCGTCGGTGATGGTCTTGCCAACACAGAAGTTGATGAAGTTGTTCGTAGACGTGAGAGAATTAGATTGGCCGTCCACTGGGGGGTTCTGGCCGTTCTGAGCAAAACCTTTGGCGATGACGGACGGATCCAATTCTGACGAGGACGTTAAGGAATGGCGCTCAAGGATAGAGAAGTGGAAGAAACAGACTGGTTGACTTCTGGGGATCTTTGTTGTTTCCACCAGCGTTGTTCTTGCCTCCGCCAGCATTATTATTCCCCTTTCCGTTACCACCTTTGTTACCGCCCTGGTTCTTGTTACCACCTTGGTTCTTGTTGCCACCTTGGTTCTTGTTACCGCCTTGGTTCTTGTTGCCGCCCTGGTTCTTGTTGTTGCCATTTCCACCTTCTAAAAAATCACGCGCCCTCAGTCATGAATCAACAATGACAGACGCCCGACGTACTGTTCCCACCTCCGTTCTGCCTAGCAGCTAGAGCGCGATGGACAACCTAGAAGTCATATCAGCGCGTGAGAAAGAGATGGATTATCAGAAAAAACACACGTCAGCTCGAGAGTCGTAATCTCTTGAACTCGCAAGAGCAAAAGTTGATAAATAAAAGAGAACGCAAAGAGATCGCGTGAACATCCCGGATGAATAGACGCAAGGACTACGTTAACAGAAACGAAAGAGTGAGTGAGTTCGTGAGTGAGAGAGACCGTCGACGGTCAACGTCCTAGCGAGAATCCGAGATGGAGCGAAGAATGTACGGGGCCAACACGCGAAAGGGCAAGCATCGCCTCCTCCCGCATTATATATCAAGTTTAATTCCCGGGTATTTGATGATCGGGGCTGAGTTGCGGCTGTGGAAGCATTTTTATTCAGATCCTGAAAGGTTTGATAAGCCCGCAAATTGATGAAAAAGGCAATGGGTGACGCCGGCCAGGGTGAATGCTTGATGAGAGGGGAGGCGTTCATTGGGTCCATTGGTTTGGGGACTGCAAGAGAGGGCCGAGGCGGGTCGATGCATTGTCTTCAGCGCATGAAACGATGGAGCCCAGAAGGAGATGCGCCCAACACGTGGTGGAGTTTCTTTGCGCCTGCGGAAACAAATGAAGTTTGATCGTGCGGACCACGACAGAAGGCGGGAAGCGCTAATGATCTCGGGTGCAATCAGTTCGTTTGTCGCTCTCACAGGCATTCTCGACGACAAGGACGATGACATCCATCAAGGTCGTGTGGGTCTCGTTCTCGTGACCACCCTCTCATACTCATAAGCGAGAAATCTGCTTACTAACTCAAGTCAGATGTCGAGATTAGGTTCACGACTCTGTTCATGAAGGCGGACTGTTGCCACTGGAGGGACCCGGAGACAGCTTTCTCTTTCGAGCGGTCAAAGGCTGAAAATGTGAGCCACGCCCTCAGCTGGCACTTTTTTGGCTTCATCCCGTTTAGATTTCTCGCCATGGCCACGATCCATTCCCCTCTTCTTTGGAGTCCGCCTGCTCCTATTTTGAAGTCGATTTTAGAACATTGCATACCTGAATCGCCCTCGCACTTCTGCCTCACTCTCCTGACTCTGTCCCGTTCAACTTATGATTGGTTGGTTGTCTAACTATTTCTACTGATCTGGGCATGTTGCTGAATTCTCTTTCCCCAAGGTTACTTCCCTTACTTTATCATACTTTGGAATTCTCAGATGAAGGAGGATTCCCTGCAGGTTCCATCGACCGCCAAAAACTTTGTGCCTCTGCATCTCCTAAATGCCTCGCACTCGTCCGCAGGGTTAGATGTCACTATTATCCGCAAGAGTTCTCATTCTCTCATTTTCCAAACCTAACGCACCTCGCATTTTGGGGAGACCAATCAATTCAACCCTCGAGTGCTTCAGCACTCCTGGAACTAAATTTGGAAGAGATCTTCATATGGTCAGAGAATGACAATGCACAGCTTCTCTCGCAGCTTTCGGTCTCACCAGCAGAATGTCGAGCACGAAGTACGTTGAGGCGGTATTCCTGCTATAGTCAGCGTGCTGAGCTTCCGAACCAAAATTGGCTACATCTCCAAAACATCACGCACATTCTAATTATCTGCGACGACGCAAAGCAGCTGAAGAATCAGGTCATCCAACAGGTCCTCTCCCGTCAGTCTTTGGTGTGCTGCGTCTTCATTTTCATGGGGATAATGCGAGGAGTCGATCCTTTAGACAAGGAGACGATCGACGATTTAAGAGACTCCAGAGTAGTGAGGTTAGTGAAATGGCCGAAAGCCCTTGCTGACCAGACCATCAATCCCTATCTCTGGGAAGATATGGCTATGACTTGGAAACAGATTGAGGTTGAAATTGCCAATAATCTAAACTATCAGGTAGAGCTAACTCTCTATCAACCTTCCTACCACGCTCATCCCTTCTTTTGCAAGAAAACTACTACTATTGACCTACTAGAATAATCCAACTCGACCTCCAATTTAGTCATCATGTCTTGTTACCTACCATTGGCTGTGCAGGAAGAGGAAGACGAGAATGGACTACTTGGGGGAATAGACCGCCCGAGGACCCAAGTAACTCGCAAAACAGAATGGCTAGTACGATAGCATCAGGAACACGAGATGTATCACAGGAGTTATTCCCTGTATTTTCAATCTAGCCCGCATTCATCCCTTGACAAACCAAATGTAAAGGAATCCTTCCACAAAGTCCAGCGGCGTCAAACAATGCAACTATGTTCATCAGCCCCAGCAAAAGTGAGGTCAATAAGACAAAGCTACAGGAAACAAAGATAAAACACCTGTATTATTTCGGTGATCAACGGCCTATGTACCCCGGTTTCAGGTACACTTCACATTCGCCAGCTTCTCATGTCTCTTCCAAAGTCTCCGGAGAAGTGATACCTCGCCCATGTACAGCATAGACAGAACGGGTGTCAAAACAATGAAATATACAGAAAAATGTGATAAATAACTGGCCATCCACTCATCAGGTGGTCGTGGATCTGTAAGGGAATGAGAAACAAGGACAAGTCCGCCTACAACAAGACGCTGATCTGACCGCCAATGACTGGCCTCACTGCACTTCTAATGCCAAACGCAAGGTTGAACGTCGCATGACCTATATACGGAGGTTGCCAAGCGTGTACCACGAGAGGACAGTTAGTTGACTCACAAACCGATGATAGACGAAGGAGTCTGGCCGGCCTTGCCAAACCTATAAATCAATAGGATGACTGGACAAGATCGAGCATACAAGAGAGCCGTATTAATCACCCAAATGTGATTCCAAGAGAAATACTTGGACAGGCCACGGTCGACGAAGCCCTTTGGAAGAACCTGGCGAAGCATGACAAAATGAGAATGACAGACGAAGTATGCTAGCTGATCGTAGCAATATCCAAGGAGTAGAAGTTCAGGGGGGTAGTAGACTTATTGGAATTTGAGAGTTTGTCGACCGGTTCATGCCCATGTGCAAATTGCAAAGAAAACGTCGAGAATACCTAAACTGACAACAATTGTAACATACTAAGATGAACCTCGCCAGTGAAGTCTTTTAGGGCCGGAGCCAGAAGCGGACCGGGAGATTGGTTGGATGCTGATGAACGCGGGAAGCAAGCCCTCAACCTGTGGCCTTCAAGCTGTCGCGCTTTCAGGTTGGTTAGTTGGTAAACGTAAAGGACAAGTGGGTTCTCTCTTTTTTTTCTCTTACCTTGCAACAGGAGTCGGATTTTCTGCTCGACAGGCACCACTTAGCTGTTGGTCAACATTCGAAGTCCACGGTCTTTCACTGAAACAGCTTTCTTATAGTGATAGCCTGAAAATCTCTATCACAGCATAGAGTACACGCTAGTCATCCTTGAGCTTCATAGTGAATATTACCTGCTTTGTGCGACGGAACTACGCCGTTTGGCGCCGAGTGTCAGCTTGGCTTTCAACTCCATGGCTTCTAGTGCCACAAACATGGATTCGAGTTCCTCAAAAGAACCACTTCCTCTCGAAATTGTACTCGAAATTCTAGAACGTTGTGTTGAATGCAGTCCTAATCGAGGTGTCATGTTTCGGCTTTTGCTCCTGTGTCGTCCTGTTTACGACTGGTTAGTTCTCTTTTGGCCGAGTTGCAGGCAATGACCCACAGCAATTTTAGGGTGATACCTCAACTTTACCACAGTCTCGACCTGGAAATGGAGACTGTGCAACCTCTCAGTACGTCGCACTCCATCGATAGAAGCGTCCTTCTTGCATCTGCTCTACCTTCGTCCTTCATCTTCACGCGTCGTCTCATCTCTCGGAATACTGTAAAACCATTCTCATTTTCTATCTTTCCTCAATTGACCCATCTTTCCCTTTGGGGTCACAATCGTCTCGGCGAAGGTACGAGCGGTCAAACACAGGCACATGCCATCGTCATGTTGCCTTTAGAAGAGCTATTTGTATGGGAGACGGATGACAATGATGCTATTTTGCAGCAGCTCTCCGAGGACGTTATTATCTGGAGCACCCTTCGGAGATTTGGCTGCCAGACACGACTGCGCCGACCGGACCGTCCAGATGAACGCTGGCTTAAATGCCCCAATCTTGTTGAAGTACTTGTCCTTTTTATGGATGATGGTTGGTTCCGTAATAGTGCGAGTCAGGATGTGGCCTTCCCAGTATCATCGAAATTCCGAGCGCTGGTTATTGCACCATGTGTGCGTAATGCTCCACTTTTTCTGGATTCCCACAAGACTTTGGGACGGAGGGTCAAAGACCGAAGGATAGTGCTACTTTGCGAACCTCCTCAGCATTTATTTGTCCATCCTCAATCTTTTTGGGAGAACCACAGCGCGATGCGGAAGATTCTACGAGGGAAGGTGGAACAGAATAACAATATCCAGGTTGATATATTATTTTTTATATCCCCTTCACACGCTGATATCTGACAAATATATTGACATAGAAAATGACTATCGTTGAAACCCTTTCCTGGTCCAAGGAGGATGGTTGTTATAACCTTCTATAGGACATGAGTTGCTTTCGTTTGTGTAAACAATTGCAGAATGATCAACCCTGTTTCTCCCGCTACAGAAATCCTGTTTTGGAGTCACAAGTCAAAAGATTTAACAGGAATCTTTTCGACTAGTAACGTTCCGACAACAAAGCAACCAGTATAGTGCCTGATAGCTTCGGCTTGAAGGAACAGGGTGACATAACGATATGGGACTCACAAATAACCATTCCACCAGACTAGAGGACACAGGTCTTCAAAAAGGCAAACGGACAATGAATGGATCTTATAAAGGCAAAAAATCAGCTATCCAAGTTTTTTGCTAGCTCGAATGAAAAAACGGTAATAACAATCGGATACGCCAGCTGCTTCACAGGAATATCAGGAAAACAGACTTCTTCGGGTGAGACATTGCTATCCTGTTCTTATCAATGATTTCTGGCTGAAAATTGCCAAGAAACGTTGAGAATACCTAAACCGAAGTCAATTGCAGCGTACCAAGATGAAGCTCGCTAGCGAAGTCCAATAGGGCCAGAAGTAGAGGCGAACATTGGGAATCGTTGAAAGTTGATGAGTGTTGGAAGCAAGTCCACTCACGCGCGTGGGCCGTCGAACCGTCGCTCACGAAGGTTAGTGAGTGGGAAAATGTCAATGACAATATAGCTTCATCAATTTATTTATCATACAACAAAGCCCAAAATTTCTACTCGTGAGGCAACTCCGTTCCCGGCAGTAGTCACGATTCTCCCTCTGTTATCGACGACGATGCCCATCGTCTTTTACGGCGACAGATTCCTCATCGCGAAACTCCCATATCGCTCTGACAGACGAAGGTACAGGTTAGTCCCGGCTGCGAACCTCATAGTGAATATCAGCTGCCGTGCGCCTGAACGCGGCGTTTGACGCTCATGGTCAACAGCTTGGCTTTCAACTCCATGGCTTCCAATAGCACAAATCTGGGCTCGAACCCCTCAAAGGAGCCACTCCCTCTTGAAATTTTACTTGAAATTCTTGAACGTAGTATTCAATCTAATCCTAATCGTGGTGACATGTTTCGGCTTTTGTTTCTGTCCCGCGCTGTTCACCACTGGTCAGTTCTCTTTTGACCAAGTTACCAGCAATGACCCACATCACTTATTAGGATTATACCCCACCTCTATTACAATCTCGACTTAGAGATGGATAATGTAAAGCCTCTTAGGACGTCGAACTCCATCGATAGAAGCGTTCTTCTTGGATCTGCTCTACCGTCGTCCTTTGTCTTCACGCGTCATCTCATCTCTCGCAATACCTCAAGGCCATTCAAATTTTCCATATTCCCCCAATTGACTCATCTTTCTCTTTGGGGTCACAATCGTCTCGGTGATGTCCCAAGCGGTCAAATGCAGGCTCATGCCATTGTTATGCTGCCTTTGGAAGAGCTATTTGTTTGGGAGACGGATGATAATAATGCTTTATTGGAGCAGCTCTCAGAGGATGTTACTCTCTGGAGTACCCTTCGACGATTTGGGTGCCAGATAGGATTCAGCCGACCAGACCGTCCAGATGAACGTTGGCTTAGATGCCCTAACCTTGTTGAAGTGCTGGTCCTTTTTATGGATGATAATTGGTTCATTAAGACTGTGGAACGGGACATGGCCTTTCCAATATCATCTAAATTCCGGGGGCTGGTCATTGCACCATGTGTAGGTAACGCAACCCACCATCTTTTAACCTCCCACAGCACTTTAGGACAGCGTGTCAAGGACAGACGACTTATTGTGCTTTGTGAGCCTCCTCAACATTTATTTGTTCGTCCAGAGTCATTTTGGGAGAATCAGAGTGCTATGTGGAATATTCTGCTGGCAAAGATTGAGCTGAACCATGATGTCCAGGTTGATTTCTTGACTTCCTACGCTGCTCTCCCGCAGATATCTAACTGTTGTTTTGAAATAGAAAATGACTATGGTTAATAACCTTCCCTGGTCAGAGGAGGATGGTTTTTACATTTTATCGTAGGGACACGAGGTGTTTTCGTTTGCGTCAAAATTTGAAGAATGACAGAGCATCTTTACCTTGTGATCAGAATTTGGTTTTGAACATTCCGAACTCAATTTCAACATCAAAAGGCACACGCTCCAGAACTGGATTCCTCCTGCACGGATCATCTACCCAACACTGGTGTAGTGTTAAGAACATTTCAGCTCCCCTAGACTACTAGCCGAAGTGAAAAACGGCACGTTCAAGTTAACGTTCGAATGTAGTAGTGGGGGCATGGAAGAATAGGGACGGCTACTAAGAGTACGGTGACCGACGTACAAGGAAAGTAGTGTCGTGTGCGGAATCTCATCTGAAGTAAGTTTCAGCGCGGCTGAATTTGCTAACCGATGAAAGATAGATTTGTGTTACATTTATACTGCGTTCTTTGATGTTTCGCCACCATCGGCAGAACATGAGGGTGCAAAATGGAAAGAAAACACTACCTCGAGGTGAGGTCGGGAAAAGCGGCCAGTTTTGCTCCGTTGCGAAAATTAACTGGGGTGAATTTAACTAACAACACCTACAAGAAGGGTGAAACCAAAATACTTCGACTTCTTGCCGCATATCAAACTGTGAATCCCCGAAAATGTTGCCGGGGCATTTGAATCATGCAGAAGGAATTCGTGGGGCAGTGACAGAATCAGCGAATCACAGTCAGGAACAAACCTTTTGGTAGCTGTGCGTGCTTCTCGCCTATTCGTGTCCTTATAAGATCATCACAAGGACTGCTCCATCTTTCTTGTCCCCATCACGGTCAATCCATTCCTTCCCTGCAATGTCTGAAGTCGCAACAAAAGTACCTGTAGCCACCTACCTGGAGCTCATTAAGGAGGATTCGGACCTCCCCGAAGTTGTTCAAGTACTTGGAGATGCCTTTGAATGGCGCAAGTTCTTTCCTTGACTATTGCTTTCGAAAAAACTCTAAACTATCTGTTTAGAGATCTTTCTTTCTGGATGCGATAATTCTAAGGATATCATGTACCAGTATCTTCTCTGCTACGCCAAAGCTGGCTTGTTGGACGGCGAACTTTGGGTTGCCAAAACCCAGGAAGGTAATCGCATCGTTGGTGTGGCCATTTGGTTTGGTCCAGGTCAGCTGGCTATAAGAACGTGGGTCATATTTCTCATTGGAATGTATCTCTTTACTCAAAATTCTTTAGTGCTGAACAGAAAGAGAGGTGTGGTTGGAATACCTTCCTTAGTAAGCTCTCCGACAAATCTCGGAACTGGTGGATATACGTAAGTTTGATTAACCTTCTACGAACTGAGGGCTCCTGTTGAAGAATAAACATTAGTTTATGGACAGCTATGAGAAAGCACTCGATGCGGTTCATGGGCCAGACGTCCACCTCAATAACTGGCATCTCCAGCTTCTAGGTGTTCACCCAAACTATCATCGGAATGGAATTGCGAAGAAATTATGTGAACATGTGGAATTTAAGGTAGTACACTTTATGTTTCTCATATTATTGCTAGTACTGAACCTATATTTTAACAGGCTCACTCTCAGGGCCTCCTGAGCGTGCTCGAAGCCACAGATCCCAAGAAGGTTTGTTCACTCCTTCAACTAAATTGTTTCGGATTTTTGGTCTAATAGTACTTGGTATTAGTCGACTGGTGTTTATCAGGGTGGAATGCAGTACGAACTAAAGGGAGTAAGCGAGCTGATCAATAATACGGAAGGCGTTCCAACCTATAAGTTCCATATGCTCGCGAAAGCCTGAGCCCTGTCCCGAGGAATCCAAATCTTCTTAACCTCCATTGATGTTAGTCTACAAATGCATTGAAAGGTTTACAACCCTCGGGAAAAGTTCTTGCATCAACACCCGAATTTCACCCTGCTTCCGCGAGGAATCCGATCCCAGCACCCTTCACTCATTCAGCTTAAATCCATGCCTTCTACTCCCATTTGTCCAAATAATACAAAGAATCCATTGGGCTCCACACACAATACAAAAACATGAGGAAACAACCCTTCTTCTCATGGCTCCACTACCGATCGCCCAACTTATCTAAAGCAACTTCTTTCAGTCCTTCTCTTGAGCCTAGCTTCTTGTGTGCCTATAGGAAAGTCAGAAAAACATAAGATACAGTTCGAACAATTTCGAAAGAGATGACTAACCTTTAAAGCATACACAACCACACCATCTTCTGGGTTTACTGTGATAACCCTCATAGCACTATCCTCCTCATCCCAACTCAATTTGGTGCTGCCAGCAGACACCATAATATTCATACACGGTTGAAGGAGAGGTTCTCTCCGAAAGACTAATTAACGAAGCACATCAGACAAAATGTAGGGTTTCTCACAACAGGGAAGACTCACGCAGTCGTTTCTGACTAGTCTCTTTATCCTCAAGCAGCTTGAGTCTACCAAGAATAGCTTCTGTGAAACGCGAATTCGATCCACGTTTAATAAAGAGCTTGACACCTCGTTGTTCAGAAAGTACTGTTTCCGATTCTTCCCCTGTTTTAGTTTCCTTGTCCAAAGGATCTGAAACCATTATGAGCTCAAGCACTGGTCAAACAAAATGAGAAAGTGATTTTGTGCTACTCACCTTGAGACGGGGTGAGCCGAGCAATAGCATGCTCCTTCACTTCTACAGGACTAGTTCCAAAACGTTCACCTTCCTCAGAAGGTGATGTCCATGCCGCTCGCGGCGAGGTAGGAGAGGAAGGAGCCACGAAGCCCAAAGACCCCTGCTTAGCAAAGGTCGAAAAGCCGCCTTTGAACCCAGTGAATGTAGGTTTCGGTGTAGAGAAGGACACCATCGTTGGCTCCTGGCCAAATCTAGGAGAGCTGGGTGGCCCAGCATCAGCAGCTGGAGAACCGATTGGGAGGGGTGGAGGTGGTGGAGTGGATGCAAGGAAAGCTGGGCTTTGAGATCTTGGAGGAGATGGTTCAGGTGTCGAACTCTCCGGAGTAACGCGAGTTTCTGCTGAATTATCTTCCTCCGGGGGTGATTCGCCGCCGATGTCGTCGGCATCGTCCATTGGCGTGAGTAATTGCTGTAGTTCGCGTGTTAGAAGCTGGAGGGAAGGACGGTTTTGAAATTGCCAAACACACTTCGTCGGCATTGATACGTCCGGCATCCAAGGATGGTGTTCGCAGAACGCTCGTCAGAGGAGAAGCGAACCGGCACTTCTTCTTTTGCGGTTTGTACAGCGAACGCAGGTTCTGTTAGAAGTGGGGTTTAGATCACAACAAGGGGGATCAGAAATCAACTAACATATGGATATCCCTTTTCAGTGTGTGAGTGAAACAGAAGATAATGAACGTGGAGTCAAGAAGACATACCGCTGGTGCATCTTCAATTTCGTCCTCGGCCTGAAAGGCAACTGACCGTCTCCGTTTGAGAATCTTGGGAGGGGATGGAATAACTTGGATGGGAGATGGTATGCGTTTAGGTGCAATGATAGGGAGAAGGAGAGGTTCTCGCTTGTCCTCGTCTGCTGGGGTAGTCGACCTGCTCTCGGAAGGACTTCCAGCCATCAGGTCTTGCACGCGTTCTTCTCTCTGCAGTCTTAAAATCCTGCATCTTATATATCAGCTCCCCCAGGAAAATCATAATTAAAGTTGAAAAGGGGAAAAAGAAGAACCCACCGGCTATTCGATGCAATCTTTCTTCCACACAGGTACCCCGCACTAGCGGCCAAAGTAGCAAATCCACAGATGAAGAGGTTCAGAGGAGTGTCCATTTCGAAGGAGACAAAGGTGTGGTTGTCAGAGTGAGAAAGAGGCGAGACGTTGGTTGGGAACGAGTCATTGTGGTATTTATGCTGGAATGTCCAAGGAACACGTTTTCAGACATGAGGAAAACACGAGGCTATTGTGGGAACCACACTATCTGATCTACGTGCTGGACAAGGTCGAATAATTTCCTTTGTATAAATTTGGGCCTTTGACAGATCTTGCAAAATATGGTGGACGGACCGAGGGACCTTGATGTGGATGGAAGCAACCCGTGGGATGTGTGGCGTCACCGCGCAAGGGATCCTTCGCTGAGCTGGACCGTCGAGTTCACACTTATAATCCGTAGACATGAAATATAACAGTTGTAACCAGGGAATTATCATGCACTTTTCCCTCCTTGAAACGGCACAGGGAATTTTCATGGCTTTTTCAGGAAGCTCCTTCACTCCAAACTTGGAAATGGATGGAGAAGAATTTTGGTATATCAACAGACGAAAGAATGGGAAACGTAATGTGCAATTGCTGTTCAGAAATAATAGGTTTATTCTTCGAATGCTTGCACAGTGAGCTGCTGCTCTTCCAAGGCCTGGCTCTGAAAAAGTCTTTGTCCCTTGGACTCTTGCCCGGTTGCTCGAAAGTATTCCACAAGAAATGATTACATTGAAAGGGGGCAGGTTGGACAACGTAAGATAAATCCATTATCAAAGGTGCTGATCACACCGCCGACTTTTCGGCTTCGTAAATTCAATATATTGTAAGATACAGCTAAGCGGGCTATTTCCCCGTAGTCTATGGACTCTTAGGAAGGTATTGGTATAGTTGGTTAACCGAGGAAGTGCCCCAATAGAGTTGAGTAATTGGGACAAGGAGGAGCACTCGCGTTTCGGATATAGGAAATAAGAAGGTTGCGCTTTGTTGTACTGGGCACGCTCAGCCTCAACTACGGGCGTAGTTCTAAAGCTACGGATACCTATTTAGACTACGGAAGACTGCGTATACCTATATATTACTACGTATACCTATGTTAAAGCTAGGAAGAGGCGGTATTGCCGCAAGAACTGCGGGAAGTCTTCGTTTACTATATAAACACGTAGTGTATGTACTAGAGAAAAAAGAAATTTAGTTTCCCCCACTTCGACAATCGATTCCTTAAGCCCTTAGACTAGTGTCTCACTCAGGAGAGTGGGCTGTCGTTCAGAACACACTCGCTTGCTTCACACTTTTTCTTACCGTACCTTTACTAACAATCTTTATTTTATAGTCTACTTTATAGGTACACGATCAGTGCACTCAACATGTCACTCAACATGTCAGAAGTCGAACAACACCCTCGAAAGTTGCAAAAGTCGCCATATTGACTGGGACGCTTCTTTTCACATATCCCATTATCAGTTTCTAAACATCATCAATGGGAAAGAGGTATGCACATACCGGACTAAAGTCGGCCACAGGCCTCTCCAAAAGACCCTCATGCCTTCATGACGATAACTCTGCCAAGCCGTGGTCCAAAAATTCCGATACCCAAGTTCTCCACCTGACGCAGTGGTAGACTGAATTCTCGTCTTAATGAGGTCAAAAGGAAAAGTTGGCAGCCACCCTGCAATACCAGCTACTCCACCCGCCAGGAGTAGCACGCCCCAATTTACTTCACGCATCTCGTGTTCAGCTTCTTCCATCAGGGAGGAATGATCGATGGGACGTGACCCGGGGCGCGGAGGCGTAAAGTAACGCGTCGTTGCCTCATACTAAGGGACGTGAGAATCTTGTGGTGGAAGGGAGAAAAGAAACACTGACTGCGAGAAAGTACCAACCATATCCTAAATCCCTCAGGGCTGTAGTTCCTAGACCTCTGTAGAGGCCTTTAAAGAGACCTTCCGTTCGTAGAATCTTGTAACAGGTGGCAAGGGACGACGGGACAGGCGTCAAGGGCGAACGTGACTGAGCTGCTTGTTGTCGAATCTTGACCAACTCTATTGGTGTGGTGATAACACTACTCGAGAATGAGAAATGAAAAACAGGCAAGGATTGACATAAGCCCAAACTTACGAAGAAACAATACCACTTCCACACCCAGCAAGAAATATCATATCCAAATTTGGTGTAGTTAATCCACTTGAGGACAGCTGGATATTCATAAAGAGCTTGTAAGAAGAAAATACAAGTCCATTAAGTAAAGGTAGCGTCATCTATATCCCTACGTCAGCACTCATCAATGTTTGGCGGTGATGCAGTCGGAACTCACGAAAGGTGCGCCAATACCACGAAACAATCCCCCCAACTTCTCTTGACGAGCAATAGTCAAGATAGTCTTGAAAGTTCCTCCAGCCTTCTTAGAACTTGAGTCTCCCAATGTCTGAGACCGGACCTTGACTGCCAAAAATAAATTAGGGGTACTAGTTCTAAACCAGACCAAAGAAACAACGAACCAGTGTCAAAAGGATATCCAACGACGAGGCCGGATACTCCAGCGAATGTTCCGGCAACAAAATCGACTGTAGGGTTGAGAGGAGGTGGCGGAGGCAGAGCATCATCGTCTGCGTTGAGGGAGTTGAGTACGTGTAGCACGCGACGTGAAGAATCGTACCGATCGTTGAATTCATAGAGATGAGAAATGAGACGTATTATTCTCGAAGAGATAATGGTGAAGAAAATTGCCACGAGAATACGAAACTTGGGTAGTTCTGCACAGAGGAAACAGGTCAGGTTTGTCTTGCACAGGGTTTGGAAAGTGGAAGATCCGGACATGCCGTCCCCAGTCACACTCGGGGAGAAAGTCAGGTGCACATACGTCTGGTGATTAACCCATAAAGACGGGCGAGAAAAAGGTGCACGAGGTTCTTGTAGGAAGAACGTGAAAGTGATTATGACCGTAAGAGCCAAGAGTTGCGAGCTGGCGATAGCATCCGACCTAAAGTGACTCTCCGATCATCCAGGAGAATTAGCCGAACTGTCGCCCAATCATTCACAGCAACAGCAAACCTCGCTCTTCCAGGACGAATCCTCGTACACAGTAGAATTAGTGTGTCTTAGAGCATAACTCAAGGTCTGCAAATGAAACTACACCAGTGACGAGGCCCTGACACCTCCCAAACTTTCCCTCCTTCTTTCTCCATGCATAGGCTTGGGTCGCTTTCAATGGCTCTTAAACTAGTATGAACCTATAGAACTCATGTTAGCGATGTAGCCAAGATCCGGTACGCGAGGAAAATGCAGACTTGGTAAATGTTCTGCCCCTTGTTGTGACAGGGAGTCGTCAGAAAGTTATCGTTCAAACTAAAGAATTCATGATGTGCTGTTTTATCATGAGGTGCCGATGGAATCACGAACTCACCTCTCTACTTTCCAGCTTTTTGGAGCTTTCATGGAGTTGAGGTTACTTCAGTGTTTGATGTTATAAAACATCAAATTTTCGCCTATCCTTATACTTTTAAAAGTGTGTGCATCCCTTGTATGTCAGCGGCTGAAATGGTTTTCCTTGCACCAGAAGTGAGAAATCGAGGGGAACGTGTTCGCTTATAAATCCACCGCAGTCCGTCCACAAACCATAACCGCTCAAACCCGAAAAAGGTCATGAGAAGCAAAAGAAATTATCGACAAAAAGCACGACCTCCAAGACACGCTTTGAGATCATGTTGGAAAGTGTAAGCGCTGGTGGTACGGTTCTGCTTAACCCGTCCATGTGCCTCGCTTTATGACCCCGGTTCGCTGTACGACGTACGCCCTATTTTGCGTTCGGACCGTTTCACATTTCTTTCCCGGCGATAAAGAATGTGGCATTCGTTTGACCTCTGAGGGTTTGTACTCTGAGCTGCTCTATTGTTTTGCGCATCTCGACCCACGTGTACCAACAGCGTTTAACACGCTCAAAAATTTAGGCTCTTCATGAGCGTCAGCTTTCTGAAAGTACAATTCTGTTAATTCGAAAGTTGAATCACCCATTCGAGGTAAATTTCCTAAACCAAGCTTTTACGACTCCTCAAGTGGTTCAACTGTCACTCATTTCGAAAACATCCGTAGCTTGTATAGTCGCTTGGTCCGTCATATATATATATATATATATATATTGGCAGGCTTAGTACGAAACGGAGTCATCCCTCCTACCCTGTCTATAGGAACTGTTGGGCTCGCATGTCCCGGTCCGAATTGTATGGGGTTGATGCTCTGCAAGCTGTAGCAAACCCGGGACTTAAATCTCTATTAATTTGATTCAATAGACTTACAGGTTTGTAAGGGGCATCAGTTGAGGATCTGATCTTGAATCCTTTGCGATGCCAGATGGCCTTGCCGCCGTCCCGTCCTTTCGACTTGGCCTCCTTTCACTTTGGTCTCCCGAGAATTCTAGATTCTACCTTGAAGGGATCGCTCGTGGACTAGGATCTCGGCCCAAAAGATTGTTGTTGGGGGATCAGCCTGGTTCAATATATCGGTGCGTGCAATCCTCCATGGGACTGCTCGCAATCGTGCTTACTCAGGATAAAACAATGGATTCTCAGAAGCAAGTACTCATGAAGTATCGAAAATATCCTTTCTGCAGTAACAAGTCTTTATCAATAGCTAGAACACGAAAACTCGCAGGCTTTGAACAGGTCCGAGGGATGTCGGCTCTCACTGATCCCCTTGCCCTATGAGACGACATGAGCTTGACTCATAATGATAATACAGAAGGACGTACCCACTATGTCTGTGCGGAAGTTCCTATGCATGGGAGAACCTGATACAGGTGATAGTTGGCTGAGCTGCATTATACCGGAAAGAATGATCCCCCAATTTGTCAGTAGTGATTTGATGCCAACCTCCACTCTCGTCCAAGAACTGGAAGACCCCATTTTGGCGGTTGGTGAACTTCAGCTTCCAGTCTCGAAGAGGGGAGAAGCGGTTAATCCGGAGGCTGTAGCGGCTGACGAGACTTGCCACCTCTCCATGCGTCGTTGTCCAGCCTTCCCCGGTAACTGCCCATTTGACTTGACCATCCTTCTGTTTCTGGCGTTCCTCTCTCTCTTGTCTTTCCTTGTCCTCTCTTTCTTTCAAAATCGCCTGCTCCAGTGCTCGCATTCCCTGCAGGTGGCGCTCTCGTTGGAGAGCCTGTTCGCGTTCCTGGTCCAAAAGGAAATCACGCTCTCTTTGCAAGGCAAGCTCCCGTTCCCGCTGCAGACTGAGTTCTCGCGCTCTTTGTTGAGCTAAGTCGCGTTCCCTTTGCTGTGCGATTTCTTCCTCTCTCTGCAGCGCGATCTCTCGCTCCCTGACCTGAGCTAGCAGTCGTTCTTGGTTCTGTGCAAACTCTCTCTCCTTCTGCTCTCGTTGTCTCTGTAATGCTGCCTCTCGCTCCCTCTGCTCATGCTCTTCCTTCTCTCGTTGCAATGCCTTCTCTCTTTGCCGCTTCGCCTTCTCCTCCTTTTCCCGCTTGAGTGCCGCCTCTTGTTCCAACCTATCCTTCTCCTTCTGTTCCCGTTCCCTCTGCTCACGGATTCTCTCTCTCTCGGCGGCCTGCTCTCTCTCCTTCTGCAAAGCCAAGTCGCGTTGTCGCTGCTGAGCCAAGTCACGTTCTCTCTGTTGTGCTAAATCGTTAGCCCTCCGCTGAGCCAACTCTCCTTCCTTCTTCAACGCAGCTTCACGCTCTTTCAGCTCCGCCAACTGGGTCTCGAGATTGGATGCAAGTTTTCGCTGAATCTGCAACGCCTCTTCCCGTTCCCTCAGCTCTCGTTCCTCCCTTTCTCGTTTCAATGCCTTCTCCTCTTGCCGCTTCGCCCTCTCCTCCTGCTCCTTTCTTAAGGTTGCAGCACGTTGTAGCTTCTCCTGCTCTTTCTCCTCACGCTCTCTTTGGATCTCCTCTTCTCTTGCTAAGTCACGCGCTTGCTGCTCAGCCAAGTCTCTTTCTCGCTGTTCAGCAAGATCGCGAGCCCTCTGCTGGGCTAACTCTCCTGCTTCCCTTAACGCAATCTCTCTTTCCCTCAACTGAGCTAGCTCGGCATCTAGCTTTGTAGCAAGGTCTCGCTGAGCCTGCAAAGCCTCATCCCTTTCCTTTAGCTCTTGCTGTCTTCGCAATGCCTGTTCCCGCTCTTTTCTCTCCCTCTCTTGTTTCTCCTTTTGCTCGCGTTCGCGCTTTTCCTTCTCTTCCTTCTCGCGCTGCTGCGCCTTAGCCCGTTGTCGCTGCTCCTTCTCCTTTCGCTCTTTTTCCAGGTCAGCCGCCCGCTGCGCCTTCTCTGCTTCTCTTTGCTCTCGTTCTCGTTGCAATTTCTGCTCCAATTTGGTCATCGTTTCCTGAGCCTGAGAGTTGAGTTTCTTCGCGTCAGTGTTGACCTGGTCCAACCTCTTCTGGAGCATGGCGATTTCTTCTTCCAATTCGCGGCGAGTCTCATCCTCCTTCTCCTTAATTGCCGCTGGGATTATGGTCAGCACTAGTTCACTTCGTCGTGGCTAACTTGATAATGCACGTACCTTCCATATCCAATCGGAGCTGCTCCATCTCCTTCTGGTGCTGCTTCTTCATCTTCTCCAGCTCAACGTTCAGCTCTACTCCAGCAGCTGTTTGAGATAAGTGCTTCTTCTCGTCCACCAACTCCTTTTGAATCCGAAGTGGCTCTGGTTGATTCTTCAGGATACGACGAAGGATAGCCGCTGCCGAGTCAAAGGTGTTGAGATGACGAAGCATGACGGCACCCTTTTCCAAAACTGGCTTGAAGAAGTTGGGCTGGTTCATGAGTTCAGCTTCGCGCGCTTCAGCTTCCTCCTTTGGCACCCTCCCCCACATGTTGGTGACGATGACCACGTTTTTGAGCGTCGTATCACCACACAGTTTGCGGAACATGCCCAAGTTCTTCCGTGCGATTCCACTGAAACGATAGTCCGAAATGCGATGGATGTAAATGACACCAGCGAGCTTCGTTCCGTTCTTGTACCTGGAAAGAGTTTTCAATCTTTTCCGAAATAATCCTGGACTTGAACTTACGATTCAGAGAGATACACAGAGATCATATTCAAGATATCATAATCGCTTTTCATTGTGTCATCGAACCCAGGAGTATCGATAATAGTGACGGTGCGACCGTTCAGCTTGAATGGGTGGGTTATTTGGATTTGGTCAGTACACGAATGTAAGCCCGTCCCAATTCTAAGGTTTGAGCCACTAATGAGATTGACTAACTGCGTTTTTGATGAGCCATTGTGAGCACTGAGAAGGGAACTAGTTGAATTGATTTAACGAACAGTGGTCTTGCCAGTCCCCGTGGCACCCATAACTCTGAGTATTCAGAAGAGGTGAGACAAATAAAAAATGCTAGATGCATTAACGACTTACGCAATCACTATCTCAGATGAATTCGAGGGGGGCTTGACATGTATAAGCTCATTAACGGCAACAGGGGCATACAACTGCTATTATCGAACCTTTGAAGCTACATTTGCTGCCGCAGCTGTTCTGAAAAGAACGGAAAATGAGAGGCAAAATCTTCTGAGAAGCGAAGTGGGCTAACGGGGCCGGGGTGATGGTCTATGTGCCGAGGAAGTTAGTTCGTGAGTGCCGTATCAAACAATACATGACAAACCTTCGGCGTCGACGACTCAGATTTCGATCTAAGAGCCCTAATTCAGTCTTCCAAAGATAACATTAGAGACTACCTACGCGGGGCTGTTCGGGATATTTGGCGAATTGTTATTGGCAACCATGTTACTAATTCACTGAAGAGAGCGAGAAAATGTTTATGAGTTGACAGATTTTCGAAGGAATTTGTTCTTCAAGGTTGTCAAGAATGTAGACAGGTAGTTCATTCATGAATGGTTTTGAGGTTTTAACGCTGCCACCAATGCGATTGCCATGCGGTATCCACAAGTAGCTTCACAGCTTGAATCTCAGAGACTTCTCCGACGAATATGGTTAGATTGGCGAATTGCTGTCGAACTGCTGTTATATTTCCACGTGATAACGGCGTGTGAACAGCGCCTTTTTGCGCCTTCTTGAAGGGTCTCCCAACACACAATGACTATCGTCAGAGTTCAACAGCATGAACGTGCGCTTGGGCATTGCGAAAGCGGCGGCCACATAAAAAGAAAAGTAGGTATGGGGTTTAAAAGGTTTGAATTTATTTTTGGGACGTCTCCCTTCACGGGATCCCTTTACTCCATAACTCAATGGATATGAACTCGGGATTAAGAAGTCGACAGTCTCATACCATTTAACCACTGACAGCAATTGAATTGCCTCCTTCAGGTACAACTTTGAATCTTCTCGCTAAAAGGAATGCGATGTTGAAGCCGCTTTCAAAACCCGGGATTGACCTCACGGAAACGCCACCACAATGCCCAGTTCCTCAATGGCCGGTCAAACAGATCGGTGGTTCTGTAGATCTAATCAGCTGCGCAATCACCTACCTCCACCTATCTAGAACATCTGAATTAAGATAGATGTTAATATTTGCTGGCCGGGGATCTCCATACACGAGGAAATGAGGAAGAATGTATGACAAGTTCCTGACCAGCCTATCCCATTTTGCCATGCGCAGGCGGAACCCACGAGGCTTCTGTTCAGCATCCGTAGGGTTAGATAGAAAAATATGGCATGGCTACCACGTTGCTCACGCTGTTAAAAAGTGAATCCTTCTGTACATGATTGCTAGTTTGCTCGCCGTTGCTCCCTCGAACAAGTGATCCGACCTAGAAGTCCTCTTGATAGTGTAGTTTGTCAAAGGAACACACCGTGAGTGACTTTTAGCAACCTATTTGTGACGTTCCTATGGACCGACGATATATTAAAAAGAAGCGAAAAGGAATTGAAAGATATTTTTCCGTTTGTCACATACATCCTTCGCTTGCAATTCACTTTCATCCTTTCTTGAAGACTATGAAGGAAAATTCCACTCAAAAGGAATGATAAGTACTCATTCCGTCTATGGCTGGCTCTAATATTTTTATAATCCAGTTGGTTTCGAGTGACCCAGGGAGCTTAATTGTGTGAGTCAGCACGGACTTAGGAATCCCTCAAAACACTCACATTTTTCGATCGTAGGGTTATGGGTGCGACAGGAACTGGGAAAACAGCTGTACATGGAACCATTCATTGATCCTGTCTTCAGTTCCGTCTAACTCGCCACATTTTAGTTCGTCAACCTTGTCAGTGGGTCCGACCTGAGAGTTGGAACCGGCTTGCAATCTTGTACCGCTGAAATCCAAATGTCTCGTCCGTTCGAGCTGGATGGACATCGTGTCACTCTCATCGATACTCCGGGCTTCGACGACACAGAGACAAGCGATTTTGATATTCTCAAGTTGATCTCTGAAAACCTGGCTGAATTGTAAGTAAATTTACGCACATGCACTACTAGGTCCAACCGACTATCTTGTAGATATCGAGAGGGAAAGAAACTTACCGGTGTAATCTACATCCATCGAATTTCTGACTTTCGGTTCGGCGGTGTCGCTCGCAAGAACTTCACTATGTTCCGCCAGCTATGTGGAAAAACAGTGCTGAAGAACGTAGTCATCGTCACAAATATGTGGGGCGACGTGGACGAAGAAGAAGGAGAAGCTCGAGAAAATGAGTTGAGGAACGACCCTGAATTCTTCAAGCCAGCTATGGATAATCATGCTGCGATGCTCCGCCATGACGGCAGTCCTGAGTCGGCCACTGTTATTGTACAGAAAATGTTGAAGAACCGACCCAAACCGCTTCGAATTCAAAGGGAGCTGGTAGATGAGCAGAAGGATCTCTCACATACGAGTGCTGGGAAGGAGCTTACTCGAGAGCTGGAAAAACAGAGGAGACTGCACGAAAAAGAGAAAGAAGAGCTGCACAATCTTATGGAGAGTGAGTGCATATTCCATATTCCAATTTTCCGGCGCGCCTAGAATTTTCACGTTGACGAGTTCATAGCGGCGATTCAAGAGAAGGACGAAGAGACCCGACAGGAATTGGAGGAAGAACTCCTTCTGCTCCAAGAGAAGCTGAACCAGGTGCAAGCCGATGCAAATAAATTCAGTTCTCTAGGGTTGAGGGTGGACCAGGGGTCGCAAGATGTGGCGGACGAACAGGGATACGACAGAAGTGGTTTAGAGCCGGAGTTGAGAATGGAGAGCGAAGAGCAAGTGGATGGAAATCGATGGGAACCGCCCACACTAGGAAAGGACGAAGAAGAAAGCTACCCTCGCGAGATGGATATTGGCCATGCCAGGGAACAGCGAGAACAGGTTACAACCGGATATGGCAAAGGGATAGCCGAGAAAGCGCTGCCAAAATTGTCAGAGTTTGACCGACAGAGCGTGCGAGATATCCCGAGAAAGGAGCGAGAGAAGGTTCAAGTCAACTGGTCGCTGACGGGCGATGACTGGTCAGCTACGCATGGTGAAGTCGCCAGATATATTGGCGAGTACAGCATAAAGCGGAATCGCTACTCTCTTCGCTACAAGTGGAAGCTGGATTTCCAGAATACCACCAAAGGGCTTTTTCAATTCTTTGACGCGGCGGGCGTATGCTACGAAGTTGCCGCGTTTAACCCCGGCCACTTTCGCGTCTCATATTCCTCACCTCAGCCAAATATCCCATATTTCAGGTTCGTCCCTCTTAATCAACTCTCCGATAACAGGCTTGCGAAGAAATTTGCCCGGATATGGAGACGCAAAAGTGCTTCTCCGGAGAAAGCGCAATGAGTGTGGTTTGGGAGTATCGAGGTCTGCGTGGGTGATCCATATTTTTAGATAGAACTAGACAATTATATATATTATGGAATAAGTTTGAAGCGAATTACATAAAAAGGTCAATGGAACAATACTATGAGGACGTAGGTGAGGTAGACAATGCACGAGATCTGTTATGCGACAATCAAACACAAGCACGCATAATACAACCCACATGTTGCTCGAAAACCTTGTTGAGAACCTCATTCTCCGTCGCTTTCGCATTCAAGTAGATCAGTGTCAGTGGGGCACATCAAAGGGGAATCGAGACATTTCACGGATTCTGAACCATCTGTTGATCAAGACAGAGTCAATTCGTGGCAAAAAAACGAAAAATTAAAAGCACTGGCTCCTTCTGCCGAGGCCCTCTTCTTTGGATTCTGCCTCAAAAGCTGTCTGAACGCCATTTCCTTCGTTTTACGGCAACTCACCATCCTCAGCGTACTCTCACTAGCGTTGTCCTAGATTTGGTCGAGCCTGGTGCGCCGTTCGTCAAATTTTTGAATAATCTAGGATGTAATTGGTACCCCTATTGGTGGTGGTCGAGTGGATGCGCAAGGGCGCTCCCTCATTGAGTCTATGTGGTTTGGAGCTAGCACCACGGCCTGCGTTCGCGTTTGAGAGATCTTCGTGCCTCATCGTCATCCCGCTCGAGAGCTCCAAGCCGTACCACACACAATTGAAATGGCATCTTTTGGTCAAATGAGTCAATGGGGGTATGACCGCCACAAACGCCTCGGGAATGTAGATTCAAGCCCACCACCAAAATATCTGGAGAAAAGAGGTGTGGAGGGCGGATAATCATCGATTAGGTTGAGAGTGTTGAATGGATATAGCGTGTTTCACCCTGAATCCTTAATTCCATAAAGAAGGGAGGGTGAAACGGATTATTCTTGGAATGATAATGGCGAAGAAATGTTCACGAAGACACAAAAATTTGTGGGAGGCTGCAAAGATGAGACAAGTTGAGTTTGTTTCCGATAAGGGTTTGAGGACTGGATCACGTTCGGAGACAGAGTCAGGTGCACATACGTCTTGTGATTAACCCTTAAAAACAGCCGGGAAAAAGATGGATGCGGTTCTCACGCGAAGAACGCAAGAGAGACGAGAGACTATGGCCAGAAGAGCCAAGAGGCAAAAGATGCTGGTGATAGCATCCGACCCAAAATGACCCTCCGATCATCCAGGACAAGTCGCCGGTTTGCACCCCAATCACAGCGGCAAACACAAAGCACTTATTAATGCCTTCAAACCCTCGTGCATAGGAGAATACTAGTTCGCCGATGAGGAAGATTTGGTGCGAAGGAATAGCGACACATTTTGACCTCATTATGACGGGCCATTGTCAGAACATTATTCTTCGAGGAAGGAAATGCATTTGGACACAAGTAAAAATGGAAACATGATTCACAGCTCCAAGTTTGGAGATTTTGGAGGTTTCGATTCTTTCACGCCATTGGATGCTAGGTCTGTTATGGAGATTTTTTTTCACACACCCTGGTACTCAGAAATACAGGAGACTCAAGCGTACCTCACGTACGTCCCTGATCGAAATGGTGTCGTATCGCGAGAGGTGAGGAGTCATCATAACAAAAAAAGGCCGCCATTCCCGAGACAGTTTTGGTGAGCATTTGAACGTTCGCCCCAAAACCCTATGGAATTCAAGGTATTCGAGACAACCCTCATCATGTCGATATGTGACTGTCGCGCAATGCCATGCGCAATCGTGTTCCCCAGCGTTCTGTCAAGCAGGAAGTCTCATCACGACCAGTTTTCAGGGAGACTCCTTCCCAGATCCTATGTTGAATTATATTCAAACTTCGTTCAAGAGAATCCACAGATGGTTGAGATTAGCACGGAAAGCTTCAGGGCGGTGCAGAAGTTGGCGATCCTCACGCAAGTCTATGAATGGAACGTGCAAGCGCTGGCGGCCCTTTTCTTTTTACTTCCCCATGTGCAACTCTATGCGACCCGAGTCTTCTGTATCCTGTGCATTCTATTTCATCTCTATTATTAGCGCTCATTTCTACCCCAGAAGTTAACGTCGTGTCCACTGCACTAAATACCTAACGGTCGCGTTCTCAGGCCTCTTGCAAGAACTTGCTTGTCTCAACACTCTATTTACGAATGCCACCGCCTTCCACATTTGGGTCCTACTTGTGCTTCAATTTTGGGGGTTAGATGTCGGCGTTAATGCGAAAGCTGTATCACTCGAGGTAGAATTCGTGCACTCAGGTCCTATGAACGACAAAATCTGCTGAATCATGCAAAATTCGGATGGACGTCGGTCGTCTTGAAATTCACCCGGAAGCCTTTATATACGTAGAGACTCCCCTCCGATTATTCTTCACCTTGCCAGCAACTATGCGACCAACTACCCTCTTTACCCTAATCTTCCTCGCTGCGTCATCTGTCACAGCAGCACCTGGTTGTGGGACTTCAAATGATGAATCCTCATCTATCTGGAGTCGTGTTCTTGACAATGTCGCCGGGTTCTCTGACGAAAGCGGGCTCTTCCAATCAGCATTGCGCTTTTTCTCCCCCGGCAAAAAGGAGGAAAACCTCGTCGGCAAGGTCTATCATATCCAATTTCATGCAACATGCAAGGATTCCGCTAAAGAAATAATCGAAAAGATCGAAAAGAAACAGTTCAAATTACGAGAGGGAAGAGATTGGCCTGACGAGTTCTCCTGGAAAGGTAATCCTTTCCTTCCATGCTTTTTGGTAATGAGCTCACTCAGGCAGGTGGCCTTTACCTCACGTCTGAGCTTGAGCATGCACAAGCGTATGCTCGAGCTTTTTTACCTGGACGTTGCAAGGATCTAGGTGGTATGGTGGTCATTGGTAAGTCCATCATCCTGCCTGTCCTCCATTTTCCATTTTTATGGCTTCCCTTCAAGAGTTCGTTTTCAATCCGGATGTCAAAGATGACAGGTATGACATATTTCTCATTCAATGCGCTTGCATAGCCTAACTGCTCGACATTAGAGTCCTGGAAGCATCAAAAAAGGATGAGCCTGCTAAGGGGTCAGCAGTAAGCATCACTGCTCAGTCTAACTTTCCTTGTTACCTTGTTTTGACCATATGATATAGTTCCGGAAGGAGCAAGAACTCATTGCGCAAGCGATCAAAGATAAAATCACAGGATCCAACAAACCGGTTCCGGTTCAAGACGCAGCATTCGATACGAAGGTACAATCGATCTTGGGCGCGAATTCCTTGGCAAAATTCAACGCCATCCAGAATGTGGACTTTGTTATTGGGTTCGTCTCCTATAATCGGCGGGCTTTCAATTTTGAATTTCTTATTTCCTTCTTTATCCAGATACGCCGAATTTACGGAGACTCAGAAGAAATTGATACTGGATGCTGGAGCAAAGTACCCCGGACTTCCTGTGCTGACCGAACCTATCGAGCAAGTCGTTGTTATTACTGATGCTGGTTAGCTTCTCAGCTTCACATGACTGTAAAAATTCTGACTATCTTGATTCTGCTAGGTATGGCACAGTTGCAGGCAGACGAAGACGATATCACCGATGTTCCCATTCAAGCTTGACGAGCTAATTTGGCTGGCTCGGTCTTCGTTATTCGTTTAGCTGATCACTTGCAACGCTTTAAACTGTGTCGGTACATACAATAACTTACATGCCATTAAAGACGTAGTGGCGCGTTTAAAGTATCTAAGATAATTTTGCTAGCGTCGAACTCATTACAGGGCTTGGCAGCCTTAACGACAAAAATGGCCATCAACACGCGTTAGTTCATGTAACCATAATACTGACAGTATGCGCTGATGTTCGCCATACTTTCAAGACAATGGTGCTACTTCTCAATCAGTAGCAATGGAGTATAGTTGCACTAAAAGCCCTGGAATATTAACCATGAAGCGAGAAGACCAAAAGGGTACAGTGCAATACGAGACTTGCTCAAGTCAAGCCAAGTGTTATTCCTTTAGAATGCCAAGTTTTACAATATAGAACCCGGGCCCCACAACAGATCGAATGTTTCTGCGATGAGCATGTTATCCCGATTGTCACTCTCTGGTCCGAGCAGAAAAAGAATTAGCACCCATGATACTCTCCTAAGCGGACTCCTTCCTAAGTTGCCTGTCTGGCTTTGGTACTAACGAAAAAGGAGAAGATTCGACAAGGACTCCCAAGCGGAGATTCGAACTCCGGTTTCCTGCGTCGTTGGATAAAGGCGTACTCACCACTGTACTGATCACCCCTCGAACTTTTCGAGCGTAAAATGAGAAGAAAATGAATATTTTATTACTACGGAAACTACGAAGCAGTAGACTACGTGCTACGATTACTGAGGAAAGGACTACGGTACTGTGCTGCAGTACTACGGCACAGTCAAGGCTAGGGTATATAAGCTGCGGTTTGAGAGCGCTAAAGAACAATCAAGTTGTATTGTAACTACTACCTAGACAAAGTATCGACCTAAGAAAGGTTACCGTTTCCCGCTAGAAAGCCAAACGAAGCTTCAGAACGAGTGAACGATCCGAGAGTGACGAACTCTCAGTTGCTCCTTGTTCAGCTTCTTACCTTCTCAGACGAACGCTCTCAACGAGGGTTTGTTGTGTGGTTGGTTTAGTCGTTGATACGAGAGTGCACGATCAGTACTACTTGGGAAACGTGAAGAAGAGTGGTCAAACAAAGTACACAAGATGAGAGGACAAAAACATCTCCCAAACGGAGAATCGAACTCCGGTCTCCTGCGACCGCCTGTCTCAATGACAGGCAGGTGTACTGGCCACTATACTATTTGGGATACGACGGTAAGGCGCTGGTGCCGTGTTGAAGGTATGTATCCAAGATAGTCAGCTCTGTGACACTCACTGACATTGGATACAGGAAAGCCTAGGACACGATACAACCATGAGCAAGTTTCTCGCTTCATAGCCGCCTAACACCAATGATTATGTGTGCACAACCTGGAACCCCAACATTCTTTCATTCACCACCTTCAGACCTTGTTGATCTGAGATTAAAGTTGGTACAGCAAAATAAAGCTCTTCGTCGTATACATCGAAATGAAGAGAGTGTGACCTGATAACATCGACATCCCTACAAGGCTGAAAGGGAGAAGCCTTACACAGTGACCTCATGACCCCATTTGGTGTCATGTACGATGCTACCGTCGCATGGGAGTTATTATCTCTTACTATTTCCGGAAGCTCCAGCTCAAGGCATTGCATGCAGCTCAAATAAAGTCATCCATATTATTGTGAACGAACGTAGCAGAAATCTGTTCCGCGATCTCACGACCATCCTTGCATTCAATCTCATCATATCATCATCCTTCGTTATTGAACCCAAAACAACCCGTTGCTGCAATCTAAAAGATTTTTCCTCGTAAGTCGCCCAAATGATGAGAGCTTGCCGTGATGTCATTGACATCATAATCACTCTTTGATTCTGATGTTCATGGTTCAGAACCAAGAGCAGCTGCTGTGTGTCGCTTTTTGCTTCCTCACTACGATGATGACTCTATCCGTTACAGAAATTGCTCTAATATCGACCACCCTCTTTCTTGCATATACCCTTGGACCTTGGTATCTCTCCAGAAAGCGTCGTTTCCGGATAACGACACCTCTGAACGGACCGCCGCGACTGCACCCAGTCTGGGGATGGACTCAGGCTATTCTGAAAAGCAACCACGTCGCTGAACTCTATGAAAATTGGGCTCAGGAATTCGGAAATGTTATAGGCGTACCTGTCTTGCTCTGGAACCAGAAAATCGTCCTCGCAGATCCCAAAGCAGTCACCCACTTCTACGCGAATGACCCAGCCATCTATGCGCAGTCGTACCTTACCAAGGTATTTCTCGACAGTATTGTATGTGTACTTAATTTGCTGTTGTAATGCCCAATTTATTTGAGGTTAGCTAGGTGATGGTAGTACGTGAGCTTCCGGAGTACCCGCAGTCTAGTGAACCTTATCTTCAACAGATATGCTGACTGCTGAAGGACATCAGCACAAAAGGTTGTTTTGTATCTTTTACCTGTGACTTTCTTACCCTCTCTTCAGACTTCGCAAGGCTCTCACCCCCGCTTTTAGCGTAGCAGCTATCACTCGACTAACTGAAGTATTCTATAATTCTGCACATAAGGTTTGGTATTTCCCCTTCATAATCCACTCTCCTCTGTAATATTATAGGCCAAAAACCATTGGGAAGTTATCCTTGACGCCAATGGCGGCCCAGCAATCATAGAAGTTCAGGATTGGATGAACCGCATATCGTTCGTGCTCTCTCAGGCTACCGACTATGTTCCTAACATGAATGCCCTTTACAGCCTAGATAGCATCGGACTCGCGGGTTTCGGCCACGAATTCAACTCCCTAGATGACCAGCCATCTGCCGTCGTTGATTTATTCAGGGCAATGGGAAACCTCGATTTCACCTTTCTTGACTTTCTACTTCTCAGTATTCCTTTCCCAAATTTCTATACTAGAGCACCGACTCGCCGAAACCAGGTGTTAAGGAAGTTCCGACAAACAATGTCGGATAGCGCACAAAATTTACTCACCCAAACAAAGCAAGAACAGAAAGAGCTTGGAGAGGATTCTGCTCTGGAGAGGAGCATAATTGGGCTATTGAGTGGGTGGTCTTTCTTTAAGATCTATTTCCATAGTAAACTGACTCCGCCGTACAGTCAAAGCTGAGTCGACAGGCGGTTCACTGAGCATGACGAAAGAAGAAGTGGCATCTCAGATGAATGTACTTCTCCTTGCCGGCTACGAAACAACCAGTATCAGTCTCACTTGGGCTCTCATCGAGTTAGCCCTAAATCAGGACATTCAGACCCAGCTTCGTGAGGAGTTGCAGAAATTCGCGTCAGAGCCCACATACGAGCAGCTCACGTCCACCTCCGTGTTGCCAATTTTGGATAGTGTTGTTCATGAGGCATTAAGGCTGCATGCACCTCTCCATGAAAGTAATCGAGTTGTTCGTACTCAATGTATTTTCTGAAGCTAGTGCATTCCTCCCTCACAAACATTCCCTGTTTTTAGGCAAAGCGAGACGATGTTTTACCTTTGTCTCAACCTTATCGAACGCCCAACGGCACGATGGTTGACCGTCTGAGTATTGCTAAAGGATCCTATGTCACCACCTCTATTACCATGATTAATCGTTCAAAAGAGTTTTGGGGTGAAAATGCAAAAGTGTTCAACCCCTCCCGCTGGCTATCTTCTGCCTCAACTTCGTCTCCACGTTCTAAGCCTATGGGTCATAGGCATCTCATGACATTCTCTGACGGTCCCCGGATGTGCTTAGGCAAAAATTTTGCACTGGCAGAGTTCAAAGCTACTTTGTTTGTCCTCATCAAGAATTTTCATTTCGACTTCGAGAATAGCTGGGATAGAATAGAGATTGGGTTTCATCATGGGATTGTCAAGAGGCCGAAACTTGTTGGTAAGGATGGAGCTGAGGTGCCGATGAAAGTAAAAAGAGTATAGGGGAAAGTTTTGGTTTTCACGATCTTGTCTTAATACGACCTCCATGGACAGTAATGACAGCCGTCAAGATCAGCTGAAGTCGAGGAAAGAGAGTAGCTCAACCCGGTAACAAATTGGTCCTTTTGAGATCGTATGAGTTTGTACGTGCACATATTATTCGCCGATTCGATTCATCTTGTACTAGTTTAATTTGGACGAATGAAACGCATGAGACAACAATTTTAACGGAAATGGCGAAAGAGTCATGTGAGGGCGCTTAGGTCGCGCTGCAGCCGTTTTCTACATCAGCACACAACGTCCGAGGCACTGCGTTTCGTATGAAACAAGGTGTACACTAGAGTCACGAATAACTGAGTCTGTAGGACTCGAGAGAGATTTTGTATGAAAAGTCGCATAGTTTACATTGTTATATCAGAGAACCTTTCCCCTGATGCTATGATGTGATGATTAAGACATAAAAGAGTGCATTTCGGTGCGAATCAGGCGCATCCTTACTGTTCTAACAACTATTCTATAGGGTCCGCTCGGTGAGAGCTGCCCTAGAACACTACGAACTCTTCACCTCCCGCTCGTCCCACTTCAACTTAAGGCTCTAGTTGAGCTGAACGCTTGATTCGAGCGTCTACCCGAGGAACTCGAGTATGATGTCAGAGCCCACCTGCTGATCACAGTATAGCTGAAACCACACAACAAGCTGCTGTATGATGGGAACAAGGGTATGGCAAGACCTTGCATGCAAGTCAAAGAAATTACTGTTGAAAGAATGCACCTTGGACGAGAATCCTCACAGCTTATAGTAGTTCATTGCCAATTGGTCCGGTCATTACGCCAACTCCAGACTGAAAAAAACAAAACAAAACAGTCAGCTCTTGGTTTCACTGCTTTCCTCTAGCTTCTTGCTTGAGTGTTAGGAATAAGGAACTTCTCAAAGCGACTTTGGACAGAGCGGTTCATTTCGAAACATTAGATGCGCCTTCCAGCTTCTAGTACATGGAGGTCTGTCCTAAATGACCGATTTTGGACTGTTCAGATGGCATGAAGTTTGAAACAACTTGAACTAGTCCAAATCCGTCCATTCCTCGGCATGGCAATAAACTCTGGACAACAAGCTGCAGCCGAAAATCTCTTTTACACACGACCTAGAAGGAGAAGTGGATCGGACAATCAAGTTGTTGCATGCTGTTGCAGAGGATCTAATGACTTCGCGCGCAGATGAGCAAGAAGACCGCGGAAACAACGGCCCTGGTACGAGATGCTTATCATGATTCAGTCACTTGATCCTTCTTTCGACTCTGAACGAAAAACAAAAGCTGTCAGCTCGTGGTTCCATTGCTTTGCTGTTATTGATATGTCTGAAAGGGTTTGGTTTGGGGTTTTGTTCCTGACTGTCATTCATCAAATCTCCTCTGGAGGCAAGTCGCCAGCCACAAGGGTCTTGATGAAACGAAATCTGATCATTTCCAGGGCACGTCTTTGACAAAAATTCCGTGTAGGATTACCTAGAACTTTCCAACTCTTGTTACCGCACGCGACTGCGACGATTTTCGCCAATCAACATGCTCGCTTCCTTTTGCTGATGATTAAGGCAATGGTATTTAAATCCATAGCTTGTGACAACTAACGTCGCATAGTTATATACCTTGTTTCTTAATTTTAAGCATTGCGCTCCCGTGTTGAGCCAAGCACAATACTGTTATGCCTGAGAAGAGTTTAACGTAACTCCGCAAGGTGTTCTTTGTTTCAAAGCGGCTCAATCTGAAGCTCTAGGTAGCCCATTAGCCCTAGGATAAATTGGGGCTGTTCCTGATGTCATCTTACGTGTCTCAGGTAAGGTGTTTCGAGGCACCGACAAGGCTTGGAATCGATCCTGCCTGCTCTGTATTACTTTGGATTATTCGGACGGAAATGTGACTTAGACAGCCTGTCTGAAATTACGGTTTCGGATTGATGTCTTTTTATTGCTTCCCAGCGTATACTCTCATCTCCAATTTGCATGGTCACATCGTCATCTAGAGCCATTTCAAAGACCTCCGACCCATGATCTCCCAAGAATTTGAACTGATGCTGTTAACTTAAACATCTTCGACTGTATATTCTCGGGGAATACCGCAACCGTTTTCAAAGCAACACAGAGCAATTCAAAGTTCCATTCATTGCCTCCATACCGAGGTAGATAAGCCGCGAGTGCTAAAGGCAATTTCCAAGTTAAACTTTATCCTGTATGGAATTTCCACAAGTCATGAAAATACATATCTTAATCGGTGCACAATAATGCTAGGGCGCACGTTCAACTGTTGAAGCCGTTCAACAGTCTAGGAGATTAGTTGCTTACGCTTACGGAGAGCATATATCCTAGTTGGCGAGGAAATCCAAGATTTTTAAGTTCTGAATCCTTACAGTGGTTTGTATCTTGGGTTCCCTGTACATGAACTCGGAACACCGCAGGGGTTCCAAGTTACAGGACCATAGTAAGGGTGTTTCCAATTCAATCTGTCGATGTCAAGTCAATACTCTAAGGTTGAGCGGCGCACCTAGTTCAAGTCAAGGGCATTGGATTCACATAAAAAGAAGTTTCTGCATCTTCCTTGAATCAATTTGTCAGCCATGATTGCTTCATCGACCATCTCCACCAAAGATCTCATAACAGAAAATCGATCCTCATTGAATTTTGCCATTCTGTACCTTTTGGAAGACGTTACGTGTTTTCTGGGCTATGGTGGGTCTTACTAATGCTTTTGGCGAGTGTACTTCACGGATCTTTCTCAAGGTCCTTTTCTGATACTGTCAGTTGTGGCCTTAAAACATTTGAGGTAGATATATTGCATGAGAAACCACCCATTCATTCTTATTAGATATTGAAAATATCTTTCTTAGGAAATCCCGATCCTCACCTCCCTCACGGAAGTGGCTTTCCATGATCATCCTTGCTCAGTTGATTTTCGTAACCCTCCGATCTGCTTGTTTTGTTGGATTGGATGTGTTGTCTTTAAAGAATCACGCTTATCTTGTAAATGACGACGGAAGTATCCGGAAGCTGATCGATGATACTGTTAGTAACGTCGAACTTGTGTTTCAATCTGGTGCGACGCTCTCAGGGCGAGCCATGGTTGGTTCATTGTACACATCTTTTATTCATTGCTGATTATCGTGACATTTAGGAGGTTCTAGCCAATGCGGTCCTCGTTTGGCGAGCTTATGCTCTGTACTCAGATCTCTTGTGGATTCGTTCTATCGTCATCGTTTCTTGGGTCATCGATTTCGGTTCGTCACCCCTCCTTTTGCCTGAGGGTCGACCTACATCTTATATCCTTACAGCTGTGCAAGTTTTTTACTTTGGAGCATATATGGAAATGAGCATTATTCTGGCCAAGGGCCTCCATCTATCAACACAGTTGTCTCACATAGCATTGTATGCATCACGGTGGACCTCATTTGCATTAAACATGCTTGTGACGTTGCTTATTGCCTATCGTACATGGTGAGCATATTTTACCGGAAACTTCATTCAACTGAAGCCTCACTTTTCCAGGAAATTCAAAAATGTTCTGAAGGACGCTGGTTTGGGTACCAAGAAATCTACGGCCTACCACATTTTGGCTCGGTTGGTCGAGACAGGAGTACTATTGCTTGCTGTACAGGTATTTATAACTGTGATAGTAGGCTGGTTGTAATCCTCACTCCTTCTTAAGCTTCTGGTGGCCATTCTGGCCACAAGTTACACCTCTGTAGATCCTGCAGCCCCTAACTACATCGCAATGACCATCCTAGCGGAATTGGGGGTGTTCGTTATAGTGAGTTCCGTGCTGCCCCTTGGCTCTTCTGATCTCTAACCATCATTTTCAAAGAATGCACACCCAGCAGCTATGTCACTTGTCTCGGCACATATCGTGTCAATGGAGGGCCAAAGCTCTAGACATGTAGAATCAACTAGTGTTGTGAGCAACTTGGCCTTCAGGGTCACAGAATCAGGATTGTCGGCAGACCATCCTATCATTTCTGTCCCTTCTGTTTATACAGAGAAGTAGAAAATAAACAAGTCCTCGAATACCGTTATCAACAACGGCATTATCTGTCAGTTATGCGGCCATGCAATCCTTCGCTTTAATATAATATGGCCTTTCTCACTCGTTATTGTACGATTAGGAGGTAGCGTGGGGTGTCAAGCCGAAGTACCACTCATATCGGTCCGAAGTGCCTTCCTCACATTTCAAAAGCTGGATTGTTCTAGATGCCTTTACTCCTTAAACCGCAGCGGAATGTGCAAGGGTGATAGCATTCAGGGTTTTATTGCGCGACGATGGCACAGCAAGACACGCCCCTGTCTTACTCATGGTTAGAATGCTTATGTTCGAATCGACAAATTCTTCTGTATCCCAATTCCCGTTAAAGATAAATATTCCAAGAAGCAGGCACCCTTAACCTCTCATTCCTTTCCATTTTCAAGTACTTGGCGGAGGTTCTAATCTAGTTCTCTTCATTTTCCATCCAACACCGCCCTTTGCTAAGAATGCAGAATATGCGTCAAAATGATATCGAATTAATTGAGAAAAAAATAAACACAGGTAACTTACTGGGCTGGGCAAAGCGAGCGAGTGTAACAAGAAAAATAGGGAGAGTGGATACTGGCAGTGTCCTCAAAAATGTTACCATCCCATGTTGTTGGGCATAGAAATGAAGCTCCGTACGTTGTCGATCTTGGTCCCGTTCATTCAGGATGCGTGCGACAGCGTTCAAGGTCTCCTTATGATCTTTCCAGTCTGCACTGAGAAGCTGGAAGGTGAATTGAGCCGTGCCAGGGAGAGGTGAAGGTAGTTTCGACACGATAGAGAGGAGGTCAGGAACTGAGGCCAGTGAAATCCATACTTCGCGTAAGGCGTGGAGTGACGAAAGGTTTTCGGGTAGGCCAAGACACCCTAGAGGCTGTGAGAGAAAAGCATGGATAGTAGGAATGGGAGACCTACTGGGACCAGGGTCATCAAGAGATATTCTCGTAAGGACGTCATTTGATGCAAGTTTCGGCAACATGAAGCTGCCAGTCTTGATCTGCATTTGAGTTTCTGTTCCAAAAGAAATCCAGGAGGTCCATTGCTCTAAGTTAATTAGTCCTGGAGGTAGGCTTTTGGGTTTAGAGATAGAAGTCAAATGCAGACTCTCAAGAGGGGGTGGAGGTTTCTCCGGTGAACTGGGAATTGGGAGGCCAGGAGACATTTCTAGCCTCAACCGACGAAGAGATGGTACAGCCAAAATTCCAAGGGCGTGAGACCCAAGAGTATCGCGATCTAGGGTGAGGTCTACCCCAAGCCACGTCATAGAGGGCAACCCAGCAATTTCGACGATAAGCCACCGATCCCACGCGTTGTTGCCCCCAGTCCAGTCGAGGCGAACGAGCTGACGGTAATCCAAGAACTTCTGAAGAAGTCTTGTACGATCATAAATATAAACTTCTTGTTGCGCATTCCCAACTACGAATGTCGCTTCCCTCGTGAGGGAAAGACGGTTCCATGCCTGAAAAAGTTTCTCCGCGTTAGTCGAATCAATACGAAGCGAGCTATAAAGCCGCCAGAGGCAGCTATCAAGAAACGAGCGACTAATTGTTGCACATTTAGAGACGTCGCTCTTTTCCGATAGAGCAAAGACGTGGTCAAGAATCTCCCGAGGTAGAGTATTGAAATTTGCCATCGTCGCAGGACGCAAGGCCCAAGCGGCTGACTCACATAGGGTTACACGAGCCTAGTCCAAATAACGGTTCTCCATTACTTTCGTTCTACTCGTCTTTCCTTCAGTTCTCTTCCGTCTGTCAAGTTTATTGAAGTATCTAAATCCTTTGGCCCAACCCCTGAACTCGGAAGTCACCTCAGCGCACCTTCACAGAAAATATGGTTCTCTTTCCGGGCAACACACGATAAGTTACAGCATACCACTATGTGTTGTATTATATGCGCTTTCCATTCCTCGATAACATGTATTGGTAAGTTGCTTCCCAACTGGACATGTCCGTCCATGCTGAGGATTCGAATCCGTTGGGCAATAGAAGCATATCCGTGTCTAGTTGGTGAGTCTTCAACCCCTGATCTCCCACAACGACGATTCTGTCAGTGGGACCCCACAATTCAAACCCAAACGTTGGAATATAATGCCGCCCTTCGAATCCAGCTTCGGCGTAGAACGCGAGGACGAACATCTCGATGGAAGGTCTCGTAGACATGAACCATACTAGCAAGATCCCGAAACGTGTCCATTGAGGAAAGGACTCGTAGGCTTTATAACTCTCCCCAAGAGGAGGGAAGCTAACAGCAACCCTCTTAAGATGACGAAGCGTCGTGATTTGAGCAAGAGTGGATGGGAAATTTAAAGCTGCGAATCGACTTTCCTTATCTTCAACACTAATAATGTGAAGATCAGTGAGGAAGTGGAGATCGGAAAGATTTGGAATCATCTGGCACAACCCCCAACTTTCTATTGTGAGTGATGTTAGAGAAGTAGGCAGCGGAACGTCGAGGGGAGTAACATATGGTGAATTTGGCATGATTGAGAGCGACACAAGAGTCGTGGTTCCTCGAAAAATGGAGAGAAGACGTCCAATGTGAGAGCTTTTCTGTGTGGAACCTGTTATATGGAGGTGACGAACGCGAAGGCGTAACAATGGATTCAAGTTTGTGAGCGTTTCCAATAGCTTGCGCACTGGACAACGATAGCTGTTTCCAGAGACATGGAGGTGGATTGAATAGTAGAGAATCTTTGTCACCCTGTACAATGGTCGGTCTTATACGATGAGGGATAGGCAACAGAATGTACCAGTCATTGACATCCCACGAAACAAGGGACAGAGAAAAAGCAGTGAACTGGTCTTGAGATGCTGCAAGCTCAAGCAAGGGTCTTATGACCTCATACGGAAGCAGGTCGGAAGCCATGAATTCAAGTAGGCGACAGCTATGGGCGTTGTGAGCCAAGCGATGTCTGAGATATTCTCGTCAGCCGTACCCGCATTTAACCTTTTGTTCGCAATTTGTAATTTTACAGATTATGATTATGATTATGATTATTACATTGGTATCAGAGTATATTGTGATGATGGTGAGTAGGATATCCTAACGAAAACAAAAGAGAATTGATTGCAGTTGGCTCTCTGTCTTGCTCTGTCAGAAGACTAATCTCATTTGTCTCGAGGAGGGGGCTACATAATGTTAATATTCCTGTTGCAGTTGTTTTAAGAGGTTAATGAGTTTTCCATTAAGTTGTAACCTACAGGATCTAAGTACAGATGAATTAGCTACGGAAGCGAATACAGCACAATGCGACCAATCAAATATGGGCCTCAGAAGAGACGCTGATCTGCAGGGATCCTACCGCGTCGCTCATTCCTCGAGATCATGAATTCGTAAGATGCTTCCCAGCAAGACATATCTCTCCACAATGATGGTTCGAATCCATTGGGTAAAATGAGTACATCCGGATCTGCACTCTCCAACCCCTTATCTCCCACAACAACGATTCTTTCAGCGAAGCCTAACAACTGAAGACCCAATGGTGGAATGCCCGGCAGTCCATCGAACCCAGTTTTTGTATGGAACGAGAGAACACACATCTCGATGGCAGGTCTCGTGGATATCCATGGTACAAGCAAGTTCCCAAACTGTGTCCATTCAAGTAAAGTATCGGGGTCGTTATGCTCTCGCCCGAGAGGGTGAAAGCTGATGGCAACTCGCCTAAGACGTGGGAGTGTCGTAGGTTGGCGAAAGTTATATTGAAAAGTCAAAGCTGAAGCTAAGCTGTCGTTATCGTTATCAACGCTTATGATGTGAAGATGTGTGAGAAGTTGGAGATCGGAAAAATTTCGAATTAGCTCGGTCAGACCAGTAGCCTCCCATGTGAGTGATGTTAGGGAAGTCGGAAGTGACCCAGTGAATCCGTTAATGTGTGGTGAGTATGGTATGAGGGAGAGTGAAAGCAGAGTGGAGGGTTCATTAAATATTGAAAGGAGAGAGTCAATGTACGCGTTTCCGTGCGTACGACCTGTTATTTGGAGGCAACGAACTTGGAGGAGCAACTGAGGATTCATTTTGGTCAAAGTTTCGAGCAACCTGCGCACTGGGCAAGGATCTCTGTTTTCTACAATATGAAGATGAATTGAACGGTAAAGAATCTCAGTCACCCTATACACCGTTCAGTTCCATGTGGTGAGCAGAACGGGGAGAGAGTACCAAAGATTGACATCACGAGAAACAAGAGACAGAGAAAACGCAGTGGATTGGTCGTGATATGCTGCAAGCTCAAGCAAAGGTCTCAAGATGTCATATGGAAGTGAATCGCAAGCCATGAGCCCCAAAGTTCGAAGGTTGTGAGAGTGGAGAGCCAAGATGTGTCTGGTGGAAGAAGATACTTGGAACTGGTGAACCATCATTCCAAGTCACATCTCCAGGCTGTCACCCTTTTTCCTCCTACCATAACCTCCTAGAAAAGGACCTTTGTCCATACATTTGTGTGCTTCTTCAAGAATTTACTTCGAGATGCCCTTTGTCAGGCACACTCCTAACTCAAAATGTCCACGTCTGCCGTGCGTGGCTTGCCTCCGCCACATTTGACCGCCGACGACGCCAAGGTTGCGGTCCTACCACCATCATGTTTCGAGCTTCTACTCTTTCACTCTTTTGTATTTTCGCGTCTATATCCAAGGCGATAAACCTGGAGAACTCTCAGGTTCAGATGCTAAGCAGCTCGACGTTTCAGGAACTTGTATTGAACCAAGATGTACGCTTTTCTTCCCCGCCCCCTTTCTCTTCTGCTTGAAGTTGATGTGAAATTACAGGCTACTAGTTTCGTGGTGTTTATTACATCTCAATGTGGGGTACGTTTCTTTTCTTTGTCGACTTGTAAACAGGGGCTCATTCTTTCCATCGTAGAGGTGCGACCGTGCAATACCAGAACTCAAACAAGCCGCACTTGGACTTCACCCTTTTGTTCCAACATACGTCGTTCCTTGTGATGATAGTGATGAACTTCGAGAATTATGCTCTCAACAGGTCAGAATTCTCGTCTTACATCCACACCCAAACTAACATGATGCGCTCACTTCGCAGGATGTTACATCCTTCCCTACTGTCACGGTACATCGGCCTCTTTTCTTGTTTAAAACATTCTAAAGTGTTGATATTACGAAGCTTTTCCCACGTGGAACCAAGCACCCAACTATCACCTACGATGGTGAACTGAACGCAAGCGGTCTCTTCTATTTCGCCTCCCGTCGCGTCCCCAATAACAACAAGAAATTCTATCAAGTAGATCATGTTAAAACCTGGGTTGCAACGGTCCGTATTTTTTTCCTTCCATTCATTGGGTAAAACCCTTGAATTTGACGTCTTACGCAGCCTTCTGATAAACCTCGAGCATTCTTGTTAAACAAGGACAAGAGGGTGCCTCTACTATGGCAGGTCATAGCAAACAATTTCGATGGTCAAATTGACTTTGCAAGCTTCTACGACCGAAAAGGCAAAGGGTCAAAAGCCCTTGGATTTGATTGGGATGAAAATAATAAGAAGAGCATACTATTGGTTTTTGATAAAGAAAGCACTGAAATGCATGTTTATAGTGGTTCGTTCTCCTTTCTCCCCTCATAGTCCCGTGCTTATACTTACATTTCTTGAAAAATAACAGGAATGATGAAGCTAGACTCACTCACAACATTCTTCAACTCTGTCCTCTCGTCTTCAGTCTCCACGGCCAACTCGGTTGCATCAACAGAAGATTTTACACCTTCCACTGAAGACCTTGATATTGAGAGAAAGCAGGAAGCTCAAAGGATGAAGCTTGCCCATGGAGGGTTTCAAGAGCTTATTGACTTTGATTTTGAGGACGCGATAAAGCAAGGGCATGGGGCAGATTTTCATCAGAAGCATGGATTTGGAGGTTTACAAGAACTTGCTGAAGAACAGAGGAAGAGGAGGAAGGAGAGTAAACAGGCTGACAGAGAAGAGTTATAGTAGCAGGCACATCTTTATTCTAATGCAGCTTTCACCATCCCCAATCCTAGTTTTATGGGGAGAACTCTCCTAGAATTCATGCGACCATGCATAAGGAAGGTTAAAGGCAGGGTAGAATTCATTGGAAGAACGCGTCGTCGGGCGTCGGTGATTAGCCGCCGGACACGTCCTCTTTCCCAAACAACCACGTCAACCCCTTCCACTTCACTCCCTTCCGACCACAATGCTCAAACTACCAGCACTGTTCGTGCTTGCGTTACCGCTGCTCGTGTCTGCGGGCATATTCCCGAAGGATTCTCATGTCAAGATGTTGGACCCAAAATCATTCAAGAAAGTTATGAAGAAGGATGTAAGTAAGAGTCCTCGTTCTTCTCTAACGTCGATGCTAAATCCTTTGATTTCTCGTTCGAAAGGAAACTAGCATCGTTGCTTTCGTTGCACCTTGGTGTGGGGTAAGAATTCATGGCCGTAGTCGAATGTTCGGGTTACTCAGCAGAGCAAATAGCATTGTCAAAAAATGGCACCGGAGTATGCCAAAGCAGCCAAAGGTCTCAATCCTTTGGTTCCCGCTTACGCTATCGATTGCGATGAAGAGAAGAACAAGCCTCTTTGCGGTGAACAGGTCCGTGGTCCATACCCCGAACTATCCTTCATGCATTCTGACTTCTTTACAGGGTGTCAAAGGTTTCCCTACCGTCAAGGTGCATTCGTATTTCAACAATCCAAAGCTACACTTATCAACCATTTGCTTCAGGTCTTCCCCCGTGGAAACAAGGTAGCACCGATCACATACGAAGGAGAGCGCACTTCAAGTGGATTTTTCGACTTCACGTCAAGGCGAATCCCGAACAAGAACAAGAAACTTTACAAAGTCGAAGAGATTAAACCTTGGATTGAAAAGGTATGTCTGAGCCACGTGAGTATGTATCACCCCATGAACTCATAATCCATTCTAGACTACCAGCAAACCTCGAGCTCTGCTTCTCAACAAGGGAAAGAAGATGCCACTTCTGTGGTCCGTTCTTGCACACAAATTCGAGGGCAAAGTCGATTTCGCGACCTTCTTTGACATGAAGGGCAAGGGTCACAAGTCTCTTGGGTACGAATGGAAGGAGAAGAGCAAGCTCTTGCTTTTCGCCGAGGATAGCAGTGAGATCTTTGAGTATGATGGTGCGTGGCTCATAATATTCTCTCAATTCTCCTCCCGAGCATGTATAATTGATTCTCCACCCAGGTCTACTAAAACTTGAGCCTCTCTCCGAATTTTTCTCTAATGTCCTCTCTGGCGAGCAATCTCTCAAACCCGCGAACGAAGCAGGAGCGCCTGAGCCAACGCCAGCTGGAGAAGAATCTCCCGTCGAGACTGCCGAGGCTACCAAGGAGACACCGCAGGCAGCTGTGACAGAGGAACCGGAAACCTCATCGACACAGTCAGAACCACCTGTGAAAACGGAGACCAAGAAGAAGGATGAGGAGCCTGTACAAGAAGTGCCCATTAAGACGTATGAAAGTGCTGAAGAGCTCTTTAATATGATGAATGAGGAGGTTCCAAAAGAACAGCCTGCAAAGGATGAGTTGTAAATATTATCAAGTAAGCCGGTTTCCTCATTATTATTGGAATTTTTCAAAATCTGACTATCTGCCTAGTATCATTCTTTTACTTTTACTTTGTCTTCTCAGTATGACTTTTTGAGCGGTGGTCCAGTGCTCATCCAACAACCCTTGAATACCGGAAACTTTGACCTTGGCAATTCTGGTATCTGTCACCTCGGCATCAACGCCTTCGCTACACAACACAAACCTCTCATCGACACGCTCCGCGAACTCCGCCAACCACAGCGCATCCTCCAACCTCAAAAATTTTACATCAACTAAACACACCTCCAGCCCACTCGGTAACATATCTTTCAACTTCGTTATTCTATCCCCTGCTGCTCCAAGACCATATACAGGCCCCAACGAACACGCCAAATGTGTGAGGTTTTTAAGCTTGGGAAGTTGCCATTCTTTGAATAGGACTTTGTCCCAATTTGAGGATTCGGTGGTTGGGAGGGATAAGTGAGTTATATGGGAGAGGTGGGGCCAAGAACCCGTGAAGAAGGGTGTTCCGAAGCCGCTTCCAGTAACTGCTCGTAGAGCTGGGTAAAGGTTTTTTGATGATGATGAGGACCCTTCACGTTGGAGATGGGAATGTGGCGGAATCGTAGCCATGTGAATGGAATGAAGGTTTGGAAATTTCTCTAGGATCTGAATCCATGAAATGTTTGGGATGGTTATTGTGGACGTAAAAGTTTGAACTTGGGATAGAATTCGGAGAAGTCGTGGGGATGGTTCCAGGTCCTGGCAGAACATGTTGACAAAGAGAGTTGCTTGAGATTTTGTGTGGATTGTGATGTGGGAGAAGATGTATGGGTCCGTCCTAAACGATGTTCATTAGCAGTATTTTCAATGGGTTAAGATCCAGAACGAACCACGCTTGAACCGCGTGGGAAACGAGCGCAAGCTTCATCTTGGAAGGTGCTGGTACATCCCTAGCTGCATGCTCAAACACCTCACGAGCAATGTCTAGCGGAAAATCTGGGGGTTCGCGTCTGTGAAACATGGGGACGTCCACAATACTGGAAATGAAGATCTGGAACGACGTATATAAGTAGGGTCCCTCACAGCTCCGGCTAGTTCGCAACTCCGCGGCTCTGTGACAGAGTGAATGTGCTTTAATATCTGAAGACCGAGGTGAGAAGTTGTTTATTAGCATGGTGAGACCGAGGAGTGTTGTGAAAAGGGTCATTTGATAGGGTTCATAACCCCAGTGAGACTACGGACCGGAAGAGAAATGTACTGACCTGTGCTTCGACAACTCTCTTCTCCGTCCTATAACTACATAAGCTCCGCTTTTGTTATTAAAAATAAAATAAAAAATACTTCCATGAACACTACATATCCTTCAAATACCGCTGTATCCGTCGGCTCATGCATGCTCGACTCTTAGTACTATCAATGCCAGGTATCATATCAGACTGGGAGTCCCGCGTCATGTAGATGTTAATCGTGCTGGTTTTTTAACAACAATTGGATCACCGGCTGGCTCCTCTTAGTGCGCATACGAATGATAAATTCAACATTAAATTAGAGAGAAATATCTTGTTGATTGAACAGATCCATGTGCCGGAAAGATGTGAAATTTACCGTGGGCAAAATCATCATACTAAGTGATATTCTCTTTCTCTGTATGAACTGATGGCCCAACACTTCTAGGAAGTTCCGCCGACAACTGAGTCTCTGTGACTCTGAAAGCCAATTTACTGGAAACACTCTGAGATTCCATGTTTCTAGAGTCTTGTGCTTCTTTGGACAGGATATCCGTCGAGATGATCGACATGGCAGCCGGATGTGCACTCTTTAAAAATAGAGGTCTAGGTGTAGAAGAATTAAGCCAAAGTGTGAAGCTCACTATAACCATCAGCCCCAAATCGGCCGTAGCATTCATTGCGACAAATCCAGGATCTGAAGGATCCACGGAGGTGTAAGTTGTGGCCAGAATGGCAACAAGAAGCTGGTAGGGGAGTGAGAATAGAGCGCCAAAATCAAGATCATAGGACGTGTATGTACCTGCACTGCAAGCAATAGCACTCCTGTTTCGATCAGGCGAGCCAAAATGCGGTAAACAGCCGATTCTCTTATTGTCAAACCACAATTTTTAAGAACGTTTTTGAATTTCCTGGAGGGAAAGAGCTATTGGGTCAATGAAGATTGTTTAACAATATGCTCACCATGCTCGATATGCAATGAATAATGTGACAAGCATGTTTAATGCAAAGGAAGTCCATCGTGATGCATACAATGCCAGTGCGGCTAATTGCGTTGGTGTGTACATGTCCCGGGCGATGTAAACTGCTGTATATGCTCCAACGAAAAACGATTCCACACCTGCAGTATATTCAAATTCAACTATAACCTCAGACGAAGAGTGGATATTTCGAACCGAAATCAATCAGCCACGCAAAAATGAGAACAGCGCGTGCCCAGAATGAATCCGAGTAAATAGTACAAGCTCTCCACACGAGGACTGTGCAGGCTAGAATTTCCTATACTCTACTGGTCACTACAACCATAGTTAAGTTGTGCAAATCCACAAACCACAGCGCGCCGTGAAACCATCGCAACACACGTGAGTCCAAGTCTGGCATGAGTAGTAGAATCGTCGATTAGCTTTTGGATATGTCCGTCTTTCGTCGGGAGATAGCGGGCATCGTGTAAATACAAGAATTTTGCCACAAGACGGAAAAAAAGTCTGAGGGTAACGAAAATCAGTTGGGCCAGGATGATTATTAAAAGCCATTTCGATGAATGTGATATTGCTGATGACCGGCATTTCCTAACGACGTTATTCAGAGTGCTTAACGGGAGTGAATCAGTCATGCATAGAATATATCTACCTCAGACGCCTGAGGGCTACAGTTGAAAGGACCAGGAAAGGACCTTGATAAAGGTATATAAGTAGAATCCTCAAAAAAAGGTTTCAAAACTCACCATAGCTCAGGGAATATATGAAACATTCCACAACATCCATGGCAGCCCAATCAGATGCTGAGTTGAGCCCATTTATTAACTCATCAGTTGAGATGGGTCCAGGATCGAGCATAGCGAACACGTCTAGACTCGACTCAATGTATGACCCCAAAGTTCTTATATCGACTGGCTGTCCTTAGGCTGTACCCAGGTCGGCCAACCAATCCCGGGAGCATAGCTTCGATAACGGGAAGACATACAGGACTCGACACACAGAATGAAATTCAGTCACTGGGCAGTGGAGCGCTCCAAATGGAAGGTTAGCTTTTAATTCAGCTATGAATTAGCTAAAACATTAGTTGCATACTTCAGTTTTACGTTCATGGAACGTCGAATCAGGAGTAGTTGTCTCAGTTTCTTGACTATGTATGCGCTCAAAATGTTCTACTCGTGAACGACAAGAGGTGAAACTTAACAGTAGTACATGTCTGTCCCGATCCGCAATTCCCTTGGCATTCTATATGCGAAAGGAGGGCATGTCATTCGCGCAGAGGCAGAAGTGGAGACGGCCAGGGATTTGACCGGTACCAACAAATTATTCTCACAGTAAATCTAGGATGTATCAAAGCACAGTAACTGACTGACTCCTTTATAATTTACCTGGGGAATATCTATGTAGACCCTGGGGGTAAATCTGAAGCCCTTCGGACCTTGTAATCTGGTAGGCCGCCCATTGGGGCACGGCTGTCCAACACCAATGATTGCTACATCGATGTTAGAAGCTAGCAGTCCGTTCCACTCCACAGCTACAAGCATGCTTCCTCTCAGTTAAACCAATGACAAGTCACGACGTGTGATTCATATCAATGACTTGCGTTGAACTTTCGTGTTGTAGGTTGGCCTTTTCGGTCATCGAATTCCAGGCTCTCAAAATACAGCTATTTGATATGTCTGATTCATGTATCCTCTCCAAGCTGGAAAGAAAAGTATTTGAGCTAACGGCGGCAGCTTTGCCCGACACATTCTCAATCCTACTTCGAGTTTGTCGGGGTGTCAAAGGATGTTTGGCGCGATCTCTTCTTTTTTCGCAATTTCGTGATCCTTGCCAAAACTCTCGATTCCATACGCTTTGTATATCGTTGAAAGGTCGGAAGTATGATGACGCCTCCTTTCGCGTAAGGAGTTACGGGTTACTGGAATGGAATTGAAGCCAGCAGAGCTGGCGCCTTCTAATTTATCTTTTTTCTTCTTAGTAATATGTACCAAAACCTCTGTATTCGTCGACTCTATCCGAATTATAGCGAGGCCCGGTGCAGTTTCAGAGTAGACGCTCATTTGAGGTTCCGTGCATCGAAGAAACCCTCAATCCTCCGAGCTCATGCAAAAGCCATCAAGGTTGTTTGAAAAAAAGGAGATAATCTGAAAAACAAATGGACACCGGTTTTTTCATCTTGCGCCCAGGTTACAAACTCATTCTCTGCGCTGAAACAAATCGGATGAATTCGATTTATAACCAGATTCACTTCCAAATGACATGAGAGACCAATCCTTTTCGAAGGTAGATCCAGAAAAGACAATATGAGCGATATTAGTGTAAAAATTCACATTCTACTTCTCGGTATGGACAGAAGCCAGAAAGCTTCTAGGAAGCTCTGTCGACACCTGAGTGTCTGTAACTCCGAAAGTCGAGTTATTGGCAACAGCGGCGAATTCTACATCTACAGATCTTCGTTCCTCTTTTGACACAATATCCGCGGAAACGAGAGACATGGCTGCTGGATGCGCGTTCTCGGAAAAAATATGAAGGTCTGGGATCTGAAGAACGAAAATGGGCGAGGCTCACAATTACTATCAGCGACATTTCACCTAGAATCATCATTGCAATATAGCCATGATTTTCAGGATCACCGGAAATGTATGCAGTGGCTAGTACGGCAATAAGAAGCTTGAAGCAGCGTAAGGATAGTAGAGAAGGTCTAGAACAAAGGAAAAAGCAAATACCTGCACTGCTAGCAATAGTACTCCTGTTTCGACCAATCGAGCCAGAACATGATATATTGTAGATTTCCTTGTGGCCAAACCAGCATTCGTTAATATGTTCTTGTATTTCCTGGAAAATGCGAGCCGTTATTGTAATGAAATGTCCGGAATCAATTACGCACCATACACAATAACCTATGAGCAATGTCACAAACAGGTTTAATGCAAACGAACTCCATCGCGATGCATATAATGCTATCTGTGCCAAGTGCCTCGACATGTCAACCTTCTTCTTGGTCATGGCAGTATACATTTGCACATATGCCCCAAAATAAAAGGCCTGAACAGCTGCATTTAATTCAAATAAGAGTGTAGCTTCAGAAACCTGGAGGAGATTGCGAACCAAAATCGAGGAACCAAGCAAATATGAGCATACACTGTATCCAGAAGCGATCTGTATAAATAGTGCAAGCTCGCCGCACGAGCACCACAGTCGCTAGAACCTCCTAAGTTGTCTCCTTATCAGAAGAACCGAAAAAAGAGATATGCAAAGTACACACTACAGCACGCGCTGCGAACGCCGCAACACAGAAAAATCCAAGCTCAGCATGTCTAATAGAAGCAACGAATAACTTTTGGATCCTTCCGTCATCCAAAACAATAAATCGGCTATCCTTGAAACTCAAGACATAGATTCCAACTAAGCAAACCGGCCTGAGGGTCACGAAAAACAGCTGAGCGAGTATAATGATAAAGAGCGGTGAACTTGAAAGCGCTGAAGGCGACCGACGTTTCCTAGGGAAAATATTCAGAATGTTTGAGAAAAATGTATAGAGCATATCTTAAGTTATATACCTCAAACCTTTTAAGGCCACAATTGACAGAATTAGAACAGGACCTTGAGAAAGGTTTATTAAGCACAAGCCTCAAAAAGTAGTAATGAGACTCACCATAACTAAGAGAACCGGCGAAAAGTTGCAGCGTATACAGAGTGGCCAGGGCAGTGGATGATTGATATGCATCTATCAACTGCGTGGTTGAGATGGGCTCACCAATTGGGAGCATGGCTGGTCAGTCGATTCCAATTGATGTAGAGAGCGAGAGTGTGTGAGTCGGCGATAACCGACAACACTGAGAACGGACAGAAAAGGCCAAAAGGGTCAATACAAGCTTCAGGATATCTGAGGAGAGTGGACGTAGAGAGCAAGAAGTGTCAGGACGGAAGCAGTCTGTCATCGAGGAGGAAGGGTCCTCCTTACAGATAGCTCTTTTTATATGAACCTGCGATCCACAGACTTTATCCGAGGGCAAGCCAAACACGAGATTATCGAATGAATATCTCGATTCAACCACAGCATGAAGATTAGATTTTTAGCCAGTATGGCCCTTGTGGGCTCTCAGGATTTTGGTGAAGGTAGTTCTGCTTTGAGCTGATATTATCGAACAAGCTCGTAGAAGACGCTGTAGTTGCATAAAACCTCTTGAAAACCAAGTCTGCACATTGGCGTCCTTTGCTTTCCATGTGATATGAGTGGCTCAGAACACCCTACAAGAGAAAGATAAGTGGGAATGGAAACAGATTACTATCACAAACGGGTTTGAAGGAGTGGTACGAGTGTTCTCTCACGTTGAGATGTTATGTGAAATTGATTCTCGAATACGAATGCATTCCACTCTAGTTAATATATCATGACAAAGGAATGCAGCCCTGAGCGTCAAGTTTCGCAGGTGACTGTTCCAATCATTATAATCCTGCATCGTCGCCAGGAAAGGGAGATAGACTACACCTTCTGTGAATCTTTCATTTGAAAGGCTGTTAATAGATTTCCTGATGGATCAGCGCTGTCGACGAGAACAAATTCGTTCTCTTGCGATGCAGTGTTCACAGAACCTGGCCGTGCAGACCCCAAACTTTGAAGCAGACTACAGTGGTTTGGAGATGAATGTTTAGCTTTGGAATATCGTGTGAACGAGTCCCTGTGAATTTTAATACGATGCCCAGAATGAGCAGCGCAAGGATAATATGAAGGAACGGGAATCCACGACCAGAACAAGAGGACTCGAGTGAGGTATGATGATGAAATTGTCCAGTGAGTGGATTATTTTTGTAGTCAGGAAGGCCTTCATTTCGCGACAAATCCTATGTGGAGGATGGGCTAAAGTATCAAGGATTTCGGGATAGGTGAACATGGAAGCAAAAGGAAAGAGAACCGGTTCGGGCACTGACTTCGGAATCGGCATTGCAGAGAGAACCAAGGTACCTGATACATGGAGTATATCGGCTAACATAGTATCAGAGATTAAATATCTCTGACCTTTATGGGCACTGAAAGTGCAGGAAGTAACGCTGTCATTTCTAAGGTCCGCATCTTGGACCAAACCACCACTTGCTTCTCTCCCACCCACCCGCCTGCGTTCTGCCCCAATAATCTTCCCCATGACGTAGCCGCTATTGTGCAATATTTCAGTGTCTCATGCCTTTGTCCGACAGCACGAGCCGACCGACTCCCTTCGCACGCTCCCGTTTACTACAAAATATCAGCAGCAATAGACACGTACCTTGGCGTGGCTACCTCCATCCAGAGACCGGCATTTCCGTTTTCCTCACTCCTTGGCGCCTGTAGGACCAGTACCAGACTTATCTGTTCGAGTTGCTCACTGTTCAAACAGGATTGCCAAAAACGGCAACCAGAGTACGCTGGAACAGCAATGCGCCTCCACCCTTCGATTACTGCATACACTTTTGATTACAACGCCAACAAGAACGAGTTTATATGTGATGAACAGGTGCGTAGTCAGCTCTCTACCAGTCCTTCATGCATTCTGACTTTTCTTGTATAGGATGTCAAAGGTCTCTAGATGGTCGAGGTTCTTTATGCATAATAATTGAAATCCTGACATACCGGCCATTTACTCCATGTCTTCCTGCGAGGAAACAAGGTAGCACCAATTGCATCCGAGGAGAACGCACGTCGAGTGGGTTTTTTATTGGTTTCACGCCAAGAGGGATTCCAAATAAGACAATTCTCCAAGGTCGAGGAGATGAAATTCTGCATTGAAAAAGGTATGTTGGTATATTGATTGCAGATCATCCCTGCAATTCATAATCATTCATCCCAGACAACCAGCAAACCTAGAATTCCCCTTCTCAACAAAAGCAAGAAGATGCGACTTCTCTGATTCATTATCTTACACAAATTCGATTGCATGGTCGATTTCGCGACATTCTATGACATGGAGGGCAAGGGTCGGTCACAAGTCTCTTCGATGCGAATGGAAGGAGAAGAGCGAGCTGTTGCTTTTCGCTGGGATAGTCGCACTATCTTCTAGTACAACGGTGCTGAACCGCAAGGGAAACAAGCGCGAGCTTCCTCTTGGAAGGTGCAGGTACGTTCTAAACTGCATGTTCAAACGTCTCATGAGCAACGTGCTGGAGAGATAAGATATTTATCGTTAAATGATATTAGAATTCAGAGCCTACATCTACTTCTCTAAATGAATTGAAGGCACGGAGCGTCTCGAATTCTCTGTTGAAAATCTCGTTTCTGGAACTCTAAAAACAATGTTACTCGATACACCAGCAGATGCTATGTCTCGAGAATTTCAATCTCCTTTTGACGCAATACTTATTGAGACGAGCGACATAGCTGCTGGATGTGCATTCTGGGAAAATGAGGGTTCGACATTAGAAGGACGAAGAAAAACCGCCAAGCTCACTATAACTATCAGTGACGATTCGGCTAGGACAATCGTTACGATGTAGCCGGGATCTGTAGGATCCCCGTGAATGTGGGTTGTAGCGAGAATGGCAATAAGAAGCTTTAAGGGGAGTGAGGATAGAAGCCAGCGCCATGGTCACATTAGGTACCTGCACCGAAAGCAATAACCCTCCTGTTTCGACTAGTCGAGCCAAAATATGATAGACTTTAGATTCCCTCGTGTTCCAGCCAGCTTCTATTAAAACGTTCTTGAATTTCCTGAGGACAATGAGCGGTGGTTGAAACAGAATCCCTGGAAAACCACTGCGCACCATGCACGATAGGCAATAAGCAATGTCACAAGCAGGTTCAAGGCAAACGAAGTCCATCGCGACACATACAATGCTGTTTGTGACAATTGCCTCGATGGTTCAACTTCGCTTGTGAATATGATAGTGTACATGTTCACATATGCTCCAAAATAAAACGCTTCCGCAGCTGCAATTGATTCAGATCCAAACGTCTTTTCAGGAAAAGGGAGAGATTTCGAACCGAAATCGAAGACCCACGCACAACCTAGGATCAGGCGTACGCTGAAGAGATCCATGCAAATAGTATAGGCTCTCCAAATGAGGACTGTGACAATAATCCGGCTAAGTATGGAAAAACGAGTTGCTTGAAACATCTTCACTGTTCACAGCAAATCGACCGATTTAAGGTATGTCAGTTATGTCAATGCCGTAAAAATTAAGTTAGAATATTGTTTTCTTTGATACCCGCCCTGTATATACGCTTCAAATGCCCTTCAAGTGCCCTTCAGAGCGAGAAGACGAAGTCAGTAACCGTTTACGGTAACCCGAGGTTCGAAGGTCCACTTGGAAGTTCGAAATGAGTCTCGTATGCTGAATGATTTGCGGAAGAAGCCAGATAGACACCACGTATTGGGAGCCTCTTCATTTGAAAGATAAGTGATAAGTTTTAGTGTTGGGCTGTGACTGTCTAGACGACATTTATGTTGCCTTTCGGCCCTCACTGAATTGGTCGGTGAGCACTGAAACTCTGAGGCCAATTACGGTGGTTGTGGAGTTGACTGTTGAATGTTTAAATGCTATCTAAATAAGTTCCTGTACTGTGTAATGCCATTTCCCAAAGGGCTGTACAAGCTGAGAAAAAAAAAACAGCGGACAGGGAACCATGGGCCATGGCTAGAACGGGATAGTCTTTGAGACTATTTGCGGGTTGAAATAGAATTGTTAAGTTAGGATGAATTTACGGGCATGAACCCTGATTTTATGATAAGAGCGCAGCGGTGCGTATTGTACTAGGTGGGATGGAGGTCGTGCATGGTGGTTGGGTGCTAACAAGGATGATGATATAAGCTCTATGTACCTAACCTATATACTATGTACCTCGTGCCTGCCGCATGGCCTCCAGCCTCCCCGGCACAGTATGCCGAGGCAGTCCAGGATTTCATGATTAACAACATGAACGCAAAAGGCAAAGAACTTGGGCCATGTGTAGATAAGAATAGTGCACCGAAGCCACTTCTATTTATCATTCGTACTTAGAGCTAGGTACGACTTTATGCTGAAGATTAGTTGCTCTGATTTACGTTATCTGCAAGTATTTTCCCTCATACGAGAACAAACTATACAGGTAGGTGTCGTTTCTCGCATGCATCCCAATGACGATTCGATAAGAATTGTACCTCCAATGACATCAGAGCGCACAAGTATCTATTTTATTTCTCAGTGTGAACTGAAGACACATGGCTTTTAGGAACTGCTGTCGACAACTGGGTTTCTGTGACTCTGAAGACCAAATGAGTGGAAGCACCAGCAGACTCAGTATCCCCAGACCCTCCACCTCTTTTGGATAGGATATCTGCCACGAGAAGGGTTATAGCTGCCGGGTGTGCGGTCTTTGAAAAAGAACGTTCAGATATCGAAAGAACTATAAGAAATGCGAGGCTCACTATGACTATCAGTGAAAATTCGGCCATATCATTCATTGCAACAAATCCAGGATCTGCAAGATTAAAAGACTTGTATTTTGTAGTAGCCAGAATGGCAACAATGAGCTTGAATCGACTTGAGGACTCAAGATTCCACGATCACGGAAGGAAAAATACCTGTACCACAAGCAATAGGACTCCCGTTTCGACCAATCGAGCCAAAATGTGGTAAATTGCAGACTTGCCAGGAGCTAGACCAGAATCTGCTAAAACATTTTTGAATGTCCTGGAAAAAAAAAGACCGGTTAGTCAAATGGAGCTTCTGCACAATCAGCAGCTCACCGTGCACGGTAGGCAATGAGCAAGGTCGCCAGCAAGTTTAATGCAAATGAGGTCCATCGCGATGAGGACAATGCTATGAACCGCAATTGCAATGTAATGTCCTTGAATAAGAGCATGTCTGATACATATGCTCCAAAATAAAACCCTTCCATGGCTGCAATGAATTTCATGAGAAGTTTAGGCATTAAAACAAGGCATTTTTTCAAACCTGAATCAATCATCCAAGCAAAGATAAGCAGAGATCGTACCCAGAAAAGATCAAGGGAGATAGCACAAGCTCGCCAAATGAGGACAGCACTGGCGAGAACTTCCTAAATAACATACTATCATCATAACTGAAGAATGGATGGAGACAATGCACTAACCATAACACGAGCTGAGAGCATCGCAACACCGGCCAATCCACGTTTAGCATTAGCAAAAGAATTATCTGTGAACCTGTGGATGCTTCCATCATCTGTAACAAAATAACGGATATCCGTCTTCAAGTCAAAAACTTTTGTCACAATTCTGCAGGCAAATCGGAGGATTGCCAAAATCATTTGAGTGAGTATGATCATATACAGCCATTTGACGGAATACAAGGGCACTGATGACCAAAGTTTCCTGAGTTATTGAAATATTCGATGAGAATGAAAGACCATTTCTCATATGATAGATATACCTCAGGCGTTGGAGCGCTATAATTGACAGAATCAAGAGGGGACCTTAAGAACTGGTCATTAGCAAGGATCCTAAGAGAGTACGACGGAGACTCACCCAAAGTTAGAGCATATACACAATCCTCCGATACAAAGAGGATCGCCATATCAGAATATGATTCATACTCGTTTATTAACTGCTTGGTTGAGATAGTCTCAGAACTGACGTCCATGGCGGATAAATCAACTCAAAGATAGGTAGAGAAGACTCTTATACAGAATTCTGCCAGCTGCTTAACCCCGAAACTAGACATGCGGAAGAAAGTTTTATCAGTGAGCGCCTTGAGCATTTGGCTTGTCCAAGTATGGGTTTAAATTCAGCCCTGAAACAGCCCAACTTGAACTGGCGAAACTGAGTCTGAGCTGTTCCAGTCGCACGAAACGGTGACGAGACGTAGTCACCTTCGATTCCGGGTGTCTCAAAATGTCCAACTTCAGATAAGATGTTGAATGTGACAATGATTGTGAGTCAATGATGATCGAAAAGACTGATAATAGACAAAAAGGGCAAAGGTGTCTATAAGAAATCGGAGTAATCCCAGGTAAGTGGAAGTAGAGAGCAAGAGGTACGTAGACGGAAGCAGTTCATCGTTGAGGAGCAAGCACATCCCCACAATGGTGAACGTCAACGTCAATCCCTATTGAGCTTGCCATGTTCTATGTGCCAAGCTAAGGGATAATTTCATAACTTCCGGCGAAATTGGAAGTGGGAGTCCACAACAGTTCAGATGTCTAGGACCAGACGGCCATTTCCCACGGAATATGTGTCATATTCTCCATGAGCTTCGTCCATCCTTTTTGATTCAAATGACCCAAAGTTCTCCCAAAGGATTTCTTTGTTGGTTGAACGAAGGGTAACTCGAGCGCCCTTTGATCCAGCAGTTTCGCCAGGACAGCCTCTGGAGTCCGCGTTCTTCCCCAATGATTGCGACAGGTAAGTTGGAAGTAATGTGTATTCTCGTCTACGAGAGAAAGCGACCCCGTTGATAATTCCGGCAGGACGGACCACAATCGGCGATTAGTACCAATGACTTGCTTTTCGCTTTCGTGTTGTCGATTTACATCTTCGGTCACTAACTTCTAAGGCCCATATCAAACAACAACTTGAAAATGTCCTATTCATGGCTCCCTCCAGAACTGGAACGAAAAGTATTTGAGCTGGCGGCCGCAGCTCATCCAGAGACCTTCTCAGTCCTGCTTTTGGTCTGCCGCCGTGTCAAGGAATGGTTGGCACGACCTTTTTTATATCTTCTCAATGGACTCATTCTTACCAATGTAATCTTTTGTTAAGGTTAGAACAAGCTCGCTTCCATGAACTCTGTATAACGTTCAAAGGGCGGGGATACGATGAGGAGTCACTTCGTCTCCTTGCATCCAAAGAACCCTCATTCCTCCAAGCTCACGTCAAAGCGTTGAAAGTTGGGTGTACGGGAGACCATGGCCCACTAAACCAGTGGAGACCCATTCTTTCCTCTTGCACTCAAGTCACGAAGCTCACTCTCTGCGATAAGGTTCCATTTAACTGGCAGCCTGCAGCAGTAAAGGAAGCCAAAAAGTCGGCAGTCCGCTCGGTGGCTGTCTTCTTTATCAAAGTGTTCCCAGATATTAAATTTCTCACACTTGACTCTCGGATGAGTATTGCTTTTGGCAAGATGCCGTCCTTCCCTAAATCCTTAAATTCTTTGACTCATCTTTGTTGTGATTTCCAACGATTGGGGTACTCGTGGATGGCTCGGACTGGCCACCAATATCTGCCTTCGTTGACACACATTCTCTCAACGGAATCAAATCCTTACGCAGTTGATTTAATCTCATTCCTCGACACGGTACCCCGACTCGTTTTGTTTGCTATGGTAGCTCAGCCGGGGACTCTGACAGCATATCATCCCAAACTCGTCGTTATGTATTTGAAACAACCTCAAGAGGTTGTACAGCGGCTCGTATCTAGGCCGTCGAGGTGGAGTGAAAGTGACTTGTGGCAAAGGGCTGAAAAGATTCTGGAGGAGCGGAATAGGGAACCTCCCTGATCTTTTGTTTGAGTCTTTTTGTGGTCTAAGGTTCTATGATAACATACAATGGCTTTAACTTCCTTTCTGTAAATTTACTAGGACCAGGAAACCCGCTTTGACATATTCCAACGGATCTTCTCGCTTTCAATGATATGCTTCATGAATCATAGTTCGTTATATTATATATATATCAGGCCACATAGCGCAACAATCCACAATGCCATTGACCAGAAATTCACTCTAACCTCATGTCTTTGTGAAGACTGAGAGGAGATCAGTCGCAGACGCTGGCAGTGAGCCAGGTTGAACGGAACCACCATCATCCGACCAACCAAATCCATTCGCGCGTCGTAATGAATCTCGTAATCGTGACTTATTGGCAAGATAATACATTGAACTCTTAGACAACGCCGCGAACCCATCGAAACCCTCACTGCAGTGTACGACTTGGACCCGAACGTTGCAAAAATCTTCTTTTCCCAATATTTCTAGGAGGAAGGACCGGACATTCGATGGGGAACACATGTCGATAAGGTTTTTCGGTTTCACGCCAATACGAATTCCAAGCAAAAACAAGAAATCCTTCAAGGTCGAAGAGACAAAATCCGGGATTGAAAAAGGTCCGTTGGCGGTTTGATCATAGACCATCCCTGCATCTCGTCAGAATTTATCCCAGACCACCGGCAAACTTCGTGTTCCCCTTCTCAACAAGGGCTAGGAGATGCCACTCCTCTAGTCCGTTATCTCGCACGAATTCGAGAGCGAGATTGACTCGCGACATTCTCCGAAATGATGGCTAATGGCCCCAAGTCTCTTGGGCACGAATGGACTGAGAAAAGCAAGCTGTTACTTTTTACTGAAAACAGTAGTCACATCTTCGAGTATGACGGGGCGAAGGGAACGGTTTCCTGCTAATCCACTTCCCGAGCATAACTGATAGTTTCTGCTGCTAGGTTTCCTCAAACTTGGACCCTCCCCCGGTGTTCCTCGAATTTCCTCCCTGGGGAATAATATCTCAATCCTGAGAACGAGGCAAAAACGTTTCATGCGAAAAGTATTGGTTCAGATCCAGCCTGCTGCTACAGAGAATGACTGTAAATGCGACGTGATCACCTTCATATAGCTCCTGTTGCATTTTCTGGAAAACAACTGTGTTCCTTCCATCGTCTCGTCACGCATCTTCCCTCTCTCTCCTCCACGACTCGTCCGTCTCATTTGCTAATAAGAGTGATCAGCTCCGACACTGAGTTGCTTCTTGAAACTTGTCGGTTGTATAAGCAAAACGGAGTTGGTGATCCAACCTCGAAAACGAATATTGCAAGTGTGTATAGTTAAATCATTTACCCCTTTTTAAAAGTCACCTCTTTTCAGGAAGGAACATCGACGATGGCAGCATTGACACATACTGTACGGCCCAGAAAACAGCATATGGTGACCTCTGACATCCCTCGGAAACTCATTTAAGACTAGCAAGCAAGCGGACTTGAATATCACTGCACATGGAACTAATAAAGATTTGCTCTTTCATTTCTCTTTCACTTTATTGATACAGGATGTCCATTGAAACACATAAGCTCACGACTTGAGTGAATAGCATAGTCCCCAATCTGCGCCAGCTGCCATCCCTATAAAATCAAGACTAACTGTTTGTTGCGAAATGACCAACTTGTTGGTAGGTCGGTAAAGATATGACAGCATGGTATCTGGGAGCCACATGATTCTATTCATGTTGGGAATTTGAATAATCCAACCGTCTTCATCGACCTTCCAGTTGAGCTGACGAGACAATGAGCATACTAGAGGGGGACTGAAAAGAATCAAACCTGTGATAGAGGCCCGACATATGACTTAAAACTCAAGTCGCCTTTCGAAGTATTTGCAGTACCAGGGACAAGATGCTGGGCATCTTCTTTTCGATCTTTGAGTTTCTGGAGCTTTTCTGCCAGCTCGACATCCCAAACCCGAATGGAGTGATCAGAAGAGCCTGAGATAATGAGAGTATCGTCGGAGGAGAATACCACTGAAAAAACTCCCCGACTGTGTCCGTCAAATCTCTGAATTTCCTCTCCAGATGCGACATTCCAAACGCGAACAGATCCATCACCAGACCCAGAGACGATTCGTCCACCGTTGGAGGAGAATGCGATAGTGTTAACTGCCTTTGTGTGTCCGCTGAATCTTCGAACTTCGACTGCGTCCTGAACATCCCAAACCTGCACTAATTTCTCGTAGGTTCCAGATGCAATGCGAGTGCCATCCGGGGAGAAAGAAACAGATGTAATATAACCAGTTTTGCAGTCGATTTTCACAATTTCGTTCCCTGACTGAACATCCCAAATCCCGAGAGAGTGTTCCGCCGAGCCCAACACAATCCGTGTGCTATCGGGAGCAAAGGCAATTGAGGTGGTCAGGCGTGTATCATTGTTTCTTATTTCATGGCCATATTCTAACTCAGCATCCCAAATCCAAACAGAGTTTTCAGCCAGGTATGCGATGCGAGCACCATTAGGGGAAAACACAAGACAGCGAATGCTTTCAGAGTCACTAAATCTTCGGATTTCAGCCCCATATTTGGCATCTGAAATAGCTATGGAATGGTCGTAGGAGCCTGATGCTATACGAGTGCCCTCGGGAGAAAAAGCAACAGAATTGACGGCGTCTCTGTGCCTGTCGAGTCTCTGGATTTCAGCCCCAGATTTGGCATCCCAGATTCGCACAGATTTGTCATCAGAGCCAGAGACGATGAGAGTTCCATTAGGAGAGGAGGCAATAGAATTGACCCTATCCGTGTGGCCGTCCAGTTTATGGATGTCACCTCCAGATTCAACATCCCAATGCCGTATATAATGATCACATGAGCCGGAAAAAATGCGCGTGCCATCGGAGGAGAAGGTCACTGAGACCACTTCACTACTGTGACCATCGAGTTTTCGGATTTCCTCTCCCGACTCTGCATCCCAAATCCTCACGGAACAGTCAGAAGAGCCCGATACAATGTGACTGCCATCAGCAGAAAAGGCGACTGAGTCGACAGAGTGAGCGTGACCGTCAAGTCTCTTCATTTCTTTCCCCGATTCGACCTCCCAAACCCTCACAGACATATCACCAGAGCCTGACACAATGCGAGTCCCATCGGGAGAGAACGCGACAGATTTGACGTTGCCTTTGTGACCGCTGAATCGTCTGATTTCTTCTCCCAAATCGAGGTCCCAAACCCGAATAGAGTTATCGTTGGAGCCAGAGACAACACGGGTGCCATTAGTGGAGAAAGCGACGGATTCAACCGAACTGGTGTGACCATCGAGCCTCAGGACTTCCTCTCCTGACCTAAAGTCCCAAACCCGTATGGATTTATCACCAGATCCAGACACAATGCGGGAACCATCGGAACATACGGCAATGGAATAGACTGCATCCATGTGACCATCAAGTCTGCGAATTTCAAGGCCGGACTTAACCTCCCAAATTCGTAGAGTTTTGTCGGTAGAGCCAGAGATGACGTGGATTCCATCAGGAGAGAAGGCGACAGAGTTGACCCATTCCGTGTGACCTTCATATTTTCTTATTTCGTCACCCGATTCAACGTCCCAGACCCGTACTGATTTGTCAAAGGAGCCAGACCCAATACGAGCACCGTCGGGGGACAAAGCGACGGACATAACCCATCCTGTATGACCTTTGAGAGTCATTAGCAAGTGAGTGCCGATGCCCTGCATATGCATCTTGGGGAGACGTGCAAATTGTCTCCGCCATTTCTGTAACGAGGGGAACCGTTGGGCAGCATATACCAAGGTCGACATATAAAGTTGTGGGGTCGATTTGGACGCAGGACTTCCTTTGAAGGTGGCAGAAAAGTGCGAAGCTGCAGATAAATTGGCACGAAGACCGTGCGCTTCAGGGTAGCGCTATAATCCTGTCAGATCAGCCTCTGCCATGTCAAACCGAGAACTTACATGAATGACATATTCTTGTACGACTTTGAGAAGCATAGCGCACAGACTCGATTGTTGCACCAAGTTCATGACCTCAATCCAGAAGAGTAGATAATCGGTAAGGAATTGTTCAATATCCTCTTGCATGTCGATGCCCAAACCCTTTGAAGTATGAACAGCCCAGTAACGGCTGACGTATCGTAGAACAGGTGGGATGCGCTCGTTAATACGTTCCGTCAAATCTTCCACCTCACTATCTAGCAAAAACGACGAGGGTAGTCCGCAAATATTGAATCGCAACGACGATCGCATTACGCGAAAGCACCGACGGGCAAGAACAGCATGCTGTGTGAACGTGTTGCAAGACGCATCCAGATTTCGTTTGGGGAGAACAATGCTTCTACTGGCGGAAGAGAACAAGAAATCGAGGAAAGATGCATGGTACCAGGTGATTCGCTCATCAGAAATCCACAGCACCGCGTGAAGCCGGTGGAGAAGATCTTCAACCATTTCGTGGGCACTCTCCAAGTCATCACCATCTTTCCACACAAGGTGTACTAAGACGTCAACAGAGACTCGATCTTCTGTACAAATGGCAGTGTGAAGGAGGTCCATCCGATCAATCAGAGCTTTCCCATGCCTATATTCGAAAGTTTCTCCCATGATCTGACAATATAAACTATCGATAGGGCTTACAGTCGAATTTTCAAGGGGATGTCCGTCCAGATTCTGCTGCAGGGCGTGGCGTTGTTCTTGCATTGTTGTTCCAGATGTTGGCTTAGCCATAAGAACAGCTGTAGATGCAAAGATAAAGAGGCCATCTGCTTTAGTAGCAACGCGCTGAAGTAGCTCATTGTCGGCAGGTGTTTGGAGTTTGGGGAGTCGGTGGTGGAGATATCGACAAATGTCCTGTTCAACTTCATCCTTCGGAATGTCATAGAGGCGGCACACCGTTTCAGACGTCAGCGCCTGACAGATTTCTGCAAGTCGTGGGTGTGGCCGGCTAGTGACAAGAAATTTGAGACCCTTGAGATACCCTTGCTCGACGGCCTTCAATAAACTTTCTAAGAGCACAAATCCACCGGACATCTCGTTGTCATCTTCATGAGAGGTAATTTCATCGAGAGCATCGATAATTACCAGAAAAGGGGGGAGATCGTGAGAGCGGCTGCTGGAAGACGCTGTCCATGGTTGAACCAGAAGAGAGTTCATTTGCTTTGAAATGACTCGCAGCGAACGAACGATGTTAGCATCCTTCAGAAGCTCCGCTGCGTAATACGGGCACAGACCCGTTAATTGATACGCTATTGTTGGTATAATGAAGACTTGATGATTGGTATCCGAGAATTTACGAGAGCAGAAGAAGGTGACGACGTCCGGAAGAGCGCTGTCTTCATCCAGTTTCTTTGCAATCGTTCGCGCAATGGTCGACTTTCCAGAACCACCTTCTCCAACCATCCAGAAAACAGCAGGACTGTCAGCGGAACGATCACACGCCCAAGTGGTAATGCGCTCGAGAACTGGCAGTCGGGTGCCGGGTGCACACAGTGCCCGGTCTATGCTTCCTGGAGCGACACCAATGATAGCAACATTGTACTGAGCATGTTGAGATAGCAGCCACTGGTCTCTCAGAATTGCCTGAAAACGGTCAATTCGATGGCCTCAATGCTTATTTGACTGGGCATACATGCTGCATTTCCGAGAGTAGTGGCTTTGCCGCTTCTGCGCTTCTAATGCTTGCAGAAACACCTTTCATCTACGTGGGCTCGAAAATTACATTGGCACCTAGAAAAAAAAAGATAACTTACTAAGAATCGGTTTACAAATCCTGTCAACTCTCTTTCAATTTTTCTCATGTCTTCGGCGTCCGTGTCCCGTTTGACATAAGTTTTGAAAGCGGACTGGCTGCTCATTGGTTCCAGCACGTCGATTAGAAGGTTTTCCAGGAAACTATTAGTCAGTCAGCTCGCAAATATCAGGAATCGAAGGCCAGAGTCACCTCTGAAAGGACTTCAGCTCAGCTTTTAGTGCCTCGAGCCGATGTTCTCCCTCTGTAGTGTAGAGTTCGGCGAGACATTCTATGACAGTATATGCATACTTCGTGACCATGGAAGTGATTTCATTGCATCGTTCTTTGTTTCCTTGAACTTCCTGTGCTTCAGCGTTAGGCGTTAATATATAATTACAGCACTTTTGCACACCTCGTAGATTTTGATTATCTGAGCGACAACACCAGTTACAGCCTTAATGTAGGGAATTTTACTCAAAGATTCCGCTGCATCCCTTGTGATTCGGCAAGTAGTAGCAAGGTTGTTTAATACCAAATCGTGCGGTGGGGGTTTACCGATGGGTATCACTGCCGTGGGTATCCCGGGTAAGGGAGCGGGAGAGGAGCCCACAGGTGCCACCGAAGGGCCAAGAAAAGATTTAAAAGCCTTGGAAATGGTTTTGGCTTTAGGCATATGTTGAGAGTGGGAAGATAAGGTGAGCTGTTTTGGCTCGGAAGCAAAACCTTGGCAGGTAAAACAGTGACATGACAGCACGTGCTTTTGCTCGTCCAATCACCTTCGTTCCAGCCATCGTCACTACTTGTTCCAATGCCAGTTCCACCTACCGCTCTTATTTAGAACTAGGTAAGGATGTATTCCGGAGGTTAGTTAGTTCGCTTTAAGTTTGTCTTGGTACGTGATCTCTGCTTCATAAGAGAAATAATTAAACAGGTAACTTCATGTTAGACCTGTAGGTTTTGTTACTCGCACGCATTCCTATGACGAAATGATAAGAATTTTACCAGCGGTGATATCTGATAGTACAGACTTGTATTCTACTTCTCTGCGTGAAATGAAGACACAACGCCTCCAGGAGGGGCTGTCGACAATTGAGTTTCTGCGACCCTGAACACCATGTTACTGGAAACACCAGCAGATTCCACGTCTCTAGAACCTTCACCTTCTTTGGATAAGATATCGGCCGAGACGAGCGATATAGCTGCAGGATGTGCATTCTTTGGAAATGAAACCTTGAGAATGAGAAGAATTAAGCAAAAATGTGAGGCTTACGAGAACGATTAGGGACAGTTCGGCTAGAACAATCATCGCAACGAAACCAGGATTGGAAGGATCAAAAGTGCTGTACGTAGTAGCAAGAATGGCAACAAGAAGCTGGAAGCAAAGTTAGAATAGAGACAATTCACGAGCACAGAAAAAGTATGTACTTGCACTGCAAGTAATAAGGCTCTTGTTTCGACCAATCTAGCCAAAATGTGATAAATCACAGATTTACCTGAGTTCAAGCCAGAATCTGCTAAAACATTTTTGAATTTCCTGGAAAAGGTGTTAGTTATGCGAAGGTTCCATAAAAGAAGTGCGCACTGTGCTAGAGAGATCTATACATATCCATTGTAGTCGCTTAGTCATCAATCCATTGCTTACCGCACGCGACCACAACCCCCGTCCCCTCCACAGCACCATGCCTGGTATGCAATGAGCGAAGTTACGAGCAGATTCAAGGCAATTGAAGTCCATCGCGATGCATATAATGCCACAGATGGTAATTGCTGTAGCAGGTCACTTATGTTTTCGCCTGAGAGAATGTTTGCCATGAACGCTGCAAAATAAAACACCTCCACTGCTGCAATTAATTTACGTATAAGTTTCGTCCCAGTCAGAAGCAGAGATTTCAAACCTAAGTCAATGAGCCAAGCAAAAACAAGAATAGATCGCACCCAGAACAAATCAGGGTAAAAAGCACACGCTCGGCAAACGAGGACTGCACTTGCGAGGAGTTCCTATATGAAACCTCATCATCATAACCGAAAAAGCGATGGAGACAATACGCGAACCACGGCACGTGCTGAGAACATTGCAACACCACCCAACCCAAGTTCAACATTAATAATAGATACATATGTCAACTTTTGGATGCTTTCATCATCCATAAAAAAGTAACGGGTATCCTTGAAAACTTTCTGCACAGTCCTACAAGCAAATCGGAGGGTAATAAAAATCATTTGAGCGAGTATGATCGTGCGGAGCCGTTTCACCGAATACGAGGGTGCTGATGACCGGGGTTTCCTGAAGAAATTCAATGAGAATGATTAGATCGTTTCTCATATAATATATCAACCTCAGACGTTGGAGCGCAATAGCTGACAGAATCAAGACAGGGCCTTAAGAATGACTCATAAGCGAGGATCCACAATGAACATTACCAAAACCCACCAAAAGCAAGACTGTATGTACAATCCTGGAGTTCACCCACAAGAGTCGTATCAGAATATGATTCATATTCGTTTACCAACTGCTTGGCTGATATAAACTCAAAACTGACAACCATGGCTGAAAAATCGACTCAACCATTGGTGGAGAAGACTTTTATACATAATTCTGCCAGCTACTTAACCCCGAAACCAGACATTCAGAATAAAGTTTGACCAATGAGCCTTTGAGCGTATAGTGTGTCCATGTATGGGCTTTGATAAAGCGCTGAAACAGCCAATTTTTTACTGGCGAAACAGAGTTCAAGCTGTTCCAGTTACATGAAACGTTGAAGAGAAATAGTCACCTTCGATTCCGTTCTTCTCAAAATGTTCTACTCAAGATAAGGTGTTGATAGTGACAAGGATTGGGAGTCAGTAATAATCAGTGATACTGAGAAATGACAAAACACTCCAACGTGTCCATTAGAATTCGAGAATATCCGAGGTAAGTGGAAATAGGGAGCAAGAAGAATAATGCTCGGATGTAGTCCACAGTTGAGAAGTGGGGACCATCCTTCCAGTGATGCATGTCAAGGTCGATACATATTGAGACTGTCATGTTTGATGTGCCAAGGTAAGAGACAATTTCCGAAATTCCGGGGAAATGGAACTGGAAGTCCACAACAGTTCGGATGTTCAACGTTCAGGACCAGACGGTCATTTCTCTAGGGATATATTTCACATTTTCCGTAAGCTTCATACATCCTTCTTGATTCAGATGATTCGGGGTTCTCCCAAAGAATTTCTCTGGAGATTGAACGAAGGTTAACTCGAACAGCTTTTGATCCATAAGTTTCGCCAGAACAGCCATTGGAACCCGGGATCTTCCTCAATGATTGCAACAGATAAGTTAGAAAATGAACGTGTATTCTCGTCTACAGGAGGAAGCTTCCTCGTTGATGACAACAGCAGGATGGACCACGATCGGTGATTAGTACCGATGACTTGTTCTGAACTTCCGTGTCGTTGAGGCATACCCCCGGTTGCCGACTTCTAAGACTTCTAACGAACAACGACTTGAAATGTCTGATCCATGGCTGCCTCCAGAACTGGAACGAAAAGTATTCGAGCTGACAGCGGTAGCTTATCCAGAGACATTCTCAACCCTACTTTTCGTTTGTCGCCGTGTCAAAGAATGGTTCCCTTTCTTTTTTGCTCTTAAATGTCCCATTCTTACTAATGTACACTTTTATTAGGTTAGATCAAGCTCGCTTCCATGAGCTCTGTATAACGTTCAAAGGGCCGATATACGATGAGGAGTCTCTTCGTCTCCTTGCGTCCAAGGAACCCGCATTCCTTCAAGCTCACGTCAAAGCATTGAAAGTTGGCTGTACAGGAGACCACGGCCCACTGAACGATTGGAAATTAGTTCTTGCCTCCTGCACTCAGGTCTCTAAACTCACTCTCTGTGATAAAATGCCATTTGAATGGGCGTCTCCAACAATACGAGAGGTCAAAAAGTCGGCCATCTTCTCCATGGCTGAGTTCTTTATCACAGAGTTTCCGGATATCCAATTCCTCACACTTGACTCTCGGATGAGCTCTGCCTTTGGCAAGAAGATGCTTTCCTTTCCCAACCCTTTGAATTCGCTGACTCATCTGTGCTGTAATTTGGCACTATTGGGACACACTTGGATCGCTCGGACTGGCACACAATATCTCCCTTCTTTGACACACATTCTATCAACAGATTCAAATGGTTATACACCTGATTTACGCGCATTCTTCGAATCAGCACCTCAGTTGGTTTTGCTGGCTATCGTCGCTCGGCCAGGGACTGTATTTGTGCATCATCCGAAATTGGTCGTAATTTGTTTGAAAAAGCCTCAAGAGGTTGTACAACGTCTTATATCTGGAACGTCGAGGTGGAGTGAAAGTGACCTGTGGCAAAGAGCTGAAAAGATTATGGAGGAGCGGAAGAGGGAAAATTCCTGATCTTCTCATTCAAGTGCTTTTGTGGAAGAATGTTTTTGGGACAGCATAAATTAGTTCAAATGGCACCTTTACCTCCATAATTGTCTAGGACGGGGGGAACGTGCTTAGACATATGCAAATGGTTCTTTTCGCTTTCAATGGTATCTATCATGAATGGCGGAACGCCAATTTATATTCATATAGGATCACAGAAGAGAAGAATCTACAATGCCATTGACCGGAAAGTACTCTAAACCCACGCTACTTTGTGAGCACCAAGAATAGGTCAGCGGCAACCGGAATTGACGCTGTGAAGCGAGTTCCTCAGGTTGAACAGAACCACCATCATCTGACCAAGTCCATTCGCACGTCGTACTGATTCTCGCACTTGCGACATCTCAATCGCCTACCATGTCGGACTCATAGTCAATGTCACGAACCTACCGAAATCCCATTGCAGCGGGCTGGCTATTATCGAATTCCCTAAAAATTCTTGGTCCCTCGCATTCATGTTCGCAGCGCTACACACGCACGCACACAGTGACTGGCTTTCTTTTCCACGAATTCAGACATCACGCATAACCGTCGTCTCTCTCCTACAAGGTTACTGGAATTGGAGAACAAGAGTTGATGTTCACATCCTGAGACACAGAGGACAACGTTGTCTTTTCGCGCGTCACCGCACATCTAACTAGCTGTGCCAAGGAGAAGCGATGTTAGGTTCGACTTTTCGAGGGCAACAGACCAGGTGACTGCACGAAATCAGACGCAAGTCGATGTGTCTTTTCAACCAGCTATCATTCCAGGACTCATACCAGCTAGTTCGCCTTTCCTCCGCGCTTCAGGATGCGATATGAAATTCTCACAGAAGCTGGATTAGAGGTACTCGGGAATCCTGCGAACGCGTCCTCGTTGGCAACGGTGAGGGGAATCTCTATGCTCGTTCGACCTTCACGTGTTGTCTGGCTGCCAACAAGTAGATCAGAAGGTTTCCTTTCCCCCCAACTGCTGTGGTACAAACGTCTTCGCATTGCCCCGGTCCCTGCCTCATTCCCGATAGTTCACTCAACCGCACTTTCACCAAAACCGCCTGGAATTCTGCGATGTATTCAAGCATTTCAGAACCCATATGGAATCGTGGAGCCCAAAACGGATCCTGTCTGATGATATTTGGAGTGGAAGAGGGTGTCAAAGACGGGGCAGTAGGCATCGTAGAGAGACATGGAATGAGAGTTACATGAGAAGTTGGAGGGCCTGAGAATTATGTTTCCATGCGTATGTTGTCTATCCCGCGTGTCAGGACAGTCGCTAATATGCGCTTGCAGAAGTCGAATTCCCCACGCTTATGAAGTCTGCGAACGATCTCACCAGCCATGTATAGCTGCATCCCTACGGGGCAGCTTGCCGTGTGGTTGGCCACGTATCGCATGGTTAGCAGAGCCGAGACAGAGGATGAAGACGAGGACAACTAATACAATCTCTCATGCGCCCCGTGGAAGAAAACGTGTCTTCGCATTGCACCGTCTCCATCTCTCGCCTTCATCGGACGTCTACCCTATGCCTCGATTGCGCGGAACGATCACCCCGCCCACTTTCCTCGAAGTATTCTGTCTGGGTCCTGGCATTTTACAGTGGATTGCTTCTTTTAGTCTTGTAAAGGCACGTGTAGAAGAAGGGTTGGCGGAATGTCTATGATGCAATATGAAGCGAAGAGATATTTGGTTGGATGAGGGTGCCGACGGCGATGCAGCAGCCGTGATAAATAGACGTGAAATGGACTAGGCAATAGCTGTGTCTATGTCATTGAAAGGATTGAGAAGAAATCATTCTATTTCTAATGGGTACGGAACTCATTTTGCTTGATGCCTATTCTCATGTCTGTTTAGATCAGTTCCCTCCACCAAATGTGCACTCTCCAGTCTGGCCTGGTCATGAACGACTCTCAACTGTTGCTTCAGGCTTTCGTTGCCTAGTCCAAAGGGCCCAGAAATTAAACACTTGACGCTGAGTGCCTGCTCAATTTCTTCACTCATCTCTATCTCTTCCTCCATCTGGCTGGAATAAATGCTCTTCCGCACCGAAACCTGGCCCAACGCATTCCTGAATCCTGTCTCCGCCCGTCAGCGTACGCAACGCTCATCCTGCCGTCTACCCAAGCCTTGGGTTCAAACGCCGTCGAGCCGTATTGCGTCTACCTCATCACACGCATGCCTCTACGGGTTCTTGTACCCTAATGAAAAGTACTTAGTTGCGCGTGGAAGATTTGTCCGGATCGTCTCGTCGTCGTCCACACTGCCAACCAGCCAGTCGAGCTCGCCCTTTCTACGCACCCTTGGCCTCTTCGCTTCACATTTCCTCGATGTTGGTCGTCATATTGTGCCGATATGCCAAGGGCGAGGCCTTCCCCCGTTACTCCACCAGAGAAGACTTGTCTTCCACCTGCATATGCGGACCTGTTTTTCGCGCTTTGGTGTGGCTCAGCATTAACACCACAGAGGCTGACATGTAGTCATGGAATCGAAGAAACAGAGAGCATCGTCCTCATTTGCGTGGATGCGGTTGGAAGCGTAGCCTTGCGGCTTGGAATTTGTCTACAGCTGACGTAGCTAGTGGTCAAACCCATCTGTGTGGCGGGGAGGTGGAAAATCGTGACAGAATTGCCTATCATTATTGGCTGCTTTATATGTCTTTGTTTCTGCTCTTTGTAATATTCTGGGCCCAAAGTGGACGTTAATGCCTTTTGTAAAATCATTCTTTTCCGTTCATATATTCTTAGTTTCTTAAGTGAGGGGAAACGTGAGCCATTACTTTACCCTTTGTAAGGGTAAATGTACCACTCGGGAAAGAGATATGTGAGTGAAAGCCACCTTGAGAAATAATCGTACATTATGCGAAGGACTTGTCGCCTTCGAAACGGGGCAATGCAGTGTCATTGGTCAATTCTGACTGATCCAAGGAGAAGAGACGCCGGGGAAAGCACAAAAGGAATGTCCGCTATCCTCCCCAACAGTCGGGGGAAATGAGTTACTTTTGGTACAACAAAGAGAAATACGCTATTTTCATCACGAGCTATTCAGATCCACTGCTAAAGGACTCTCCAGCAGAAAGGCTAAGATAGATAAGTTTCATGTTGATCTACGTCCCATCCTTGAACCGGAGAGATTCAAATACCCGAAACGACGCCCCCATTCTAGTTTATTCCTCCACATTCTGTTCAACGCGAAATACCATTCGTGTGGCGGAAAGAGACGTGGAAACAGCGCCCTTTAACCTTTTTGAAAGCTTTGATTTGCATTGATGCGACGACACAGCGGAGGTTTAAGCTTTGGAAAAGCCAATGAGAACGTAAATTCTAGTGACAGTGTTCTGAATTAGCGTCTTGTGGAGAACAGGCCCCGGTTCATGGTGAGAATGTTGAGTGGTGAAATGTGGCTGGAACAAAGACTGCACTGCCATACGTGACATGAACCTTCTGACATTCGGAAAGGCGGTGGACGTATTTGCCTGTATTTAGCTTCTCAACAACCATCTCCTCGGAGCGATTTCCGATTTCGAACACCCATCTCAGCCTTTGGACTTTCCCCAAAATCCAGAAACTCATCCATGTCTTTGACAGCTGAGACTCCAGACTATGAAACGGGGAATCGAGAAAACACGTGGCAAACCACTTACGATGTTAACCAGGACGGTGCCCACCGAGACGAATTGACCAGAAACTCTGCAGACGTGGAATTTAAAGGAGAATGGGGGCACAATATATCTTCTCCTCTCAGTCCCTTCAATTCTGCAGCCCTGGCGCAATCGGGTACGTACCATGCCTTTCACTGTAACTTTGCATTTAGAGGACCTGATACCGAAATCGATAGGTATCTCAGGCAATGCTGAACAAGAAGGAACAGGCAATAACCAGCCGCCCAACTTCTCTCCTCGAGTAAGGGCGGAGGACGAGAGACAATCCGGCCCCTGCCGAAAAGAATCAAGTTTCGGATGTGTTGTTCCAAAACCACCCAATCCCTCGGATGGTCAGTCTCAGCTGCCCTCAAATAGAGCAGTCCATCGTTCTCGTACGCTTGCTAGCCGTTTTACCCTATGATGAGTATTGAATATTACATTGAAGTTGCACTTCAACAACAAGAACACGTACCAACGGAGACCGATCCTCCTTATTCCATACCTCAACCTGTGTGGCAGCAAGAGGCGAGCAAGAGGCAAAAAGTCTCTCATAGGTTAAATGCATCCACAGGCTCACGATCTCCAACCAGTATGGTTGAGGGTCCCTCAACGGCGCCAAGGCTGACTGACACGCCTCTTACTAGACCTGACAACTCTACTATTTTGGCCACCACAGGTGTAATCTCCCCAGGCAATTTCAAGAAAGCTGTAGCGAGACGACTTCGGATTCTCGTACTTGGTACGTCAAAAAATCGAGTTATTTTGTTTCTTTTCTTTACTCAGGAGAATGTCAGATGGAGAGCACTCTCATAGCTCTGGAGTTCTATCCGCTCTTGAGATTCTGCGTGAGTTAATGATGCGGTTCAGTTACGATATCGAAGACGATGTGGTCCCCTGGAAAGTTTTCGACCTTATTGTTGGAAGCGGCGATGGCGGGTAAGTGACTTGCACTACTATATTTGTGATTCATAATTTCTCTCAAATAGATGGGTTGCTCTGATGCTCGGGCGGCTGCGGATGTCTGTAGCTCATGCTATCGAAGAATACCAGAGGATTCACTCTCAAATTTACCACAAGGGTCCAGCAATTTCAGCAGAAGAAAGGGCAATCCTTTTCGACAACCTACTGAAGGATCTTGTGGCCAGGGTTTCAACAAACACGGACCCAAACGAACCGTTGCTATCACCGTTGTCTGAAATGGAGTGTCTGACGTATGTCTATATTCATCTTGAAAGGAAACTTATTCAAATCCAAAATACAGAGTTGTACCTGCCATGGCTTGCGAAAATTTAGCCTTTCCTGTCCTTTTCCGAACATATTCTGCTCGGGAATTTAATTTCGTCCAGAGGTGTTCTGTTTGGAGCGCAATGAGAGCTGCCACCAATGCTCCCCCCCTTTTCCCTAAGTACACGGTTGATGGCCAAAGTTATGTTACAGCATCGCGTTTTGGTCACTGCAACCCAATCGTCACTGCACTCTCAGAAATGCAAATGATGTTTTCAGGTGCAGAAATCTCCACTATCGTCAGTATAGGATCTGGCCACCCTGGCCCAATTTCATATTCAGACTTTGATCCTGGGGCTACGGCAATCAAGCTTGCAAACGATGCTGAGCAGTGGTCATATCAGGCTGCCAAGTACTTCCAAACCCAAGGAGAGAAAGTGTATTTCCGGTTCAATGTAGACCAAGGCTTCCAAGAATATTGTTCGAGCAAAGGCGAGAAGTATTGTGTAGCTTTGGCTCACACGAGAGCTTATTGTGCACGTACCGAAGTAAACGAGCGCCTGAATGCAGCTGTCTCGTCTTTATCTTCATCTCATACCTCTCATTCATGTGAGCTTTATCCTCCATGTTTGCTCATGTCTAGAGGACTTACATCGAGTTCACAGCGAGAGGAATACCTCACTCGAAACTCGAGCTCCGCGATATATTCCCGGAGATTCGGGCCTATAATGACCGGTTACTGGGCCTTGAAACTCAGCTATCCAAAGTTACCTCGTTCTTGCCACAACTCAGCTCATCTGCATCTGTAATTCATGCATTTATTGATTGTTATGGCGTAAATCATTCACTATTCATCGAGATACACATGCTGATGCTGGACTGTCTTAGACTGCCCTAGGGGATCACGACGAGCTACACACACAGAACAATCTTGAAGGCCTTAAATTTATTCCTCATCTAAACCGGACAGCCCAGACTCCGATTAGGAAACCGTTGTGTAATGTGCTTGTTTACCAACTTATCAATATTTCTAAATAAGACTCTTATCAAGTCGTATCCTCAGCAAATCGTTTAGATCCCCGGCTCATAGAGCGAATATCTAAACTCCGGCAAATATCATCAGAGGATATTCACCCCAAGAAGGAAGTCCTCGCTGCCAAAGGATTTTTCTTTCAGGATGTAGAAATCGAATCGAAATCGAACAAACGCTTTCTTGTGCAGCACTTTACAGGTAATCGTGCTCGTGCGGTTAGTATCTATCTTCGTCTAGTTTCCCCGATATAATTCGTTTCAGAATCGAGATCGAGCCCTTCAGTTAAATATCCTGGCCATGTAGAAATCCTTTGTGTTTTCTTTCCGTTTCTCACCAATTCTAGGCATCCGGGCTTGCTGCAGGTTTTTGGTAAATCGCCAGACTACGACAACGACTGCATTCTGTTCTACGACGGTGTGTGGGTTCCTTCGGCTGGAAGTTGAAAGGGGCTTCAGGGACTAACGTTTATTCAGGCGATGCAAGGCCAGCGGAACAACAACTTTCCAGGGCACTTTTAGACTCCGATACTAATGCTCTGGTCTGCCAAGGCATCTCTTTGATAGGCAATCTTTCTGTGGGTAATTCACCCTCACCGCTTAGGGCAACCTGACCAGTATTGATCCAAGTCTGCCCTCCAATTCCTCTACGATCAGTTCGTCGTATCCGGTCATGCTCAATTGTTTCACACTTCGCTCAAGGTGAATTTTAGGCGAAGTTTAAGTGCTGTAGAAAATTTATCTGTAATTTTCCAGGACTTTGTGGTTTTCGTGAAGTCTGACGGCCAGTATGCCCTTGCCCTTACCCCAAGACATGACGAAACAGATCGGCACTCAACCGCTATTGATGTAACATTGTTACAATCAGTGTGCTCCGAGGTTGGTGCAGTTGCTCTCCACGTTATTTTTGCATTTACCTCTGGCATCGTAGACATTGGCCCAAGCAACAATAGTCGCTCATCGTATGATTCTCTGAAAAAAAAAAAAATCTAACTTAATTAACTTTTTTAAGGTGACCAAGCGTTGCGAAACAAATATTCCTTCATTCATGAGGTTTACAATGATGATGTATCCGTCCCCCCAGGTCTGTGGTCGAATCTCATGATTTTCTCTGTATGTTCAAACTTTTCTTCTAGATCAGTCTTCAATGAATCCCCAAAACGGTCCATTTTTACCTGCCACACCTGCCCATCTACCGTCGTCCCTTCGACCTTCAAGCCAAGATAACACTGTCAGCAATGAGAAACAAGGCTTGTTCGACGACCCTACATTCGGAATCAAGGAGGAAACCGATCTTAGGTTGTACTCTTGGCAAAAAGACGCTTCCGCTTTACATTCACTGAAGTCGATTTCCGAAGACTTCGCAGAACTGCATCGGGCTCCTCGCATTCAAGAAAAAATCCAACTCAGTGGTCATCAAGATGGTTTTGACCGCTCAGGCTTCCGCTGCCCAGGATATCGTCGTGATGACATTCGAATGTCTCTTTCACTTCAGGCGTGTGCAATCTTTGTATACGATACTCCACAGCAAGGCGAAGTCTGCAAAGCCTGCGGGAAGGAACATGAAGGACATGCTGAGGAGAGTGCTGAAGACGTGCCGCAAAAAACTTTAGAAACCGACGGGTGGAGCCGACAAGATCTCCCGAGAGAGGAGGGATCACTGACAGGAGACAACGGGTCAACACATGGTAGTCTTGTTCGTTGATGCCTCATCGATATTATTGAATATCATTTCAGAGTTAGAAAGACAAAATTCTCCCCTTCGAGGTCAGATAATAAAGAAACAAATCAGGCTTTCGCAACCAATACAAGAGAAAGGTGGTATGGCGTTCATTTTCTTGGTCTTTTTCCCTGTCTCATTTCAAGACCATTTAGCGTTAATGCCGTTACTACGTGAGCTGAGAAGTGTCTCTTTACCGTACCATGAAAAGCCTAATTAGTGTTGTATAGTCGGCGAGCTTCAAGTCATGTTCGAGAAGGAAAAAGCATTGAGTTTGTATACATTTTCTGTGGTGACTTCGGACGCTGATTCTTTGCCAGGGATTGAGGCTGAGTTGAGGTTTGATAATCTGAAAAGGGTTCTGAGTGACCAGCTCCGTTAATGAATATTTGTACATGCATGTTTGCTGTTTTTCAATATACGACTCATCAAGTCTTCTACTCGTTATCCTGGAATACTGGGGCTCAAGTCTGAACAACCGCCTACCGTCTCGTCTCAAAACTTTCATGAAATCAATACCTGGCCTCTCACTCTTGATTTAAGTTGTGGAGTCAATAGATGAGGTGTGCACAATCTCAACAGCAGAGCTTCCCACCGTGTCCGTATGGTACGGTGTACGGTATGGTTCTACGGTACGGTGAAGTTCCGTAGCCGTGAGACGCACGGCTGGGGGCATGTACGGCCGTACATACGGTATATCCTGGTTGTTTTTTCAACAATATTGTTCCATTTCTCAACCTCAAAATCGACAGCACTATTCATTCTAGTGCTAGAGAGTACCGTAAGTACAGTTTCCCTTATTCCAGACGCCGAGCTTCAAAGACCGTTGAACCCTCATTCGCCTTTACAGCCACTCACACAGACGCTGTAAGAACTTGATGTATATTGAGGAACCCAAGTACGAAGAAAGGCAGAGAGTGTGTAAGATGTCACGATTAGGTGTCTGCAGGACGTTACAACGCTGAAAATTGTGAGTGTGCTTGTAAGTGGGTGAGCTCATGGTCACTGCCATCACGATTTGATGGCGGTGAGTCTTCTTGTGATGCAGTCGCTTTTCTGATTGTTCGCTCATTATTTACTAACTTGGGGTACTTACTTACCATCTGACTTTTCTATAAGTCTCAGCTACTTAGTATATAAAGTACCCCGTAAAAGAGCGAATATTATTACCCTTTTCTCATAAAGCTTACAACACCTTTGCCGTACATATGTAAGAGGTCAAGGACCTCAAATGAGCGCTTCTGCTCCTAAACTGCGTATGGCCTCATTGTAATTCGGATAGAACGACGAAATACAGAGGTTTGGTACACAGCGGTAAGAAGAAGCCGGCAGAGCCGGCTTCAATTCCACTCCGGTAACCCGCAACTCCTTACAACATATTAACCGTATACTCAGGGGATTCTGCCGCTTCTGTCGGGCGAGCAATCTTTAGTAAGCGAAACAACATTGCGAGCTGCAAGGCATGTCGCAAAGATGACACAAGCCAAATGTTTGTCCTGGCGAAGGCAGAGGCTGAGGGTTGAGCCCGAGATGGCAGAGGCGTTGATAGCCTGAGCAACGACCAGTAATTGTGTGCTGAGTTTTCACCTCTATATAGCAATGATACTGATCACCCGTGCCGGGGATCACAGCTGAAACGAGTGGGCGAGTCAGGAGTTGAAGAATGGAGAGAGAATGAGAGTGAGACAAAGAGCGGAGGAGTGGCCGCCGACGCACTTTTACTGATTATGGAAATCGGGCTTATGTGGGTCGACGCGTCTGCCTTTCTCAAAGGTGCGTCCTCGCGCTTTCCACATGGCAGCTAGGTCCTCCCGAGACAATACATTTCGTCTGAAACATGTAGTAAGAACGAGTCAAGGAAGAATACGAGTCAGTAGGACTCAAGTAGTTAGGTGTTTGAAGGAGGAACCGAGGAGCTGGTTTAGTATAAAAGGGCGAGTAGTTTACCCCAATACATCAGGTTATCCCCCCACGCAGAGTCAGAGTCAGAGGTCAGAGAAGCAGAAGAGCACGAAGCTCAATTGGATTGCGTAGAAAGTACAACGATTGTACTCGAATTTTGTATCTATTAGGGACCGCTCGGTGAGAGCTACCCTAGAACACTACGAACTCTTCACCTCTCGCTCGTCCCAATTCAACGTAAGGCTCTCCTTGAGCAAAACGCTTGATTCGAGCGTCTCCCAGAGGTACACGAATCAATACTTACATTATTATGCCTTCCTGTTCTTTGTACTTACAGCCTGTCCCAAAACGGTTGACCCATCACACAAAACGTCATCAACAAATCAAACAACACAGAAAAAGTAAAAAATTCTGTAGGACACATTCCGTAAGAATTACTGAGTACTATTGTGACATACAAGTAATAATATGTCTAATACAACGTCTCTACAAAGTTTCGGACGGTGAACCAGTTGTTGAGGACCATTGAGCCCACACCACCGCCAACGACCACTCAGTGGTCAGTTGACCATCCCGCTTTGTGCTTTCCCCCTATAAGTACCTGGACACTTACTATGATTGTAATGAAGCGATTTTGTGTTGTTGGATCACCCATTTTCAAGAATTCAGTCTATTTCCGGTCCAGCCAGCGCCCTATGCCAGGGAGTCGTCATGGCCATCCAAGGGATTAGTTAAGCATGTTTGAACTATTTATTGCACGTTCGGTTCATTTGGTGGTCCTAAACACATGATAGAATATGAACTCGGAGGTCCGTCGAACCTTGAAGACGGTGAGCCTGCTACTCTCCAACCTCAACGTCCTTCCTCAAAGTTAGAGCTGCAACCTCTATTCGTGCATTATATGTCATTTTCGTCATTAAATTTCACAAGCGATACCTTTAGGGCCGTTCCCACCATTTTTCTTATTTTTTCAGGTTGATTGGTTTGTTGATGACGTTTTGTGTGATCGGTCAACCGTTTTGGGATAGGCTGTAGACTTTTGCACATATTGTGGAGGTCAAAGATCTAAATTTATTATTGTTCGATTTTTATATCTTTATTTTACCGTCCGTATTCCGTATCCGCCGTATTTAGTACCGTACCGTACCGTTTGCTCATTTGTGCCAGCCTCAGCCACCGTACCGTACACGGAACGGCCAAAAAACGGCCGGATTTGTCTCCCGTCCGTATACGGTACGGACGGTGGGAAGCCCTACTCAACAGTCCAAATTCAGTTCACACATGTGCACAGCTGTGTGATGCTTTATCTTGCTCGCAGACACCATGACAGGGACAGGCATTGGTGAGAGCAAGTCGTACTGAGGGTAGGCAAAACTCATGTGGTGCTATTCACAGGGTCAACTACAAGGTCAAATCTACAACTCGGGTGGGTGAATTGCATTCCCTATCTTGACCCAATTTTAGCTTCCTTAGCTCACGCTAACATGAATGAGCTTGTTTGAGGCTCAACCAGAAAGTTACACGCTCACTGGATTGTTATGAATAAATTACTGGTTGGCCCTTTCGAAAAAAATTTCAACTCTGTACAATAAAATTAAGACTCGTGGTTTCTTTCCTTTTGTGTCCGGGATTGGGTAATGATCTCGGTCGATGTGTCATAAGGATGGACTCTGACTTATAAAAAATGACTTGTTTTCAACGTTCATGCTTTCGATTTGCATCCGAGCCGGCTAAACTCTCAGACCCCTGCCATACGACGACTCAAGTATGACCGACCCACATCTCCCTCCAGAACTTGAACGAAAAATATTTGAGCTAACAGTGGCAGTTCATCCAAAAACATCCTCAAATCTTGCTCTAGTCTGTTGGCGTTTCACTGAATGGCTAGCATATCCAATCTGTACTCTCCGTGCCTTCACTCATCCCATTTCTTCCTTTAGGTTGGGATATGTACGATTTCATACGCTCCGTATAACTCTGAGAGATAGGGTAAATCCCAATGATCCACCCCGTTTCCTGATATTGAAGGAACCCTCATTCCTCCATGCCCACGTCAAAGAGATCAAGGTCGTTTGGTGGGGAAGCTATGGTCCTACCAACGAGTGGATTTCGGTCCTTGCCTCTTGTACCCAAGTCGCAAAACTCATTCTCCATGCCAACTGGGTACCTTATAAATGGTATCGTCCAGCAGATAACACCCGCAAAGAGGACAAAATTCTGTCAGCTGCAGGGTTTTTCATCAGAACATTCGTGAACATCCGGTCATTGACTCTTGACCTTCGGATGAGCTTTGCTTTTGGCCAGGAGTTGCGGGCCCGTCCCATTTCGTTCAATCTTCTGACTCGCCTATGCTGTAGTTGACGATATTAGGAGATGCTTGGAAGGATTGGGTTGGATACTGTTATCTACCCTCGCTAACGCACATTCTCTCAATAGATGCAGAGCATCAACCCGCCGTTTTGCGCAATTTCCTTGACCATGTCTCTCAGCTCGTCTTGCTGGCTATAGTAGCTCGGCCAAGAACAGTGACATTACATCATCCGAAACTCGTCATTATGTGTTTGAAAAAGCCCCATGAGATTGTGGAAGGTATCAAATCTGGAATTTCGCAATGGAGTGAACATGACTTGTGGCAGAGAGCTGAAAAAGTTATGAAGGAGCGGAAGATGCATGAATGTGATGCTTCGTGATCCTTTTTGTTAGTGTATTCCAGTAAAGTACACTAGGATACGTGCGATAGCGAGAATATGGATTTCTCCCCTCCTTGCAATTCTGATGGATAAGCCTCATCGTTCGAATGTACGGATGTGCACGTTCACGTTCTCTAGTCCAATCGGGCTATGAACTACCTAGCTCTGATGGCGACCATTCCCACGAATTTTAGTCTCATTTTTCGACCTGAGTCCTCATTTGAATTCATGCATTGGATTTCAAAGACACGGTTTCCACATCATACCAAAGTTCGGAGAGCTTGTGGAGTCCGAGAGACAGGATTTCTGCAGTAGTGACAAAGGACAGAGGAAGTTGGCAAGAAGGGACAGAAGTTTGAGAAACTCAAGCAGCTTGAACGCTTCGTTTACGAATGGCTGCAATACAGGCAATTTTATGAATACCATTTTACCAGGATAGTAAGTCTGCCTGTCCATCTAGGTGGTCCTTTTCATTCTTTAACTTTGGCGGGACGTGAGGACCATTAGGTAGGAACAGTTTTATAGATTGGCTAAGATTGTAAGATACTCTAAATGCCTCTCGATTGAATGTATTCCTATTTCAACGCATGGAAGTACTTAACTTGGCGGGCATCGACATCCGGTCCGAAGCACCGACAGCGAACTAATATTGGCATTGACAGGGACTTTCCCGCAAGTTGGATGTAACCACCACCTCCTTCCCTCACATTCGAACGAACAAGTCCACTCAAATCATCCACCCCATCGCGTTGTTGTCATGACATAACACGTTGCATTCATTGCCCTACAGCCGGTGGCACGAGTGGGGACCCACGAATTCTTCGTCACGTTTGGTCCCCCAAGTTCATGCTTCGCAGGGCCACACACATCCGCACCCACTGACGAGCGGAGAGCGAAAGTTGATGTTCACATCTGGAAACACAGAAAACCCCGTTTGTGCGCGTGTTCGCATATCTTCCTAGCCGTGCCAAGGAGAAGCGATGTTAGGTTGGACTGACTGGTTAACTGCAAGAATCCAGTCGAAGTCGATGTGGTTTTTCAACTAGCTATGATTCCAGCTGGTTCGTCTCCGTTGTTTCTATCGTATATTTTCCAGCACTAGACCTAACATTCGCACAGACGTTGGTTTTACGACACTCGTGATGCATACAAACGTTTTCATTGGCCATTGAGAGGGCACCTCTAAGCTCTTCGAACTTGAGCGTATCGTCTAACTGCCAAGCGCTGGGTCAGAGGGTTGCCTTTCTCCCGAACCGTGGTGGGACAAATGTCTTCGCACAAAGCGCAATTGTCTTCGCATTCTGCTGCTCCCTGCTTCCTGCATCGTTCCCGAACGCCCACGTAATCTCACTCTTCAACGTTGGCCATCTGGGATTCTGCAGCATATTCACGTTTTGTCGGAGCCCCTGTGGAAACCTGGACTATAGGAACGATTTCGACTACATTGATATTTGAGGTAGATGAACCTGCCAAAGACAAGGCAACAACCATCATAGAGAGACACCGAACGGGAGCTGCTTGAGAACTTGGAGGGCTCGAAAAAGATGTTTCCATACGTACGTTGTCCATCCCGTGTGTCTCAGTATAGTCGCTGACATGCTTTACAGGTCGTCGAGCCGTGGGGATGAAGTCTATGAACGATTTCACGAACCGTGAAGCCCAGCGTCCTCGCGAGTCGGCTTTCCGTTTGGATAGAAATGCATCGCACGGTTAGCAGGAGCCCAGACAGGAGGAGAAGGCGACGACGACGAACACATTGGCAGTCTCTCGCGAGCCTTATGTCAACAAACATGCCTTTGCATAACACCGCCCCCTTCACTTGCCTCCCCTGAACATCTGCTCTATTGCCCCCCTATTTCATGAAGGCGACGACGATGGTGCAGCGTTCGTGGTGAAGAGAAGAGACTTAACTGGAGAATGGACATGCTTGGGAAACTGGAGGTCCCAGGAAGAGACCATCCTATTTTAAACAGGTATACATTTCATTTTTGCCGGGTGCATTTTTCTAAATCCTGTTATGACCAGATCCTTCCCACCCAATATACCTTCTGCAGTAGGGCCGCTTCAGTAATCCCACTCTTAAGCCTGGACTTCTGTCATCTGGTTTGAGCAGCCCAGAATAGGATTTCTCAAGATGATGGAGCTGCAGTTGACCTACGTTACCCGTCAGGCTCATTCCTTTTCACCGTACACATGAACAGGAAAGGACGATTAGTATCGCTGCCTTAGTCATGTTCAGCTCATCTTTGCTGTCTTCCATGTCTACCGATAATATATTTACTTCTGTTCATTTCTTAATTTTCTAACCATCCATATACTTGAAATATGTTTTTCTCACTGTTTGGTCTAGTGGATTACGGGAACTCGTTGTATTGGCTAGTATGAATATTTCTGTGATAACGCCCTAAGTACACACCCAGTAGCCCTCTTGTTGCATTATTGAGACCCTAATTGTATGGAGTCAGAGAATGCTTTCTTTTTTTTCGGCGCACTGCATGGCCGAGATAAAATCAAGTCAGAACGAAACTCACCACCACGATAGATCTTTGACCACCCCTTTCCAAAAGTACACCCGGATACATCAATCTTGTTGAATCCCCCTTTGGACAGAACCAAGTGAGTTGCTGGGTGGAATGGCCGTAGAGAAGGAGGTAGCCAAAAGAGACGATGTTCAACTGGGGTACGTTCAATTGACGTGACAACCCAGCCGTCATCACGAGCGATGTATGATGTGCCTGTGTGCTTAAGACAAATAGTGTCTTGCTGCGTGAGTGTATACTCGGAATGGCTGGGATGGCAATGAAGACAGCATCTTGCAAAGAATGGCCTAACTTACTGATTGCGTCTTGCTTCTCTCCCGTCTGAATGAACTGGTAGGTCTGGACTGCTATGTTGATCAGAGCTCTCAGACCCGTATCGCTTCTCATCATCAGAGAACATGACAGAAGTTACTACTCTTGAGCCTCCCTTCAGTGTGACAAGCCCTTCCGCAGGCTCGATATCCCATATGCGAACAGTTCTGTCGACAGAACCAGATACAATTCGCTTTCCATCGAGTGAAAAGGCAACAGAAGTGACTTCTCTGGTGTGGCCACCAGACTGGAAGAGAAGCTGACCAGACGTAGTGCTCCACACCAACAGGGTCCCGTCCTCAGAGGCGCACGCGATTTGCATGCAATCTGATGAGAGCGCAGCAGCAGTAACTGAATTATGATGCCCAGGGATTTGGAATAGCGACTTGCCGGATTTGACGCTCCAGATTCGCACAATCCCGTCTGTGGACGCAGAGACGACTTTGTCGCCCTTGGGCGAAAAGGCAACGGACTTGACGCCTTCATTATGCCCATTGAGTTCGTAAAGCAATTCTCCAGAGTCAGAATTCCAGATCCGGACAGTCTTGTCTTCAGAACCGGACACAACGTGCTTCCCATTAGGTGAAAAGGCAACAGAAACCACCGATTTTTTGTGCCCGCTGAGCTGGAGAAGCTCTTCACCGGACTTTACACTCCAGACCCGTATGGTTCCATCTACAGAAGCGGACAACACATGCTTGCCATCAGGCGAAAAGTTAACAGATTTGATCCTGTTGTAATGTCCATTGAGCTTGAGGAGCTGCTTCCTAGACCTACCACTCCAGATCCTTGTCGTGCAGTCGTCACCGCCGGATACCAGCCGCTTGCCATTAGGAGAAAATTGGACAGATGTGACCCAGTTGCCATGTCCATTAAGCTCAAAGAGCTGCTTGCCGGACTCGGCGCTCCAGACTCGCATGCTACCGTCCCATGATCCAGATGCGACCTGCTTTCCATCAGGTGAGAAGGCAACAGAAGTAATCAGGTCATCATGTCCGTTAGCCTCATTGACCTGCTCGATAGACTCAACATTCCATATGCGCACAGTCCCGTCTTCCGACCCAGACACAATTTGCTTGCCATCGGATGAGAAGGCGACAGAATGGACGAAATGTTCATGCCCATTGAGCTGGAGAAGTTGTTCGCCAGACTCAATTCTCCATATTTGCACGCTACGATCGTGAGATGCACCCACGACTAGCACGCCATCAGGTGAAAAGCTAACGGAGTTAATCCAGTGTTCACTTCCGTAGAGCTCACGGAGTCCCTCGCCAGATTCAAGACTCCAAATCTGCACAACCTCGTTTTGATGGGCAGATGCGATTTTTTTTCCATCGGGTGAGAAGGCAACAGAATGGACGGATCCGAACTCGGCATTGAGCATGTGGAGCTGCTTGCCGGACTCAATATTCCAGATGCGCACAGTCATATCGTCAGATCCCGACGCAATGTGCCTGCTATCATGTGAGAAGGAGACAGATCTGACTGGCAAATAATGTCTCTCAACCATGAGGAGCTCCTTGCCAGACTCGGCGTTCCAAATCCGCACGCAACCGCAACTACAGCCCCAAACGACATGCTGACCATTGGGCGAAAAGGCCGCGGAAGTGAGTGGATTGTTGTGTCTGGCGAGCTCGAAGAGCTGCTCCCCAGACTCAGCGCTCCAGATCCGTATAGTTCCGTCACTAGAGGCTGACACGACTTGCTTCCCATCCGGCGAGAAGGCAACAGAATTGACTGAATCTTCATGTCCATCGGACTGGGAGAGTTGCTGACCGGACTCAGTGTTCCAGATGCGCACAGTTCCATCGTCAGAACCAGACACGACTTGCTTGCCACTAGGTGAAATCGCAACAGAGTAAACGGCTGATTTGACATTGACCGTCATCTTGCAATATTGGAGACCATCCATTTGACGCGAAACAATTCGAGGAACGCGATAGAACAGCGATTTCCAGCAATCAATCATCTCTCCCTCGCTCAGTGCCAAAATAGATAGATAGAGCTGACTGGTTGTCTTCGGAGTAATCGCCAGGAACGTCGAAATCATCGCTGCTGCTTCGAGAGCAAGGTGTTTCGTTTTAGGGAATTTATCGATAACCTACAGCCTTCATTAATCATCCGAACGTTTTGGCACGAAATTCAATTGACTAACCGATAACGCGAATGCAAGATTGATCAGCACGTCCCTGCAATCTCTTTCACATCCCAGCAGGCACATAGCTTCCATCCAAAATATCCCTTTTTCTTCTAGGAGCGGTGATATCTGCTCGTATATATTATTCTTCGCCGGCTCGTTACAATGCTTCACATGTCCCCACCAATGTCTGCAGGAGTAGCTGAGCAGCGCTCCTAGCGAATGGATTGGAGATTCGAGCTCCGTGTCAGGTTGGAAGGACGAGTCGATGTTGCACATGTTGAATTTAAGGTGTTTGCGCATGTGTTGAAGACATGATCGGGTTAGCTGGGCATGAATGAAGGAAACATCGCACATGAATGGAGCTTCGCGTCGAGAAGCGATAAACTCTTGGAATGATGCGTGGATAACATAGATTGGGTCACCTTCGCTTGCGACGAAGAGAACGGAATGAAGACTCCTGACGACTCGCATGATGTCCTTCATATCAATGCCTAAAAGATCTGCGATAACGCTGGCTGTCGTAGCCTCAGCGGTACATGCTATGACTTGCAGGATGTGCAATCTTCTTCGGAATACTACTTGTGATACCTTCAAAGGAGAAAGTGCGTCATTGAGAATCCGGTAATACAGGGTGTCCAAACCAATCTTCGCTTCATCGGGGGCCGGGGTGAGTACCTGATGAAGTAATGCCTTTCGCTCAGCAAGTGATAGCTCTTCTGAGGGCATCAAGTGTTTAACAAGGGTAGACGCATAGATAAACAGTCCATCAGCTGGAATGGTGAGCTGACGGATCTCAGCTGGACTGAGCGTCCCATGAAGTTCTGCATCGAAGAAGTGTTCGATATCTGTAGAAATCACCTCTTTTGCAACTTCATGCAACACAATTTGGGGTCTATGACCGGCATCCTCAGCTAGCCTCATAAAATTGGGACTTGGCCGACTTGTAACTAGAAATTTGATTCCAGGAAGCTGGCAGCCGATGACGGCTGCAAGAATCAGCTCAAGGATACGCTCCCCTTGATCACATTCTTCTAGAGCGTCCACAACCACCACAACAGGCGAAGTTGGTGCATTATTCTTGCAAGCAGTGTGCCAAGGAACGCAAAGGAGTTCACGAAACTGCGAGTCTAGGCGGGAGTGCGCGCTATCTGGGTCGTTCTGCAGCTGAGAAACGAGGTTGTATGCGAATGAGGGATAACGAGAAGCAAGGTGGCGAACTATAGTTGGAATAACGCGTTTCGACTCCTGGCTATCGAGCTGAATCGAGCAGAAATACGAGCTGGCGAGCAAACCTGAATGGTCAAGCTGCTCGCAGATTGTCTGAAGAATAGTGGTCTTTCCTGTCCCTGCAAGGCCGGCGATCCAGAAGAGAGAAGACGTGAACAAGTCTTCAGTTTGGTGAGCCCAAGACTCAATCCGTTTTAGGATGTTGACACGAGTATTTTTCGTACACTCTCGCCTTTGCATCTTGTTAACACCATCGGCTGATTTAAAAGGGGCGCTTCGCGAAACCTGCAAACGCTCGAGAATGGTGCTCTGACAAGCGAGATGAGGTTTTATATCTTTTTACTAGATGGTAAATCTCACATGTTGACTGTTTTCTATAGGAAGATGAGCGAACATTCTTGCGTGGGGAAAATATGACAATTTACCAATCATCGTTTTAATCCCTTCAATGATACCAGGCTGATCACAATCAGTGGATTAATGGCTACTTGGAGGGGAATACTTGCCTCTAAACCGGAGATTTGAGTCACTTCCAAACGATTTGGTCGATTCTTCAAGCTTTCGCTCAACTCATTTAGCCGAGCACAAGTGACTGACTCTCTGAGGTATGCTCGCGAGTGAGCTATCATCGTTTCAGCATCGGGACGTGCGTCAAGATCCAAGTTTGTGAGTTCGAGTCTCACGTATACCCCAGGGTGACGGGAAAACCTCGCTTCTGTGCGCTCTGAAGCACTTTGGCAGCCTGTAGCGTGGTCAAGAAACGCCCTTGCATAGTCATCCTCCCAGTTGACAGCGACAGGATTAGGGCGGCCAGATCCCAGACTAACAATGCACGCTATGCTGCTGGATCGATACACAGCAGACACCTCGCTCAGAAGGTCGTCAATGGGGTTGCAATGTCCGGTTGTCGTCGAAATAAACTGCTGTGGGATATCTCCTTCCTTGAGAGTGATAGGGGGAAAGGCGTTGGCATCGGCGAGGGTCGCGATCAATGCGTCCAGCAATGTACATTCGACTGACCTGCTTCTTCCGCGGTAGGCGCGAAATAGGACTGGGCTGGTGATATTCTTGACGGACATAGTTGTAATGGCACTATGATGAGTTAGGTGAAGTAATGAAGAGGTATGAGGGAAATACAATTTGCATCGAGTATGAAGGTTCCCAATTTCTCTGAGCGTTTTCTTTGACATTGCTTCCTCATGGCTGGTGTCAAGGATATCTTCAAGAGCACGACGCAGAAGATCGGCACGCTCCTTCTTAGTCTTAGTGTTGGAACCAAAGACAGATTTAATTAGTTGAATACAGGCAGCCTTTGCCTCATTTGTTGTCATCCTGAGTGGCCCGAGCATACACCCGACCAACCTATTGTGGACTGATCAGGTCGGAATCGAAACATGTGATAAAAGCTGCGTACGCTCCAGTCCCCGTTCCCACAATCAAATCAAAAACATCACAGAGTTTCACGGTATTTTCCTCCAAGTCGTTATCCATTTCGTAGCAGGACAGAGCATCTTCAATGATGACTATCTGCGCGAGTACGCCAAGGCTGTCCAACGGTCCACCATCTAATAAAACATTAATTATATAGAGAATGTTATCGACCTAAACAAACCAATTGAAAGCAAGGTGATACCACTCATGGTATTCGGAGACTGGTTGTTCAGAGCAAGTACGGTAGCATCAGATCGCCGTGACATGCCATCGCCTCTGCCACACCTGAAAGTCGTGCCAATTAAAATAGGGATTGTGAGGGTGGATCAACAGAACCTTTGCAGCAGGGATACGGAAAGTCCCAAGACATTATGCGCCGATTTATATTTATTATTCGGCAAGTGAAAGGCGGGAAGCGAAAAAATGTCACGAGAAATAGAGCACACATGTGAGAGGTCAAGGTGTTCTGAAACTGCGTATGACCACGTTGTAATTCGGATAGAGTCGACGAATGCAGAGGTTCTGTAAACAGTAGTTAGAAGAAAAAGATCGTAATTGGAGAAGTCGTCTCCGCTGGCTTCAATTCCGCTCTGCTAACCCACAACTCCTTAAAACAGAGTCATTCGTCCTCGGAATATCAAGGGGGACGGTTAGTCGTATCCAGAGGTCTATGATATTTTCAGGATCCCACAAGGGGAACTTATGTTGGACTGGATGGGGAGTGCCCCAGTTTTTGGAACAAGCTGAGCAGTGAACTGCCAGTGTACATTTGACGCCGGCGGTCACCGCTCAACCCAAACCACCATTTTGCTTTTCTTGGAACCGAGTCGGGCCACGCGAAGTTCCGAACTATCGCATAGTGTTCATGAGTTACGGCTTGAAGCGCTCTCACTCACCGTGGAGAGGTGTTATCCCTTCGAGCCAGAATGGCCACACACCATACGGCTTGCAGGATTGCTCTGTGCCTTCTCCGTGCCTGACAACCAGCTTGAACACATTTTGAGTACAGTTACGCGAAAGATGGACTACTATTCCCCACCCGATCAGTTAACTGCAGGCCCTTAGCCCTAAGACGGTGCAGTTTTTTAACCAGCTCTTGTTCCAGAGCGCATGCGTACAACAACCGTTCGTCCGCATATTTTTTATCCTACACATTTTCAGGGCTGTCCCTAATATTCTCTCAGAGGTGGACTTCGGCTCCATTTGGGGAGCACGCGAACGATTGCACTCCACTCACAGAGGTACATAGCCCAATCTTTGGAAATTTGCGTAAAGTCCGGCAGCCAGAAGCTGAAGCGGAGGAGGATAACGATGGCTCTCTAGGACTACTTTTCCTCCGAACTGAGAGGGAACAGGTGTTTTCTCAACTCGATTCTCAAGCAATTATCTTCAGGGGCATGCTCAAACTCCCAAAATATCACACCGTTAGCGATGAGTGCAGATACGGATGTTCAGCATGTCCTTCAAGGTCGCAGGCCTCCTTAGGCATGGAACAGGATAGTTGGAGGTCAAGATTGAGGGAAGCAGCACCTTGGAAGAGGGACGGAATGGATGTGCCCCCAATTCGCGGGTACGCTGTTTATCTCGTCTCAGGGAAGGTACTAACATGCTCCCGCAGCGGTAGCCCGGGTGTAATCTACAATGTCGAGAATCAAACACATCCTCATCTCGTTAAGGCTATTTTTGAATGGCCACGCATCGCACGATTGACGGGAACCGACCGAAGAGGAAGACGAAGGTGACGATTACTCCATCAATTTCTCTCGTGCCCTATACGAGAAAACAGGTCTTCATATTACCTGATCTTCACCACTTACTTCCTATGAACATCTCCTCTATGTCTCCATTCTGCCGGACCGCCAGCCTGCACACGAGCTTCGACATGGGCAGTCTGAGTCCTCAAGATTCCATTTGGATTGCAGTTATCCTCATTTAGAAGAAGAGCGGTTGTCTGAACATAAAGCAGACTCTGGCTATGATAGAAAATGGGACGAATAATTTATTTGGTTTGACCGGAGCGCTGATGACGCGGCGGCAGTCGCTGCAAAGAGAGGGGAACGAATCAGAGAACAAACGTTTGAGAAGAAACTACTCAATTTCGAAAACTAATTTTGCCTGGTGCATGTTCTAATCCCTGTTCAGACCAGATTTTGCTTATCCAGTATATCGCGAACAACGTTTTTCTTGCTTTTCAAGCCTTCACCACCAGTCTAGGCATCAGACTCCTGAGGTTGAGCCCGCTTCCTGCTTTGCCAACCTATGCCACTCCTCCCGGCGCGCAGGAATAGAATGTTGTAAGTCTCTTATTCTCCCTTCACCTTTTCGAGGAATCCCCTGGTGCAAGTTGATGCTGACGCTCTCCAATGTCAAAATTTGCGCAAGCACACTTGGAAAATTAAGCACAATTCTGAACATAGTTCTGTTCAGTAAATTCACGAGCTTTCGTTTTTCTTATCCAGAATTAGAGAAATGATCTTGGCCGAATGAGTCATGGCAGGCGTTCTCAAGTAGTATAAGGATCTTGCTTTCAACTTTGATGTTGGCAATTTGCAGTCACGCTACTCAACTCTAAGACCTCCACTATACGCCAAATTAATATGTACGACGTGCATCTCCCTCTAGAACTTGAATGGGAAATATTTGTGCTGGCAATGGCTGCTCATCCAAAAACATTCTCAAATCTTACTCTAGTCTGTCGTCGTTTCAATGAATGGTGGGCGCAACAATTCTATTTTTCGGTGTTTTCACTCTTATCATAATTCTCTTTCAGTTTGGAACCATACCGATTCCATACACTCCGTATAACTCTGAGAGACAGGGTAAATCCCAATTACCCACCCCGATTCCTTTTATTGAAGGCACCCTCATTCCTCCACGCCCACGTCAAAGAGATCAAGGTCGTTTGGCGGGGAAGCTATGGTCCTTCCAACGAATGGATTTCGGTCCTTGCCTCTTGCACTCAGGTCGCGAAACTCACTCTCCATGCGAACTGGGTACCTTACAACTATTATCCTCCAGCAGGTCACACCCGCAAAGAGGACAGAATTCTGTCAACTGCGGGGGTTTTTATCCGAACATTCGTGAACATCCAGTCATTGACTCTTGACCTTCGTATGAGCTTTGCTTTTGGCCAGGAGTTGCTAGCCCGTCCCATTTCACTCAATCTTCTAACTCACCTATGCTGCAGTTTGATGAAATTGCGAGATGCGTGGAAGGGCTGGCTTGGATACCATTGTCTACCCTCGCTAACGCATATTCTCTCAACGGATGGAGATCATCATTCCGAGGTTTTACACAATTTCCTTGACCATGTCCCTCGGCTCGTCTTGCTTGCCATTGTTTCTCGGCCAAGAACAGTGACATTTCACCATCCGAAACTCGTCATTATGTGTTTGAAAAAGCCTCATGAGATTGTGCAAGGTCTCAAATCTGGAATTTCACAATGGATCGAAAATGGCTTATGGCAGCATGCAGGGAGGGTTTTGGAGGAGCGGAAAATGTTGAAAATATGATACTTTGTGGTCTATTTGTTTGTGTATTCGTACAATAGTGGGGAATGCAGTTTTTTTCCCCTCCTGGCAACTTGGGCAGGTAAACTTCGGTGTTCGAATGCTGGTATTTTTCATATTGAAGATCTCTGAGCCAATGCGTTTATGAACTATCCAGCTTTGGGAGCACGAATTCCCGCCCCAAATGCATGTCGTCTATAATTCTAGCTTCATTCCCCGACTGAATCCTCAGCTCGGTTTGCTGAGCCCAACTTCCGAGCCTTATATCCATGCAATGAAGGCCAGAAAATCTTGTGAATATAATTCAACTAGGACGCTGAACCTGCCTCTTCATATTTTGTGGTTCCTTTAGCTCTTTGGCTACCAGTAGAGAGGAACCGTTTTGTAGATCGGCTAAAATTGTACGATATTCTAGATGCTTCCTCTGAAAAGCACGAATTCTTACTGAAGTGCATGGAAGTAACTTGGTTTGGCATTGACAACCGGTCTGAAGCACTGGCGGAATCCATTTTGGCGCTGATCGGCACTTCCCTCCAGTTGGACCGAACCACCACCCCCCTCATCCCATATCCGACTGAACAAGTCCACTCAAATGATGCACACCATTTTGTCGTGGTTATAGCATAACACATTAGACTCATAGTCCTCTAACCCACGTCACGAGTCCACGAATTCCTTTGCACGATTCTTTCTACGGCCCAAAATTCCCAACCGTCGTTTTCCGCGACGCTCCTGTCACGAGCACAGACAATGCAGCCTTCCGGGGATTCTCTCAGCTCTGTCGGCCAGTTTTTTAACATGAATTCAAATTCTACGCATGGTCGTAGCCCAAGATCCCTCCTCAAATCCTCCTCTCTCCGAAATTCATGGTGAGCAGCACCGGATAGCATACAATTGCATAAAGAACTTACCCCATATATTAGTTTTCTTCTCCGCAGATTCAAACTCCACATATGACCGTTATCCAATATTGTTATTCCCCTACGCGGCACAATGACGCTATCGAAGTCGACGAGCGAGAATCCGTTTCCATGCATCTTCCCACTCAAAATTTACTCAAAGGACGGCCCGCTTCACCCCACCTAACTAGTTAACTGCAAGCATCCAGCCTAAGAAGATGTGGTTTCTCACCTAGCTCTTGTTCCAGAACGTGCCAAGCTTTGAAACTAGCTCTTTCCCGAACTGCAATTGAGCTGACTTCCCAACCCTATCACGTTCGCAACCAACGCTAGTTATACGTGTATTTATCTCGTCATTGGCGCGTCCAACCTCTCAAAATATTGTCGTAGCGTGGAATTAACTTCTATCTCAGGCATTCTAATTCCATACGAACCTCGACAGCGTGAGCTGGAAGGCCGAGAAGGAGGGAGTTAGCGGCCAGTATGGAAGGATCAAGGGGATGTACCAGCTAATTCATGGGTACGTTATTTATCCCTAATATTAGCAAAGTTACTAACATCCCCTCACAGGAATCATCAAATCAAGGTCTACGAGGGTTATAACAGATTAGAGAGCTACAACCTTACAAGGCGACATTGTTTTCGGGCATCCATACGAACGGAGAGAACTAGGATAGACAAAGAAGACGGATAAGACGACGACTATACAACCGCAATCTCCCGCGCCGCCTATGGAAGAAAACATGTCTTGGCATTGCATTGTTTTCATCTCTTACCTCCGCCGAAAACCTGCGCTGTGCCCTCCTTGTACCCGAACCACCAACTCGCACTCGATCTTCGAAATGGGCAGTCTGGGACCCGGCATCATACCCTCTGGACTGCAGTATCTACATTTGTAGAGGCTCGCATAGAAGAGGGGTCGGCCGAACATGCGATGATTCTGGCTGTGATGGAAAATAGGGGTGAAGGGAACATTTGGTTGGATGAAGGTGCCGACTACGACGCGACAATGAGAAAATGAAAGGACTAGGAAATGGAGGTGCTTGTGAAGAAGCTATTTAACTTTGAACGGGTACGGGTCTCATTTTTGCCTGAAGCATATTCTCATGCCTCTCCAGACCAGATCCATTCCCTTCCAATGCAGTTCCTTCAGTCACGTCGCATTATGATCAACTTCGCTCCTTCACTTGAAGCTTTTATCACATTCTTTGAGCAGCCAAGAAAACCGACTCCCGAACCCCGAGCACGTGTCCCACCTCTTCGCTCTCATCTGCTTCTTCCTCTAGCTCATACAAATGAATGCTTCTCCTCACAATGACCTTTGCTGGCGCACACCCGAAGACTATCTCTCACCCTTGAAGAAATCATCTTACACAACATCCATCCCCACTGTTACATTCCGATTCACAAGGTTCAATGCCCGCGACTAGTCCAGGGTCGATCTCTTCACGGACAAATGTCTGTTAGTCCGTTCATTCCAGTCGAGTATGACTCTCTCTCTCTCTTGCGTATGGAAGAGGATATTTGTCCGCACTACGGAAACGCCAGTCGAGAAGGCATTCTTGTTAATTGTCATTTCATGCAATGAGGGGGCATGGAAAGTGTACTCCTTTCATACCTTCACAAAGTAATACCCGTGATGATTCGGTCTAGATACATTCACATCGACCACCGTCCGTGTATGCATACCGTTAGGTTTCTCTCCTGTACAACGGGGATAACGTACTTAAGACAAACGATCGCAGTTACCTCACGCCTTTCTCATCCTCTCCAGGATACATCATTTACAATACCTTGCCTCTTGAGATTGTTTCTTCCCACCTTGTTTGCCTTGAATTCTAGAATATCAGTTTGGTGATGTCCACCATTGCCTGACCACGGTTTCCACATAACCCGGAGCGCTGTATTGGCACAATAAAGAAACGAGCAGGTATAGTGTTGGGTTTTCGATCATAAAGCTGTCTATATCCCGATTGAGCATTGATTGCTCCCGTTACGGTGCAACCCCGTTTTCGTGCAGATTACAAGCTTTTGTCTGGATTTCGAATACTATTGATTTATTATGTAGTTTAGATTCCTATTGTACAATGTAGATGCATATAAATAGGTAGAAAAATCGAAAGAACCCTTGCGCGTTTGCTCAAGGGCTCCCTACTACAGATTGTAAAAACCAACATATAGGCACAGTTGAATTGTCGCTCAATAATTCAACACCGTGCGAATCCCCAGCATGGAAGGATACTGTCAACTCTATTACGGTATAAAGTCCAGATCTACTTCTCTGTACCAACTGAAAGCATCGGACTTCTAAGGCCCTAGGTCGATAAGCCCGTTTCTGCGACTCTGAAAGCCATGCAACCTGAAGCGCTCGCAGATTCATTGTCTCTAGAACTTCGACCTTCTTCTAATAAAATATCCGCTGAGATGAGCGATATTGCTGCCGGGTGTGCATTCTTTGAAAAGGACGGTCCAAGATTAGAAAGAACTTAGAACAAGACACGCCACTTACTATAACAAACAGCGACAACTCAGCTAGGATTAGCATTGCATCATAGCCGGGATTTGAAAAATCCACAGAGGTGTATGTCGTGGCCAGAATCGCGACAAGAAGCTCGACAAGGAGTCAGCAGTGAGTCCAATATCATGACACCACGAATTAATAAATACCTGTGCTGCAAGTAATAGTACTCCTGTTTCAACAAATCGGCTCAAAATTTTATATATTGTAGATTTCTTGGTGGCCAAACCAGCCTCCGTTAGACCGTTTTTGAATTTCCTGGAAAAAGTGAGTGGTTATTTCAAAAGTGGTTTCGGAAAACAAGTGCGTACCATACACGATAGCCAATGCTCAATGTCACAAGTATGTTTAATGCAACTGAAGTCCATCGGGACGCGTACAATCCTATGTGTGACAATGGCACGTTTGTGTCCAAGGCGGCCGATGCCATAAAGGCTCCAAAATACAACAATTCCACAGCTATCAATGATTCAGATATAAGTTTTATCTTGGGAAAAATATATTTCAAACCTAAATCCAGGACCCAGGCAAGGACGAGAATCAATCGAATCCAGAAAACATCCGGGTAAATAACCCAAGCTCGCCACACGAGCACTGCACTGGCTAGAACTTCCTATGTACCACCTGTCGGCATAGCAGAAGAAATAATAGATATGATACCCACCACGGCGCGTGCTGAGAACGCTGTAACACAGACTACCCCAAGTTCGGCGTTATAAACAGGATACACCACCATCCTGTAGATGCTTCCATCATTCAAAACGGAGTAACGGGCATCATTGAAAACCAGGACTTTTAGCCCCACACTGAAAGTAAATCGGAGTGTGATAAAAATTAGTTGAGCCATTATGATCCTGGACAGCCATTTCGGTGAACGTGAAGTCGCTGACGCTGACGAGTACCGTTGTCTGATGAAGATGTTCAGAACTCCCGATAAGAAGGGACAAGTCATTTAACATGTAATGTATTCACCTCAGGCGTTTTAAAGCTACAATTGACAAAATCAGGACGGGAACTTCAAGTTGAGAAAGATTCATCAGCTGCTGTCTTGGCGGATCATTACCAAAGTCTCACCATAACTTAGGGAATAGGTAAAAACTTCCAAAATGTGCACAGAGGCGGTATGCGAGGCGAATTCATAATCGTTTATCAACTGCTGGGGAGAGATGCGCTCAGAAGTCAACATGGCGGGTAAGTCGACTCCACGTACAGCCGTGAAGAATGTTCTTATACAAAGCTGCTATTATTGCACTTCACTTCGGTCTAGCCGCCATCTAAGAAGCTGTTGATTAGATATCAAGAAGACCTAAATGACAGAGCGTCCCAAAATAAGGTTTTATCGGCGCCTTGAGAGTATTTGAGGTTGTATGCTGTGTCAGAACAACTGAATTGGGACTGGGGAACATTGGAGCACAGGGTGCTATTCTTCATTTTCGGGGCGATGCCCGCCGCTCAAAATACCTGGCTTCAGAAGGTCAGGCGTTGACTTTTGACTATTACCAGATTAGCCTCAAACATCACGGGTCCATTAACCCGAGTATTCTAACATTTGCTCATAGACGCGAAGTTGAGGCTATCCAGCTCGGAGGAGTATCATCTAGTCCAGTTGCAGTCACTACCGGTGTGCGGAGAAGGGTAGTTTTTTCTCAAGTCAAGGGGAGAAAAGTAGCACTACACGAAGTGGTTCACTTCTAGGCTAGACCTTTTGTCTCGTACACGTTTCCCAATCTCTTACTTTACCCCCGCTTACAACGATTGATTCCTAGGCACAGGTAGAACTGGGTTGTGGCGGCCTTCGTCCTTCATATCCTGAGATACGACATCTTCGTTGTCACCACATATCGCACTCCAGCTTGAAATCCTTACCGATCCCTAAGCCTTTAAAATATTTCCATTTGCGTAATTACAGGCTTACAAAGATAATTATGCATTTCAGGATCAGCTTTTATGGAAGAAGACGACAACATCATAACATACTGAATGATACAAGACGACGCCTCGCGCTGAGCTACATCGCTCTTTGAGTAGGATCCTTATCTTTTCAAGATGCCACCATTGTATTTAAATTCCAGTTATAATGTTGGAAAGTACGGTAATAGCAATCCAGAAGCTATTCAATCCTTGTACACCTCCCACAGAGCCATTGCTACCAACGCTAGTCTGTTGACTCCCTTGTGCAGTCGCCGTAGGGTCTTCTTCTTCTTCTTCAGACGGTGGGTGTGTGGTACCTGTAATTGACCAGGTGACGTTTGTCTTTTCGTTTTGTACTGCCATGAGAACGCCAATTCCAAACATGTCTGCAGGAAGATCGAAGAATAGGGATGTCGATTGGCCTGCTGTAATGTTGGCAGTTGTGCTGACAAAATATAATTAGGTTCTGTTCTTCAAGGATTTAAAAATGGGAAGGGGAAAAACCTGTTTAGTACATCACCTTCGTTGCTCACCACTGTAGCATTCAAAGCAAACCCGCTCACGACCGTCGTTGTGACAGTGTAGGAACCGGAATCCAGATCTCCCAAAGGAACGATGACATAAGGGCTAGTCTCGTTAATGAAAAGGAGGCCACCTGGGAAAGTCTCATCTACAACGGTGCGTTGAGTTAGTTATCAACCCCTGGGGAACCGTTCTCACTTGAAGTGATTCCTCCGCTGGATTGAATATCTTGTCTTGGGACGATGCTTCCCAGCACTTCATCACAGTCAATGCTTATGACAAATTGATCCCCTTTGGTCAACGTTGACAACAACCCTGAGAAAATTCCACCTTGATAAGAGTTTTGAGTGCCGGGAATACAGGTCACAGCGCGCTCGTTTTCTGCTGTTGCATTGCCTCCTTCATCGGTGCTTGCTGGAGGCCACTTTGAGAAAAGGGTCAACGTTCGAAACTACTTCCAAGCGAGAAAATAGTGGTACTTCATCACAGGAGTTCATGCCAGGTACTCCAAGCTTTGAACACTTGCCACTCTTGCAACCAGCAGCTCTACGTTTTTGCCGCTTCGACGATTTTGACAGCTTCCCAGAATAAGTGAACGTTTGGGTGTTCTTCCCACGCATGCCGTTGCACATATTTCGCAGTACAGCTCCATTTTTTTTCTCGTTGTATTTGAATCTTATAACTCGAGTCGATAAACCTGTGACGCTTTAGCCTTCAAAATCTAACTCTAAGGAAGGATTCGACTAACTTGTACTAAGGCATGTATCAATCTCACACTCTTCGGATGCTCGGCAACAACCGCCCCGACAACATTTCATCCCGGCAGGGCAACAGCCTGAAATGGAGCCGGAACAGCATGTTCCTCCAGGTTCGCAACATCCAGTGATAGATTTTGAACAGCAAACGGCTCTTCGAAAAGGTTGAAGAAGAAGATCTCATGTAATGAAACACGTTAGCTTACCCAGTCTCACAACAAATGTTCCCGCCCTGGGAATGTATGGTGGTAAGTAGAGTCGTGCATATAAAAGCATGAAGAAGGCTTACACAGTTCTTTGCAGATTTTGGGCAACACCTGAAACATAATTTAATATGAATGATAATATTAGAGATAAAGGAAAACGCACTGTCCAGGTTGACACTGAATGCATGGGTATTAGCGGTTAGAAGTAAATAATCAATGAGCACATACTGTTTCATCAAGCCCACAGCACCCACCTGGGCAACATTGATCGCCTGGAGCACAACATGTTGTTGCGCTACACTGGGCTAGCAATGCCGATGTTAAAACAGAAATGAACATTGCCTATGCAAACAAAATACATACGACCACCAGGAATTTCACATTGAAAAGTCTGTCTCGAAACTAGACCCATGTCAAACGAAGCCATTCCTCCATGAGCTATCATGCTGGTATTCGCATATTGTGCAACACCGCCGTTGTCACAATGATTCGCGTGGACAGATTCTCGCAACGCAAGAAGCAGTAGTGGTAAGAAGAACAGCATGAGGTGGAAGCGAAAGAACCGCTGAACACTTGGCTTCTTTTAAATGGTTAAGGAGATGATCCTCCTGCTTGACAAAGATCGGCAGTCTTGGCTCAACCGCTTTTGCACGATGCATTGTATTCGGATAAACTCTGCAAAGATACCTATCACCGACCACATCCTCCTTTGCGAACCAAAGTGAGATAGATGAAAAAGAAGACACACTTTGCAATGCAAATGCATAATAGCAAATTATCCCAAATGCTGTTTCCCACGATCAATATGCGGCTCGAAATCGGATATATCACAAATACCATGGTCACCACATGCGACAATATCTTAGTCCTGAACCAATCTATCTTATTCAGGAAGGGAATGATCCTTGTTCGCGCAAACTATCGAGAGTTGTACTACTTATTCCCAAACTCCCTGAAAGTCCTCTTTTCCCCGACATTGATGATCGGAAGTACCAGCCCCACCCGCTGGGCAGACTATTGGAAGTAGACTAGGAGGTCCAAAAAAAACCGAGCGAGGCGAGAACAAGAATGAATATGCTAGAAGTGTCTATACAAGGACTCCAGAGTCCGAGATGAGAGCAATGTTGAGCGAGCAAAGCAGACCAGCCGCCGATTCTGGCTAGTCCGCCTTGCGCCCGCCTCGTTGTCCTTACTTACGGACAACGTGTTTCGTTAGCTCCTTAGCAGGCTTATTTTTCCCTCTCTTTTCTTTCATTATTTCTCATTGTTTTACTTACAATTCCTTTGTCTATCCATTGTAATACTTACTGCTTATTTACATTTCCTTTTACTACTTACAATTGCTATAGATTAGTATAAAAGACTCGTACGCTAGCCCTACGAAATCTAACAACGTTGATTCCCCTTTCTTGTGTGCTGACAGATTTTCTCTCTCCCGTTCGACCCGACTTGATCACTCGTAACGTCCCTCGGATTATTCTCCCAACAGGTTATTGGGCCCCTGATTTCTGTCTCCTTGCTGCTACACACATTTTTTATCTCTTGAAACTCTCGAAACTTTCATATTCAACCTACCTGACCCATTACTATGTCTACCCAAACATCCTCCGATACACTACCCTCCAATGTCCCTTGTCTCGAGGCCACCGGCTCAAATTGGGCCATCTGGAAGCTCTGATTTGTCGTTGCTGTCAAAGCAAAAGGAAAGTGGGGCCATTTCAAAGGCTCAACTCCCCATCCAGTCTTCCCATCCTATGCCTCTGTTGTCACCCCTGACTCCGCTGATTCCACTGAAGCTCCTGATGCTACTGCAAAAGCCTCCAAATCCACCGGACAGACCAAGGCCCCGGCCCAGGCCCAAACTCTCACTCCCAAACAAACTGAGGAGCTACAGAACTGGGACGATGCTGAGGCAGTCGCCCAGTACCTCCTGACGCAGAGAATCCCCGACTCGGACGTTATCCATCTCCTCAGCAAACCCACTGTCAAGGTCATGTGGGACACCCTCCTCAAGGACTACACCCAAAAGGGTGCATATGCTCAGACTGAGCTCTGCACCGCGTTCCTGGAGTCAAAGTGTGAGCGTAATGGCAATGTATGCGAGTTTTTGTCCAATCTATGCACCAAACGTGAAGAATTGGTGGCTGTAGGTGTCAACATCGAGCCAAATGACTACTGTTCCACCATTTTATCTTCCCTTCCTCCTTCCCTATCCAATTTTGCTTCCAACATCCTTGCTGCCGCTCATCTCACTGCAGCCTCAGCGAAAATCGACAGTGATGCCCTGATCCAACTCATATCCGAAGAGTATGACCGCCAGCAGACGCAGAAGCGTCGTCGTGGAAATGGGAAACCAGTTGATAGCGAAGCAATGGCCTTTACGGCCGGAGGAAGAGGCAGGAAGGGGCGGGACATATCGAAGGTCAGGTGTTATGTCTGTGGAGAGTTAGGACACTTTAGAAACAAGTGTCCCAAACAGAATGCCAGAACTGCTAACGCAGCAGTTGAGTCCGATGATGAAGCAGACGGTGTATTTTGCTTCTTCAAGTCCAGCAATGACTCTGAGGAAGAGGTATATGGCTCCGAGGAGCCCTGGTGGAAGTACCTAACTTCCAAGAAGGATGCGAGTGTGGTTAACACTCTGGATGCCGTAGGTCACGGATGCACCCTTCAAATCCCATCAAATACCGACGAAGACACACTATTGAGTGCTGAGGAATCGTCGAAACCAGCAGGCATCGTTGCCAGCACTGATGCTAGTCCTATCCGCACCAAACTGTACGATTCAGGTGCAGGATGTCATATATCGCCCTATCAAAGCGATTTCGTCAACTTCGAGACCATCCCTCCGAAGCCTTTCACGGCAGCCAACCAAGGCACGTTCCACGCTACTGGAAGAGGAGATGTTGTCGTTAGAGTCCCAAATGGATCTGACTGGAAGAAGTTAAAGCTTACTGGAGTATTGTATTCACCTGATGTTGCCTACACCCTCATCTCCATTGGTCAGCTTGACAAGGTTGGAGTGAGCACCCGTTTCTCCCAAGGCAACTGCGAGCTTCGCAGGTTAAATGGAGACCTTGTTGGCTCAATAGCCAAGTCCCCACGGAATGTATACCATGTCATTCGTGATGCCACAGCGGACCTTGCTGCCACAGCTGTCCAATCCCACTCCATAACCCAAATCCATCATCTCCTTGCCCATATTTCTCCTCCCATTGCTCATTCTGCTTGCAACCACTCCACTGGACTGAAAGTCAAACCCTCAAGCCCCAGCATGGACTTTTGCAAGTCCTGTATGTATGCCAAAGCAACGCGAAAGCCTATTAAGAAGGTGTCAGCTGGTCCTCAAGCTTCAAAACTTGGAGAACTCGTACATACCGATGTATGGGGTCCGTCTCCATTCACCAGCCTAGGTGGAAGCCACTACTTCATCCTCTACATTGATGACTGTCATCGAACGACCCGTCTCTGGCTAATGAAACACAAGTCAGACACTTTTCGAACTTACTGGGAATTTGAAGTGGAGATGAAGACTCACCGAAATGTACCCATCCTTGTCCTCCATTCCGACCGAGGCGGTGAATACATGGATGCTGAGTTTGTTCAGCATTTGAGGGATGCCAGAACAAAGCAGAAACTTACTGCTCACAACACTCCAGAGCACAATGGCATTGCAGAGCGTCGAAATCGAACCATCCTCGAGCGTGTTCGAGCCCTTCTCCATGCATCTGGTCTCCCAAAGTTTCTCTGGGGAGAAGCAGCCTGACATGTAGTCTGGCTGATGAATCGTACACCTTCCAAGGCTTTGGAAGGTGGTATCTCGCCATTCGAATCCGAAACAGGTCAGAAACCTGATTTTAAGGGCTTATGCGAATGGGGCAGCTGTATCTACGTCTGTTGAGAGTCTGCCGGAAACAAACTAGGTGGCCGTGTTGAAGATGGCCGCTGGATGGGTTTTGACGATCAATCCCCTGGCAGTGTTCGCGTTTATTGGCCTAAAAAGCGCTCCGTTACTGTAGAGCGTAATGTCTATTGGGATGAAAAGTCAGTATTGGCTGATGACCGTCTCAAGGGGGAGGATTTTGACTTGGGTGAGACGCCCCAGCCAACACTTACTGAAAAGTCGGATTCTCCATCCCAATCTTCCCCATCTCCTACTCCTGCTACTCCCATTTCCTCCCCCACTCCTCAGAATCCACCTCTTGATCTCCCAGAAGTCGTATTTGGACGTCCCAACTCACTGCTCACTGATTTGAGCGAGAGCAACAGTGAAACCTCACCATCCGAGGATGCTGTGACCCCAGAACACGAGCATAGAGTGCGGAAACCTTCGAAATATGTCCGAGATATCCAATCTGGCGAAGGTAGTACCTCTGGACAAAGTTCTGATTTGAGTTTGCCAAGAGGAATGCAAGCTGAGCTTGCAGAGGAAGTTGTTCTTGAGGGGGAGTCTCCCAACTGGATGTCCATTGCTGAAAATGTTGCAATAGCTGAGGAAGTCGCATTAGCAGCTCCTCAAGCGGATATGGAAGGAATCGAACCTCGTACGCTTGGAGAAGCTTGTCGACGACCTGATTGGCTTCGCTGGGAAGCCGGAATCCAAGAGGAGCTCAATACCTTGAAGAAGGCGGGAACTTGGACCTTAGTTCCACCACCAGAAGGAGCCAATATCGTTGGGTTGAAATGGGTATTTCAAGCCAAGAAGGACACAGCTGGAAATGTCGTCTGATACAAAGCGTGTCTCGTTGTGCAAGGTTTTTCACAAGTCCCAGGTGTCGACTACTTCGACACATTTGCTCCCGTTGCAAAATTGGCTTCAATTCGCACCATTCTAGCTCTTGCCACTCGACTCAACCTTGAAATTCATCAGATTGACATGAAGGGAGCCTATCTCAATGGGGTACTCACTGATGAAGAATGCATCTACATGCGTCAACCCCCTGGTTTCGAAGACCCAAATAATCCATCCCACGTCTGCTACTTCCGAAAAACCCTCTATGGACTCAAACAGTCCGGCCGTCAGTGATACCAGCGACTCTTCGACATCCTTGTCAATAAAATGAAGCTAAAACGTTGTGAGGTTGACCAGGCTGTATTTTATCGCAGAGAAGGAGACTCACTCATAATCCTATTCATCCATGTGGATGACTGCACAATCTGTGCAACCACTCTGGTTCTTGTCGAAGCCTGCAAGGCTGAATGTCATGAACCAATTAACCGTTTTCATTTTCCTTTTCTATTCCCTTTACTTATCTCCTATCCCCGTTTCTTTATTCCTTTTCTTTTCTCTTTTCTTTATCATGCTGCTTCTCGGCGCGCAGCCACAGACCGCTTACAGCTATCTGACTAAAGCTGTACCTTGTGATCACACCTTCTGACCTTACGACTCATACTGTATTATGATTCTGTCCGACTCCTTCGCATTCATGACTCAGTCCCCAAGTATATAAGACCCAGTACTTACAGTCCTAGTCCCCATCTTGACCTCTTGGTCATTCTGGGACTAGGTGCGCTTCCTCTACTTTAAACTAGCCTTAATCTAACTTGGTCATTCTGGGACTAGCTGCCTGAATCCTCCTTCGAATCTTAAGTCGCTTGAAGCTCCCTTTGCGACACTGAACTTCGAAAATGGTTCGAGATCTTGGACATGGGGGCGCTCCATTGGCTGCTAGGTCTTGAAATTCGCAGGGACAGAGAGCACTGCTCGATTTCAATCTCCCAAACGGCCTACATTGACTCAATCCTGCGCAGATTCAATTTTCAGGACATGAAACCTGTCTCAACACCAATGGACACAAACCTTAAACTTTCCACCTCGCAATCCCCTTCCTCCACAGCCGAGTATGCTGCTATGTGAGATATCCCTTACAGAGAAGCCGTTGGTGCTCTTATGTATGCATCGCTAGGAACAAGACCAGATATAACATTTGCGGTTATGACATTATCCAAGTACTCAAGAAACCCAGGACCAGTGCACTGGACGGCTGTTCAGCACGTCTTTCGATACCTTGCCGGAACGAGGTCACTCTGGCTGACCTTTGGTGGTGGCAGAAAGCAGACCCTGGTTGGCTGGGCTGACGCTGATGGAAGTGTGTCAGAGGACAGGCACGCGATCAGCGGTTATGCCTTCCTCATCGACGGCGGTGCCGTCTTGTGGTCTTCAAAAACGGCAGAGTATCATCTCGTTATCAACTACAGAATCGGAATATGTGGCCGCTACCCATGGAGCAAAGGAAGCCATCTGGCTGTGCTCCCTCATTGCTCAGGTCTTTGAACCAATCCCTGAGCCGACAACCTTATTTTCCGACAACCAATCGGCTATTGCACTTACCCAAGACCATCAGTATCACGCACGAACAAAGCACATTGACGTGCAATTCCATTTCATCCGCTACATCGTCGAAAACGGAACCCTCCACCTCATTTATTGCCCAACCACCGAAATGCTCGCTGACACACTTACGAAGGCTCTTCCTTCTCCCAAAGTCAAGCATTTCACATCGGAATTCAGACTGGCTCCGCTTTGAGGGGGAGTGTTGAGCGAGCAAAGCAGACCAGCCACCGATTCTGGCTAGTCCGCCTTGCACCCGCCTCGTTGTCCTTACTTACGGACAACGTGTTTTGTTAGCTCCTTAGCAGGCTTATTTTTCCCTCTCTTTTCTTTCATTATTTCTCATTGTTTTACTTACAATTCCTTTGTCTATCCATTGTAATACTTACTGCTTATTTACATTTCCTTTTACTACTTACAATTGCTATAGATTAGTATAAAAGACTCGTACACTAGCCCTACGAAATCTAACAACGTTGATTCCCCTTTCTTGTGCGCTGACAGATTTTCTCTCTCCCGTTCGACCCGACTTGATCACTCGTAACGTCCCTTGGATTATTCTCCCAACAAGCAAGAGACAAGAAAGATAGTTGTGACTGATAAGTAATACACCATTTTTACAAATTTCTCAACCCACAGACTAAATTTATTGGAAAAAATTTAATCTTGAAACTCATGTATGCTTGTTGTCACACATTGCTATTCGTCTGCAACGTCCAGTAGAGTGTTGAATGAATTCCAGACTCACCGAGGCTGCGCTATTCATGACTTGTTTCTGTGACTCATTTCAGTGTCATCACACTTGGACTCACATGTATTATTATGTCGTCACGTCACTACCTTACAACTATATAAGGAGCTCCTCTCCTCCATACTCAAGAACAGTTGCTTTACTCTTACCACCACAAACACTCTTGTGGACTATCAACACCCAGGTAGGTGTTTGTGTTAGTTGTGTTATGAGTTTCCCTCTGGACGTTGCCACCGTATACCTTCAATAGGTTATGGGCCCTGAGCACTCTCATCAGCGCTGGCCTTTATGGCTAACAGCTGCAGTTGAGGAGGTTAACTCAGTGGAATGGTCAATGTACACATGTCTAGTTTGAGCTTGCTCACTGACTGTGACAACCATGAAAAGCCATCGAAATGATGAGCTTAAATGATGGGTTCGATTTGAGCTTGCTCACCGACCATCTAGCCACCTAAAAAGGTGTGCTGTCACTATCAGTTTGAGCTTGCTCACTGACAGATGCAATGGAAACGATGGTTCATCGTTGCCGAGCGCGTCACCCATTTGGGTTTGATCGCTGCTGGCATCAGATACCACATATCATTCACCATTGTGTGACATTGTTGGTGCCAGACCCATGCTAGCTGTCGTGGCTTGTCACCATTACTAAAGCATGACTGACACAACACCCAGATCTATTATCTCTATCGAAATGTCGTCTTCCTCCATTGAACGTCTCGTACCCGTCTTTGACGGTGTCGACTATATCCCCTGGTCCAAGAAGATGCAAGCCTATATTCAAGCACAAGGCAATTGGCTTTTTGTCAAGGGCACTATTCTTTGCCCTGCCTCTACTGAAGCTGGCTACATCGATTGGCTCAACAAGGATGATCAGGCCATTGGCCAGATCAAACTTCGTTGTTCGTACCAAGTCAATGACGAGATTACCCGTTCCAACAAAACTACCTCTAAAGGTATTTGGGACTTTCTCCAGACGAAGTATGACAAGAAGTCTGTTTCCAGTAGTTACTCTCTATTCCAGAGAGTTATGAGACTAAAAATCTCAGGGACTCGTGACCCCACTACTGAGATTGCTGAGTTTGCTACCCTGTTTGGACAGCTTCAGGATCTCTCTTTGGAGATTCCTGGCACTATTCGTGCTATGATTTTACTCAACGCTGTTCCACAATTGGGAAAGCATCGGCCAGACTATCTTGAACACCAAGGCCACTGCTACATCTACTACAGTTGCTGGAGTTGCTACAGAGGTCTACACTATCTCTTTTGATGATGTGGCCACTGCTATTAGGAATGAGTATGAGAGAACCCGCAAGGGAGCTTCTCAGTCTCAGGCCAAATCGGCTGGAATGGCTAAAAAGATTTCCAATGTGAAAAGGAAACCCAATAGCCAACCTTCCTTTGAGCAGCAACAACAGTCCAGCAACAAGCAGAAAGGCAAAGGTGACAACAAGTTTTGCGGCGAGAGAGCTGGCAAAAAGTCTGGGAAAGGCAAGGCCAAATCCCATTCTCATGTCGCCTCCATGTCCATCCTTGATCGGGTTCGTCTATACAACCCATCTTTCGTTCAACCCACTGTCAACTCTAATGTTGACATCGTCAACGACACCCTGATCATGACACCAGAGGAACGTGCTGAAGTGCACAATTGTCAGTTCCCTGGCCCAATGCTGTCGTGGAACACCTATTTCCATTATTCATTTCCTTTTCATTTCCTTTATCTGAGAGTCAGGTGATATGATTAGGTCATGGATCACAAGGCTGTGTTGAGCACTGTGCAGGCTGAGGCTGCGCATAGTGCTGCTTTCTCATGGACTATGGATTGTCTCCTCATTGTTGTTTCCGATTACGTTTCACTTATTGTTTCATGGAGTATCCTTGCCGTTGCCTTATTGTTTCTTATTACTTTCTCATTGTTTTACTTATGGAGGCTGTGCCTCATTACTTATGACTCCCTTTTGCATGTTGGTACGTATGACTCATTCTTGGACTATATAAGTAGTTGTAGTTACTGTTGTATTCTTTAGCTTTTAGCTAGTCAATCTGACTACCTTGAGCCACACTCTCTCTCTTCCTTCCTCAGACGTTGTATTGTTTGAGAGCTTCCTCCTGGTCGTTCCACGACATTAGCTAAAAGCTCCCTCTCTCATTACTTCACAACATCCCTCAACACCTTTCCTCCTCCCTGGACTTTTATAGTCTACACTCCCACCAATCCTCCTCCTTCTCCCACCTCGGAAGAAACTACTACTCCTCCTTCCTCTCTCACACCATCTTCAATGTCTTCTTCTATGGATCAGTCAGGATCCGGTTCTCAAGATCACCAGACGCGTGATGTAATTATTCCACCTCAGGACGATGGGCAGATTCCTGCTTCCTCAGGCTCTTCGAAACAGAGTACAGGCAAACAGAGGGCTCAACCGTCTTCAGACAAATTCTGCTTCTCAAAGGATGAGTTAGTGGAGGTTCTTCGATTAGCAGTTCGCGGTTCTTTGGCCTCTCTAGGCATACCAGAGAAAGAAGAAAGGATCGTCACCCTGGATGATGGGACCACAGATATCGAAACGTACAATCCATTCTTTGACAGGCTTTTACAACAATCGGCACAACCCACTTCTTCTTCTCCTTGACGACAAAACTTTATTGCTCAACCAGCTGACTTTGATGGAAAGCGAGAACATTATGACGCTTTCAATCAGGCAGTCAAGGTTTGGATTGCAGGCAACCCCAATCTCACCAGCGACAAGGACAAGATTTATTCGGTACTTTCATTCATGAAGACAGGAGATGCTTTGGTCTATGCCCAGAACTACCTCCAGAACTTCTCCAACAGTTTGGCAATGGATGCAGTCTCCTGGAACACCTTCAAGACGGCTTTGGACGCTCAGTTCATTGATCCGGAACTTGAAAGGAAGGCTAGGGAATACCTTCTCACTCTCACTCAAGGAAAGAAAACAGCAGAAGAATTCTTCCTCACTTTCGATGCATACAGGACCAAAGGCAAGCTCACCAACAAGGAATTCGACGTCTTCCTCGTTGAAAGGTTAGATCATGCCCTCAACCAGGACTTGGTAGTTCAGATCCATGCGGCCTACGAGACCAACAAAATCTCTTACAACGAGATGAAGTTGGAAGTCTACAAAAACATGGTTGAAATGATGAAGGACTCTGGAAAGGCACCGACTTATCCCACCCTTCAGCCTGACAAGCCTTCCTATGATGTCTACAGGAAACTTGCTATTCAGTTGGGACCCAAGGTCAAAAGGGATTATAGATCTTACCAGTCGTCATCCTACTTCCCTCGTCAGAATGCCTCTTCCAAACCGGCCACTACTTCTACTCCAGCTCCCAAACCTCAGGTTTCCAACACGAACACTCTTCCTCCTCAACCAGGAGATGTTCCCATGGAGATTGGCCGTCGTCAGATCACCTGCTTCAATTGTGGGAAGCCTGGCCATTTCAAGAATCAGTGCCCTGAACCACTCAAACCTCGCAAAGTACCCAGGCGATTCGACAACTGCTTACTCTATGAGGCTGAGAGTGTTGACCTAGAAGGACTGAAGGCTTTCATCAGAGAAAAAGAAGGACTGTCCACCCCTATGTATGATTCAAATGTTCGCAACCCACCCCGCTCAGACTTTATATGAACCCTCCCCTACTACCACTACTGCACAAACCGCTCCGGCTACACCCATGACTCCCCTCCCCAAGAGTTTTTTTGAATCCTCCTGAGAAACCGGCTCAATCTCAGGAGTCCAGCTATATATTCGCAAATGATAACTTATTTGATCTTCCAAATATCGAGCCCTCCCTTCTAGAGTTTAGAAATGTGAGGAACAAACATGGACAACATGCCCAGTTGGATTTACAGGCACATCTCACGGTACCCTCCACCCAGCGGAACTTTTGGTGAAATGTCTTGGTTGATTGTGGATGCACGGTTTCCTGCATCAACAGGCGTGTTGTCGAAGATCTACATTTGGAAACCCACCCGTTGCCACGACCTATTCAGGCTTTAAACGCTGATGGATCGAAAAATGTGGCTGGTCTTATTGATCGGTATGTGGACCTCGAGCTTGAGATCGGTTCCAAGCAAGGGCCCCACAGGGAAAGGATTACTCTTCCAGTTGTTGAACTTGGCAAAGGAGAAGTCTTTCTCGGTTATGATTGGTTGAAAACTCACAATCCGGAAATTGACTGGGCCAATTCTCGAATTTCTTTCACTCGATGCCCTCAAGGATGCAGCATGAACCTTGCCATCCCCGAGGAAACAGAACAGGTCATCCCCGAGTACAGGACTCTTCGTCTTCCAGATATGGAAGAAGTGGTTGATGAAGATGCTACCTCGAAAGGACCCACCCTACCATTAGATTCCCCTCATGTGTTGGAAAACATAGAGGAAGAAGATTTTAACTTGGAAACTCGTCGCATGGAAATGCTCCTCAATGACGAAGTACCTGCTCTCTCTTATTGGTCTACCGACCCTCTTGAAATAGAGGAAGAATTGTCCATGGAAACCCATGCCATTAACTTGGAAGACATCCCTGAATCATATAGGGATTTCCCAGAAGTCTTTGACGTCACCAACTTTGATCACCTTCCTGAACATAGAGAATGGGATCATGCTATCGATCTTCTTCCAGGTTCTGACAACAAGGTTCGCAGAAAGGTTTATCCTCTCAGTCCAAAGGAACAAGTTGAACTAGACAAGTTCCTTGAGGAGAACTTGAATACGGGTCGCATTCGTCCTTCGAAGTCTTCATTTGCTTCTCCGTTCTTCTTTGTCAACAAGACGGATAATGATGAACTTCGTCCCATTCAGGATTATCAAAAGCTCAACGATATCACTGTCAAAAATCGGTATCCTCTTCCTTTGATTTCGGACATTCTCCATCGCTTGAAACAGTCCAAGATCTTTACAAAAATGGACATTCGTTGGGGATTCAACAATGTTCGAATCAAGGAAGGTGACGAATGGAAAGCGGCCTTCATTACCAACCGTGGACTTTATGAACCTCTGGTCATGTACTTTGGACTTTGCAACCCACCGGCTACCTTCCAGAAGATGATGAACGAAATCTTCCATGATCTCATCAGAGATGGGAAGTTGATCATCTATATGGATGACATTCTGATTGCCTCTAAGGATATTAAGGTCCACAGAGAAGTCACCCGGGAAGTTCTTCACCGTCTTAGGGACAACAACCTTTACCTAAAGCTATCCAAATGCTTATGGGAAGTCCCAGAAGCCCCGTTCTTAGGTCTAATCGTTTCAGAAGGCACTCTTCGTATGGATCCCAAGAAGACCAAGGTCATTGATGACTGGAAAACACCCTCCAATTTGAAAGAAACTCGCAGTTTTGTTCAATTCTGCAACTTCTACAGGGACTTCATCAAGGACTTCGCTGAAATTACTCGCCCCTTCAATGAACTGTTGAAAAAGGATAAGGTCTTCGAATGGACAGACAAACAACAACGGGCCTTTGAACTTTTGAAACAAAGAGTTTGGGAAAATGTAGTCTTGGCCATCCCAGACGACAAGGCTTCTTACAGGTTGGAAACGGACGCTTCAGACACTACCTCCAGTGCTGTGCTTCACCAGATCATTGATGGAAAATCTCGTCCCCTTGGCTTTTTCTCAAAGACACACTCCGAGTCTGAGAGAAACTATCAGATCTATGACAAGGAACTTTTGGCAATTATGAAGGCCTTACAACATTGGCGAAAACTTTTGCAAGGTGCTGGGAAATTCGAAATCTGGACAGATCACAAAAACCTTCAGTATTTTAGAGAACCTCAGAAGTTAAATCGTCGTCAAGCCAGATGGTTCTCAGACCTACAGGATTATCACTACGAATTGAGTCACCAACCAGGGAAACTTAATCAGGTCGCTGACTTCTTATCCCGTGGGCCGGAATCTTTGAAAGGGGGTAAGAACGACAATTCCAACGTCGTTCTGCTCAAACCAGAGTCTTTTCGCTATACCAATTTCTTCGAAGTCGGACAACTTCCAGGATTCACAGACGAAACCTTTGCCCTCAATCTGAATTTCCTTCAGAAGTTGAATTCCTTGTCATTCAAGGATGAAGAGGACATTCTTTCGGAAATCAGGAAACGTAGACAACAGGCTGAAGCCAGCGTCATTCAAGGACTTAAGAACGATTCCAAAGGAACTGAATACAAAGAGACCAACAACATCATCATGTACAAAGGAATGGTCTATGTTCCCAAAGATTCCTCCCTCTGAGAACACATTATTTTCAATCATCACGACACAGCGATCACAGGTCATCCAGGCAGACATAAGACAACAGAACTCATCCAACGAAATTACTGGTGGCCTAACCTTCAGAGACAGGTCATGAGATATGTCAAAGCCTGCGACAGGTGTCAACATGACAATCCCAGACATCAGGCGTTAGCAGCACCTCTTCAACCAAACGAAATTCCACAGAAACCTTGGGATTTTGTCTCAGGAGATATCATTGGCCCTCTCCCTCCGTCCAATGGTTTTGATGCCATCTGTGTCTTTGTCTGCAGACACTCCAAATACATCATTGTGGTTCCCTCTACCATGAGTTGTACTGCGGAAGGCATGGCACGCTTATTCAGAGACCATGTTTGGAAACACTTCGGTCTATTCAAGAAGTTCATCAGTGACCGAGGAAAGGAGTTTTCGTCCAAGTTCTCAAAGGCACTCTACAAGCTCCTGAAGATTGAGCACAACCCCTCTACGGCATACCATCCTCAAACTGATGGACAAACTGAAAGGTTGAACACTGAAATCGAGAAGTACCTTCGCGCCTGGATCGACTACAGACAGGATGACTGGGCAGAATGGCTCTCCATGGCCCAATTTGCGATCAACAATCGGGTCAATCGCTCTACATCCTATTCCCCGTTCTTCTTGAACCTTGGGAGACATCCCCACATGGGAATGGACCTTTGAAGGGATACTTCTAATGAGTCTGCCACGCAGTTTGCTGAAAGGATGAAACGTTCATGGGAAGATGTCCAATCAGCCTTAAAGTTTGCAGCAGATGCGATGAAACAGGATTATGACAAGAAGCATCGACCATCTCAGGACTTCCAAATTGGAGAAAAGGTCATGCTTGAGTCCACGCACATCACAACTACTCGACCTTCCAAGAAATTGGATGACAAGCGTGTTGGACCTTTTAAGATTGTCAAGAAAGTCGGAGCTTCTTCGTTCAAACTAGACATCCCGAAGAAGTGGAAAACCATCTACCCTGTGTTCAATGAAGCCCTCCTATCTCGTTACGTCCCTCCGGAAGCTGAACATCAGAAAGAAGCACTGTCACGCCCCCCTCCTGATGTTGAAGGACCACAGCCCGAGTGGGAAGTCGAAAAGATCCTAGATCATCGAGATTTTGGAAAGAAAGGAAGATCGATCTGGAAGTTCAAGGTCAAATGGAAGGGTTATCCTATTGAGGAATCCTCATGGGAGACGGCAGACCAATTCACTAACTCGAAAGCCACCCTAAACACCTACAAGAAACGTTTTCCAGATGACTTTCCAACAGTCAAACGGACCCGCTTCCTTGAGTTTCCCCGATCGATCTTTCCTGATGACTTCTTTTCCACTCCTGTTTCATTGGATGTCGAGCTGATCGACAGTTCTCTCCCCACAGAAGCATTTTTGATTCGACAATCTAAATGACTTTGAGGATACAAAAAGGAGATCAGTTTCCTCTCCAATCCTACTGCCCTTCTACACTTAGAAAGCAAATCCTCATCACCACAATGCCTGTCATGTTTGTTCCCATCCCCGTTCTTAACGAGCTCACCAAGGACTTTCCTATTCATGTGAGAGGTCTGGACTATGCTGGATACGCTGCTGTCCAGACAGGAAATCCCAATCCTGTTCCCGACCAACCCTGTCATTCCTTTCCTCGTCGAGCCAGAGCCCTGGATTTCATTAGGGAGCAGTTCTTCGAAGCTCCTAATGGTCCTCAGCGATACCTCTGGAGAATTACCACCTATCCCCACCACGACGACTTTGTCTTTGAGTACATTTACATTGACAAGTCGGTAGATTGGATCTCCAGAACATTGGTAGCAGTGGTCACTCTTCAGGAATTCGAGACTCGGACTTTGGACAACTCATACGAGGAGAATTATGCACAGATTGAGTCTGACGTTAATCGAGGACAGAGGTTTGTCTGGTTCCCTACCAATTCTCTTCGCAGACCACCTTCTCGTCCTATCAAGAATGAACTTCGTTGGCCAGATCTGTACACTCCCCGTCCTCCTCGTCTCCCTACTCCTCATCCAATGGCGGACCAACTAAGGATTCATTCGGAGAATGACTCTTAGAAAGGGGGTAATGTCGTGGAACACCTATTTCCATTATTCATTTCCTTTTCATTTCCTTTATCTGAGAGTCAGGTGATATGATTAGGTCATGGATCACAAGGCTGTGTTGAGCACTGTGCAGGCTGAGGCTGCGCATAGTGCTGCTTTCTCATGGACTATGGATTGTCTCCTCATTGTTGTTTCCGATTACGTTTCACTTATTGTTTCATGGAGTATCCTTGCCGTTGCCTTATTGTTTCTTATTACTTTCTCATTGTTTTACTTATGGAGGCTGTGCCTCATTACTTATGACTCCCTTTTGCATGTTGGTATGTATGACTCATTCTTGGACTATATAAGTAGTTGTAGTTACTGTTGTATTCTTTAGCTTTTAGCTAGTCAATCTGACTACCTTGAGCCACACTCTCTCTCTTCCTTCCTCAGACGTTGTATTGTTTGAGAGCTTCCTCCTGGTCGTTCCACGACAAATGCGTTATTCTGGACGCACCATCCATTCTTCCAAGTACCCTGAGGTTGCCCGTGCTCATGAGCTTGCTGATTCTATTGGCGCTCCTGGCAAGGTTGAGAGCCTCAAAATTCTTGAAGAGGTAGCTGCACTCCGTCAGCAAGCTTTGGCTTCGACTAAACGTGATGCAGAAACTGGCGAACCTTCTCCAAAGCAAGCCAAAATGGATGTTGACGGGGGTTCTCTGTCTCCAATTAGCTCTACTGATCTTGGAGATTTTGGTGACATGGCTATTGATGTCAATGACGAAATAGCTGAAGCAGCTGGTTTGATCACCGGTGCTCATGATGACAGGCAAGTCTCCTGCTCTTCACAATTGCATGGCAATGCTGACTATGTTCAGGGATCTCTTCCTCCCCGAGTAAATACTTTTTATGAACATTTGTCTATGCCTACTACCATATCGTATGATTTACCTAGCAGTAATATGCTTAATAATATCAACGATCATATCACAACTTGTGTGAGATGTAAGACTAAGGGCAATTCTGTCCTATGGATCCAAGACAGTGGTGCTTCGGCACATTTTACCAACGATCTATCCGATTTTGCTGAGTATGAGCCTATTGATTTAGGAACTTCTCAGACAGCGAACGGTTCAGCTTCGGTTGAAGGACGTGGCACTGTTTTCATCAATCATGAGGTATTGCTTACCAATGGGACTAGGGAAAAGAGGACTTCACGTCTATACCCTGTCCTATACATGCCCTCACTTTCCATTCGCCTATTGTCTACCAGTCAATTGCTTCGCGACGGACATTCCATTTCTGGGAATGCACATTGCTTGACCTTCCACAAAGGTTCAAAAGTTATGATGACGTGCGAGCCACATGACAAACATGACACCATCTATTGGTGTGAGTCTCAGATCTCCGAGATTCAATCTTATTCAGTCGTTTTTAACGCTGATTTTGACACCTGGCATAAACGTCTTGCACATCCGTTGAAAGAAGTTTTGCAGGCTGGCAAAAGAAACCTCCGTTCTTTCCCTTGGGATCTTAGTATCCCTGAGAAGGCTCCTGTTTGCCGAGGTTGTGCTGAAGAGAAAATGCCATTGAAGCCATTCCCTAGATCAGACAATCGGGCATCAAAGCCATTTGAGAAATTCCATTCGGATCTCAAACAGATGAAGACATCATACCATAAATATGAGTATTTCATGCTTATTTTGGATGATTGTTCCTCCCATGCTTGGACATACAACTTGAAAAAGAAGTCCGGTGCTGCTCAAGCCATCAAAGACCATGTGGCATTGATTAAGCGACAGCACAACGCTCAAGTCCAAAAATGGCAATTTGACGTTGGGAGAGAGTTTATTTCTGATGATCTGTTGGATTTCTTCAAATCTGAGGGAATCAAAGTCTTAATGAGTGTCCCCGAAATGCATCAGCAGAATGGACGCGCTGAGAGATTTGTCCGAATGGTGATGGACAAAGCCCAAGCCATGAGGCTTGAAGCCTGCATTCCTGAATCCTATTGGGAATTTGCAGTGGAGTACGTGGTCCATATCTATAATCACACTCCAAAGAAGTTCAGTTTTTTGAAAGGGACTAAATCTACCTGGAAAACTCCTTTTGAAAGGATGTTCGGTGTAGTACCCGATGTTGGACATTTACATGTATTCGGCTGTGGCACCTATGTTTACATACCTTCTAATCGAAGGGTGAACAAACTTGCCCCGAAGTCTGAAATGATGACTTTCATTGGGTTCAAGGAAGGCACCAAAGGCTATATGTTTATGCAGTCCACTAATCGAATTTTTCTGGCTACTACTGCTACCTTCGACGAAACGTACTATCCACGTTGCCCTGACAGCCAGAAACGTCGTTTTGTTCCACAAATTGGTGAAGATCCCACCAACTCTGAGGTGTCAGGAAGAAAGAAGTCAGTCCCTCGTCCTCTGCTGAGCGACTCATCATCATCTTCATCTTCGGATGATAGTGATTCTGATGCTGACTTTCCTGTCCTACCTCTCCCTCCCTCTAGGAGACAGCAGCGTGTTCAACCTCCTCCTGATCAGGGAAAAGGTAAACAAAGAGCACCAGCTGCCTCTGGTAGTGGTTATACCACACCTCCTAGGGACGACGCTGATCAGGAACCTGTTGTTCCTGCAGCACCACAAAAGGCAAGGCGGGCACCTAAGACTAAGGTCCCCACGTCACCTAAAGCCAGGAGACAGCCTTCGCCTCGGCCCGATTCTGATTTAGAGTCGATCGCCACTGCTCGTCCCAAAAGAACTACCAAAGCTCCTAGACGCGAAGGGAATGTCTATGGGGAATTGCGAACCCCGTCTGATCTCGCGCGAGATGTAATGCAGTCAGATGCAGATTGGGATAGGCAGATTGGGTCATCGCGCAATCCTAGAAATGATCGTGCCCCTGCCAGCGATAATGAACCTGTTCCCGAACAAGGCGGTTCTAGCTCCACTGCAGACCCTGACGCATCAGTAGATCCCCAAGCGCACCTGAACTGGTTAATTCGGGAAGGAGGAGAGGAGTTCATAGCTTTCATGCTAGCCCAAGCGATACCAATCCATTCTTCTGATGGAACAGTTGAAACTGCACCTCAACACTATTGCGACATTCTGAAGCTTTCAGAAGAAGCTCAGAAACAGTGGAGATCAGCTTGTCAGGAGGAGATCAATGCCCTGATCAAGCGCAACGTCATTGAAGTTGTTGATCTACCACAGGGATATCGCCCACTATCTAATAGATGGGTGTTTCTTGTCAAACCAGATGGTTGACGATGAGCTCGACTTGTTGTCAAAGGTTTCCTTGAAATAGAGGGGATCGACTATAATGAGATATTCTCTCCTGTTGTCCGATTTGAGACGGTTAGGATAATGTTAGCCTTAGGCTCCCTGCAAGGGTGGCACTTCGAAGGGCTTGACGTTGTCACTGCTTTCCTATATGGTGAGTTGACTGAGAAGATCTTCATGAAACAACCTGAAGGTTTTGTCATTCGAAGCAAAGAACATAAAGTTCTACATCTCAAGAAGGCTCTCTATGGCCTTAAACAGGCTTCCAACGCTTGGTGGAAAGCTCTGTCCAAGTCGCTAAAGAAGTTCGGCTTCAAGCGCATGAAGTCCGATGCCGGCATCTTTATTTGGTGGATTGGCAAAGACTTTGTTATCCTCATTGTCTATGTTGATGATTTGGTGTTTTGCGGGCCTAATCAGCGCCTTGTTCGAAAGAAAAAAGCTGAAGTTGCGGCACACTGGGAATGTAGGGATTCAGGTCCTTACCTGATTACCTTCCTGGCATTGCGCATTTGGTCCATAGACAATGTCATATCCATTGATCAGCAGGAATATCTCCTCAAAGTGATCGATTGACTTGGTCTGACCAATGCCAAAGTTGTCAAGACGCCGTTGCCCGAGGGCTACAAGCCTTTGGCCAACACTGGTACTGCCACTGTCCAATTTAGGCAGGAATACCAACGCACTATCAGATCATTGCTGTATCTTATGATCGGCACTCGACCTGACATCTGTTATGCTGTCACCAAGATGGCACAGTTCTCGTCAAACCCATCCCAAGACCACATGGATCGTGTCAAGCATATTGGCAGATACCTTGTTGGTACTAAGGATTATACCCTGATGTATAATGGAGCTGGCAGAGCAGGACTCATTCACTATACCGATTCCGATTGGGGCTCAGATCCCATTAAGCGTCGTTCCACTACTGGATTTTTTGGTACGCTGGCAGGTGGAGCAATCCACTGGACATCGAGGATGCAAAAAACTGTTGCGCAATCTTTGACCGAGGCCGAATATATGGCACTTTCTGATTGTGGACGCCAGGCTGCATGGCTTCGCTCCCTATTCTCAGAACTCGGCATTAAGATGGGTCCATTACCAGTTTATGGTGACAACCAGGGTTCGATATTCTTAGCCTCTAATCCCCTCACGGAGAAACGGACAAAACACATCGATATTAAATATCATTACATCCGTGACTTACTTGAGGAGGAGAAAGTTGAGCTTTTCTTCGTCTCTGGCAATGACAACCCTGCCGACCTTTTGACCAAGAGTCTGGGTCACATTAAATTTAACCGCTTTAGAAGTCAATTGGGTCTTACCTTCAACACATAAGGTTAACAGATAGGCACTCGACGTCCATCCTTTACTTGATCAGTCGAAGCATGCTATATCCCTCTCCTTGATCTTCATAGCAGTTAATTTTCTCAGTATGCCTAGCACAATATACCCCTTGTACTTTGCAAGGAGGAGTGTTGAATGAATTCCAGACTCACTGAGGCTGCGCTATTCATGACTTGTTTCCGTGACTCATTTCAGTGTCGTCACACTTGGACTCACATGTATTATTATGTTGTCATGTCACTACCTTACAACTATATAAGGAGCTCCTCTCCTCCATACTCAAGAACAGTTGCTTTACTCTTACCACCACAAACACTCTTGTGAACTATCAACACCCAGGTAGGTGTTTGTGTTAGTTGTGTTATGAGTTTCCCTCTGGACGTTGCCACTGTATACCTTCAATATAGAGTAGTACAAGCGACTTGGTCTTAGCACTCGTATCATCGATTTGTAGCCGTGCTCGCCAAATTTTCAAGTCCCACCATCTGACGACTTAAGATGTCTGATGCTCGTTTTCTTCCAGAAATTGAACGAGACATATTGGCATTTGTGGCAGCAGCGCATCCAGAAACAAGGCCAAATCTTAGTCTTGTCTGTCGGCGTGTCAATGAATGGCTAGCATATCCGTCGCATTTTCTCTGCGTATTCACTCTTACACCGATATAATTTTAGGCTGGAACAAGCTCGATTCCATACGCTCTGCATAATGCTGAGTGAAGTGGTAGTTCCCCACAACCCACCTCGCTTCCTTGTATCAAAGGAACTCTCATTCCTTCATGCTCATGTCAAAGAGATTGAGGTTAATTGGCTGGGAGGTTATGGTCCTACGAAAGATTGGAAAACAGTGCTTGCTTCTTGTACTCAGGTAGCAAAACTCACCCTCAACGCCAACTGGGTATGTTATAGACCACTTCTCTCAAAAGATGAGGTTCCCAAGGAGGTCAACATCCTTTTCGTCGTCTCTTTATTTATCAGAATGTTCCTAGACATCCGGTCACTGACCCTCGACATTCGAATGACCTTTGCTTTTGGCAAGGAGATGCTGGCCTGTCCCACGTCGTTCAATTATCTAACTCATTTATGCTGCAATTTGACAATATTGCGAGATGCTTGGAACGATTGTTTTGGATACGATTATCTCCCCTCGCTAAAACACATCCTCTCAAGAGATGTAGACCATGATTCTGCTGTTCTACACACTCTCCTCTATAATGTCCCTAGGCTCATCTTGTTGGCTATTGTAGCTCGGCCAAGAAGCGTGACACTGGATCATCCGAAACTTGTCATTATGTGTTTGAAAAAGCCCCAGGAGATTGTGGAAGGTCTTAAATCTGGAGCGTTGAAATGGAGTGAACGTGACTTGTGAAAAAGAGCAGAAATGGTTATAGAGGAGCAAAAGATGAAGAAAATATGATGCTTCCTGAGCGTTTTGTGTGCGTGTTCATGCAAGGAACTCTAGCATACGCACTATCTAGTGAGAATGCATTCGACTCGGAGTACCATTGGATCTGTATTGTTTTTTAATACTGGCAAAAAGTATCATAAGAACCTGAATTTCCATGAATTTAATGTATCCCTCAAGTTCATGTTAATAACTTTGTGAGTGTTGAAAGCAGGTCCAAAGAACCTGCCAGAATCAACGATAGACGTGACTTTGTCAAGTTGGACCCAACCACCACCTGCATATCCTGCATCCAACCAACCTGTCCCCTTACACAGTCCCAACCATTGTGTCGTCGTTATAACATAACATGTCGGACTCTTAGTCCTCTGGTCAACACCGCAAACTCAACAAAATCCCTTTGCACAGTGCTGCTTCTTCTCCAGCCTTCTCTGTTTCCTGGAATTCATGGTCAGCACTCCCCATGCATTTGCGTGAATACCTCAACCCAAAGACTAGCTTTCTTCTCCCGCGATTCAAACCCCAAGCATGACCGTCGCCGACAGTTTCTGTTCATCTGCAATGACGCTGCTGAAATCAGAGAGCAAGGACTAGCGTTTCATCCAAAGACTATAAAATCGTTGAAATTCATCTTCACGTTCGCTGCCATAGGTGCCGAGCAAAATAACTGGAAGGATGAATTAATGCTCTACGCCGCTTGACGAGGAATCCAGCCAACGACGGTGGGGTGGAACGTATGCATACACCTGCTGGTTCGTTTACTTTTTTTTTACGCGTTTTAGTGCTGCATCTAATCTTCTCTCAGAAGCTGACCTTGATGGCGCTTGGGAAGCATGCAAACGAATTCACCGGCCCAGGAGAGATACACCTGTTACTCTTGGGAACGCCTCGTATGGCCTAGCTACCAAGAACTCAAGCAACCGTCTTTCTGCATGTCTCTAATATGGCTGCTGCCTCGTCATTGGTACGTTAACCATTCAAAATACCATAGTAGCCAGAATTTACCTTCTGTCCCAGGAATTGCAAATTCCACACAGACTTTGACGATCCTGGATGCCACGGTTCATCGGTCCGCAAGGTTGTGGACTGCCTAATTCGAAGAAAAGGGGCTGCTTGAAGATCAAGAAGAAAGGAGAAAGGGGCTGTATCAGCTATTTCATGGGTACGTTGGTTGTTCCACGTATCTCAGGAAAGTTGCCAACATGCCCCTCACAGGGGTCATCTATGCAAGGTCTATGAAGTCTTTCAACTATCTCACCATATGTGGGGAACTACATCGCTACAATGCGGCTTTGTTTTCCAATGGCCACACAGACGCACGACTGGCAGGAACTGTCACAGATGAAGACAAAAGCGACTATTACACCAGTAATCTCTCATGTCTGGAGAGATATAAATGAATTCTCCTCACCCCTGGAGCTCTGCGAGAGCATTCTTGAAGGCTATATCTCCACACTGAGGGAAACCAGCGTACGCAGCATTTATCCCGCTGTTACACCCACGTCTTACAGTCCAGTACCAGCGACTGGTACAATACGGATCTCATTACAGACGAGCTTCCGTGTGCTCTTCATTTCTGTTGAGAATCAGTCCTTCGCGTGTCCAATACAACCCCCTAGCTCCTCTTGCTGACATCTGCTCTGCCGCAAAACCAGTCGCCAATGCAATGTCTCTCCTTCCCCGGCCCTTTCACTACCCGTTTCCTGATTTGCTCAGAATGGGTCAATGTGACCCAGAAACTGAAGAGTTCCTAACTCAAAGTTTAGAGTGGACTATGATGAGACCTGAGGCCCCCTCGCCCTCCTTGCCACTTAAGACGCAATCAATATGGCCGCAGAGTCGTCGTACTGAGCGTTCTTCGTACCTTTCTTGTGGCAGCTGTGGAAAACATGGCTCTACAACTTGGAAATTGTTTGCTGCTGATGCAGGAGGAAAGGGCTGGATCTACTCAAGTGTTCACTGTGTCTTGGTTTGCCATGGAACAAAACCATGACGAACCTACTTGGCATTACTGGACCTCTTGTTTTTGTGTCTCCATTCCTTGTATAATACATCGGGCGACCTGTAGTGTTAGAATCATACCTTTCCTTTTACCTATTGGCAGTAGAGCAGCACTTTATATTTCTAAATTGGACCTTCCTGCCCTGTAATATGAATCTTACTTACTAAACATTATCTTATCAATTTTCTGATGTTACCTACAAGCCCACACTAAAACACAAGCAATCAAAAGTGAGCTCCTACAGAATAAATCCGGGAACTTTTAGTTGGCGCTCACATGTATCCCCGAAACAGAAGGGTACCTACAGCTTTAGGAGTGATCTGTGTACCACTGCTGGAGGCTCAAACGAAGGTAATAGCTCCTCAGGAGCGTATCGTTGAACCGAAAGGTGCGGGGTAATGGGTGAATTCGGAGTGTTCCGGGGTAGCTCTCACCGAGTGGTCCCAATAGATACTGTAGTGTACAATTGTTGTACTGCAGTGTAGATGTAACTGAACTGAGCTTTGTGCTCTTCCTTCTCTTCCTCAGACTCTGCGTGGGCGATAACTTGTTGTATTGTAGTAAACTACCTGTCCTTTTATACAAAACCGGCTCCTCGGTTCCTCCTTCAAACACCTAACTACTTGAGTCCTACTGACTCGTTTACTTCCTTGACTCGCCCATACTACGTGTTTCAAACATAATGTATTGTCTCGGGAGGACCTCACTGCCATGTGGAAAGCACGAGGACGCGACTTTTGGAAGGCAGATGCGCCGACCCACATAAGCCCGATCCCATAAACAGTAAAAGAACATCAGCAGCCTTTCCTCTGCACTGTTTCACCTGCAATCTCTCTCCATTCTCGCTCTCTGACTCACTCCTAGCGCCTGTTTCTGCGTCTGATTCCTGGCACGGGTGATCAGTGTTAAATTTTCGGTATGGCAAACTTGGCATCCATGCGCCGTTTCCTGCCTCGTCCGCTTTCACTTACTTAAGCTTCCGCTCGTTACTTATGATATTCTCTTCGTTTGTATGATTCCTCGTTCTCCCTTTGTAGTTATTCGTTATTTTCCTGTGTACTTACTCTTACTTACATGTATTGACTACATACTTTGGTATAGTATAAAATCTCGAATGTTTACTTACTTTTTCTTTACTGAATTGCATTCCTTTCACGTCCCCCTGAAAACTCATAAGCTCAACAATCAGGAGGGTATAAGATTCTATTCTATTTCTCTATATGAACTGAAGGCACAGTGCTTCTCGATTGGACTGTTGATAATCCCGTTTCTGCATCTCTAAAAACCATGCTACCCAAAATACTAGTACCTGCAGATTCATTCGAGCCCTGATCTTCTTTTAACAGGATATCTGCTGAGATGAGTGACATAGCTGCGGGGTGTGCATTCTGTGGAAAATGAAAGTTCAAGATGAGAAATACTAAGAAGAATTGCAAGACTTACTACGACGAACAGCGATAATTCCGCTAGAATGATCAATGCATCATATCCAAGATCTGAATAATTTACAGAGGTGTATGTCGTAGCCAGAATCGCGACAAGAAGCTTGAAGCGGAGTGAGGATAAAGGCCAATTCCATAACCGAAGGCAATGATGAATACCTGCACTGCAAGCAAAAGTACTCCTGTTTCGACCAATCGAGCCAAAATTTTATAGATTGTAGAGTTCCTCGTGGTCAAACCAGCCTCTGTTAAAACGTTTTTGAATTTCCTGAAAAGGGGAATGGTTATTTTGACATTTTTTCAAAAAAAATAATAAGTGCGCACCATGCATGATAGGCAATGCTCAATGTCACAAGCAGGTTTAATGCAAACGAAGTCCATCGCGAAGAATACTGTTGCGTCTGAGTGCCGATTTGACACTCAGTGGGGCAGAGTTTGCAGGGGGGAGCTCTAGAAAGTGCTCCAAGTCGGTCAACGACGCTTCTAACACCTAACTACAACTAATCAAACAGTTTTCGATACCCCGTTTGAACTAGAAAGCCAAGGGATTAAGAGCTATTGAAGATCTTGCTCCCAAGGCTTTAGATGCACAAAGGTAGGTTGGGTACGCACACCAGCTAACGGATTCGCATGTAAGGCAATATAGTTCAAGTTTCACTTTTCGATTTCACTTTTCGAAGCGCGATTCTTGACGAAACTAACGAACGAACAACGAAACGAAGCGAACGAATACGAAACGAATATGAAACGAAATGGATTCTGTGACGCTAACCAACACCTAGTCACTATAGACTATGAAAGTGGGGTTTCGAAACGTGAGGTACAAATGAATGGTAAGCTCCTTTATATACGATTTGGAGTCCGAGGAATAGGTAAGCGGAAATGAGTGATAAAATGAGTCAGGATACGGAAAGACAGGACTACGGAACACATATGGGGTATAAACGATCTCAGTTCGTGTTGCCCAGACAATTCCCGGCTGAGAGCGGTAAGGAATTGTCCTTCGTTCAGAGGGTTTCGATTATTTGGAGTGATTTTCATTGAATTTCGCTTTTCATTTCACCAGTGAGTTGAATCACCTCACTAGTAGTTGTAGTAGCTAGTTGAATAGCATTAGATTTGGTTCGCTTGGTTGTTTGAAACCCAGCCGCAGCATAGAGAGTTCACATGGCTCTCTCTTCCCTGAACCAAGGGTCCTTATCAATCAGTGATCTGATGGTGAGTCTCTCGATTTCCCGGTTTCTCCTTTACTAACGCGAAGATCTGAGCTTGTAGCTCATCATTTGGTTGCCCGATACCAAAGCTTTGGTATTCCCTGACCCTTGGTGAGTCTTTCCATCGCATCACATGTCTTTGGACCGTCTCACACCCTCAGTTGTCTAGACCGAGTGTGTGAGCCCTGCCGCAGCTGCAATGGGACGTCTAGGGTGTTGGAAACACTCACGATCGGTACTGGAGATCGGCCCTTTCAAGGTGAGTCCTGTTTTTGCTTCAGTCCGCTTTTTCGGATTTTACATCAGATTTAGTGTAGTTCTCACGTTTTCGATTCAAAACCGGTATGATTTGCTTATGTATGTGATTGGTAAGCCATCAATACAGTCCTACTCGTGATAATGGCAGGGATGTGTCCAAGGCAGCCTCTGTTATAAATGCCCCAAGATACATCATTTCCACAGCTACAGTTAATTCAGATATATTGTCTTCGTCTAACAAAAAACAAGATATTCCGGACCTAAATCGATGATCCAGGCAACGGTGAGGATGAAACACATCCAGAAGAGATCTGAGTAAATGACCCAGGCTTGCCACACAAGAACTAAACTAGCTAATAGCTCCTGTATTATTTGTCAACATGGGCAAGAAAAGGATGGATACAATACCAACCACGGCACGGGCTGAGAGTGCTGAACCACAGACCACGCCGAGTAGAGCGTTATAAACAGGAAATTTGTACATTTTTTGTATGCCTCCGTCACTCATAACAAGGTAACGGAAATCATTGAAAAACTAAACTCTTTGCCCAACACTACAAGTGGATCTGAGGGTAATGAAAACCAATTGAGCTAGTATGATTCTCCAGAGCCATTTTGATGAACGCAAGGGCTGTACTGCATGACGTTCGCTATTGATGATGTTTAACATGCTCAGTAAGAATGGATATGACATCTTGTATGTACTATATTTACCGTAGATGTTTGAGCACTACAATTGACAGAACAAGGACAGGTCCTTGAGAAATAATCGTTAAGTATGATCCTCATCGAGCATTACCAAGGACTCACCATAACTCAAAGAGTAGGTAAAAGCGTGCAAAAGGGCCACAGAGGCCATATCTAAAGCTGATTCATAGTCGCTTATCAACTGCTCAGTTGAGATATTCTTGGGAGGGAGCATAGTTGTGAACGCGACTCTATGCATGCTCGAGACAGATTTTATAGGAGATCACCGTCATTACAACTTACCCGGGGTCTTCCCGGCAGCACAGGAAGTTTTTGTTATATCAAGAACGTCTAAAAGAATGAACAACCCGAATAGGGTCCTTGAGAATAAGTGCCGTGTAAGAGGTCAAGGCCTCTTCTCCTCCTAAACTGCAATGACCCTGTTTTAATTCTGATAGAAATGACGAAATACAGAAGTTTGGTATATGAGAGTACAAAGAAAAAGGGTTAAATTAGTAAGGGCTGGCTCTGCTGGCTCCAACCCCACTCTGGCACTCTGTGACTCCTGACACGCCTCTTCCCCGGTCTTTTAAATGACCGAACCTCCCCCAGGATCACCATTGTCCAGGATGTTCCAATTACACGAAATGTCGGGGAAGACATGCCAAAGGAGGTATTCTTCATGTCGGAATGATCCAGGACCATCTAACTCCGTTCCTTCAGAAGCTGAGGAGTGGAGTTTGACAAGAACAAGGTTAGCCTTAATCATCATCCATCCATTATAATCGCTCAAGGAAACCAGGTCCAGCAGAGGGCCGTATCCTCCAATCTCATTGCATTCACTCGTGGCCTCCAAGAGTTATGTCACCAAGCATATGTGGCCAAGGCATGCACGTTACTACGCAATCATAGGCTGGTGGCCATCTTAGGCACGGGGTATGAGATACTACCTTCAAAGCAGCTGGCACACACTCATACAGGCACCAGTAACTGCACCATGCTCTACTCAGCTTTTTGTTCCAGTACAAGAGTTCTGCCGAAACACAATGTCAGATGCTATGCCTCTATTTAAACCTGGCAACCAGCTTTCAAAAGGCTTGAATGGATGGCACTGCGTTCACTGGTTCGTGGTGATGTGTGTATGCACCTACTACCCAATAAAAACACGATTTTGCACTATCCAATGAAGTCATTAGTTAGAAGCTCTGGATCGACGAACTACCAGACAAAACTCACCTAGAATGAGGCCTCCGGGTCGTCAAACTCTGTGAAAGAAGTCAGTGTGGAGTTGTCCGTGTCGAGTAAGCTTCGGAAGCCTGTCAAGTGGGCGCTTATCAAAGATCTGCAACCATAAAGACGTCCTGAGCCTTTTCGCTCAGTCATTTGTGTAGCTGTAGGGTAAACTAAACCTTACTTTTGAAACTCAGAGATCTGGTAACACGGGAAACTAAGAACCAGAAAGGAAGAAAGACCCTGAGACGACCATTCCAACCCATTAGGAAGGATGTCTGGGGATTTGAGACAAGACGAAAGACCTAAGGAAACGCCTGCAACAGGCATTCGAAAGTACTTTATTCAACTACTGTATGCTATAAAAGACCAACCAAAGACTCTCAGAGCGAGTCTTCCTACCAAATAAGGCAATACACGCGCCTTTTCTCATTTCTTCGCTGTTTCAATTCTCAATTCAATTCTCCGCAGTATCAAACCTTCTCCTATTTATTGATACATACGATTCCTATGGATATGAGTTACGGATGCAGAAGAGAGCTACTTGCCTATATAACCCAGGGAGGAGCGGTCAAGCAACCTCATGCTTGTCCCTGCTTCCTGCCCTTACCTACCAAGGTGGAGCGCCAGCGGACAGTGTCGGAGATTAGACCAGAGCATAATAAAGAGTTTGAGCACACAACCGAGCCCGAGTAAAGAGCATAGTACCGAGTACCGAGCATACCGAGAACCCCAAGCACCTGAGCTGAGCCCAAACCGAGTACCGAGTCTAGTCCCACCGAGAGAATCTTATTGCAATTACATTGTGTGAATCCCACGCTGGTGTGCACACCCCACTACGACGATTGCAACCCAATCTTAGTAGTCCCCCGCTGTTCACATAAGAAATCGAGAGAAAATCGAATTATATTGCTAAGTAACTACTAAGCGTATAGTTTGATTGTGTTAGTGTGTTTGTTTGAGAGGATTCCGACTCCTCAGTCGCCCTGCATCCTTCTATTCGCCCTCGCGTTACCTCCCCAAGAAGCGCGAGTGCACTTCAGTGGGATGCAGTATCTCAGATACTGGACCTGCGATCGCCACTGGTGATAGCTGAATTAGTGCTCTCCTGTGAGTGATTCCTTTGTTCCATTGGATCGGTTCTACATGTCAATCATGTAGTCCGAGAAACAGTTAATCTGGTGCCAGCGAAATGGGCTTCATTTGAGCCACTCCGATACTTTTTGATGGAGCGCGGCTTGGCATTGCCTTTCATGAATTCTGCCAGCTCCACAACTCCAAGCTCATACTCCTCAAAGGAACCTTTACCTCTTGACATCATCTTCATCATTCTCGACCTTTTTCTTTCATCCAATCCAAGTTATAATACCGTGTTTCAACTTGCGTTGTTGTCTCGAGCGGTTTACGATTGGTTAGTCTTGTTTCTGCGATTGCAGACCCACCAGTTTGAGTTCTATTGCTTTCAGGATTCTCCCACGCCTTTATCATACTTTAGACATCGGAACACCACCTGAGCCACATACCATCGATAGCACCGTACTCCTTACTTCTGCCCAGCCTTCGTCGCTCCTCTTTGCACGTCGTCTATTCTCTCGACACTCGTATTCCCCTCTCACATTCTCTCTCTTTTCGAAAGTGACTCACCTATCACTCTGGGGTCGTAATTACCTCAACTCGGTGCCACTTGGAACAAAGCAGGCCCACGCAATTCTGATGTTGCCTCTAGAGGAACTCATAGTGACGCAGCAGAGTGATAATTACGCTCTTCTACAAGAGCTCACTGACGACAAAATGATCTGGAAGACCCTTCGACGATTTGGATGCTATCACCACCCAACTTACGAACGTGCGGATGAACCGTGGCTCAAATGCCCCAATCTCACTGATATCGTTGTCTTCTGCGCGAACGTTGATTGTTTCATTCAGAATGCACTAAGAAACATTACCCTGCCTCCATCCCCTCAATTTCAGTCGTACATCATTTCTCCTACGATCAGCGGTCAGCTAATTGCCCCCAAGGATGCTCTGAAAGGGCTGAGCACAGACCCGCGAATCGTGGCTTTCTGTAAAGTGCCACAACATGTTTTTGATAATCCATGATCATTCTGGGATAATCAAGCTGTTATGTGGAGAATGATACATAATATGGTAGCGAAAATTGTGGACACGAGGGTCAGTTGCTGTACTCTTTCATCTCCGCATATACGAGGACTAATCAGTATTTTAACATAGAAAATGGTTATTATCGATGAGCTTCCGTGGTCTACAGATGAAGGTGGCTACGTTGTTATATAGGTACAGAAAATGTTATATAGGCACAGAAAATGTTATATATTGGGAACAACGAGGATCCGTCCATGGAGGTCCTGTTGTTGAAATGCATTACATAGATATGCGGTCATTTTCAGAAATAACAGTTTGAAAGCGTATGTTTGACCGCACAGCAGTGATATAAGCGCTCGGTATCATCAATTCCGTATGGCTTCTATGCAAATTGAGCATAATTCTTGATGCAAGTGTAACTGAGATGGAAGAGGCGAGAGCCGACAGGGAGCCTCGGAGATGGGGTGAATTTAACTAACGATGATATATATAAATGCATATCCCTTTCCCCTCCAAAATGATACTTACATAGAAGGTGCCAACGTTAGCAGCGTTGGCCACAGTCATTCCACTGATTCCAAACCTGTGGGTGAGTGCAAAATGAGACAAGGGTGGTGATATGGCTGACAGAAAGTATAAAGTTCCTATCGTTTGTGTTACCCGTCCGCAGATTAAGTTGTAGAAAGATGGGAATGTACCATCCCTTACCATCGCAGTTATCAGTGGCATCTTAACAGCCACTCCCATCTGCTGGTCATTGTTCAGCTTGCGATAACCCTTCACGAACGTAAGCAAGAACACTATCGAATCAAATACAAACATATATTCCCAATCAACAGCGAGGCGATCTGTAGCTTCTTTTGATAGCCCTGGCGAAGGAGAGACAGTTGCAGTTTGTCTGTGAGCACCGCTTGAAATGGCTATCATACTCCAAATGACAGTTGCTGCCCCACCAGCAAAGAGAATGGATACAGCTACGAGAATCTTTTTTTTTGCAACCCCAAAGTGCGTATACACGAGATGCAAGAATAACTATACAAAATATAAATGACTTAGTTTATGTCCTAGCGGTAATAGCAAAAGAACGGACTAGCCACAATAGCCTGGGATACAATGAGAAGACCTTGATGAAACTTTGACAAAACACCACATCTGGTTTCCCGATGTTATTCAGCAATGTCCAAGAATTCTCGGACCGCAGCTGCTTACAACTGTATAAGAGTGAGCTTCAAGTCGTATGCGACGAGTTTATTCACGTACTGATGGAGTGCACTCTCGTATCGACAACGAAACCAACCACAAAACAAACGCTCGTTGAGAGCGTACGTTCGAGGAGGTAAGAAGTACGGCGAGGAGCAACTGGAGAGTTCGTCACTCTCGGATCGTTCACTCGTTCAGAGGCTTAGTTTGGCTTTCTAGCGGGGAACGGTGACCTTTCGTAGTAGATACTTCTTGTAGGTAGTAGTTACAATACAACTCGATTGCTCTTTAGCGATCTCAAACCCGCAGCTTATATACCCTTGCCTCAACTCAGCCGCAGTACTGCTGCACGGTATCATACACTGCCGTAGTAGTTTTCAAAGTATTCATAGTGCGTAGTCTACTGCTTCGTAGTATTCCGCAACAGTAAAATGCTTATTCTTTTCTCTTTTTACGCTTGAAAAGTTTGACGGGTGATCAGGGTGCTGGTTTTTTCCCCAGGTTCCTCTGCTGTCCGAATACACACTGTCATTTGCGCGATTACCTCAATCCAGAAACTAGATTTCCTCTCCCCCGATTCAAACTCCACGCATGATCGTTGTCATAAATTGACGTTCCTCTGCAACGTCCCTGCTGAACTCGGATGGCAAGGACTGCTGTTTCAACGAGAGATTATGAAACCGTTTACAGGCGTCTTCGCGTACGCTACCACAGGTTCCAAGGCGAAATCACCAGAATGATAAGCCACTCTACACCACTCGACCAGTCGACTGCGAGAATCCAGCTCACGGTGGAATGTATCCCTAGGCCGAATTTTAGTGCTGCATCTAATGTGCTCTCTGATGTTGACCTCGGCGACACGATGTGGAAAGGGCTGGGAAATGGAAGTGCTCAAGGCGGTGGAACACCCAAGACGAAAACAATCAACTTCGAGCAGGTACAGATCTCATCCCGGTTTGGTGCATATTCTCAGGCCTGTTTAGACCAGGTCCTCATCCAATGCATTTCTTACAACCTGGACTCCCCGCAAACAACCTCGTTCCCACCTTTGAAGCTTTCGTCGCCTGCCATGACCAGCTCACCAATCAGACTCCAGGGGCTGACTACCCCTCGTACTCATCGGCACATTAAATTCAAGTCAACGTTCTCCCGGAGTCGGAGATATCAGGTTATAGTGTCCTATTCTACTTCTCCATAACGACCGAAAGCACAGAGCTTCTGGGGGGCCCAGTTGTCAATCCTGTTTCTGTGACTCTAAAAGCCATACAACCTGAAACGCCAGAAGATTCATTGTCTCTAGAACCTCGACCTTCTTCTAACAGAATATCTGCTGCGACGAGTGACATAGCAGCAGGATGGGCATTCTTTGAAAATTAAGGTTCGATATTAGAAATACTTGGAAGGAGCGTGATGCTCACTATAACGACCAGCGACAACTCAGCTAGGATGAGCATTGCATCGTAGCCAAGATTTGAAAAATCCACGGAGGTGTAGGTTGTGGCCAAAATGGCAAGAAGAAGCTTGAAGAGGAGTGAGCATGAAGGCCAATATCTTAGTCACAGGAAATAAATACCTGCGTTGCTAGCATTAGTAGTCCTGTTTCGACCAATCGAGCCAAAATTTTATAGCTTGTGGATTTCCTCGTGGTCAAACCAGCGTCCGTTAAAACATTTTTGAATTTCCTGTAAAAATTAGGTGGTTAATTGCAGAGTATTTGAGGAAAACAAGTGCACACCATGTACGATAGGCAACGCTAAGTGTCACAAGGAGATTTAATGCAAATGAAGTCCATCGCGATGCATATAAAGCTATGCGCGACAATGGGACATCTATTTCCCTGGCGGCTCCAGTAATAAACGCTCCAAAATATAGCACTTCCACAGCTGCACGTGATTCAGATATGAGCATAATTCCATAAAAAAAAAGTTAAACCCAAATCGATGACCCAGACAAGGACGAGGATGAATCTTATCAAGAAGAGATCTGGGTAAATCACCCATGCCCGCCACACGAGAACTGTGCTGGCTAGTAGTTCCTATGTATCACCTATCAACATAACAAAAGAAAGGATAGTTGCAAGACAAACCACGGCACGCGCTGAGAGCATTGAACTACAGATCAACCCAAGTTCAGCGCTATAAATAGAGTATATGCCCATCATTTGGATGCTTCCATCATCCATAACAGAATAATGGGCATCGTTACGTAGTAACACTTTTAGTGTAACACTGCAAGTAAATCGGAGGGTAATGAAAATTAGTTGAGTCAATATGACCCTAGACAGCCATTTCGATGAACGCGAAGGCACTGGCGAATGCCGTTGCCTAATAAAGATTTTCAGGACTCCTAATAAGAATATATACGACTCTTATTATATGATATATTCACCTGAGACGCTTTAAAGCTACAATTGACAGAATCAGGACGGGACCTTCAAGTTGAGACAGATTTATCAAGTACTATCTTGATGAAGGATTATCAAAGACTCACCAAAGCTTAAAGCATAGGTAAAAACTTCCAAAATATGCACAGAGGCAGTATGTGAGGCGAAGTCATAATCATTTATCAACTGCTGGGCTGAGATTTGCTCGGGAGTCAACATGGCTGATAAGTCGACACCCCGCGTAGTATAGCATGTTCTTATACGAGGCCGCTGCTCTTACATTTCACTCGGGTCTGCTAGTCAATCCAGAAGCTGTTGAGTAGATATCAGTAAGGCCGAAATGACAGAACATCCCGAGTAAGATTTTTATCGGCTCCTTGAGGATAAGGAAGTTGAGCTTGATACAGTTTCAGAATGACTGTACTTTTACTGTGGAGCATTTCAGCTCAAGGTACGGAAATACCATCAAATATCGAGGAAAACATATCAGTGGTGCTATTCTTCGTTTTGGGGCGATGCTAGCCCCTTTAAATGCCTTGCTTGAGAACACTGGATGTTGGTTGCGGCTACAACAAGAATAGCTTCAAACATCACGGATCCGCTAAAGAGTGTATTCTAACATCACACATGGAAACCAAGTCCAGGCCGTCCAGCTCAGTGAAGTACCAGCTGATCCAATTGCGGTCACTTGCGGTTTGATGAGGAATGGTAAGTTTCTCTCAAGTCAAAGCGCATATTTTTAGTCAATGAACGTGGCAATCACACGCAAATACAACGGGACGAAAGCTCAAATCTAGGCAATTACTTCCATTCTTTCCGGGCTACGACGACAAAGTGCTGAGCCAGAGAAATTCTTTCGCCCAAACATACAAGGCGAACGTCAACTAGAGCCCCCGCACCATTTGTTGATAGAGTGCAGGAGCCCGGATATCAGCAACTTGGCTTTGCCTATCGTGGACTCCGCCAGCACCACAAGCCGAACCTTCTGCTCTTCAAAGGAAACACTGCCTCTTGAAATTGTTATAATTATTCTTGATCATACCCTATCAGGCAATCCACCTTGGCTCTCGCATTCTGGTCAGCGTAAATCATGATGAGATAATAAATATCTGCAAGTCGTTCTCTCACACATTCGAAGGCTAAAGGTGGGAACTGACCTCGAATTTTACGTGAAACTTTACTGTTAACGCAGAAAATATGAGCAATACTAACGATGTTGAGGAGGTACCAGTGTTCTGCGATTCCATTACCATGCTCCCGCGTCTATATCTACGGCAGAATCTGAAAAAAGTGATACCTGGGACATTATTATGGTTCGATGAGGAAGTTCGAGTAGTCTTTGGGCATATGGTTGCTTCTGGAAGAACGAAAGGAAGCGGTCTCCGATAGGAGGAAACTTGCTTTATACCCCCGTCATCATACATGGAATCTCCACAGCTCCGCCTACTCTCTACTTCATTCGTCATGGAACTCCCTAGAGAACATTTATTTTATGTTCTAGAAGCATACTTTAACCTACCTCCTCCGAGATCGATTCTTGCCGTCTTGCTTCTCTCAAAATCTAGCTACAACTTGTGAGTATAGATCTGCATTGTCGACGTCGCCTTGGACTGTTGATTATCCAGGATTTTACCCAAGCTGTATCATACTTTATCATTATCCGGCTCAGACTATCCTCCACCTGGGCCGGGAGAACTCCCACCTGACGCGTTGCTTCATTGTGCTAAACCATCATCACTCGCCCTCACCAAGCGTCTAAACTGTAGGTATGTCACGAAAGACCTTTCCTTCTGGACTTTTTCTAATCTTACGCACCTTTTCCTCTGGGAAATTCTGAGTTCAGAATGGTGGCACAACCAGTTCGATGCTGTGGCCAACCTTCGTCTGGAAGAGCTGTTCGTGTGGGATAAGTGGGCCCTTGATGTTCTCGCTTTTGACCTGTCGGATGAAACTCCACTTTGTGGCTCAATCCGAAAATTGGGTTTCCGTAACGAAACAATTATATTTCCTCACCAGAACTGGTTACAACATTGCCCAAACCTCACGCAAATCTTCGTTATATGTGAAAGTTACCAGGGTTTGCAGAGTGTCATACAGACGTGTCTTCCAATTTCCCCATCTTTGCAATGCTTCCTGATAGTTCCGTCATTTGCTGTTGAACCTACAGGCGGTGGAATTCCCGACCTTACTTGTCCTGGGGATCGAAGGGAAGCGTTGGGCTTCCAACGACAATCGTATCATTTTGAAGAAGAAGGCCCTGCTTTTTGGGCAAGTCAGAGTGCAATGTGGAAGGAAGTCACAGAGAAAATTGCAATGAATCCTCGTGCGCATGTTTGTGCTTCATTAATGGTTTTGGTTGCTGAAGTATATCTGACGCTGTTTTTCAGGAAATTACTGTTATTGATTAACTGTTTATTCAGTTTTCATATTCAGCCATTCATTTGCGAGCCAATTTCGAGCGAAGAAGCTATCCAATCCACCCTTCACTAATGGGGAGCCGGTTTGAACCTCTGAGGTCTCTACAAACTTGAAATGGTCTTCCTTGAACTAAGTCATGTATCGGGAGGTCGAGAGTCAAATCTTAATATGAGCGCAGTTTTTATTCTCAAGTGTTACTTTTTGTTTTTGGCGGCTCATATTTCGTGTTGAAAATAAGCAAAGGATTGCCAAGGTGAGTCAATCGTACGGAACTTGTTTCCAGGTCTTTCGAGTTGGAGGTATCGTAAAGACTTGCGAAATAAGAATATTAGAAGGGCGATATGAAAGTGATGTTAAGAGAGTCCCAAGGAACGAGGAATACTGTGAAATAGAGGCACGTGAAACAGCATGTTTCGAAGGCTCGTGCACTGAAGAGGAAGATATGGTAGTAAACTATTTCGGATGCCGATGTACATATGGCGCCAAGTTTGTTAATTTAGTATTTTAGCCATAAAACACAGAAGATGCATATGATGTTAGCTCTAAATGATGTGTGGACCAAAAGAAGAGTCGCCAAAGAAATTGACGCCCGTACTTTCCCTTTGGACAAGCTTGGACTGAACCACCACTTGCTTATCCGAAGCTGGCTGGGTTTACTCGAATGATTCCCTCCATCGTGTCCTCGTTATCGCGTCACTCTCAAATGTTGGACGCCGGCTCACAGCACGAATTCAACAGCTCCTTTCGCACGCTTTGTTTTTGTGCCAAACTCCCCGACAGTCCCTTTTTCCCGACGTCGACTGCAACAGCTCCGGGCACACACACACACGCGTGTAGACCGACTTCTTATTGACCAAGGAAAAGTGACGCGAAGGCTGGGTCATCCAGTTCTCCAACGTACCCAACATCGACTCCAACCCAAGCTCGCTATCATGGTCCAAGAATCTCTTGTGACGCTTTTCGGAATTCGTGCGGACGAGACTGCTGAAATTCCTGAATCCTGGCGGAAGATGGAAGAATCCAGCACACGAGACGACCCCATTGTCAGCCAGCTATCGTTCCAGGTTTTCATACATGTTGGTCCATCTACATTTTGTGTATTCTACGCGGTTTAGCACTGGGGCTGACATCCTCTCTTAGGTCGACTGGACGACATCTATGAGGCCAAAAATGAATTCACAGGTCCTATGTTATTGCAAGACGAACTGCTCTTCGGATTTTCAGGTACTACATAGCTACCGCGAACAGAAGTAGTGGACACTTTCGACCACCAGGTTGTCTGTCTCCTGCGAAAGATTTTGGCTGCAACCGATTCCTGACCACCCACTTGCTCACTTCCTTCGATCCGAGCAGACTAGAACTTTGCGTAACACACCGAAAACTGTTGTATACAGGCTTGTCGAAGCCCACTTGGAAAATAAATTGCAAGTGCCAAATGCGGATTTCTGTCGAAGCGGCCTACTACGAGGAACACTAGGAGAGAGGAGCGGAAGGGCAGTTCTTTGATATGGGATTTTAAATAATGCGTACGGACCTCCCCTTTGGCTTATTTCCCAGCTGATGGTTGCTCAGAATCAAGACCTCGTCCATTTCGTTCACTCTAGCCGAGATCCAAATGATTCATATCCCATCCCGTGACTCCTGGAATATAAAACCGGCCAAGCAAGGAGAAGACTGTTCTGTCTTGGAATCATCAGCGGATATTCTGACGACGTCTCCTCTTGGTTTGAACTTTTTCGAACATTCAACACCCTCACTTCATCACATCTCAACCTCTCAAAATGTTTTGCTTTTCCTCCCGTAAAAGCTCTTGCCCTCGCATCCATAGCTTCGCTGGGTCTTACTTTCACCATCCTTCGAACTACCGGACCCCCAACCGAAAATTTATTCTCAAGATATATTCTCAGTTGTTCCTCAAAGGAATTTCCTGATGCACTCAGAATGACGTACTGTGCAAGCGTGGGCAGTGCTGTGCCCATTTCTTTACAGAATGAAGGAAACGAGTCACGGAGAGAAGCGTCAAAAAGCATTGCCGAGTCGGGGCGGTCCGGATTTCAGATATGTGAAATCTCTCATGACTTGAGTGGAAATGGAGACACAGCAGGCCTGGAATAAAGACTCTCATTCTGCGGACTTTCGGAGGACGGAAGAATCACTCTGGCTATTTGGGCCATCTGGTGATTGCTAAACCCCATAGCCAATTGTGGAAATGTCTACCTATTACATCTCTATTTATTGGGCAATGCCTGTGTCACTTATAGCGTTTGCATCGAGAGAACCTAATGGACATATTGTATTGGCACGTGTACATATTTCAATGGTGTTTTCGTTGTATATTATTTAAGTCTGTGATAAAGTCCTAGTATAATTATGTAGTGTCTTCTTGAATCTGTTAGAAACTAGTTGAACGAAATCAGCGAAAGTTGTTAGATAGAGCCGAAAATGGTAGAAATGAAAGAAACGACGACCCAAACTCACCTCCGCGGTAGATTTTTGACCACTCACGTCCAAACATACATCCAGCCAAGTCGATTGTACTGAGTCCCTTTTTGGAAACGGTCAAATTATCCGTTGGATAGAATGGCGGGAAAGAAGGGGGTAGCCACAGGATCTTGTGTTCAACTTGCATACATACGTTCTATTGAGGTGGCAGATGCTTATTGTAATAAGATAAAGGGTGTAGCAAGCAAGCGACATGTAAGACAACGGGGTATAATTTTATTCCAACTTCATGGTACTTATGCACGCTTCGTAGTTCGTCGGAAAGTCTCGACTCCATTGACTAAACTAACTGAAGTGGAAAGGCCAGCCTTTCGTAGATTTTCCTCTGTGGGTTGTGCTTCTGGGGGGCCCAAGTCGAATTTCACATTTGATAGCCAGAGGAGCTGCAGCACCCCTATTTCGTCCGGATGGAGCCTGTGGGCAGGCGTTGTAAATACAATGAGCGATGCAATCGCGAACATGATGAGAGCGGCGGCAAATCCACCGAAGACCTGAAAGGAAGCGGATTAGTTGCTTTGACGGCGAGAAAATCCTTATCTGTACTCACAGGTAAAGCTCGAAGCTGAGGCACTTTTTTAAATAACCATCTAGTGAATGCATGAATGAAATTTCGCACCTGAAGCTGTGACACCTGGCTCTTCACCGAAACTGAAACGTTGTTGGAGGCATCGATCGAGTTTGAGAATAGTGCTGCCTTGTTATCTACATCTTTGTCAGACAGCAGCAAAAAGGCGACCGAGAAAATTTCACAGACATAGGTACAAGTTCATTGCAACCCAATCTTCAAGCATGCTCTCGAACTCATGCAATTGAAGTTGCAGTGGGTCTCGCTGCGTTAGTCTCAGATACCTATCTGCAAACCTAGGATGGGAATATTATGCTTTAGCAGCAATGATTTATGAGAACAAAGTAATATCTCCAACGTACAGATCAAAGAAGGACCAACTGGGACTCCAAGTGTACTTCAAATCAGGGTCGGGGTTACTATGATTGCACTCAAATTTAAATAATTTCGAAGGTAGAGGTCTTCCAATGAAATTAAAGAGTGGATAGGAGCTCGCTACATCGCGAGCTAGACTAAGACCCAGAGGATAAGAAATGCAGCTAAGACGGTGTCAGAATCACGGACTTTGTTGCAGGTGTCTCCCTCCATAACGACCGGTCTCTCCGTTCACGAGCTTTGATCGGTGTCCGCTGTACAGCGTCTACCAGCATGGCACCTTCCGTCCAGTTGAGGGAGCACATGAAAAAGCCAAATCCGGAGTCTCGTGTAACATTGTTCCACAAGAGTCGACTCTGGCTGTTAGGAGACGAAATAGAGACATTAAGTGTGAGCTCTTCCGGACACCTAAGGCGTGTCCCGACGTCCTCAAGTGGGTTTATCGAGCTTGGATCGTCGAAGTAAACTAAATGAACTCTCAGTCGAAGGTTACCTTCTCATGGACTCTCTTACCAGTTCCAGTATGATTGTCAATGAGGAAGTCACGAAACGGAGTGAGATTCAATGCAGTGCCTTGACTGTCCTCGATTTTAAACATGGTTTGGAATGGAATTAGAAAGGGATTTGAATGGGTCTGGGACTGATTCAATTCCCACAAGGTGCCAGACGCACTAAGCGGAGTCAGCACTAAGAAAGTATTATAATGATAAATTGGTATGAAAAAAAGAGAGTTGAACGTACACCATCCTGCCTGGAGCGTCGGTGGCAAAGCACCCGTTATGGCGTCAGTCCAATTTCTATAATCAACGGAGGAAAGAGGGCCGCAATTGGCGTTGATCGTCATTGAGGTAACGTTGACTGTATCTGTTGCATTAGCAATTTGGGGAATCACGTCATATAGAGCATTGCCCTGCAAGCCCACCGAGTCGACCGTCGGAGACCTTTCCCACGATCCTAGGCGAGCGTACTCGTAAACCATCGCCTGTCGTAAATACTGAACCATTGACTCTTCTGGAGAATCAGACGAAGCGTCTCGCATGACTGATGTCAAGAAGTCAGAGGACACTGAGGTCGCTTGAGTGCCTTGTGGGGTGACGATTGTGGTAGGGGAAAGTTGGAAAAGTGCTGCTGTGGTAATCTTCATCACGGCGGAGCAGGCCAAGTAGATCAAAATGCAGAAGATCCACTTATAGCCTGCCCTAGCGGAACGCTGTTTGAATAGCGCGGCGATGGCGCTTGCTAGTCCAAGCCAGGACGAGTACTGGTCGTGTGATTGAGTAAGACTTTGGTGACGGACTAAAAGGCGATGCATAAATAATTTCTGCGTGACGAAAAGAGTGGCCATGAGAAAGACCTGTAATACGAAATAATGGATATTAAGTCTAGTGTGCACAAGAGAAAGGAACACTTGCGATTGTGAACAGTTGCAGGAAAATCTGAATAGCCAGAGACAATCTGTCGCTTTGAGATCCAAGCTCAACCTTTACACTCTTTTCCAGTCCAAGGTGCATTACTACAATGAGCACTACATGAAGAATGGTCGACGTTATATGCATTATCATGCATATTATGTGCCACCATGACCGGCCGAACTTGGAAGGGTGAGGAGGTACATCCTGCGAATTTTTCAAAGAGTGTGAGAGCAAAGAGTCCTCGGAAACTAGCAGTCGATTAGGCTCAGCCAACGCAGAATCTGTTTCAGTTATCGAAACTGCATGATAACTGTGTTGACTCATGAGAGAGAGAGAGGAGGAAAATAATAGCATAGCTAATCCTATACATGGGCGGGATCATGGTGGGAATAGCGTCGCTTCCTATCACAAATTTTTAATAGACCTATACTGCGGTCACGTCGGTCACATATGGGTGACAACAGCCTGGGAAGATTCAGATGCAGCGTCTGAACGATTGAAAAGACGGGACATAAAGTCGGCTGTTTCAACCTATTTACCCCGCTGGCTTGATACAGGGAAAGAGGTACGCTCCCCGCGCCAAGAGGTTCCAGCCCTGCGAGGTGATCAGAATGTACGTGCGAAAGAGTGCTGAGCGCCTGTCTCCCAGATAATGTTTGGGTTATCATTCAGTCTTGCTGGAATTCTCATTCGTCCTCATGCCCGTCCGGCATGGTACTGAGATATGGCCTCAGCAACATTCATTTAGAATGTATGATATGTCAGACGGCCCTTTCTCTAGAACAAGAATTGAAAGAATGAGTTTTGTATTTTTGTGGGGAAGCGGCCGAAGTGGTGAATTGGTTTGGTTCAAGATGGGGAATTTTAGTCAGTATATGGAGAGTTTGAACTTGAGAGAATGAGAACAGTCGTCCAAATATACGAGCTCATTTAGTAGTTGTGACCAAGGGAAAGACTGGTTTGTCAGACGCTGAGGATATGTAAGGCAGTTGAACAAAATCGTGGAATTACATATGGCTTCCACTATCCTTTTATTCCTTGACCTACAGGAAAGCGAATGTTAATGATCTAGCAGAGGGTGTAGTGTTGTGCATGCAACAGAGAAGACTGCTGAATGCCTTTTTTGGGAGCGACCCACTTGAACCTAACCACCACCTCTTTTTTTTTGGAAACCAAGTGCCCCTCTTGAAGGTCTCGCCAATTTACTGCTTTCATAAGCCTAATGCATTGGAGGAATTCATGAGCTCTCTGCCAGCTTCCGCCGAGTCTAACGCATTCCCAGACGCATGCTCTCAATCCCGAACGTTATCATAGCCCTCCCTCGCGGCCGCCCTTTCGACTACACCACACATGCAGGACCAGATATTCTTCTCTACCTAGAGACTGACTTTTGTCCTCCGGATTCAAACTTTCTGTCGAACCCTCTTTGAGGATCATTATTCTTCGTCAACCGAACTGCCCAAGAGAGCATACCAGGGTTGGGGCCTCATCCAGGAACCCATACGAACTCGTTTATACGCATCTTCGCATCCTCCGCCCACTGCATCAAAGAACAGCGGTGGCGGGAGTTGGGCTTCGAGCGTCAACTGATCGACTCCCTCATTGCCGACGCCTACAGAGTTCGTCATCATCTGAAAATGGCTGATGGACATGCTTCGAGAAAAGAGTCCCTGTCGAGGACAGTTCATGCGTGGGATACTAGCGTTCCACGAATTTTCGTGAGCGGACGGAACAGAAGGACGGACCAGACAGATGCAAAACGTCTAGCCCATGACGTTGCGTCTTCTGACCAGCTGCTCTTTCAGATCTTATAACAGCTTATTATTGTGTGCGTTGCCTATTCTATGTGTCTTGGGAGGAATGCTGACATGCTTTCTCACAGGTCGACTTGTCGGGGCTTATGAAGTCTTTGAACAATTGCATCACCCATAGAGAGCTGCGTCGCTTTGAGGTCTAATGCTGTTTGAGTGACTATGCGTCGTATAATCAGCAAGAGTCGGGACGGAGAAGGACGACGAAGACGACGATTACACCCGCAATCGTCCGCGCGCCCTACGGAAGAAAACGTGCCTCCGCGTGGCACCACCACCATCCCTTACCTCCACCGAATGCCTGCTCTATGCTTCCCTTGCGCCAGACGACCAACTTGCAAACATTCTTCGAAACACGCAGTCCAGGGCTTGAGATCATGCCCTTTGGATTCCAGTATCTTCTCTTGCTGAAGTTCGCGTAGAAGAAGCATTAGCAGAGCCTAGAGCCATTCTGGCTATGATGGAATATGGGGCCGAGGACGATATTCGGCTAGCTAAGGGTGCCAACAACAATCTAGCAGTTGAGGCAAAGAGAGTCGAGCGAGCTTAGAAGTGGGCCTGTTTGAGACTTTGATGGGTTTATGAAATACCCATTCAATTTCGAATAAGTACGGTTATTCTTTTGCCTTGCCCATATGCTAATGTCTCCTCCGCCCAGATCCATCCCATCCAATGTACTCCCTCCAGCCTGACCTCATCACGGAAAACCGCACTTCGGCCCTCAAGGATCCATTAACTGATTTAAGCAGCTACAAATATCCGCCCTTGAAACCGACGACATGACCCGCTTTTTCAGCCACCTCCGCTTCCTTTAGATAACAGGAATGGACTCTCCTTCAGCCAATCACATCGTCACTTGCATTTTCGAAGGCCCTGTGTCTGTCTTGATGTACACAGCAGTCATCCTGTCCTACACTTGGACAATCCACGTCTTTGCGACTCGCGCTTTTGACAATGTCAATGCGGCACCATCTGCCCTTCCACCTTCTTCGTTCTCCTTTCCGCGGTCGGCGACTGTCAAATCTGGAGGGACTGTCATGAAACTGAACGAGTGTGGTCTTGAGTCCCTCGCAATATGCAACTAGCTCACTTCTTACACGCTGGAGGACTAGTCGGAAGAGCAGGAAACAAGTCAGGTTCCAAGTCTGAACATTCGAGATCTGTGGAAGGTGTCTTGCTTTTGATGGGACTAGAGTTGTCCAATGTAACTTGGGGCAATTCAGATCGAGAGCGTTTAATGATTTCGGCGGAAGAGCCAGAGGGTAGGAGAGTACAGTTCATTTTCGATGCTGATGTTACCAATTTTACCTATATCGACCAGAGTGGATTCAGATTGGTGGAAGGCGTGATTGCTGTGCCTGCTAGGTATCTTTTTACTTCTGCATTATATTCTACTCAGGATTGCTTATCGACTTAAATATGCTATGCAATTATATGATCTAAAAGATTGAATCTTACATGTAAGGTATGAATGCCAGGCTTGAACAAAGAAGAGTGGGGAGAGTGAGATAAGCTGGCTCGAATAGGGCAAGTATTCATTTTTCATCGCAACGTGCCCATAGAGTCTTCTATGGACAGAGGAGGAGGCAGCATGTTGATGAGAGCGTCCAAACACACTATAATTGCAACTGATCTATTTCTCTTCTGAGCTTCCATGGCCAACAAAGAAGCGCGATATCATTAATGGCAAGCGAATGACGAAGCGGGTCAAGGCTTTTGTCCGGTACAAACAACCATAGTTTAGACACATGACCAAATGTTCGAGAAGCCATTCTATGTCCTGTAAACCCTGTTGATACCAGCTTAAACGTAGCAAATCCTGCAGTATGAGTGTTCCACTAACATTCTTTGAAGGTTAAACTTAATCTTCGTAAGGATGATTTGATGTTTTCTATCTAAACCAACATTTGAGTGCTTCAGACACGAAATCGGACTCTGAGCCATACGCAAACGTTCACCAGATAGTTAGGAAGAGTGTCCGCCCCTCATCGAGGCTGGAGAAATGTCAAGTAGACGGAGCTGCGCAGTCAAGAACCCATTGTGCCCTTTCAGATGTGGCTTCTCCGGGGAAGGGATTGTTTCAGAGGAACGCCCATTCGCACTTGCTGTCTATCGGATATTCGCAAGCACCCTTCCAGCTGTATTTTACGGTTTTCTTAGCTAAATCCGGTGCATTATGCATCTCGATAAGAGCTGGCAGGTGCTGAGGCCGGAATCGCCGCTGGATTCCAAAGCGGTGTAGGCACGGTCCAAGGACGGTCTTGCTGGAACCAGCTTCTTTTTTCTATGGGAATGTAATCCATGAAACATCACGAAAAGCACTTACTGGTCCCAAAAATAAGTTTCCGGAACGTAATTGAAAATTTGTGTTTGCATTGGACGACCATGGTTAAGTAGAGATTTGGATAGCTTGTAGTATTTTAAACAGCCCTAAAACATTTTTGAGGCCGCATTAGGCGTCGGATTGGTCCCTCAATAACACAGCTACTGGGGACCCTAAACAGATGCCTCCACAATATATGAGTAATAAAGACCTAGACTGGCAGGCAAAGATAATGAAATTTAAGTCTAATATTCAGAAATTGAAACAAGGAAGCACTGGTGTGTCAATTTCACAAACTGGCTCATGGCCGTTGGGCAAACGCAGCGTACAGCATGGATCTTTGACAAGGAGCCCAAACGGACATCATATTCGCTTTCAGAACACCACGTTACCACTACCAGCACATTTACAGCTTCCTAAAGGCATCCAGGTAGTTTAAGATCACACTCCGGAAACTTATTTTGGGACTGAGTATCAAGAATTTCAATCCCCTGCGGTGAACTTTATCCAGCCTTGAAAATCGGTAGTTCTCTGGTCCTTCATTCTGTTTTTGCATCTAGGTATTTAACTCTGGTAGATACTTCCTGAAGTTCAACCTGCACCTTCCCACCCCAGTCTCAAATCCAAACATGCCATTGAGTGAAGCAGATACGTGGGCTTTAGATATGTCGACGGGGGTGGCATACTATGACATCGCCTATCAGACTTACTTATCTCTCCTATTGGGCAGGTCATTAATCCTCTAGACTCCGCGATTGGCTGAGCATGATTCACTTTAGGCATGTTTCTAATGTTGGCGGGTACCTCGATATACGTCCTTCGGTGATTTTTCTCCTCTTCTGTTTTGATCGGTCCAGCGTTCTTATATCATTGGAACTGTAGAAAAGGTAGTGAGAGAAGCCGCCCCAAAAACATTTTATGCTGGTCTATCGTCGCTCTAGTCGTTTTGTATACTACAGGATGGGCATTGCAGACGACTTCTGCTTTGACGAATGCATCGTGGATCCAAATGACGTCGCCAGACCTTCCTCTCCTCAAACGTTGGGGCATTGGGTACGATGCTGGCGGCAAGACAGCCGCTGGCCAGGACTTGATTTACCCAACAATCGTATGTCGACGTGCTCGCTGAAGTGCTCTTCTGAAGTCAATGACGTAATAGTACATAATTGCTGACGCTATTCCAATCTGGAGGGCGTACGTATTTTGGAATCACTCGAAAAGCATGAGGATTGCCCTTATTGTGCTCTTCCTGATGAATGCTGGCGAGTCATTTACAGTGAAGCTACAAGAATAGTAACTAAGTTGATCGCTCAGGTGTTTGTGTAGCTCGGGGACTTGACGCCTTTGTCCTCGATGTCAAAGATCTTCTGGGAAAGGAGAACGCTGAAAAAGAAGACTTGCAAGTCCATTTCTTCACTGGTGCTCAAATACTCTTCTCGGCAGTTGTGAATGCCATCGCAACTGCTGTTATTGGCATTAAAGCTTGGTATGTCCATCCCTTCTCGTCTTTGCTGGGAAATTCTTAACAGGCGCATATCTAAAGGAAACATAAAAAATTTATCAAGCAAAGTCATTCAATAACATCGTCGTCGGCCGGAATTGCCGTCCTCAGCGTCTTGGTAGAAACAGGCTTTATTCTTTGTGTAGTTCAGGTAGGAAGCATTCTCATTGTCTCGCTGCTTTCTTATTTACAATATCAGATTATCAATTCCTGTGTTTCTATTGCCTGGAGTTCCCGTATCAGTGACGATTATGGGCCGCGCAGCTCTTTCGCTCTGGCATATGCGTTCTTTGCAACTCTCGCCGATGCTGTTGCAGTGAGCTCTTAAATCTCCAGAAAATCTCCCTTAACTCAATACCCAAAAGGTATCCTATGCGCCTCTGGTTGTTATCTTTCTTTACTATCGAGGATCCCTTCTCAAGGAGGGCGATGGGACCTTTGTGCCTCGAAATGTCAATAATGCCATCGGAGACGAAGAGAATCAAAAAAGAGGACAAGTCTCTACCATTCAGTTTGCTCCGCGACTAGTAAGAACGACGGAGAACGACGGAACGCAAGGAGAAAATGTACCAAACAAGCAGTCGTAAACGTGAACATCGTAAAATTGGGCATGTAACTTGGTAATTTAGGGCCGCTTTGAGGGTGATAAAATTTGTACGATTAGACCTATGCTTTCACCTTGATATATATATAGTGAATTTATTTCAACTGGAAGCAGATCAGAAATCGCCCATTGAACTATCCCAATGGGTTATTCTCTGGCCTTGTTAGCAGCCACGCGAAGACTCCTGCATCAAAGTATTCCTTGGACTTCTACCAAAATTTTCAGGAAATTTTTCTCTTAATTGGAGAAAGAACATTGAGAAGAAGGTCACGGGTCCACGAACAAGCGCCAATTCACCGACTCTTTCCTATCTCCTCTATGGCACCCAACGACGGCGACGATGAAACTGCATCTCAAGCGACAGACGACGACCCAGGAATACCTTCCAACGGAAACGGACATTCTATTCCTCTACCGCCAGACCTAGAAGCCAATGGACACCATCCCCTGGCCTCACAAAATCCTGAACAACCACCATATGCAGGACCAAGCCGTCCTCGTCCCCATTACTCGCTTAAATACACTCTAGATGGACATACAAACGCACATTCTGCTGTAAAATTGAGCCCAGACGACAGTCTTCTTGCATCTTGTGTAGGTTCTTTAGCCACCCAACCTGTAAAGCACCATTTCATCTATCCTAGGCTGGGAGACTGTCATCGAAATATGGTCGCCCTTCGCCAGAGAATTCATCGGAAATCTTTCAGGACATACCAAGGGTGTTTCAGATCTTGCATGAGCTCTCCGCCAGCTACTGACGAGTTCTGCAGATCCTTACACCTTTTTTCAGTCCCAGACATCCCAGCAGTCCTTTCAGGCCGTTTCAATTTCGACCGCACCACAAAATGCAAGACTAGATACTCTTCTCGATCCGAAGCTAGGCTTTTGTCCTTAGATTCAAACTCTACGTCGAACCCTCATTGAGGATCGCCTTTCTTCGCCCACAGAACTTTCCAAAAAAAAAGAATGCGAGACTTGGGGTCTCATCCAGGGACTCATACGAAATCATTTATACATGTCTTCACATCTTCCCTCAGCTGCACCGAACAATGTGGTCCGGAAATCGGACCTCCCGTCCTCGCTCGTCGCAACTCTGCGTGCAAAATAATCTAGCCCAGGACGATGTAGCTTCAGACTAGCTGCCACTGCAGATTTGTGCCAGCTGATTCGTGCGTACGTCATCTACCCCACGCATCTCAGGACTGCCGCTAACATGTTCTCTCAGAGGGTGGCTTGCAAGATGGTTGTGAGGTCTCTCGGCACCCGGGAACAGCTGCATCCTTACGAGGCGGATAGCTGTTCGGTTGGTTGCGCATCGCATGGGAAGCAGGAGCCGACAGAGGGGTGAAAGACAAAGCCGACAATTCCACCAGCAATCTCTCTCGCACCCCGTGGGAAAAGAAGATGGCTTACCTTTGCGCTGTCCCCATCCGTTGCCTCCCCCGAGGGTCCGTTATATGCATTCCCTGTGCCAGACCACAGAATTGCATGTGTTCTTCGAATTGGGCAATATCTAACAGGACAATATGGGTTGGGTTGCAGTGTCTACTCTTGTAGAGGCTCGCGTAGAAGAGGGTTCGGCAGAACACAAAGCTGATTCTGGCGATGATGGAGTAATGGGGTGAAGAGTATATTTGGCTGGACGAAGGTACCGACGACGATGCAGCAGTCTTGACAAAGAGAAGTGAAAAGGACTGGGACACGGATGTTCTCGTGACACTGGAAGGCTTGGGAAGAAAAAATATCCGGTTTTGAACAGGTCCGGATCTCATTCAACCGGGCACATATTTTAATGCGTCTTCAGACCGAATCCCCCCTCATTCAATGAACTATCTCCAACTTGACCTCATCACAAACAACCTCACTCTTACGCTTGAGGGTTTCGTCGCTTGGTTTGAGCATCCCAGAAATCAGACGTCTGATGATGCGCTCCCCCTCCGCTTCTTCCTTCGCCTGGCGTGAATGAATGCACGTCTCACCAAGATATCATTCAGCGCATTCTTCGAGGTTATTTCTCGGTTCCCGATGCCGTCGACGCACACAACGCTCGATCTGCTGCACACCAAATCCCTGTGGTCATGCAGCCGAACGGTACATTGCCTACACAATCGCAACATGACCCTCTCTGCACGAACTCTCCTATGACTAGAAGACGTGCCTAGATCGGGTCCCCCTTCCTGTATGCGCTGCTGAGGAGTTTCCGATATCTTTATCGGCTAATGCGGCAGGAAAGCAAAAGAGTTTGGAATCAGGGCTTTGAGTACACCGCAAAAGCAGCAGGCTAGGGATGGATAAGGCATTTAGAAAAAGTAGAAAAAGGGCGGGGATGACAAAGTCGCCAACCTTGATTCTGAGAAGGCAATGAAGACCGCAGAGACATAGGAAGCAGTAGAGGAGGGCAAGTGGAACCAAGTTGTGAATGAGCGCTCATTACCTAGGGGACAGTATTCACGACTTGATGGATCAACTTTGTGTGGGTTAAAATATATGTTTTACCAGTCGCAAGAATTTGACGGCAGGGGCCACGATCATCTCTTTCTAGTGAATGAACCTTGGAGTTGCTCATGGTGTCGACATCTGTGACATGATTCATGACCTCACCCATTGCGCAGCTCTTTCATCTCTGACTATGACTTCAATCACCAGATCAATAAAAAGGCGAGGGCGAATCACCAGTAACATCCTCCCCAAAAACAAAAATGTCTAGTTCTTCCACAAATAACGAAGATTTCCAAGTTAACAAAATCTTCAATGTCCAAGATAAAATAGCTATCATCACTGGCGGTGGTTCCGGGATTGGGTTAATGGTTAAGTCATCTTTTGTAATCCATTTTCTTTGATTGTACTGACTTGTGAAAATGGTAGGCAACCCAGGCTCTGGCAGTCAACGGAGCTAAAGTGTATATAGTAGGACGTACCAAAGAGAAACTTGATCAAGTTGTGAAGATTCACGGCCAGAATATTCCGGGACAGATCATCCCTCTCGTTGGAGATGTCACCGATAAAACTACGATTGCGTGGGTCATTCTTGATAGTTGACTCTCCAGTACACTTAGAACAGTCACTACCAAGGAAACTTGCAGAGGAAGTTAGGTCAAGAGAAAAGCATGTTGATATACTAATCAACAACGCCGGAATTGCACCTGAAAAAGAAGTTCCTGAAGAAGAAGATGCTACAAAGCTCAAACAGAACCTTTTTGAGACTACGAGGTTTGCCCATTTGCTTCTTTTTGTATTGGAATAGCATTCCTGACGATCACCTGAATCTAGTGTTGAAGAGTGGACTAGCGTTTATGCTACCAATGTTGTTGGCCCATATCTTCTCTCTGTCGCTTTCCTTCCTCTTCTCGATGCAGCCACGAAACATCGAAAAGGTTCTTCCAGCACCATCATCAATATCACGTCCATTAGTGGCATGGTCAAGATTTCTCAAGGCCACTTCTCCTACAATGCCAGCAAAGCCGCCCTTATCCATCTCAATAGAATGCTGGCAACTGAAATTGCCAAAATTGGCTTGAAGATCCGTGTCAATGCTATTGCCCCGGGAGTCTTCCCATCCGAAATGACAACACAAGAGAGCGGCGAGGATCAGAAGTCCTTCTTGCCGAAGGAGCATAAAGAAGGACTTCCATCGGCTCGGCCGGGGCAGGATATGGACATAGCGAGTGTCATTCTCTTCGCTGCAAGTTGCCAGTACTTGAATGGTCAGAATATTGCCGTTGATGGCGGGTATGTCATTGATGCAGGTGAATAAATACAGCACAGCCCAAAGATTATACCATTTCATGTAAAAAATGTATTTGTAGACATCAGAACTGAAATTTTGGGTCGGAAGAACTATCTGACAACCCTGAGTCCATCGGAATACTCGATGCCATGTTTGGCGTCTAACCCAAAGAGGTAAATATTAGGCCCGTTCCTTTACACCACTATAAAACGCAGAAAAAAATTGAGCACGTGTGCTTTACCTACAGCTATCGCAAATTAACATACAATTGTAGCTGCGTCAACAGAACGGAAAGGCTACGAGCTATGTGTACCGACTTGCATTGTCCACCATTTACGGGCAACCACAACAGTGCATGAGAATATTATAGCGGAAGGTAAAGATCCCAATTAGTGGTTGAAAAAAAAGCGAAAAGATCCTCCCTGGGCTTCTGGTCAGATGGACAATGAATGAAGGGTATGGGTAATGAGCGACATGTTGACCAGTGGGCAAGTGAACGTGTCTTCAACAATCATCATGAACTCCCCGCAACTCAACCGGCTGCTTTCCTCATTCAGTATTGACTTGCCTGAAGAGATTTTATTGGATATTCTAGACTCATATCTCAATCTACCTCCTCCAAAATTGATTCTTTCTATCCTTGTCCTCTCAAAATCTATCTACGACCGGTACGTTCAATTCCTTATCCTCCTCGCCACCGTGAATTGTCATCTATCTAGGATTTTGCCAAAATTGTATCATACTTTATCACTCACCAGCTCACCATTCACTCACCCAGACCGAACTCCACACGACAAATTAACACTTTGCGCACAATCATCGTCACTTGCGTTCGTAAGGCGCCTTGACTGCCGCTATATTAGGAATAACTTCTCTTTCTTGCCCTTTTCAAATCTCACCCACCTCTATTTCTGGGACTCTCCTTCCTCGCGGTGGGATCGCCAATCAGACGTTCTAGTGATACTTCGCCTGGAGGAGTTGTTTGTGTGGGATCGGCTCTGTCATGATAGTCTCGCTTCCAAGCTTAAACATGACAGCCCGATTTGTAGCACACTTTGCAAATTAGGGTTCCAAGATAGGTTGATTGCGCATCCACACCGCAATTGGCTGTTGCATTGTTCAAAAATCAGCCATCTTTTCATTCTGAGCGCAAGCTTCCAGGGTCTCCAAACAGTGATCCAAACGCTTCTCCCAGCCTTCCAAACGTTACAGTGTGTTCTCGTAGCGCCGACACAAATTATGTTTCGTCCTGCCCGTACTGAGATTCCTGAGCTCCCGTTTGGTGGAGATAGGAGAGTGGCAGTCGTATTACACCATCTTGACTACTTTAAAAGATACGGCCATGCCTTTTGGTCAGGTGAGAGAATGATGTGGAAAGAAATAGACGAGCAAATTGCCAAGAATACTCATTTGCATGTTGGTGATTTATTGTTTTGGTTGCTGAACGTTACTTGATTGTATTTTTCAGGAGCTTACTATCGTAGATTCACTTTCTACCTCAGGATGTTCTGCATCTCCTAATTTGTACTGCACCAATGGCCAGTTTTCGCAATCCAACCTATCTTTCTCTGGACTCAGAACTTAATGGGGACTAGTATGAAACTCATGGTCGCGTAAGACAATGTCCCCTTGAATTGGACCGTGCATTTAACACTTGAAGGAGGAAGCTTCCGACGGAATGGTGGTCACGTCTATCGAGGAAAGCCAGTCGCACGGTTCCTGTTGTAGTCTCTTAGGTCTCCATGTATGCACATTCATAGCATGGCTCCGCGTCTGCGTGTCCCAGAACGGCCCTCCCCACGAATTCCTTCATATTTCATACTGGCACCTAACCTCGCCATTCCTGGTATCAATGAGCAGTGTTAAGCAAGAACTTCGGGGCGGAACTATCATCAATTAGAGGAAACCTCAAGCAAGCCAAGTCAAATCAAAAAGTTTTCCAGAATTGCAGCCAAACGTCCTAGAAAACTAGCTGGAAAGAAATAAAACGGCCCACAATCATAAGCTGACTTCGTGTGGGAGAGCCTGTGCGTTGACATTTTTCGAAAAAGAGCGCAGAGAATGAGAAGGACAAAAACAGACAGGAATAGAAAGAAAAAGGAAGGTATATACATTAGGTAACGATTCGAGTTGAACGAGAATGAGCTCTTAGCTGTCAAATCCCGCTCTTCTAGATGTTTGAGAATAAAAGAGGGGATACATTAGCCCTTGATGCCCTTTTGGAGTCAAATGATGGGGTATAGGTGTCTGCAAAATAATTTAGAACCCCATGGGGAGAAGAATGGTAGACAAGTTTGTGATTATGAACATTTCTATGGTCGGACCCCAAGAAATGACGCCCGCAGGCACTTTCACGCGGAATGGACCGAACCACCACTTGCCTGACTGGAGTCGGGCACACCTACTCGCCAGATCGTCTCGCCGCTTTCAAGAAATCCTTTTTTAATCCTTTGGCCACCATAGCGAATCCAATGTATCCCATGACACTCTCTTTCCGGTCCCAAACGTCCCATCGGCCCTTCCTCACTGTATCCCTTTCGACTATCCAGCACAATACAGGATTAGATGCTCTCCTCGACCCAGATATATAATTTTTTCCTCGAATTCAAACTCTATGTCGAACCCTCCTTGAGGATAGCCATTCTTCGTCAACAGAACTGCTCAAAAAGGAATGCGAATCTTGGGGTCTCGTCCAAGGACACCTCGGAAATCGTTTAGACGTGGCTTCACAGTCTCCACCGGCTGCTCCGAAGAGCAACGGTCGCCAAAGTCTGACATTGCGCGTCAACTGGTTGACTCGCTCTTTGCATCTTCTGGTCGCCCACATGACCCGTCATCGTCTGAGAGTGGCTCATGGACGCTTTCCCGAGAATTTGTGCCACGAATTCTTGTTGAATATGCTTCAACAACAGGATACTGGGGTTTCACGCATTTACGTGCGTCGACGTAACAGAATATCTCTTTGGGTCCGGACAGAGAGTGCGAAATTTTTGCCCAGGAAGGTGTGGCTTCTGACCAACTGCTCTTTCAGATCCTAGAATTATATGCGCTCGTTCCTGCGTACACTATTTATTTTGCGTGTCTCGGGACGACTCCTGATATATTCTCTCACAGGCTGATCAAGCTTGCGAATTGTCTTACCAACCATAGAGAGCTGGATCTACGAGGCGACTTGCTGTTTTGGTTGGCCGTGTTTTGCATCGTTATCAGGAGCCGAGACAGGAGGAAGACGAAGACAACAATTACACGAGCAGTCTCTCGCTCGCCCTATGGAAGAAGATGGGCCTCCGTGCTGCGCCAACCTCACCACCGACCCCCCGCTAAATGATTAGGTTACGCCTCTAATATGGTTTCAAAGCTATATTTGATTGGATGGAGGTGCCTACGACTCAGCAGTTGTGCGCAGAGAAGCGAAGGGTCCTGGGAAACAGATATGCTTGAACCCTGGAGGGTTTGAAATGGGACCATTCAATTTCGAACAGGTACAGCCTTCATTTTCCCTGGCACATGTTCTAATGTCTCCTCAGACCACATCTCTCCTAACCAACGCCCTCTCTGCCGTTCGGCCATATCACTTGCCCTAGCCTCAACAGCCCAGAAATTTTCGTATGGTATCAATTGTATCGTTCAATGTCCGTAGAATATCCCTTCTCTTTTACATATTTGGCCACCATTTGACTCTCTTTGTCCCTTTATTTGTGTGAACTTATGTTCCTTCCAAGCCCAATCATTATGACCAAATGGTAGGAAACAAGCCTTGATGGGCCAGCGAAGCGCCGACACCTTCTTCTGCTTTAGAACTGTCATGTCTTCTGAGATTCATCAAAGACACCTCCCAGAAGAGCTCCTTTTTCACATCTTTGAGCTTTTCCTAGACAGTCCTCAGTCATCCACATCCATTCACCTTCTTCTGGTATCCAAAAGGGTGTATTATTGGTTGGTCCTCTCTATTCCTTCTTTCACACTATCTCATTTCACGCTGGATTTTTCAAGGGCCCTGCCTCATTTCTATCGTGATCTCAAATTCTTGCCTGAGGATGCCAGACGTCCACATGGTGGAGTTCAACGTTCAAGACTCATTGAGAATGCACAACCTACGTCGCTCCTCCTTGTCCGGAATCTTCAATGCGGAACGGTTCACGGTCCTCATTCCTTTTCTCCATTCCCAAATCTGAAGCGCCTTGCGCTTTGGGGTCGGCATCTTTTCAACGTCAGGCAAACCTATTCTTTGCTCGACCTTTCACTTGAAGAGCTCGTTATCTGGAATTTTAGTGATATAGGTGTCCTGAAAGGTACAATTCGATGTTGTCAGTGGATCTCCGGAAGGGCTTTGCATAAAAGCCTTCGCAAGATTAGCGGCCGGGTCTGTGCGGAGCAAGAGATTCTCGATGCCTTTCCCTACCTCACACACGTCCTAGTCGGGTCTGCTCTCGAGACTCTTGATGATAAAAAAACGACGATCACTTCCACATTGTTATTGAGGGAGTCGATTAGGTGCTACATATTATTTTCGTGGAAGATTACTCACACAAACCCTCGAGTGCATCCGAACGGCATCAAACGTGCGGAGGAACTGAGAGACCGTCGTATCGTTCACGTGCGAGTCAGGCCGACTCATTTGTATCTTCGGGGCGTAGATTCTGATCTTGATTTTTGGGGGGAGCAGGCAGAGATGTGGAAAAGGGCAGAAAAGGCTGTCGCTGAGAATACTAGTCCTAAGGTTCGTTTTCGATCTTCGGTAATTAGTGATCAGTTTGCTAATGCTAGTATAGATTGTGACTGTTTTAGAAGCGATTTAGCGAGCTTCCTTGATGCTATGTGAAACGCGCATCTAGGAGTCCTGACTCAAAGGTTTCTTTTTTCTTTGCTGTCCCGGAAGCTGAGCATAGCTGACTGTATCTTTCAGGAATTTACCGTTATCGAATCACTTCCGGCATAGTTCCTTGAACGATCAATGTTCCATTCAAATTGGTTCCTCAACCCTTCGGACCGACTATCCAAATCTCATTCACGTTTTTTTTTAATCATCAGTCCCAATTACCAGAGGCTTCAAGAATACACACTCTTCTCTTAACGCTGTCATATTTTGTTAGCCTGACTGGAGCCTATTGAATGCAAGTTTGCTTCCATGTGGCTGTTTTTTGCGCCCTTGATTTCTGTCAACATCTGCCTTTCCAGAGCCCAGCAATTGTGATTGATTGTAACCAAGTTGTGATGGGCCAGCAAAGCGCCGAGCGTTGCTTCTGCTTTAGAACCATCATGTCTTCTGAGTTGCCTCAAAACGGAAGACATCTCCCAGAAGAGCTCTTTTTCTATATTTTGGAGATCTTTTTGGACAGTCCTCTGGCATCATCATCCGTTCACCTCCTTCTGGTTTCCAAAAGGATGTATCACTGGTTGGTACCCTCAATTTCTGCTTGATATTACCTCTTTTGACACTTGATTTTCAAGGGCTCTTCCAAAGCTCTATCGAAATCTCAAATTTTCGCCTGATGATGACAGACATCCAGGTGGTGGAGTTCAACGCGCGAGATTCATTGAGCACGCCTCACCCCAATCTCTCCCCCTTGTCCAGAATCTCACAGAGCTCTATCTAAATCGCAAATTTTCACCTGAGGATGACATACGTCCACATGGCGGAATTCAACGCGCGAGATTCATGGCGCATGCACCGCGTAAAACTCTCCTTCTGGTCCAGCATCTTCAATGCGGAACCACTCACAATCCTGACACTTTTTATCCATTCCAAAATCTGAAGCGCCTCGCTCTTTGGGGTCAGAATCTTCTCCATGGCACACCAGCTAATTCCGTGCTTGATCTTTCTCTTGAAGAGCTCTTTATTTGGGATAGGGGCGATTTACGCATATTTGAACGTACAGTTGAAGATTATCGATGGTTCGGAAAACAGACTCTATATAGGCGCCTTCGCAAGATTAGCAGCAGGATTTGTTTGGATAGAGAGACTGTCAGAGCCTTTCCGTACCTCACTCACATTCTGATAGGGGCCACTCTCGAAGAACCGGATGAAAGGGGAAGATATCTCATTTCCGACCTGCTTTCAAGGAAGTCGAGGATATGTTGTATATTTCATTCGTGGAAAGATGGTCAAACGAAGTCCCAAGCTGATTCAAATGGCCGTGAACTTATGATGGGACTGAGAGACTGTCGCGTCGTTCGTATGCAAATCAAGCTGAACCATTTGAGCATTCGTGATGCTGATCCTAATGTTGACTTTTGGGAGGAACAGAATGAGATGTGGAGACAAGCGGACAAGGCTGTGACTGAGAAGATGGATTTTAAGGTTCGTTATATGTTTTGTAACTAGTGGTTATTCGACTCATGCTGGCATAGATTGTAAAACTGCGGCCAGCGGAACTTGCTCCAACATGGGCAATTGTGGAAGAATGAACATCGGCGGCGTCTTGACGGTACTTGACGCACCAGTGTATAACTGCTTTACAAACTATCTAGCGGGCTTCTTTGGTGCTATGTAAAAATACATCTAGTCACTAAGAACCTTCAAAATATATGAGTCTTCATGATAAAAGCACAACTACTTCATCTGGACCTGATTAGTCTGTGAAACGGATGTCAAGAACCCATGTAAGGTATGTCATTCGGACTCTCCGCCTAGAACCCCTCTTCTTGTCCAAGTATCTGGCTTTTCTTCAACATGAAAAGTCCACTCCTCCTCCCATCCAGCGAAGGACTTGGGACGGCAACACTATCGATCAGCGAAATGACTACGACTCGCATCTGGTCCATATTTACAAGACGAGGAAATGGATCGAGTGCGTCCTTTGGTTTTGGAATACCACCACCCTGAGAGTCGGAAGTGTGAAAGGTGTGGAAACTGGGTAGTTATGAGTGCTAGAAGATTTGGAACTGTATCGTAAGCGAATTTCAGATGGGTTATTCTCAAGGCATAGCCTGTGTGATCAAGGAGGAAGCTGCAAAAGTTACCTCCGCTGGTCCAATTTAAGGATATGTAAGTAAGTTCCCTATACGCAGAGAGGTCTAGAAAAAGTGTAGTCCATTAAACTCGACTGAATAGCCAAGTCAGTAAGGCTCGGCATTAATGAGAAAGGTAACGATTGTGTCGAACCCGCTTCTCTCGACGCTGATCTTCACAAATTTGACGTGCCGTGCAAGAAATTCTGCCGGTTCTCCTAATGCAAGCCAGCAGATACGCCGCTCCCAATCCAGGTTTTGAAGATTATTATCCGAGTGCCACACCTGCAGGAAGTCGCATCTCTCGACGGCCAACAAGCGAAAGCGTAAAGGTTCAACCCTTTTACAAATAATCGAACTGCTGAACAAAATTGCAAGATTGCATATGCTTGTATCATTCTTTAACTCGTTGTGCCAGAAGAATCAAAGAGGCTATCAAGCTATCGTCCGAGGTAGCTACTAATATGAAGATGGCGCGTTCGAGCTCCTCAGGAGATGAATACCTACCTATTCAACACTGTAAAATGATGAGCGTTGAACGTAGCTATGCCCAAAAGCGAACTTTGATGATTGGAGCCGGGGTAAAGTATTGCAAAAAAAAAATTGATGCTAGGTCAAAGAAAAGTGGAGGGAAGTTGTTACCTTTGATCAGGAGTTTTTAGCGGAGTGTGACCCACTTGAACCGAACCACCACCTACCAGAGTGGTCCTTTCGTACGACTCTCCGATTTATCAATGACCTCACTCTGGTTTGCCTGCATTTATGAAGGGCTATTGCATTGGAGGGGTTCATGAGCTCTCTGCCAACTCCCGCCGAAATCTTACGCATCCCTTTATACGCTCTTTCAGTCTCAAACATCCCAGCAGTCTTCCCTCACGGCCTCGCTTTCGAGAATGAAGAAATAAATGCCCTTCTCCAAAACTAGAGACTGTGTTCGACCTCAGGGTTCAAACTCTGTCGAACTCTCCTGTTACACTCTTCGTCAGCGGAACTACTCAAAAGGGAACGTGGCACTTGGACTCTCATCTAAAGACTCATATGATATCGTTTTTATGCGTCTTCCCATCTTTCCCTAACTGCACCGAAGAGCAGCGGTTGCGAAAGTCATTTTGCAGTATCAACTGATCGACTCGTCCCTGTCGCGTACACAGCGTGTCATCGTATGAGCGCGGCTTGTGGACGTATATCGGGTATTCGTGCCACGAATTCCCGTTGATTATACGCTTCCAAAACAGGATACCGGTGTTTCACGCACCGGTGTGCCCAGGACCATGTTTGTGTGTACGTTGTCTCTATGCGTGTCTTGGTACAAATACTAACATAACTTCTCACAGGTTGATCAAGCTTGAAGGATCTCACCAACCGTGGAGAAGTGCACCCCTACAAGGCTGCTTTCCCTTCGGATGGCCGCATATTACGCGGCTGGGAGCAGTTAGGATGACTACGAGGATCACAGAAATACCGGCAACACCTCCAGTACGATATGGAATAAAACGTGCCCCTGTGTCGCACCAACCTCGCCATCTACCCCCGCTGATTGCGTGCCCTATGCCTCTGATGCGAGTCACAGCCAACTTACCCACCTTGCTCGAAGTGAGCAGGCAATACTTCGCACTCATGATGGGTTGCACTGTCTACTCGTATGGGAGCTTCAACGGAAGAAAGATTGGCCGAACACAAAGTCAATTCTGGCGATGATAGACTATGGGAGTGCTGACGACTCGGCAGCTGCTCCTAGGAAACGGATGTGCTTCAACCTTGGCGGTTTGAGACGAAACGATTCAATTTCGAATGGGTGCGGACTCCAATTAGCCTAGACCATATTCTGAGTCTTCATACCTGATCTTTTTCATTCGATGTCCTCTCTGCTGATCGGCCTCATCATGAACAAATCTACTACACTTGAGGCTGTTATCGCCTAGTCTGAACAGCCCAAACCGTTTCATATGATATCGTCGTCAGTTGTATCGTTCAATGTGTTAATAGAATATCCCCTTTCTTTCACATATTTCGCCGCTAATTGACTATCTTGCACCCTTTAATTGTTTGAGCTTAGTATGTTGTTCCCAAGCCCAGTCATTGTGCCTGACTGATAGGAAACAAGTCTTGATGGGCCAGCGAGGCGCCGAGACCTTCCTCTGCTTTAGAACTATCATGTCGTCTGAGGTTCTTCAAAACCAAAGTCACCTCCCAGAAGAACTCATTTTCTACATCTTTGAGATTATCTTAGACATTCCTCAGTCGTCCTCTTCTGTTGATCTTCTCCTGGTATCTAAAAGGGTGTATCATTGGTTGGTTCTCTCTATTCCTATTTTATACTATCTCGTTTGATGCTGGAGTTTCAAGGGCTCTTCCACAGTTCTATCGTGATCTCAAATTTTTGCCTGATGATGACGGACGTCCACATGGTGGAGTTCAACGCACGAGACTCATTGAGAATGCACACCCTACATCTCTCACCCTTGTCCGGGATCTTCAATGCGGAGCTGCCCGCGATTCTCATTCTTTTTCTCCATTCCCAAGTCTGAAGCAGCTTGCCCTTTGGGGCCCGCACCTTTGGAATGTCGAGCAAACCTATTCTTTGCTTGACCTTTCTCTTGAAGAGCTCCTTATATGGACTAGGCATGATATAAGTGTCCTAAGAAATACACTTCAATGTTGCCAAAGGATTTCCGAAAAGGCTTTACATAAAAGCCTTCGCAAGATGAGCAGCCCTGTCTGTCTGGAAGAAGAGATTTTCAAAGCCTTTCCCTATCTCACGCACATTCTATTCGGGTCAATTGTCATATTTTTTGATGAAAAATCCACCAAGAACATTTCTATGCTGCTATTGAGGGAGTCGATTAAGTGTTACATAATTTTTTCACGGTTGGTTGGGGGAGTTTTCGCTCGTCTGAGCGGCTCCAAACTTGCAGATGGAGCGAAAAACTGCCGTGTCGTTCAGGTTAAAGCCAGACCGAATCATTTGAATGATTATAACAAAGATCCTAATCTTGACTTTTGGGGGGAACAGGCAGAGATGTGGAGGAGAGCGGAAAAGGCTGTTGCTGAGAATACCAATTCTCATGTTCGTAATATCTTCGGTAATTGGTGATCAATTTGCTAATGCTAGTGTAGGATGTGACTTGTGTGGATGCTATTTAGAAACCTTCCCTGATGCTACGTGAAAGCGCATCAACTCACCACGGGTCGTCATAACAGATGAGAGTTCATGATAATAGCACATTTAGTTCGCTTACATCCTTCAATGTGGTGCAACATGTCTTAAGAGTTTATATCATATATATCAGTCCTATTCCCCGTCCAAAGCCCCTCTTCTTGTCCAAATATCTGGCTTTCCCTCGACTCGCAAAGTCCACTCACCTTTTAATCCAGAGAACGTCTTAAGAGTGACCTTCGGATGGCTCAGTATCGGATATACTCCCGCTATGTCCGAAGTAATGGCAATCTTTTGTGTCACAGAAATCACTACGACGACCATCTGGTCCAAATTGAGGAGACGATTAAATGCATCGAGGAGTGCGTCTTTGTTTTTGGAATACCACCAGGCTATGACACAAAAGTGTGAAAGGTATGGCAGTTGGCTATTTATGAGAGGCAGGAGCTTTGCAACCACGTTGTAGACAAATTCCATATGGGTTACCCTCATAATATAACCTGGATGATCGAGGAGAAAGTTGCAAAAGTCACGTCCGCCAGTCAAATTTAAGGATAGATAGGTAAGATCCCCAAATGCAGAGAGATCTGGAAAAGGGTTGTTGGGTAAAATCGACCAAATAGCCATATTCGTGAGAGTCGACATTAACGAGAGAAAGGGAACGATTGTATTCAAGTGATTGATCTCAGCGCCGATCTGCACAAATTTGACGTGCTGTGCTAGAAATTCGGCAGGTTTTCCCAAGGCAAGCCAGCAGATACGCTGCTCCAAGTCCAGTTTTTGGAGGTGTTTACCTGAGTGCCGCACCTGAAGGAATTCGCATGTCTCGATGACCAACGAACGAAAGCGTAGAGGTTCAATCCTTTTTACAAACTATTGAGTTACGGACCAAAATCGTAAGAATTAATATGTTTATACCATCCTTTAACTCGTTGTGCCACAAGAAGCAAAGGCGCTATCAAGCTGTCGTCCGAGGTCGCTGCTATGATAAAGATGGTACGTTCGAGTTCATCAGGGAGACGAAAATCCATCCAACAAACTAAAATGATTATCCAAGCCAGAAAGCGAACTTTGGCGATAAGAGCACCGAGGTACAGTATGGCAAAATTTTGACTCCTGATCAAGAAAAAGTTGAGGAAGGTTGTGACCCTTGATCTGGGGTTTGTGGCCGAGTGGGACCCACTTGGACCGAACCACCACCTCTCTTTTGGAACCTGAGTGCTCCTTTCGAACGACTCCAGTTTACCAAAAACCTCAATCTGGGTTGATTGAATTTATAGAGGTATCCTGTATTGGACGAATTCATGGGCTTTCCGCCAGCTCCCGCCGAATCATACACATCCCTTTCTGCACTCTTCCAGTCCCAAACATCCCAGCAGTCCTCCCTCGCGGCTTCGTTTTCGGCTGGACCGCAAGATACTAGGCTAGATGCTCTTCTCAGCCCAAGACTAGTTTTTTTGCCCTCGAATTCAAACGCCATGGCTAGCTCTCCTTGAGGATCGCCCCTTTTCGTCTTCAGAACTACTCAAAAAAGAGTGCAAGACATAGGTCCTCATCCAAGGACTCATAGGAAATCGTTTCTACGCATCTTCGCATCCTCCACCAGCTGCGCCGAAAAGCAGCGTCGCGACAGTCAGTCAGACGTTGTACGTCAACGCGTCGACTCGCTCATTGCATCCCCCTGTCGCTTACACAACGCGTCATCGTCCAAGAGTGGGTCCTGGATATTTTATCGAGAATTCGTGCCACGAGATACTAGAGTTTCACGCATTTGCGTGCCTTGACGAGATAGAACAAATCTTTAGATCCAGACTGCTCTTTCGAATCCTATATCGGCTTCTTTGTACGCATGGTGTCTATTCTACATGTCTCGGGAGGACTTCTCACATAATCTCACACAGGCTTATCAAGCTCCCAGATGATCCCACCAGCCGTGAAGGGTTGCATCCTTTCGAGGCTGCATTCGATTCGGATGGTCGTGCATGGCGTGGTTAGGAGAGGTTGAGATAAGGAAAGTCTGCTCAGAGTCATATGTGGAAGGAAGCAGAAGTGCAGATTGCCAAGAATGCTCATATGCACGTTCGTAGTTCATGTTTTAGATTTGAAACGATATCTAACTATCCTCTTCAGCAAATTACCATCATCGATTCACTCTCTACCTAGTGATTCGGTGCAGCTACTCAATTGCACTCCGTCAAGAGCCAACTTTTGCAACCCAAACAACTTCTCAACGGAAACTGGTCAGACCCCCCAGTTTCGTGTGGCAATATCCCTTCGATTCAGTCCATTTATCTGACGGTCAAGAGACGAACATCTTACTATTTGATTCTCTGTATGTAGCTTTTATTTTTTTGAGTTAGCAATAAGCGGAGATTCCCTGTTGACTTCGAGAACTTGAATACAACGTATCCAAACGACTTTGAGGAACCTGTCTCATTTTGGAAGCTTTTATTTTGCGTAAATTGCGGCAAAGTAATTCTTGAAAGCAAAAATCACTATGATCATTATGAAATGGTGATCTCCAGTCGAACGAGAACGTGTCTGGAACTAGAGAAATATAAGAACATGGGATGGATTGTTTGTATCTCGGGCGATGATACAATCTTGTGACACGTCCATGCGTGTACGTTATCAAGTTCGGAACAATACATGGAGGCGCAGCTGAGTTGGAAGGTGATTCCAAGGAGCCTCTGAGCGAGAACAACAAGGCGTCCCAGAACGAAAAGAAAACCATATAAAACTCACAACTCACTAATTAATTAAGTACTCAGGTTGAACGAGAGCGAACTCTTCGTCTCCTGATAAAAGTGCTTTGACTCAGAATTTTCAACGATGGAAGAAGGGATACATTAGTGATCACCCGTGCCAGGGATCAGATGCTGAAATAGACGAGTCGAAGCCAAATTTACCAGAAAATGCGAAAGAGTCATTAGATAGCGCTTAGGTCCCGCTGCAGTCGTTGTCTACAGCAGCACGCAGTATCCGAGACGATACAATTCGCATGAAACCAGACGTACGCTAGAGTCACGAAGAGTAGAGCTAGCAGGACTCGGGCGAGCGGTAGGAGCGATTTTGTACGTAAAGTCGCATACTTTACAATATTAAAATAGAGAACTTTCCCCCCAATGCTGCGATGCAGTGATTCAGAATCTAAACGAGAGCGTTTCGGTCCGAAAACGGTGCATCGTCGTATTCTAAACATTATTCTATAGGGTCCGCGCGGTGAGAGCCTCCCTTGGTACACACCCGGACTCACATACTCGCACTTCGACCTTTCTTTAGTTTGGTTCGAGCGTCTACGACAGGAACAACGTTCATTAGCCCTTCAACTTGAAATAGTGCGACATACCTGGCAGTGAGATTTGAGCTCTAGAGAGAAGAGGGGAAAGGGTTTGAAGTGTTTGCTGACAAGTATGTCATGGTGTAGATAACGAAGGCTGGATCTTAGAAAGTGAGGCTAGCGGTCACGTACGTGCGAGTTAGACCGAACCACCACCATCTACTTACCTAAAATTAAATAGAGCCGCTTTGTCATCATTTTGTCCTTTTTCACGCAACAATTTCAGAGGGTTTATAATCTATGGCCAAGAGTACAAAGTTAATGCCCTACGGACCTTATACGTGCCCTCCCCATCTCGAGCCTGCCATCGGCTCTCCCTCGTTTCTTGCCCTTCATCTGAACTATAAGGTGCAAGCTCAAATACACTCCTTGCCCCACAGACTGCATCGTGTCCTCAAATTCCAGCTCTATGTCGAACCCTCATGAAGGATCGTCATTTTGCGGCCACTGTTCAACGAAAACCATCATGTGAGCTTACTATGACCTCACTTCTTAATATAAGATCTCGCAATTGACAGAATAACGCCACCTTTTCCCCCGACTCTAAATTCCGAAAATTCCTAGCCTCGTATTTGTGACAAGCCCTATACGACCTCGTACGATGCATGCTTCTAGAAAACTATCAACCTTGCGTGGCTTACTACCGTATATATTCTTTAATCTCGGCAAGCGAAGACGCGTGGTTTCTTCACGGGCTTTTCCCACCCAATTGTGGTGACTAAGCACATCCCTTTATTATGCTCGTGGCTATCGTGTTCATCTCGAAAAAAATATGCCCTTGTTACAACCTCATATACCAGACTTTCCGTCAGGTACTACCCTTGTGGGAAGGACTGTGCTAATCACTGGAGCTTCTCCTGGAGGTACGTATTCCATCTTTCCTTTGAGTTTCTCTATCTGATGGTCTGGTAGGAATCGGTTATGCTGCCGCTCTTCAGTATCTTCAGCTGAATGCTTCCAAGCTCATTATTACTGCTCGTGATATCTCTCGAGGTGAAAAGGCGAAGAAATCCCTCCTCGCCCATCCCTCCCTCAAAGAGGCGTCCAGCTCATTATCCATTGAGGTCATGGTGCTCGATCTCAATTCTTTTACCTCCGTCCGTCAGTTCGCAGACTCGGTGAAAAAGAAGTACGATTATCTCGATAACATTGTTCTCAACGCTGGGATGAACATTCCTGAATGGAAAATCACAGAAGATGGACACGAAGCGAACGTTCAAACGAATTACATCTCCAATGCCTTCCTTTCACTCCTTCTCCTCCCACTCCTCCGCAACTGCACCAAACAGCAACACCCAGCGTACCTCACTATTGTCGGTTCACAGTTTGAGAGGCGTGCCGCAGTTGCTAAAATGGCTACTCTGGACGATGTTAAGGAACCTCTCGTCTATTTTCAGAACAGAAAATCAGCATCGATCATGCGATATGCTGACACAAAACTCTTAGTCTCAATGTTTATTCGACAACTTGCTCAACATATGGGTCTAGACAGCGGTGTGATCGTTGACGTGATGTGCCCAGGAATGGTCGTTCCAACAGGCTTCGAGGGTCCATTGCCCTTTTTGTTTAGATGGATAATGTACTGCGTGAAGTCGTTCTTTGGACGACCTCTGGTGGAAGCTGGTAGGGCTGTAGTGTTCGCTTCAGCGATCGTTGAGGCCCATGCGCATGGAGAGTTTATTGTGAATAATAAAGTCCAGCCGTGAGATTTTTTTTCTGATTGATATACTTGAAGGCTTTACTTATGTGACTCCTTTAGAATTATGCCATTCGCAATAACCGACAAGGGCAAGTTACTAAAGTCTTCGTTGTGGCGGGACACTTTGGATCTGTTGAAGGTTGAAGTTCCGGGTTGGACCGATGATTCGATCATCACTTGATAATTTCTTGTGATTTGTTGGAATGTTAAGGGGACAAGGACGTCTGGAGGGGAAAAGAATAGTTCTCGAAGGGACCAAGAAATCAACAGATTGGAACTTGATAGTTAACGGTTAGCCCTTTCGTAACGAAGTAGTTACAAATGTACGATATCACCAATTTTTAAAGAACTTGAAGTGAACCCACTCAAAGTCAAGGCTTCACAAGAGATGCAGGATTATAATCTTCGAATACCTTTAGAGAAGGAAAAAGTCTACACTCGAAGGTGAAGGTGGCCTCTCGAGTCGAACGAGAAAAATGTGCGATTCAGGGATGCACAAGACTGCAATTTTTAATTTGCTAGTATCTGAAGCAGTTATACTGTGTATATGCGCAGACTTCAACAAAATTGAAAAATATTTGGTGGAAGAGCATCTGAGCTGGAAATGGAGGAGAGAGGGCATTGAACGAAAAAAGAAATAAGCGTACACCATGAGAAGAAAACAAAAGATATAACGAGTCGGGACCCATGACGGTGTATAATTTGAGTCGAACGAGAGTCCGTCCTTGTCTCTAAATAGAGTTGCTCTGGATGTCTGATGACGGAAAGAGTCGTAGAGAACGCGATTAGCCTCAAGCCTCAGGCTGTACCCAGAGTGGCAAAAAGCCTCAGCACCGACTACGACAGTAGCCTGTTTTGAGGCTTCGTAAGGCAAAACCTCAATGTAGACAAGGGGAGGTGCCTGTTTTAAGGCTTCGAAAGGGAGAGCCTCAATTCAGCAATGGCAGATACCTACCTCGAGGCTTTTGGAAGTCAAGCCTCAGGGCCAGGACAAATGCGGGGGACGGACTCAAGCCTCAAGATAGAGAACATAGTCAAGCTTGAGCCTCACAGTTGAGAAATCGAATACCATTATTTAAGCCTCGTGCCAATGGATATCAATAATGTCATTGAGCCTCAGGATAGAGTGGCTAAGGAGAGACCTGAGCCTCCATCAGGAAAGAAGGGGAAATCGAATTACGGTCGGCACAGGCGATGGAACGTTATACAGGAACAAAGATGAAAATGAATGGTATTATATGTGGGTGCAGAACTGGCTACATGGGCAATAAAAAGGGTGTTCCAAGTCACCTCTTTATGGTCATTACCGTACAAGTCTTGAGAGTACTGATTGCATAGACAATGTCGATGTAGGGTGCACTATCATGAGGGACGTCAGGGAAAATGGTATTGCAGTGCCAACTTACTAGCGTACATTTGCACCGCCCCGAAAACATTGCGCTGTTGATTCTTCCTATGTTGTGTTCATTGACAAGCTCTGAAGAGGCACTGGATGGAGAAGGACGTACGCAAAACATACACCTGTATGGACATTGCAAGGATGGTGGTTTGATGCAGGACGTTTAGGATTAGTGCTAGAGGTGGAGGTTAGATAAGAGGTGCTCGGGATGGGGTGAGCTTCAGAGTCTGGCCGAGGTAATAGCTGGGCTTGAGGAAGAGAGGGAGCGCGGATTTGAGGCAGTTGGTGGGGGCATAACAGGAGACAAGGAGGCTGGGGAGACGACTTGATCAGTGCATACAACCCTAGAGGTAAACAAAACGGCTTACAAGAAGGTCACCAAGTGTGTCGCAAATTTCTCCTATAGCACTGGTATATACCCATGCGGGATTTCGACCCATAGATGCTCTGCTCTTGCCTTCAAAATCCCTGGTCTCTCTCTCAGAATACAACGTGGACAATATCTTCGACCTCAGGGCACCTCCATCGGGACCTTCTGTCCTTCGGCCTACAATGGACGCAGAAGATCTCTAAGGACCATTAGAGATCAATTAGATTGCCCCACGATTCTTCTCCGAAAAAAAAATTGGAAGCGATGGAATAAAATATGAATTTTTCGATCCCACCGTCCTTTTTTTGCAGTTTGATGGCCGGACGAAGATGCGAAGGAGAGTGCTGTCAGAAGTGGGACCTAATTCTGAAATTTTTTAAGAGACGCTGCTATGTTGTTGAAGAACATGGGACCGTAGGGTCCATTGTTAAGGCTCAATTTTGAACTTGATCAGTTGTTGGAAGATATTAGCTGCCTCCAGAAAACTTGGCAAGAGGAAGCTAATGCTAGCTTGATCGAGAGAAGAGACGGTGGACAGAGAGCGATGGACGGGTAAGAAACAGTAAATTGATAGAAAAGCAGTTTAGCGAAATGGCTTGAGGGTATCGCATCTAGACGTTATGAATCAAGTTCTTTTTCCTTCAATGTAGTGGTCCACAAAGTAGAAGCCCTTTTTGTCCCCGCAGTGTGCAAATTTGGCTGTATGTTGGCCCTCAGGATAAGTTATAGTATTACAAAAATTTTAGACCTTCTTTAGCTCCTTTCCCGATTCTGCTCCCTAAGCTTCCTCAACTAGAGGGAACCGCGTTACAGCACTTTCAGAATCTAGATCCGAATCATCCGAACTTCTTGATGCTTCTGTGGATGATGGTTCAGGTGAGCTGTCTGACCTTAGAGAGAGCCTCTTTTTTGCATCTCTTTCTAACATCTTGCGAGATTTTCTCACCTCAGCCGTGCGCGACGGACGTCGAAAGGAGGTCTGGAATCCGACGCTAGTCGATGCATGAGGAAATCGCGCCCCGGTAGCGCCAGAATCCCACGAGCTAACCTTGCGAGGACTTTTGGATCAAGTTGAAGCCGGAGTGGTCTGTGCGGGCCAAGATGTGACATTTGTCTTGCCAGCAGCCTCTTGTATTTCATCCAGCTCGTGCAGCCATTCGTCTGATAGCTGGATGTCGTCTGAATCAATAGTCGAGTCATTTTCCAGTGAGTGAACTTGACGCTCTTCGCCTGCAAACGGCCCCGTAGTTGTGGAATAAAAATCGTGGGATATTGGAGGGAATTCATTCGGGAACAAGTGGAGGTCGGAGTCAGCGTCAACATGAGGATCTCCCCGAAGCGAGCTTGTCTCTGAGCTTCAAGAACGAAGAGCGAATATCTTGTGGCGTGGTATTCTCGGGCGCTGGCTTGTCTTCAATAAAAGGTACTGAGATACATCAACACTTCGAGAGAGCTCAACAGTTTACCTTCTCCGGCATCCCGACGTACAACTGTAGTCAAGTTCTCTAGCTCATGGACTAGTTCCCCGATAGTGGCACGGTCATGAGGTTCCTGGGCCCAGCCGCGTTCGATAAGACTCCAATGGCCGTCCGGGACAGCCATTGTATTGGGGCGTTTGGGCCGACCACCAACGCTAGCTCGCAATAGGACATGAGAATCAGTGAGTTCTTCAACCCAAGGAGGTCGACCAGTTAAAATCTACTAATATTTGAAAAAAAATGAAATAGAGGGCTGAAATGGACTAACCTCGAGCATGGTCGAGACGAGCGCGTAGATGTCTGTTGTTAGCGAAGCGTGGACGATGGCATAACTAGTGGAAAGGAAAAATTCTGGCGCAGACCAGCGTAGAGAGGATATGAAGCCTTCGGAGGAGGCGATGTCATCTGCGAGTGTTTCGCTCCGGGAGGTAACCATACTCGCATTGCCGAAATCCGTAATCAGGGGCATTCCATCATCGTCCACAAGAATATTGACCTATTCGAGCATATGAGAGTAGTCCAAACACTGAAGAAATAAGATTCATACCCCTTTAATATCTCCATGACATATCTCCATTCCGTGGATGTACTCGACTCCCTTTGCAATGTGATACAGCTACATAAAAAGTATTGAATTGTGCTGGCAGCGGCACAAATGAGACTTACCCATTCCGTCCGTACTATAAGCGGTGGAGAATCTCTCCTGATGAAACTCATGATGTCACCATTTTCCTTGAACGGCAACACAAAGCAAATCCGGTTCGGAAAGGCGTCATAACTCACACCGAGAAATGGAAGAATATTTCGATGGCGGAGCTGGTACCATAACACGGCTTCATATAAAAATGCCTGGAAAGCGTTCATGCACGCGAATCAAAAGAAGAATATGGTCAAGACAATGGATAGATTACCTTGAGTGCACGTGCCTTGTCTTTGTCGCCCAGACCACTAGCTAGAGGGCGAAATACTCGGAGGACTTTCAAACAGAAGATTTGTTTACTTGGAGAAGAGCCACAGTAGACATCCTACAGTGATTAAATCAGAACTCAATAACGCAAAAACTCGATCGACGTACTGTATATCCACCGCAAGCAAATGGATGATTATCAGGTGTCATCCCTTGCACAGTGAAGGACGAAGGAAGAATTCTATGCTCCAGAGCAGTTGACATTATCAATCGAATCAGAACACGACGTGAATGATTTGCCAAATCCTGAGTACTCAAGTTCTAATGGTCATATCAGAATTGACGGGCAATTCGAGGGGGAGATAGCATACATATTGGAGAAGCACCAAGAAACTTGCGGCAGCAGGCTGCGAAAATCCTTTAATATGGGCTGGACTTGGAATGCTACGAGGTTGTGTGAGGGCATTCAAGAGCTGAGACGATGACGACAGCGGGAGGGTCCAAGTTGAATCGAGAGAAAAAACATTTAAGTCTTCTGAGCAGATTAATGCCATGGAATTCGGCTTCCCATCGTCGTCATATGCAGACCATTCAATTCGGGCTGAAGAACCCAGAAGCTTGTTGGCGAAACGCAGGTCATTAGAGCTGGTGGATTCGAGCCAGCTTGCGATATCTTTTGCAGCATTAATACAGGTCCTGTAAATCATGTTAGGCCTTTATTTCAATTAAAGAAGCATAGCGCACTGGTGGTCACCTGTTCCCGGGCACCCTTTCAATTTCTCCACGCTGAGCTCTAGGAGCGTAATAAGGTAGTAATCCTGTTTTATTTAAGCTACCTGGGGATAACAGAAGAGAGAAACAACTTCACAGATGAATACTTTCCTTTCACATTCCGCTCCTGATATACTTGGTCTGCTTGAGCCCATATGAAAGTTGGAGTTCTCGAATGTGTCCACGATTCCTTTACACAAGGTTCATTTACATTGAGAAGATACCCAGTTGGTATTGAAGAGTCCGTAGAGATTTCTGTTGCAAGGATAAGTCGTGGATCGACACTTCCGTCAGAAAGTTCGATGGTGGTTTGATCAAGCGCCGCATCCAGTACTCTACCCCTCGACAAAAAAATAACGCATAACACCACATTTGACGGAAGATTCTCTTTCACGAGAGGCACAAGATCTTGGGTAGCACGTCCAAGGGAGCTATTGATTTTGTGTTCCAAAGCTAAATATTGGAGAGCGGGAATATGAGCACGCCCCAGCCAGGTCCACAGGTAAACCATTGAACGCTGTGTCAGAAGATAGAGGTGAGTGACGTTGATAAAGACCTTGTCAGAAGGCGTGTATGATGCAAGAGTGAATGTGAAATGGTTTGGGTCACACGCAAGATGCGTCACTGATAGCGGTAAAGGGAGGATGGTCTTCGTGGAGTCGTCGCGGCTGTAAGAAAAAAACGCCAAGGTTGACAAGTTGTGGCAGTGTTGAAATCCTGTTGTTGCCATCGGCACATCAACTCCAGTGCTAAAATGGTGAACGAGCCCTGCAAGCGCAGGGACCAGATCGATGGTGTTAAGGAAGAGGGTGAGTGATTCTGGCGTCGCTACGTGGACACAGCGATAGAGAATTGGGGTGCAACTAGGGATCATGCAATAAGGGATGTCGTGGAATCAGGAATCACTTACCTGGTATATAGGAGTTTGCTGGTTAAGGCGAGGTTCCTGGTGGTCGCTACGTCCAGACGCATGGCTGCCATGGCTATTTTGGGTCCAAGGTCGAACCAGGGAAAGTCTGGTTGCTGCAACGGGAAGAATATACCTGTTTTCGCAGCATGAATGTTAGATATGTTTGAATATATCAAGACAGATCTCACAGTCATTAGATAACTTCAGCCTACGTTGGAGATGCGATCTACCTCCCTCCCCTCTTTCACGCCAACGCTTCATTCGCACCCAGTCCCTGTCATGAAGGATGACAGTTTGAGCCTCCGGATAAACCTCATTTATTAGATAAGTAAATAAATGAAGCAATACACATGGAAATAGGAACTTGCTAACCTCAAAAATCTTGTCTGCCATATCATCCAAAGGATGGCGGGGCTGCGATCAACTGAGCAGGATTCTAAAGCTCAAAAGCAATAAACCTACAAAGTGACCATTTTCAACGATCTTGTGGGATATGTTGGGCAGCACTCCATGATTCCTGCGTTCCGGAGAGCCAGACGAAGGTGGTGATGGAGACGAAGGGTATCCTGGAAGTTCTGAAGTGCCACCAGTACCCCAAGTGCCGCCGAAGTTCAACATGTTACCGACTATGTCAGACCAACTAGTTTGAAATGAAGTTGTTTCAATTTGTCCCATCCTAGACGTAAGGTTTTCAAGTTTTCCTGGACGACATCGGATTCGGAATCCCTCAATGAAGAGTGTTTGACCGCCTATTCCATGCTCAGAGAGGTCATATATTGGTTCATATGAGGGAGACTGAGATGATGGACCCTCTCGAACTCCAGGCGAAGATTTAGGATTCCAGCCATCCACTACTTCGACATGACCTTCTGTTATTTTCCTAGATGCAAATGAAAGGATGTGGCGGCTCGATTGTCTTGTCCATGCGCCCAAAGACCAGCCGTGGTTCCGATAGACTCCCGTGACGAGAAGAAGACCATGACGATCCGCAATCTCTCGTGGACACGTAGTTATCTTCCTAATGAACTCATACCATGCCTTGTAGTGCAACTCAATGTATTGCACAAGGGGCACACTTTGATGGATCGATATCTTAGTCGTTGCATTCTTGGGAATGAGAATCGCGCCATGTCCAATCTGGCAATGAAGTTTCCAACACCTAGAAATGACACAATCAAGGAATATCCGTGTGGGGGAAATGGCCATACAATTGACTATCTTCCACAATAGACAACTCCATCACTCCCGACTCAAGAAATGGGTTCGTGATTGCCCGTTCTCTAACGATGATACTTTCGCTTGGAATTTTAAATGGGCTGAATCCTGGAGGAACGGTGTATTGTGGCTGTTTTTCGGGCATGGCAGTAATATTGAAAAGGGTCTCAAAGCTACCATCTGCATTGACGAATCCGAGGTCCCCAATCTCGACGACCTTCTGCACAGCTAGGCAATTATGAATTCTATGGGAAACCGCAGAGAGAAAAGAGGCTAACGTTGAGGATTCCATAATGCTAAGACACAAATCAGAATGGTTGTAGGGGAATGTGATAATCAAGTTCTCACGAAGTCCAAATTCTCGGGTGTACAGTTCGTTGATATAAGTTCTGATTAAGATGGACTCGGGGATGGAGTCCTGGACTCTGAAAACCACGTCGTTCGCAATGGCTAAAATGTTTGAGAATAATCCGCACGGTAAGAAAAGACCTTACATGATGCAGACCCTTGCTGTGATTCGGACACACTTGCAACAGGGCAAACAGAGTTGTCTCGAATATCTTCTCTTTCACAAGGAACAAGACACTGAACGGCATGCTCTATCAAATTGTCCACATCAGATCTGCGAAGATACATCTCAGTGTGTGTTTGAACTGCCCCTGACGGGATATGAACAAGGAGATCCTGCTGGAAGCCTTGATCGACGTTTAGGCGCAAGTAAGAATTCCGATCGAGATTCTCGGACTCTTGAAAACGACGACAGGCCCGTTCATGAGCACTTGCGGCACTCTTCGTGAGCTGACGTGTCGTTGTTGCCAAATTTGACTTGGAGAGAGACTCAACCCCTGGGTGGCCAGAACCCAGACTGAGTAGACAAGTGAATGGCGGCCCAGTGACTTTCAAGCATTTTGATAGTTCGATTGCTTCGGAGATAGCCTCATCGACTGGATTGTTGAAATTGAACTGGGATGCAGCCAGAAATTGTTGAGCTTTCGAGTGTAGTTGTGCCGCCGGGAAGATGGTAGATGATGCAGCGGCGCGCATAGCAAACCATATAGGACAGTTTGGTAAATTGTCCTTCCGGCCGATGTAGTTTCGGAAGAGCGCAGGATGGGGCGCATTACTCTCTCCATACATTGCCAAAGCGATGCTATAGGGAAAGTAAATATGAGCTTCGACATAAACTTTCAAAAGGGAGACGCACACGTAGCAAGACGGATTTCTTTGAATCATTTCTAGCCCGGTGCCTCTTTCCACCCTGTTCTTCACTAGAAGCTGAAGCAGGGCATCGAACGTCGCACCCTTTGCTTCGCACTGCCAATGGTCCAGAGGGCCATCGTGTGGATATTGGTCATGGACTGAAGCTCTGATTTGAAGATACGTTTCGATTACTTCACTCGTCGACATCTCTAAACGACCGAGCATGATAGCAACCCAGCTTGCGGAGAGTTTTGAGTCAGCATGTTGAAATGGGATAGGCCCAGCTACTTACCCGCCATCTCCACTCCCAACAATGAGGTCAAAACACTTGCAAGGAAGTGCTTCAAGAATCAGTTCGTCAGACATTGTCTTGGAATCACTAGAAGCAAGCTCTGGGCAATCGTGTGCAACTCTACGCATCGTAATAAGCAATGAAAAGAGTGCGGGCAGTACGCCCACTCGAATATCGGCTTCTCCATCTAATATGATTAAGAAGAGATGCAGCGACCAGCTGAAATAACGTACCGAAAGTGTGCACCTTCAGCCCATTCTCTCTAGGCTCGCGCATCGCGGTAGGCGTAAGCAGATATTTCGAGGCAGTGATGATAGAAAGAGGCAAGTACAGGAAACTTCCCCGCTGTTAGTGAGGGAGTATGTTGCGTTCAAGATATTAAAAGCCTCAAGACGGGCCGTTCATAATTTCACCGAGAGATTTTGGTCATCTGTCGACAAAGGGGACATCAAGTATAGAAAAATAACAAGAATGTGAAGAAAAGAAAAGAGTTGGTACAATACTCATTACAACCGGAGGTAAACGAGAGTGAGCGGTTATTTCTCAATAAAACTGCTTTGAAGGAGAAAAGGGAATACGCTAACTCTTCGGATGCATATAGTGAGGCTTATGCGGAAGCATAGCTTAAGCAATACAGGGAAGACAACGTCAAGATATGTTCGGTGTTGGCTAGTGTTGGGAGCAACGAAGTGCAGGAAAGGAATTGACGCCGGCAGTATTCACAACTGGCGGCACAACGCCACCTTTTCCCCCTGAATCTAGATTCTGAAAATACCCAGCCTCGTATCTGTGACAAGGCCAATACGACCTCATACGATGCATGCCTCTACTAAATTGTCAAGTCTGTCATCCTTGCATGAGTTAATACCATATAAATTCTGTGATTTCGGCAAGCGAGGACGTGTGTGGTTTCATCGCGGGCCATGTTGGTGACTAAACAAGTCCTTTATTAACCTGAGGATTCAGGCTATCTTCTTCATCTCAAACAAAGAATGCCCTCATATCAGCCTTATATCCCGGATTTTCCTGCAGGTACTACGCTTGCTGGAAGAACCGTGCTCATCACCGGTGCTTCTCCTGGAGGTACGTTTCTATTTTCCATGAGCCTCATTGGCATTCCGCCTGAACGATGTACATGAATCGGGTATGCTGCAGCTCTTCAGTTCCTCCAGCTGAATGTTGCCACGCTCATCATAACTGCTCGCGACGTCTCGAGAGGTGAAAAGGCGAAGCAATCTCTCCTCTCCCACCCTTCCCTCAAGGGCGCAGTCAACTCTTCATCCATTGATGTCATGACGCTTGATCTCAACTCCTTTGCCTCCGTTCGTCAATTCACAGATTCAGTGAAGAAGAAGTACGATCAGCTCGACAATATTCTTCTCAATGCTGGCATGAACATCCCAGATTGGAAAATTACGGAAGATGGAAATGAAGCGAATATTCAAACGAATTACATTTCCAATGCTTTCTTGGCTCTTCTCTTCCTCCCGCTTCTTCGCAAGAGCGCTGCGCAACACCATTCAGCATACCTCACTATTGTCGGCTCACAGATGGAGAGGTATGCCCCAGTTGCCAAGAAGGCTACTGTGGAAGATGTCAAGCAACCTCTCACATACTTTCGGAGCAAGAAGTCGTCATCGCTCATGCGATATTCTGACACGAAACTCTTAGTTTCAATGTTCATTCGGCAACTTGCTCAACATATCGGTCCGGATAGCGGCATAATCGTCAACGCGATGTGCCCAGGAATGGTGGTTCCCACAAGTTTCGAAGGCCCCATGCCTTTCTTGTTCAGATGGATAATCTACTGTGTGAAGTCATTCCTTGGTCGACCTCTTGTGGAAGCTGGAAGGGCTGTGGTCTTTACCTCAGCAATCGTTGGGGCGGATGCACATGGAGAGTTTGTTGTGCATAATCAAGTCCGACCGTGAGTAATTTGTCTGGTCCGTATGTGAGAAACGCTTACACAGTTCCATCCAGGGTTGCGTCATTCGCAATGACTGATAAGGGCAAGCTGTTGGAGTCTTCATTGTGGCAGGACACGTTGGATCTGTTGAAGGCTGAAGTGCCAGGTTGGACCGATGATTCAATCATGAATTGAGAATTTCTTGTCATTGGTTGTGCCATGGTGGAATGCCAAGGGTACAAAGGCGTCTGGAGACAAAATAATTCCCAAAGAGACCATGAAGTTAACTGATCTTGAACCTAATAATTAACCGTCAGACCTTTAGTAAAGGAATGACCAAAAACATATGGCATCATCAATAATGTTTACGGGAGTTCGAGGGAAACCACTCAAATTCGCAGCTTTGCGAGAGATGTGGTGTTATCATCTTGGAAGATCCGTATAGAAAGGAAGAAAAAATGCCTACGAATACCACAGCATGCTGAGCTCTCGAGTCGAACGAGAACATTTTGAAACCACGAGAACACGAGAACGGGTTTAAGTTGAACAACTCTTGACCATTCAAAAACTCGAACCCGTCGAATGCATAGTTGTAAGTGTACGATGTCGTCAATTTGGGGTGGGATTCAAGCGACTACACAGAAATCAAAAGCTTTTCGAGATTTGCGGCATAATCATTTTGGAAACTCGGCATCGAAGGAAAAACAATGTTGTCTCCCAACATACACTCACCCCTCGAATCGAACGAGAGCACGTGTGAGCAGAGGAAACACGAGAATGTGGGTTTAATTCCCTAGTAGGTGACTGAAATGGTTATGCCCTGCAGGTGTATGACCTATATCGAGGTTGGTATACTCAATGGAATCACATCTGAGCTAGAAATTAAAGCGAGAACACATTGAACAAGAAAAAGAAATGAGAACACGAGAATGAATTGAAAAATGGAAAGAAGATTTCTGGTGAAGTGATGCACAACTCGAGTCGAACGAGGGCAGGCTATTAATCTCCAATTAAAGTTGGTTTGGATGTTTGATGATGGAGGAGTGGGAATGCATTACACTTGTCTGGAATATATGACAGGAACCTTTCATGACTCTTCGGGAAAACATAGAGATATGTAAGGTGTTGACTCATAAGAAACATTGTACTTCACACAACGAAGTTTGGGCCTCAGGGGATGTTAGGCGCTGAGTTGCAAGTTGGACCGAACCATCGCCTAGTTATCTGGAGTCGGACACATCAACTCGATACATCTTTCCGTTGTTTTCACGCAACACCTTTACAGGGCTTGTAACACGTCGGGCCAGCGTTGCGAATCTTTTGAGCGCCGTTAAATGCTCCTTACACCCCACACGTTTCCATAGTTCTCTCTCGTGTCTTCCTTCTCTACTGCACCGCAAGTGAAGGAAACAGCGCTCTTCTCGACAATGCAATGAATTCCGTCATCGCAGTCGAACTCTTTCGTCGAACACTCGTCGAGGGTGCCACACCCCGAGTCAACGGATCTTTTGAAAACGGAGAGCAGAGTCATTCGGCCTTATCCAGCAACCTGTGTAGAAAATTCTTTCCACGTTGTCGCGCCCTCCGGAACTACATTGAAGAATGGTGAACATGAAAGTCGGAAAGCGTACCTTTACAACCGGTCGCCTGGTTCATCGCGTCGCAGCTACCTTATGAGGTTTGTCATTGTTCGAAAATATCGCGCAGATTTATATCCAGAATTAGTATAGCAAATCACAGCTGAGTACGACTCGACGACGAAGGGCAACTACACTGTCACTCACTCCACGCCTCCACACGAACCCTGTTGGTCTTGGTTTTTATGGATTTCTGGTGGAACTGCTTTGATGGCGGCGCTAGCCACTCCATGGAGGTAGTCATACAGAAATGAAGGGAAGGACTTGGGTATGGGTAGGCTTGAGACTTGAGAGGGTTTGGAGAGACTTTGCAGTTTCCATGTGGTACGGATCTCTCTCCACCTTGAATTTATACTAACATCGGTTCAGATTTCTTCCCATCGATTTCACTCGCTCCAACGAGGTCCCGTCATGACCTGCAATGCATCCACGTTTAAAACACCCTCCACTTCGTCTGACTGGCTGGGACTGCAGCGTTTCAACCCCTCTTGGGGTCAAGCACCCGCCTCACTTCTTCAGTACGTTTCCTCTAATTTTACGAAGAAGGGTGCTCCTCCTCTCAGCGAGTACTTCTACGCATTTTTAAGGCAATTTTTGCCTAGTTGCGAAGCGCTCACCCTGAGCACTCTCCCGCGTTGGGTTTCCTCGACATCTGTCAGCGTCCTCATTACGTGCGAGACCCTCGAGAGTCGACAACCTTGAACCCCACATACCTGCGTTCCCTCGTTATTCGAAGGCGTTCCTGGACCCCATTCTTGCCCTACCACATTGCCAAGAGCGCAAACGAGAGAATACTTTCGATACCTCTCCAGCCTCCTCCTTTCTACTCATTCCCGATTCTATCAGTACGGGCCTCGGCGAGACAGATGGGAGAATTTTCTGTTCGAAGTTGAGAAGGAACTGCACCATGTTCTCCCTGCTGTTCGGTGTGCCACCCTGATCATCCTGCAGATGGAAGCGAGAGCTTGCCTTTATGTTCTCGTCATACTCCGTCTATTCAACATGTCAACATTGTCGTTTAATGAGCGCGACGGGAAAACATATAACTCAACCTCTGGTCATTTCTGTCAACTGTTAGAGGGATGTAGGATCCTCCAACTTGTGCGACCGCCCCGTCATCGTAGGGCAGGCTCCTCACAGTTTTATGTATTTTTGTCACCTTTTTGTATCCGTTTCTTGTATCATATCTGGTCTTAGTTCCAGTCTTCAATGGTCGAGTAAAAATAGATCCTTCTTTCTCACATCTTTTTGGTTAACCCGTACGTTACTTGTTTGGGCTTGCTCTTCTTTGTTTCTTTTTCTTTCGACTTATCGCACACACCCTTTCTTATGTGCAAGAAAAATTTGATCAGTTTAATACACGCTAGTATGTATGGCTGATTGTTTCGCAGGGAACGAGCGAATGCAAATACGAACGGAGGAAAGTCAGCAGTATATTACCCTGAGTTGACTTCAAGTCAGCTTCGAGCGAAACTACTGATGCCGATTGTTTTAGGAGTGCTTTGAGCGCTAGGTGTGGACAACTTGACACTGCTCTCCATGGCCACCAGCACTACTAGTCCCACTTCCTCTTCTTCATCGATGGAACCACTTCCTTTTGACATCATCCTAACCATTGTTTACCTTGCACTCTCGTCGCATCCAGCTTACAATACTATGCTTCAGTTTTCACTGGTGTCTCGGACTGTTTACCAACGGTAAGTCTTTGCTTCAGTCCTTTGGTCATTCTTCAGGAACCGATTGGTACATGCTAGGATGTTACCACGCCTTTATCATACTCTCGACTTGGAAAGATACAATATTGACTCGCCTAGCTCAACTAAAAAAAAGATCAAGAAGAAGCACGTTACCCCACCTAGCTCGCATGCCATCGATAGGACTCGCCTGCTTGACTCTGCCAAGTCTTCCTCTTTCCTATTCACATGTCGTATCATCTCTCAACTCTCCGATGTACCTTTCACCTTCTCTCACTTTCCATTCCTAACACATCTCTCACTTTATGATCGCAATTGCCTTGACTTGGAGCCAAATGGACCACTTCAGGCCCGTGAAATAGTCATGTTGCCTCTGGAGGAAGCGTTAGCCTTGGAACCAAGCGACAACTACTTCCTTCTACGAGAGCTCAATCCGGATGTAACCGTTTGGCGGACCCTCCAAAGGTTTGGCTGTTACTCTGATCCAAGATGCTCTCGTCCAGATGAGGGATGGCTCAGGCGCCCAAATCTTGCCCATGTCCTCGTTCGCTGCGATAGCATTGATTGGTTCATCGACTCTTTGATGGAGGGCGTCACTCTTCCTTCGTCACCCAAATTCCAGTCCTACATCGTTTCTCCCAGCGTAGGCTCAAGCATGCTTCCTCCTGAAGATTATCTGACACATCCTGTCAAAGACCCGAGATTTACGATTCTTTGTAAAGCTCCGAAGCATTTTAAGGAACCTCCCAGATTGTTTTGGGATAATCAATCTGCCATGTGGGCCGTTGCGCAGGACATGATACAGAAGAAATTAGATGCCAAGGTCGGTTTTTTTTTTTTACACGTAAAAACATCGATTTATTAACGTGGTGGCATAGGGAATAAGAGTTATTAACAAACTTCCCTGGTCGAAGGATAAAGGTTGCTACATTGTCTCATAAGTTATAAAAGCCTCAATACAGTGTTTGAGGAAATAGCATTATTGGTCTCTGGGAGGTAACATAGTTTCGAATTCGATCGTTTCAAAAAACAGGTATTGCAAGAGCCTCACGTTGCACAATGCCAAAAAGCCACATGTGACTTGTGTGGCTCTTGCACAACCTGTCTAATACGAAGGACTTTGGAGCGATTACATTCAAATCAAAAGACTTTTCGTGACTTGCAGCATATTAATCTTAGACGATCAGTACCGAATAAAAACATACAGTCATCACTCCAATGCAGTCATCTCTCGAGTCGAACGAGAACATGTGCGAGCCAGCTAAACACGAGAATATAGGTTTAATGGACTAATGGATATCTAAAGTGACATATGTACCCCCTTTATCGAGGCTTATATACTCGATGGAAGAACATCTGAGCTATAAATTGATGCTAGAGGGCCTTGACCGAGAAAAAGAAACAAGCAGACGAGGGTACAGTAAAGGGAAACATCCAAGATTCCACTGCCTGGAGACGGTGCACAACTTGAGTCGAACGAGTTTGATCCATTAATCTCCAAATAAAGTTGTTTTAGAGGTCTGGCGATGAGAGAGGGGCAACATGTACAGCGTAAGCACAGAATGAGGTTCGTATAAGGGCAAGTTGGACCGAACCACCATCTCGTTATCTAGAATCGGGCACGACCACTCGGTGGATCATTCTATCACTTTCAAGCAACACCTATACAGGGCTTGTAACCCCTTAGCCAACATAGCGAACAATTTGACTCCGTTAAACGCTCCTTCCACCCCACATGTTTCCACAATTCTCTCTCATATCTCCCTTCTCTACTGCCCCCGAAAAATGAAGGACTGGATGCTCTTTTTGACCATGCATAGGATTTTTGTCATCAAACTCAAATTCTTACCTTGAACACTCGCTGAGGCCCTCCGTGTCAACGGATCGTTCGAAAACGGAGTGCCAGGTCGTTCAGCTGTATCCAGCGACTCATAGAAAATTGTATCCGGGTTGTTGCAACTGCACTGAAGAACATTGAACGCAAAAGTTGGAATTCGTACCTTTGCAACCGGTGGCTGGCTCATCGCGTCTGCGCAACATCATGGAGTTCACCATTTTTTGAAAACGGTGCAAGCGAGAATTTGGATCTCAAACCACAACTTACTGGTGAAGTTGACAGATCTTGAACTTCATAATTTAACCGTTGGTCCTGGGGTAAAGGAAAGGCCAAAATGGCATCGTCAATAATGTTTACGGGAGTTCGAGTGAAATCCACTCAAATTGGCGGCTTTGCGAGAGCCGCGGCATTATAATCTTGGAAGATCAGTAGGTGGGGAAAAAAAATATAGAGTCCAATGGCTACGCTGAGCTCTCGAGTCGAACGAGAACATTCTTGAACTACGAAAACGTGAGAACGAGTTCAATTTCAAGCAAAGTCTTCATCATTCAAAAACCCCAACGCGTCTGACGTGTTGTCAGTGCATAATGTCGTCAAATGCAAAGGAGCTTCAAGCGATTACACTCAAATCAAAAGCTTTTTGAGACTTGCGGCTGCGTGAACTTGGGGGGTCCCACTAGTGGCATCGGCCGACTCAGTTTCTTGGATAAGGGTGACAGGCTTATACGCTTCCTTATGCCAGTATTTATCCCATCTCACGCCCTGGCTGGCGGAGTTAATGCGATTCTGGGAAAAGGACTGGTATAAGGGTGTCACCCTTATCCCAGAAACTGAGTCGGCTGATGCCACTCGTGTCCACCTCGAAAGAAAAGAAAAAAAAGTTTCACTTGCCAGAACGACCAATGACCTCTCGAGTCGAACGAGAGAGCATGTACGAATTAGGGAAATATGAGAACTTATTCTTGATTCGCTAGTATCTAAGGTGATTATACCGTGCATAAGTGCAGACTTTCAACCAGTTTGAAATATTTGATGGGGGAGTATATGAGCTGGAAGTTGAGGTGCGGGGAGTGGACATTGAATCAAAACAGAAGGAACTGGGCAGTGAGGAAAAGAATGGAAAGATTCAAAAAGCGAAGTTCTGTGAAAAATTAGTGTACAACTCGAGTTGAACGAGAGTGACTGATTGGGACCTCGGAGGTTAAATTGTTGTTGTTGTTGTTGTTGTTGATTGTCTCGAATTACGGTTGCTCTGGACATGTGATAATGGAAAGACTGTAACACATGGAGCCCTTTGGATTCAAATAGTGAGGCATGCATAGCATAAATAGGTTCAGAATTGCCGCGGAAAATATTGAGATACGTAGTGTGTCAACTCACAATGAACATTGGAGTACGAGGTTTAGACGTCAGAGGGAAAAGACGCCAGAATTCGTGGAGCTCGCAAGTTGGACCAAACCACCACCTGCCTGTTTGTCTCCACTCGATGGATCCTTCGGTCGTTTTCATGCAACATCTAATACGGGGCCTATAACCTTCTAGGCAACATAGCGAATTCTTTGCGTGCCTTTGCATGCACCTTCCGTCCACACACATTTCCACAGTTCTCCCTCGTGACGAGTCTCTCTCTACTGCATCACAAATGAAGGAAAAGACATCCTTCTCAACCAATCACTGGCTTATATCTTCGAACTCGAATTCTTACGTCTACCATTCATTGAGGATGTCATCCCTACTAGCGGATCCTCCCTGAAAACGGAATGAACGGTCGTCGGTCTTATCTAACGATACGTCGAAAAAACATTCACTCGCGTTGTCGCATCCTCTACCAACAGTACTGAAGAACAGCGAACACGAAAGTTGGCATTCGTGCCGTTACCTGGTTGGCTGGCTCGAATGGAATGTCACCCAGCCAACCCTCTTTACCGAGCTACATCTACTCTACTGCGCAACCTCATATCTCGCGGTCAATGGGAGCAGCTAAGGGAGGTTGTAACGACGACAGCGATTATACTGTCGGTTTAACTCGTGCACTCCAGAAAAGGGACCTTTGTGTCTCACATTCCGTTCTTGGCCAAGCCAACTCTATGCATTCCTCATGTCAAGCCGGAACAATGACACGTTCCTTGAAGAGGACAATCAATCTCTTGTCATGGTGCACTAGAACTGCCGCGTCCATTCGTTTGACCTTTGCCGTGGGGAAAGACCGGCTTTCATGGACTTTGGGATTGAATTGAGAAGATTATGGCACTAACGACTCCATGGAAGTAGTCGTAAAGAAGTGAAGTATAGGATGGGAATATGGGTGGGCCTAGGCATGGAAGACTTTGCATAGAACCTGCAATTTCCATAGGGTAAGGATCTCTCTTCGTCTCGAAATTATGATAACATTGGTTCAGATTGCTTCCTATCGACTGCACTCGCTCCAACCATGTTTCGTTACGAACAACGCCGCATCCAGATTTAAGAGACTCCCCGACCGGCTGAAGAATTCCATCCCTTCAGGGCTAGCATCTGCTCCGCTCTTGAATACCCTTCCTCCAACTTTTACGAACAAGAATGCTCCTCTTTGCAGCGACTTCGTTTACGCATTTTGAAGCCAGTTTCGGCCAGCGTGCGGAGCCCTCACCCCTCAGCATTCGTCAAAGTTAGGCTTCTCCACCACCTGCCGTGCGGCACCCTCCTTCATCATGTGTGAGCCTCTCAGGAGTCGAAAACCTTGAACCTTATACAATGGTGTTCATTCATGAGCCAGCACGTTTCGAATTGCCATCCTCGTCGTGGCCCACACTGCCAAGAAATCAAACGAGAAATCACTCCCGATAATTCTTCAGTGTCCTCTCCAGCCCTTCTGAGAGAATGGGAGATGTCTCTCCATATCGTAGATTGAAGAGTTTCGGTTCGAAGTTTATAATCAACTGCGTCGACTCCTCTCTTGATATTGAGGAAGTCGGCGTCGCCATTCCTTGTATCTGGGCACCTTTGATCACCCGTGCCGGGGATCAGACGTGAAACCAGACGAAAGGACCGAGTCAGAGAGGAAGAATGGAGAGCCCTCGAGACGAGACCAAGAGCAGTGGAAGGCCGCCGAGCCACTCTTACCGGATATGGGTTGCGAGACTCATGCCCGAGACGCGAGAATCCAACCAGACGAACAATGCCAGGTTTGGCTCGGATCCAACTTACGAGAGCACTGAACCACCGTAGCAGTCGATTCCCGACCAGAAAAACCAAGGAAGACGCAACTGCGAGTGAAACGAGACAGACGACCTCACGCTCACGTGACTTACAGGCTGCTCTCGCCGCTGACTCGGGAGTGTGTTCTCACTCATTTCCACAGCAGCTGGCGGCCTCCAAGACAATACATTTCACTTGAAACGAGCTGTAGGCAAGACTCACGAAGGATTGGAGTCAGTAGGACGAGGGAGAAGTGGTGTTTGAAGGAGGGGCTGTAGGAGCGGATTTGTATAAAAGGACGCGTAGTTTACCTTAATGGACAGGTTTTTTCCTCCCCCACGTTCAGACTCGAGATTCGAGAGCCCGTTGTGCTCTATTCTGCTGCGAATTCCTTTCTATTGTCTTGTATCCTAACACTATCTACAGGGACCGCTCGGTGAGAGCCTCCCTTGCACACATCCGAACTCATACCCTCCCGCTTGGATTGAACGTTGTTCCTCGGGTAGACGCTGGAACCTACTAGATGAAAGGTCGAAGCGCGAGGATGTGAGTCCGGGTGTGTACCAAGGGAGGCTCTCACCGAGCGGACCCTATAGAATAGTTGTAAGAATAGAAACAATAGACCGTTTTCGCACCGAAACGCGCTCGTTTAGTCTGAATCATCGCATCGCAGCATTGGGGGGAAAGGTTCTCGATTGTAATAGTGTAAACTATGCGACTTCTTATACAAAATCGCCCATACAGCTCGCCCGAGTCCTACTGACTCTATTCTTCGTGACTATAGTGTACATCTCGTTTCATATAAAATGTATTGTCTCAGAAATCGCGTGCTGCTGTGGAAAACGACTGCAGCGCGACCTAAGAGCTGTCACATGACTCCTTCGCCTTTTCCGGTAAGATTGGCCTCGTCTCGTCTGTTTCAGCGTCTGATCCCCGGCACGGGTGATCAGGATCCTTCTATTGTAAGCTCAGGTTGAGCTGATCGTTAGGTTCGAGCGTCTACCGGAGGTGCACGAATCACCTTCTTCACCCTTCTTGCCCATCACGCTGTGGGAATATGCAAAGTATGGCAAAGCCTGTCTGTGATGTTTACGTATATCCTGCATGCATATTTTTGTTCGGTAGTTTAACCTTCGAACGTGGTTGTAAATCTTTTCCCTCTTACACATCCGCAAGACCAGATCTTACCTACACGGCTTGGTATTTTCTTTTCTGTTCCAATAAAGCTTAGGATGCAAGTTCCTGCATTACGTTAAAACCTTCAATCACTGTAGTAGTAGAGGCGAATATAAATGGTCAATTGTTCTCCAAAGAAAGAGAAAATGTCGATATAAAGGAACTCAACAGCTTGGTTCTACCCCTCATGTCCGCGACCAACGCAAACTTGAGTGTCATATCTTCCCTAATGGAACCATTGCCTCTTGATATTGTTTTAACTATTATTGACTTCTCGCTCTCGTCGAGTCCTGGTTATGGCATCGTTCTTCAATTTTCTTTGTTGTCTCGGGCTGTTTACCAAAGGTCAGTCTTTCTTGAGTCTCAGCCAACCCGAAGCAACTAGTTAATGAAGGTTAGGATGTTACCCCGACTCTACCATACTCTCGAATTTAGAAAATTCGACATCACATCACCTGAGCCAGAGACTATCGATAAGAATGTCCTTCTCGCCTGTGCCCCCACTTCCTCGCTCCAATTCACACGGCGCATCTTATCTCCAGACTCAGATTCACCTCTCCCCTTCTCCCTCTTCTCACAACTGACTCACCTCTCACTTTGGGGCCGCAATTGTCTCGACATGGAGCCACATGGAACACAGCAGGCCCAGGCAATTGTCATGTTGCCATTAGAGGAGCTTGTAGTTTCGGAATATCAGGACAACTGTGCTCTTTTACAGGTGCTTACTGAGGATACGACGATCTGGAAAACACTTCAACGGTTTACCTGCCTTTCCTACAAAGAATCCAGTCGTGCAGATGAAGGATGGCTCAAGTGCCCGAATATCGCCATGGTGTTCATTCTCTGCATCAAAGTTGAATGGTTCATTGAAACCCAGATTGATGATGTCGTCTTGCCGTCGTCACCCACATTCCAGTTCTATATTATTGCTCCTATAGTGGGTTCGAGCACGCTTCCTCCAGGGGATAGTCTGGAACTGTCCATCAAAGACCCGAGAATCGTAATTCTTCGTAAAGCTCCTAGACATTTTGCCGAACGTTCAGAATCATTTTGGGATTATCACTCGGATATGTGGAAGGTTGCACAACACATGATAAAGAAGAATGTGGATACTAAAGTCAGTTTTTCCATTTCCACTGGGACAGCAGCTTATTGGTTTGTTGATGTAGGAAACAAGAGTTATCAAAAAGCTCCCCTGGTCGAAGGTTAAAGGTTGCTACGTTATCTCGTAAGACTTGTTTGTCTATCTCAGGGAAACAATGTGGTATGGGAATCCGAGATATACAGAATGTTCCATGATTTCTGCGGAAGGCCAGTTAGAGCTAAACGTACTTGTAAATGAACCCTTTCTCTCTCTCTCATATTTTATTTAGACACTATTGCATCTACACCGACTTGGAGTTCCTTTCTGTTTTATTTAAACTCGGGATGTAGATTCTTTCATGGGCGCAGGAGCCTTCAAACAATCTAGTGCGGGCGAATGTATATGGATAGTTGTTCCACAAGGAAGAAGGAAATGACGATAGGGAGAGAGCACAGCGTACATTCTTTCAATGGCGCTCAAAGCGCCATTTGTGCCACGTGGACACCTTGGCTCTTTCTCTCATGGCCACTAGCAGCACAAACTTGAATCTCGTCTCATCCTCCCTAGCGGAACCGCTACCTCTTGACATCATTTTAGCCATTCTCAACTTTGCTCTCTCGTCGAATCCAGGTTATCATGCCATTGCTCAATTGTCATTGTTGTCGAAGGCTGTTTACCAATGGTTAGTCATGTATTTAAGCATGGTCATTCCGAAGCAGCCAGCTGATGCAATATTAGGATGCTGCCCCATCTATATCATACTCTTGACTTAGGGGATAGAGATGTTACCTGCATTAAAAGGTCTCTACTTCTCAATTCTGCCAAGGCCTCGTCATTCCTCTTCACGCGTCGCATCATCTCACATATCATCGCTACACCTTTCAACTTTTCTCCGTTTGCACAGCTAACTCATCTCATACTCTGGGGTCCACATCGCTTCGATGTTGAGCCTGATGGACTAAATTCAGCCCGTGAAATTGTCATGCTGCCCCTAGAGGAACTCTCAGTTTGGGAATCGGGCGAAAACGACGCTCTTCTACACCATCTTACTGCCAACGTAACAATCTGGCGAACCCTGCAACGGTTCAGCACCTTCTTAGATGGTCGAATTCCTCGTCCGGATGAAGGGTGGCTTCAATGTCCCAATCTCACCCAAGTCCTCGTTCTCTGTTATGTTTACGGTTCCTTCATCCACAGTTCGATAACGGATGTCATTTTGCCTTCTCCCAGATTCCAGTCCTACATTATTGCTCCCGGTGTGAGCTGGAGCATGAATGCTGCTATAATGGATGAACTGACACCACTTATGAAAGACCCGAGATTTGTGATACTTTGTGAATGTCCACAACATCTTCGTATGTCTTCAGGATCATTTTGGGATGATCAATCTGACATGTGGGCCGTCGTACGGAATGAGAAGAGGAAGAATTTGGATGCCAAAGTTAGTTGTCTCATTGCTTTCACTCTTCCTCATGGATAGCGGCTTATAGACATGTGAACATAGGAAGCGACTGTAATCGATAAAATTCCATGGGATGCGGTTAAAGGTTGTTATATTGTGTCATAAGTCACGAATGTGTTACAATTTTGGAGGGTGTAACGTTGGTCGGGCCCTGGAATTGATAAAGGTGCTGATTCAAGAAACAATGTACGCGGCATTCCATGATCTCAGCGGGTGATAAAGAGTATGGAAGTGTCGAATTGAAAGTTTTTGTTTGGCTGTTGATACAGGAAGTCATCGATTGCTGGAAGATATTCAGACTGGTTCAGCTCCCAGTACACGTGCTATTGAACACCCAATATCCTCATTCTCCTAAGATCGGGACTCTGTAAAGATTTTCGCTACTAGAGTATAGTCAAATTGTATCTATCCCTCTTCTCCTTTTCACCTCCTCAACGCAACCATCTGCCTTTTCTATCAAAGGCGGCTTCTCATGCACTGCCACGTCGTGGGCGAACACTGACTGTAGCTATTGCTCGACAACTCTTGTTACATGTCCACAAACGCTAATGAGGATGAAGTTGGGACTCTGGGGATTATTACCGCTGCTCCATCGTTGCCTCGGTTGACTTTGAGCTTAGAGACGGTATATCTGTGATTTCGATCTGTAGTAGGGAGCCCTTGAGCAAACGCACAAGGGTACTTTCGATTTTTCTACCTACTTATATGTATCTACACTGTACAATAGGAATCTAAACTATATAATAAATCAATAGTATTCGAAATCCAGACAAAAGCTTGTAATCTACAATACACAGGAGGACAATGGGTTCGCGTGGCTCGGGAGCAATCAATGCTCAATAGACAGCTTCGCGCTCGAAAATCCAACAATATCATGGCTGAATGTCTAGTAACTTATGAAGATAGGGAGATAATTCCTCAACTGACTGGAAAAATACAGCGGCTTGAAGCCAAGCACCTTCGACCGCCTACATCATTGGCACGTCGGCTACGAGTTCAAGATCGAGATCATGAATTTAAACTCCCTGATACCTATTGACGTCTCAAGAATCTCCCTCAACATCACCCTGAGCTATCAATATTATTTCAGTGGCATTCCCAGGGCATTCCATTGAAGGAACAAGTGCGCACCAACGAGAAGTTTAGTAACATCAAGGTGCCCACACTGGAACGCCCACAAAAAGGGCGATTGCCCGTGATTGTCTCGCGAATCAGCGTCAACATCGTCACGAGCTTTCAATATTATTTTAGTGGCGTTTCATTAAAGAAAATAGCACGCACCAAGGAGAAATTTCGCCACTTCATCGTGTCCATGCTCGCATGCAAGGGAAAGGGGTGACTGCCCATTATTGTCTCGAGAATCAGCTTCAACATCGCATCGAGCTATAAGTGTGATTTCAATGGAGTTCTATTGAAGAAAATAGTGCGCACCAACGAGAAGTTCCACTACTTTGAGGTGCCCATGCTTGCTTGCCCATGAGAGTGGTGATTGCCCATACTCGTCTCGAGAATCAGCCTCAACGTCATCTCGATCTATTGAGAATTTTTCTAACACTGTCCTGTAGAAGAACAATGGCGACTCACCAGCAAGAAGTTTCACAACTTCAAGGCACCCGTTCTGACATGCCCACGAAAATGGAGATCTCCCATTCGAATCCCGAGAATTAACGTCGACATCATTTCGAACTATAAGTATGATATCAGTGGCACCCTGTGACAGAATAGCCGGACACACCAAGAAGAAGCCGCAAAATATCGAAGTGTCCTTTCTTACAAGTCCATGAAATGGGAGACCTCCCATTTTTATCCTGATAATTGACTTGAATGTCTTTTCGGGCTACAGAACTTCCTTCACGTATCTTATATTGAATGAGGGGGATACATACCCAGGAAAAGCTTCGCCATGTGGATGTTGCCAATCCAACATGCCCAAGACAGGAGACTTTGCCCATGAAATTCACAAGAATTGGCATCAATATCACTCCGACCTATAGAGTTGACTGTCATGATTACACTATGGAAGGTAAGGACGACATGCCTACAAGAAGTTCAACGAACTTCACGTCTTGGCAAGCACATGCCAACAAAAGAAGGGATCTCCCGTTCATTTCTTGAGAATTGACATCGACATCACTACGAGCTACAAATATGAGATCCGTGGTCTTTCGTAAGAGAAAGGGGGGAACGAACCAAGAAGAACCTCGACAAGTCTGTAATATCCATTCTCGTATGCCCATAACAAAGATATCCCACGCATATCTTGAGAATCGACTTCGACATTGTTACAGGCTACGTAGGTGAGATGAGTAGTCTTCTCGCAAAAGAACAGTTGACACACCAAGAAGCAGTTCTAGACCCTTAATGTCCACTCTCTCGTATGCCAATGAAAGAGGGGATCTCCCATCTTTGTCTCGAATATTTGCTTCAACATCATTACGTGCTGCGAAAGTGAGATTAGCAGTCTTCAATATAATGGGGGACACACCAAGAAGAAGCTCCATAATTCCGTAATGTTTATCCTCGCATGCCCACAAAAGAGCATTTCCCCCATTCGTATCTCGAATATTGACCTGGATATCATTTCGAGCTGCGAAGGTGAGACTAGTAGCCTTCCATAAAAAGAATGGCCGACACACTAAGAAGAAGCTCCACAGAACTGCTATGCCCATTCTGGTACGCCCATAAAAGAGGAGATATTCCATTCATGTCCTGAGAATTGACGTCGATATCATTACGAGCTGCAGAGCAAGATTCATAATATTCTTGAACAAGAAAGGGCGACCTACCAAGAAGAAGCTCCATGACTCCGTACCGTCTATTCACGCATGCTAAAAAGAGCGAAGTTCTCCCGTCCATATCTTGAGAATTTACTTGGACGTCATTACGAGCTGTAGAGGCGATTGGTAGTCGTCCATAAAATTAATGTGTGACACACCTAGAAACAACACCACAACTCCGTCATATCCATTCTCACATGACAACGAAAGAGGAGATCTCCCAATTTCATCCTGAGAATTGATATCAACGTCGTTGCGAGCTTTTGGAGGAATTTTCATGATTGTTCTATGGAAGGGAATGGCACCGTACCGATAAGAAGCTCTACAACTTGTAGGTGCCCATAAGTGCATGCTAGCAGAAGGAGGGATTGTCTTGCAGTGCCTCGAGGACCTGCTTTGGCCAAAATCGATTCACCATGTTTCGCAATAATGTCACCTTGCATAGAACCTAGATAGCCGTCTAGGAGTCCCGTTACACATGCCGCAAGGCTCGAGTCCGCATCCACCCGAACATGCACAGTCCAATAGCCCTGGCCCCGGCGTTGAGACCGGCGACAAGCAATCTTGATGCGCGCATAGAGCACGAAATATGCAGACTTCTCCAAAAGGCGGAACAATCCGGTTGTGACGTCTGCTAGGCTCCCATGAGCATGATCCTCCCAAAATAGAGAGCAATAGTAGAAAAATCGCCCTTCATCAGAGCCCCGATACGGAGTATGATATACCCATTGCTTGGACAATAACTGAATCATCTCTAACGAATGGCTAGCATTCAGGTAGCCTAAGCAACCTGGGCCGATTGTATGGACCATGTCTTCGAAAATTTTCGGACCCTCAGAATTAAAATACTCTTCCGTTGTAAAATCTATACTTCGCTGTCAGAGTCTATTGTACCCTCAAGGAATAGACGGTGTACTTACGGATAAATTGTACCTGTTCACTTCCGACTACGACTAGTCCATCACATAGGTCTAGCAAGACCGCACCATCCACAACAGCATCCTCAACTGCTTGATCAGTCAAATCCTCTGTCGAACTCGCGACCGCAAGGGAAAGTTCCCCAAGAGTTATAGGTTGTCTTGCGGCCCAAATCCACATCAGTGTGTGCATAGCAAGCTCACGGGGGTGAGGGTCCTTGGCTTGGATCCGTCTAATAGAGTCGCGGTAACGCTCATTAGGGGTTCTTGGAAGTTGGGCTGCGATGCTCTGGGCTTTCATGAGCGAAAGACAGGCGCGAAGTTCGTGAATGTGAAGGTTGGCAAGTAGGAACCTGGCTCAACTTTTTAGAACCCTATGTTTGAAGGTTCCAGCAAGGTTGACTCACAGTCCACTTGAAGCCTCCACAACCTGATCGATCAGCGCGCGCTTGGTTTCGGGCTTTCTACTCCTCATGAATGGGAAGGCAGCTATTTGAGCTTGGGTATAGTATTCCAGGTCGGTATGATTACTTGCGTTGAGATTAATGATAACTTGAGAAGGGTGAGCAGGAAGACTCTCTGGGATATGCCGCGTTGTAACAAAAATATGAAGGTACGGAGCGAGATCCAAGAGAATTTTAATAAGTTCAGGCTGTGAGGAAGACGTGAATTCGTCGAGTGCGTCCAGTACCATAAAAGTTGGAATGGAGCCAAGGGCAGTCCCAATAACCTGTAAGAGGATTGCAGTTTCGATTTTCGTCTTGTAATATGCCTCCTGTAACTGCGGTGGGATAGTGTTGGAGCGACTGATTAGTTGCGCAGCTAGTCGCGATAGAATTATATTGACTGTCATGCTTGAAGAATACTTGATGAAAACTGTGAGAATGGTTGACTGCAGTGTGTCACGAAGGTGTCTGTTTACAATGAACCTGGAAGATGTCAGATGAAGAATAAAATGTAGTGTGCAAAATAAATACGCCAGGTAAGTCTTCCCGCAGCCGGCTAGGGTTCCTAAATAGACGACCAGGATTGACGGACACGACACTTACGGGGACCCTTCAGCAGCACTAATCTGTGCTTTCCCGACTTCCAGTTTTTGACTGTCTCTGATTCAACCAGCCACTGTCCGCTTTCCTCCGCGCAGGATGTGGCAAGAGTTGATAGTTCGTCTTCAATAGAATAACCAGAGGAGAGCCAGTCGATGATATTTTTCAAAAGCAAATTGTCTTTGATGTATGGTTAGATTTTATCGAAAAATAGAGAGAAGGTGATACCTGTTTCGTTGCGAATATGTGACACATCGGCCTGAATATCTTCAAACCCACCAGACTGGCAATGCGAGGTGAGTCGTGATTATGGAAGCTGCGGTGGCAGACTAACTTTCGGAAATGAAATCTCAGAGACCTTGACCAGTCCTTTCCTTCTATTCAAACGATCGGCTGCCAGATTAAACTTATCCTCTGCATCGCTCCTCGCTATGTAGGCTTGAGTGTGAGAGCTCACAATCTCGCCAGACGACATAATCGATGGCCGAAGTTCGTCTACATCTAGCCGGATAAAGACACCAGAGTCACCTGCAAGCATTTTCTCGAAGCGGTCTGAAACATCGTGGCAGCTAGTGGCTAGTTCTGATGCAGCGCGTGCAAAGTCATTCGCATCCTTAAGCTGGATATATGCAGGACATCCAGCGCCAATGCTGACCATGACGGCAATGGACTGAAAACGAAATTGATTTTGAACCTCGGTGACAAGAGATTCAAGGGGATTGCAATGTCCAAGGTCAGCAGCTATAAACCGCAGAGAAATGGAGTCATCCTGCAAAGCGACATCTTCAAAGAGACGGACATGAGCAAGCGTGCAGAGAATAGCCTCCAAAAGGTTGCATGGGGGCGGGCCACCACGTCTACCTCGGAAGGAACGAAACGATACTGGGGACTTGATATGAGCTTGATGCAGTGCAGTAACAACGCTGAATGATATGAGAACAATAAATGATGTGATATAGAAAGTGAACGTACATCCTGCACCCTGGAACTAACTTACTGAACTCTGAAAAGCGACAAGTTTGCTCTTCTGGAGCAAGCCGTTCCTCGATTACCTCACGAAGAGCAACCTTCAGTCTATGTGTTCGATCTTCAATGGTCAAACCCCCTTCTTCTAGGATGAAAACGGCGCTGTGGATTCGCAGGTAAGATTTGATAGCCTCTGAAACCGACATCCTTAGCGGGCCAACAAGGCATGCAACAAGGCTGGAGCTCCATCCTCGAAATCAATGTCAGATAGGCATATATAGTTAATACTGACCCTCCAGACCCAGTCCCTACTATTAAATCAAAGATTTCACATGCATTTACAGTGTCTTGTGGCAGATTATGGTCAAACTCGTAGGTGCGGAGAATCTCCCTCAGAATAAATAATTGGGAGAGCGCATTCAGGCTTTCAAATTGACCTGCATCTATAACAGAAGAATCAATGACACAGGCGTCATCATGGAAGAACGGACGAACCGAGGGAAAGCAATGCAAGGCCGCGTTCTTCAGCATGACGAGCAGGGTCAGCCATGGGGATTGCCCGTGATAATCTAATAGTGTTGTAGTGAAAGGAAGAGAGAATTAGATGTATCGCGGACAAGAGGATGCAGTGGCCAAAAGCCCCGTCAAGGCAGGAGCCAAAACAGGTAGCACGTGTGTTAACTCAACCCTCCGAAAATTCCACGATCAATTCTCTACCGCCTTCTATCCTTGACTAATTTTATTATTGGGTCCAACTCCACTGGCTCAATGATCTTGTCGAAGGTCGTCAGAACAAGCCAGTCGCTAAGATTCAGTGAACTCTCATGGACTGGTGTCCACGTACGTTTGTGTCAAGGTTCTGCATCTGCGTGCCTCGGTCGCTCCATTTATCATCTATAAGAAGATAGTATACATACCACTTACAACTTGAGAGGCGACAAGGTACTCATTACCTGCGTTTCCCCCACTTTTAGGCGATTTTGGGATGAATTTAAGAGGTAGGTAGGCTCACAAACCAATAGATTATCGATAGTTTATTGAACATTACAAGTAGAATTCAAGGGTCGAACTTAGACGCACGCTTCTCTTTCCTGCCGAACGTTTGCACCCGGGTTGCGCTTTCTTCCTGCCGCCGGACACATTTCCACAATTCTCCCACACGACGTCCTTCTCTCCTGCGCCACAAATAATGAAAAGACGCGTCTACCGACCATACACTGCCTTTGTCGTCGGACTCGAATTCTTTCGCCTACCACTCATCGAGTATGCCACCCTGTTAGTCGATCCTCTCTGAAAACAGAACGAATGCCCGTCTACTAGCTACATTGAAGAGGACCGAACGCAAGCGTAAGGCTGCGTGCCGTTATCTGGTTACCTGCCTCGTCACGTCGTCGCCGCCTTCCTTGGCTCGTCTTTGTTCGAAAACGGATGATGCACGTATATCAAAAATTTGGAACGCCAATCGTGGAGGACGATTGGGCGTGACAACGAAGTATATCACCCACCTCACGAACAAGGTCCCCTCGACACCTATGAGGCAGCAGCGGGGGCAGCTACGGAAGACGATAATGACGATAGCCATCGTATTGGCAGTTTTGCATCTGCGCTCGAGAAGAAGAGGGATCTTCGCGTCTCAGATCACGTTCCTAACCACTGCTGAACGCCGCTGCTAGCTGGAATTTCGAAGGTGTCGTCACTAGCGACTCCAAAGCAGTCGTAAAATTATAGTAAAGGACTGTGATAGGATAGGTTTGTGACTTGGGAGGGTTCGGCTGGTAAACCTGCATTTTCCCCGGGGTAAGCATCTCTCTCATCTTCGAACATATACTAAGATATCGTTTCATCAGCTGCAGGGGTTTATCACCAGTAACAATCACTCATTTCACGCCCGTTCTATCTCATCGTGTTCCCAAAAATCAAATTCCCGCAGCCGAGTCCCTGCTTTAACTCCTGATCATCCCATCTTTCAATCACGAAGACAGGATACTCTTTTTGGCACGGACCTCGTCCACTCAATTTGAAAGATCTTTTTCGCCGTCGCCACGCTAATGTTCACACCGCCGATCTCTCCGTCCTCGCCAGCACTGGGTTTAAAGGATGCTAGCCAGGACATCACCTCCCCCATCATACGCAAGCCTCTCGAGAACCTTGAGCCCCATCGAGCAACCCACTCATGAGTCAAAGTTGCAGTACCCATCGTCCAGAACGCGAACAAGCAAACGCATTCCAAATTTATCAGATCATTTTTGGTGCTTCCCCAATTCTTCCAGTTTGGGCCCCTATTATACAGCTGGGAGAGTTTCTAGTTCAACTTTTCGATGGAATCGAAGCGGTTACCATCTCACTATTCAACAAGGGCTTCGGCACGAGCTGACCCATTGTTTCTCGACGCGTTGTAGCCATATTCCAAGGATGGGATCGAAACCACGTCGACTCTGAAAACGATGAACGAGGATCATTGCCCCTCCTCTTCCCGATGCCTCGCCTGCGTAAACCGGCGACAATCACTTTTTATTCCCCTTTTCACCTCCACACATGCTCACTAGAGAGTGTCATGTTCGTGCAAGATCAAAATGCAGGCCGCTCTAAGGATCATCCCAGTGGAGCCGATAGAGGAACGTTTGCTGCTGATCCAGTTCTGGTCATTCCATCGACTGTTGGAGGCTTGTACGGTAGCCCCGTTCGTTGTGAGGCAAGCTCGTAACCATCTTAGCTATTGTTGACGCCTGTCCGTTATGTATGCCTATATGGTTCTTGTATTTTACCTCGAAGTACTAGTAACATACTCCTTCTCTTACATATTTTACCTAATCAGACACTATTTTATGTGTGCCGGCTAGTTCTTCCTTCTTTTTTCTACATTTTTTAAACTTCGGGTATACATGCTTACATGGATGAACGAACCTTCAAACACTATACTAGAGACGAATACGGACGGTCAATTGTTCTATAAAGAAGGAGCAAGTGACAAGATGAAGGAGTCCAACATTCAGTAGAACATACATCCTTGCAATTGCACTCCAGGCGCCAGCCGTGAAGAACGTGGATCATACCCTCATGGCCACCGTCACTTCAAGCTTCACACCAATTTCATTATCCTCAGAGAATCCATTACCTCTTGACGTCATTTTTATCATTTTTGACTTTACTCTCTTATCAAGTCAAGATTATAAGACAATTCTTCAACTTTTGTTGTTGTCTCGAGCTGTTTACCAATGGTTAGTCTTGTTTTAGCCCCAGCCATTCTGAAACAACTAATCGATGAACATTAGGATGATACCCCGTCTTTATCATACTCTTGGCTTTAGAAAATACGACGTCACATCACCTGGGCCATATACTATCGATAGAAATGTCTTTTTCACTTGTGCCCCGACTTCTTCGTTGCTCTTCACAAGGCGTATCTTCTCTCCAGACTTAGATTCGCCTCTCTCTTTCTCTCTCTTTCCACAATTGACTCACCTCTCACTTTGGGGTTGCAATTGCCTCAACTTGGAGCCGCATGGAACAAAACAAGCTCAGGCAATCATGAGTTTACCTCTCGAGGAACTTTTAGTCATAGATAGTCGTGACAACCTTGTTCTTCTACGGATACTTACTGAGGATGTGACGATCTGGCGTACCCTTCAACGGTTTAGCTGCTTCTCCCACGCAGGATGCAATCGCCCAGACGAAGGCTGGCTCCAATGCCCGAATCTCGCACAGGTGCTCGTTCTCTGCGTGAAAGTTGAATGGTTCATAGACACGCAGATAAAGGGTGTCGTCTTACCTTCATCAACAAAACTCCAGTCTTATTTGGTTTCTCCTATTTGGGGTTCAAGCATGCTTCCTCCAGGGGATACTCTAGAGCTGCCCGTCAAAGACTCGAGAATCACCATTCTTCGTAAATCTCCTCGACATTACGTCGAGCGTCCAGGATCATTTTGGGATAATCATTCTGATATGTGGACGGCCGCCCAACACATGATAAGGAAGAATTTGGATGTCCAAGTTAGTTCTTCCATTTCCACAGGGACAGCGGCTTATCGGTGTGTTGACGTAGGAAACGAGAGTTATACGAAAACTCCCATGGTCGAAGGCTAAACATTGCTACATTGTTTCGTAGGTCATGTTAGTCAGTCTATGGGAGATGAGAGCGCTGGGTTCCGAGCGACAGGGTTTTTCATGATCTCAGCGGAAGGGCTGAAACGTACTGGTAAAGTATACTTGTTCTTTCAGATATTTTAATTAGACACTGTTTTGTCTAAATGGACTTGTTCTTCCTTTCTGTTCTATTCAACTTAGGATAGACATTCTTTCATCAACGCAGAAACCATCCAGGACTTTAGAGTTGGCCAATATATCCGGGCAATTCTTCCACAAGGAAGAAGGAAATGACCATATGAGGGAGGAAAATGTACAAAACAAGAGGCACTCTTCCAAAGGCGCTCAAAGCGCCCGACATCGACAACTTGACTCTGTCGCTGATGGCCGCCAGCAGTACAAACTTGAATCTCGCCTCAACTTCCCCAGTGGAAGCGCTACCTCTTGACATCATTGTAACCATTATTGACTTTGCTCTCTCGTCGAATCCAAGTTATAAGATCATTCTTCAATTGTCATTGTTAACTAAGGCTGTTTACCAATGGTTAATCCAGCAATTAATCATGGCCATTTCGAAGTAGCCAGCTGATGCAATATTAGGATGGTACCCCACCTATATCATACTCTCGACTTAAAGGGATACAATATGACCTCAACTTGGACACATTCCATTGATAGGATTATCCTTCTGAATTCTGCCCGGACTCCGTCCCTCCTCTTCACGCGTTGCCTCATCTCTCGACTCACCGATACAGTCTTCAATTTTTCTCCCTTCGCACAGCTGTCTCACCTCTCCCTTTGGGGTCCCAATCGCCTCAACGTAGAGCCTAATGGACCAAATCAAGCCCGTGAAATCGTCATGCTACCTCTAGAGGAACTCATAGTTTTGGAATGGAGCGACAACAACGCCCTTCTACACGAGCTCACTGCCAACGTGACGACCTGGCAGACTCTTCAACGGTTCACCGGCTTCTCTGATGAAAGATCTCCTCGTCCAGATGAAGGGTGGCTCAAATGCCCCAATCTCACCCAAGTCCTCATTCTTTGTTATGGCGTCGGTTCGTTCATCGACACTTCGATAAAGAGTGTCATTTTGCCTTCGTCTCCAAAATTCCAGTCCTATATGATTTCTCCCGATGAGGGTTGGGACATGAGCACTCCTCCAAGGGACCAACTGACATTACTCATCAAAGACTCAAGAATTGTCATACTTCGTAAATGTCCACAGCATTTTGGAAAATATTCAAGATCGTTTTGGGATAATCAATCTGCTATGTGGGCAGTCGCGCAGAAGGTGATAAGGAAGAATTTGCAAGTCGAAGTCAGTTTTCCATATCTTTTGATCTCGCCGTATGAGCAGCGGCTTACAACGTGTGACCATAGGAGGCGACGGTCATCGATAAACTTCCCTGGTATAAGGTTAAGGGCTGCTATACTGTCTCGTAGGTCATGAGTGACAAAATTTCGAGGGAGTATCGTTTGTCGGCGTCCTTGTTGTGTAATCGCGGAATTTCTGACCCGCTATTGAAGCTGTAAGTCACGCACGATTTTACATTTTTTTGATTGTTGAGTAACCTAGACAACCTTTGCTTGACGATGTTTCGGGTGGATTTCTTCTCGTTGGCGCCACTTCTGGGGCTTACTCTGGGGAAATCTATTCCTCCAAGTATATTCCCTTGTATTCCCTTGTGTTGCAGCTATTTTCACTGTCTTTCGACACTTGAAGGTAAATACCAATAGAATGGTCACGAGTCCTATGGAAGTTGAATGTTCTTAAGTTACCGTGGATGCCGAGTCGCTCTGACTCGCGCCTTTCCAACAGTGTACTATAGGCGCCCATCTTCAGCAACTTGGCCCCGAACTTCCATCATCAACCTGCAAACTTAAGCATTATGTTCACAGACAGCTCGTTGCTTCCTCCTGAAATCATCCTCGTCATTCTTGACCTTAGTCTTCCACCGAATCCAACTTACAATGCCATGCTTCAGCTTTCGCTGTTATCTCGCAAAGTGTACCACTTGTCAGCTCCCTTTTAGCTCTAGAGATTCTAAATTGATTGCATGATATTAATTAGAATGTTACCACGCCTCTACAGTTCTCTCGATCTGGAAATGCCCTTGTCGCCTAGTGCACACTCTATCAACCGGACTCTCCTTCTTGCATCAGCCCAACCTTCCTCTCTTGTCTATACGCGTCACATAATCTCCCGTCCTTCATCACTACCTTTCACATTTTCACCCTTCTCCCGACTGTCTCATCTTGCTCTTTGGGGTCATAATTGCTTGAGTGTCGGGGCAACTGGAAGATTACAAGCTCAGGAAATAGTCACGCTACCACTAGAAGAGCTTTCTGTGTGGGAAGAGATCGATAATAGCATCCTCTTGGGAAATCTCACAAGAGACGTTCAGATATGGCGAACTCTTCGACGATTTGCTTGTGCAGCCAACACAATCGGAAGCCGTCCATACGAAGGATGGCTCACCTGCCCAAATCTTGTTCAAATCCTTCTTTTCTTTGAAAATCACCAGTGGTTTCTTGAATGTGCAGCTTCCGGGATCACCTTATCTTCGTCCCCAAAATTTCAATGCTTCGTTATATCACCATTCTCAACCATTCCTTCGCTTCCTCCTTTAACAGCTGTAAACACTTTGAGACATCTTATCCAAGACAGAAAAGTTGTCCTTCTCCGGAATTACCCGACCCATATGTTTATACATCCACGGTCGTTCTGGAAGAATAATTCCGACATGTGGAAGGTTCTGATGGGCGCGGTTGAGAAAAATGAAAATATAACGGCCAGTTTCTTTGCTGTCTCCGATCTCAAGTCTAAGAACTTACGAGGTATTTGATGCAGGAAATGACTGTTGTCGAAACACTCCCGTGGTCCCATATGGAATGTTGTTATATTGACTCGGAGAGGGCGACATAACTTTTGCGTTTAAAGGATTGATTTGCCCCACCTCGGGATATAATGTACCCCTTCTGATATGTTGGTTCACACACATAGCTGCCTGCATGGGTCTAGTACCTCACATCAACTCCTCTCCAACACTCATTACCTTGATTTCTTATGCTTACATAAAGCAATGACACACCCTCTTCTTCTGTGTTTTAAAATTGGCATCAAGGAGGATTCAATGTTTTGTTATATTCCCTAATTTACCCTTCACCCATAAATAAACGAACAAAGCTCCAAACAAGTCTTTCCTTCACATAGAAGCGTATGCAGGAGGAACTGCGTCTCCTGGAACTGGCACTCCTCTTGCAGCAAGGTTAATCATCAGTGCTTCGAGGGGGACATTATCGAGATCTTGCTGCTGTGGCTGAACATTCGTGCTGGTATTCTGAGTAGTTTGCAACAGTGGGCTCAGAATTGAGGGTGGTTCGTCCTGTGATGGAGAATTGGTTGGCCCTTTGGTTGTCGAGCTTCTTCTCTCCAGTGGTGGTACCCCAGAAGTCAAATCAGCTCTGGTCTTCTCTGTTACTGAATTGACCACTCTCGTCTGAGTAGTACTAATGCTTGTTGCCGTTGATATTGAGAACGGTTCGACAAGAGTTGGTCCTCTCGGGAATGGACGCTCATCGTCACTCAATACAGCATTTCGGAGTGCACCTGACCGTCTGGATCGCCTCCTGCTGATTAAGAAGAGGAGCAAGCCGGCAAGAGCCAAGGCTACAATGACTGCAACAACAACGCCTCCAATAACCGGACCTGAAATCCTTTTCCCCGATTTAGTTGTAGGCTCGTCCGTCACTGTGGTTGATATCTGCGTCGGCAGTGTACTGCTTGTTCGTGTAGGTAGCGTATCATCTCTAAGTAATCTGGGTTAGGACCTCTGAGACGGTGACCTCTCATCGGAAGCACGTACTCAGTATATATAAAGCGGTCGAGTGTGACAAAGTGATTACCAGCAGCATCAGCCACAGTCTCCACGCGAATTGTGTGCTCTCCGTTTGTTAAACCTGTGAGGGAGAAGAACGGGCTATCTTTACCACTTGTGGTGATACCCCCACTCTGGGTACCATCAACAAAAAACGTCAGGGTTTGTGGAAGGCTGAAAGAGAAACAGGATTCAAAATCCATTGAAATATATATGAGAGAAGATACTAACTTGATAGAAGACGTATCGATCCCAAAAACAAAGATCGCAGTTCCAGTGAACGTGAATTCGGCAGAGAATGGTCCGGAGCTGGTGGAGTTCTAGACAGTTACATAAAATAATGATCAGAATAGTCTTTAGTTTAAATGAAACACTCACAGAAAGTGCAAAATACCAGGTTTTGTTGGATGCAGCATTGTTATCAAAGGCTAGCCCCGTAGGACATCCAACTGTTGGTATGTCACAGCTGGATCCAGGCCTCCAAGTAGAAGCAGGAGAATATGTGATGCGGGGAGAAGTATCATCTACACTGATATTCCGGGTAGCTTCCACAAAGCCCGTACAAAGGAGAATACAAAAAAGGAGCAGCGGAAACCACATCCAGTGGAACAAAGGCAGACTGGGCTGCAGAGAAGTAAAAGACGGAGAACGACGGGTTGTAAGAGGGGAATGTTAAGATCTTCTGTAAGTATATCGATTTATATAGGAAGTAAATATAGCGAGACAGCACGGGAGAAGGTCTACTTCGTTGAGATGCTTCTGTTTGTAGTCGGATAGACGCATTCTGATTTGAACGTTCTCATCAACGACAAGGCATGGCAATCCCCGATTGGACCCAAGCAAGATGTGGTTGTGCGCATTGTAACTCCCTCACGCTCTGACCGAAGCTTAGCTAACTAGAATACCATGATGGAGAGACAGATCAACTCGTCACGAGGAGCCATCCTCGGGCTTTCGAGTTTGGTTCAGTGTACTAGTATGTGGGCAATTCACCATTCTGTTTGTTCTTCGGAGAAATGAAATCCATGAGGGACTGTATTTAACACGACTTTAATCCCTGGACTTCAATGGTCCACAGATCGTAGGCTAATGCGGCTCTAATCTTCATGGGTGATGCCATGTTGAATAATTAAAGTCACAACGGGGTGCTACCGAAGCGCCTCATGCTATTGTCGAACAAGAAAGAATAAAACAAGCTATCTCAGATATTTGTCCAGGCCGTCCATGTGAGAATCTGGAGAAGAAAAGATAGAGAGGAGCAGCAATTTTAATGGGTATAAGATGTAATTCCCAAACAATACAATAACGCAACCGCTTGCCAGCTCTACCCCACAGGCACCCAAATATGAGCGCCAATCAAAAGTGGTCAAGACGTTCATTACAATGTTGCATACGCGGGAGGTGTAGCATCCCCCGGAACAGGCACTCCTCTCGCCGCCAAATTCATCATCATCGCCTCCACCGGAATACTGTCGAGATTTTGTGTCGTGCTGGTACCAGGGCTGGTTGAACTCGACCCAGAACCCGAAGTTTCTGACGAGGGAGACAGTGCCGATCCCTTCATCGTTGAGGGTCGTCTTTCAGGTCGCGAAGCTGAGTTCGCCCTTGTCTTTTCTGTCATTGCAGGACCCGACGTAGTCAAATGAGTTGAGCTGCCTGTCGTACTTGGTACTGAGTAAGGTTGGACGAGAGTGGGACCTCCAGGATAAGTGCGTTCATCGTCTTCCAACACTGCTTCGCGGTGTGCGCCCGGTCTTCTAGAGCGTCTTCTGTACAAGAAGAAAGCGAGAGCGACAAGAAGCAGAACAAGGACAGCAACAGCTGCGGCGATGCCTCCGACAACGGGTCTTGAGATAGTTCCTCTCGAGTCGGTAGCAGCAGCCGAAGCAGACGAAGTAGGTGCTGAGGAAGTGGACGACGGTGACGGTGGGGCAGAGGTTACTAGTGCCTCACTCCTGGTACCACAAATCAGATAAAAACTCGGGAAAAAAGGTAGAAACATAAAGATAATGGGAGACACGTACGGAGTATAAACAAAACGGTCAAGCATAATCAAACTCTCAGTAGCACCACCCTGAGTCTCCACGCGAAGTTTGTGTTCGCCATCCGTCAAGTTTGGGCTGTGGAAGAATGGGAGTCCATAGCCTGCGTCACCTGGGTTTTCTAGACCTTCCATCCTGTATACTCCCATCGTGTTGCCGTCAACAACGAAGTTCAGGACTTGTTGAATGCTGGAAAGCAGATTCAGTCATATTCTCATAATTGTGAGGAAAAGGATGTTACTAGGTTGCACCTCGTGCTATAACCCCAAAAACAGAGACGGCAGTTCCATTAAAAGTCAATTCAGCAGATAGTGCTCCAGTATTATTGGTCGAACTCTAACAAGATGTCAAGAGAGCCCAAAGACATAAACCAAAAAAAGAGAATACTGACATAATAGCCATAGTGCCAAGTCCCGTTAGACCCAAAATTCTCCAGTCGATTCACCCTGCAATCGAATCCAGGTGTTCCACAGTTCTGCCCAGGCAGCCAAGCATCCGCGGGAGCGTAGGTAATTCGAGGAGAGGTATCGTCAAGGGTTATATTTTGAGGAGCAGCATTAACAAAAGAAGTGATTGTACAAAGTTGAAGAAAAACGAGGAAGGAAGGAAAAAGCTGCGACCACGTCCAGTGGCTCCCAGAAGGGTGGCTGCGCGGCAGGTCCATTGGATGAGAGAGAAAGGGGTGGTGGGTTGAGATCCCACACGACAGTACTAACTAAATAGGAAGGTAAATATAACCACCGTCGGGCCCAGAAAAGTTTAACAGGGAATAATGGAAGATCTAGACAGTCTCCTCACTAACTTGCCAGTTTATGGTTCGCGTTCTTTTAATCCTAACGCAAACAGAGGAGCACCATGTTTTTCAAGCTGTGCCACGACTTTGTTTTATAACATCTTGAGAGCCTTGGGCAGAGAATTGCAGTGATGCCGAGCTGTGCAAGAGTGATTTTGATGGGAAACGTTAGGGTTATGATGATGCGCTGCCTTCACGACCAGAGCTGGGCTGCAGATCAATCAATTCTTTTAAGGCAAGTGCAATAACTTTAGGACAAGAACGGGTCGTGAAGGTTTGAACGACGGCATCCAGAAGGATTCTCAATCTTTTCCGATGAAGGGAGGAAGCAAAGTCCAGCTGGCTCATGCCTTCATAATCTGACCTCCTCTAGCCAAAATATCACCACCCAGTAGCCTTGAGCGCTGTACTGATTCATAAACCACAAGAGTAACCAAACGGAGCTCAGCACCTGCACTAAAAAGGCTCTGAAGAAAGCTTGATCCACTGCCATTGTACTTTGTATGAATTGCCTTATAACCAAATCATTTACGCTGGGTAGAATAAAAAAGAACACCAAACGCCTCTTCAACAGATAAGAAAAAAAAATAATATCAAAGGGCCTCCCAAAAACCATTATAGCGAATAAAACCAAGCACGAAAGTAGTGAGAAGAAAAAAAAAGAACAGGCAAATTGCGGGCTGTAGTATGATGGATGTGTAGGTGGGAAAATGAAGATCAACGCAGTCCGTACATTATTCGTGTGTTTTCATCACAACAAAAGCGTGAAGACCATAGCAGTAGCTCCTAGCAAAGCGGAGAGAACGCCACCACTTGGCAATGAAGCGGGGAGGGCAGCGTTTCCGGATGTAGTTGCAGCACCGGCCGCGCCAGTCTTGGACGCTGACGATGAGGAGGCAGAACCAGAGGTGTTCTTGACTAAGCCTGAGCTGGTGCTGGATCCTGCGGCAGAGGTCGCAGAAGCCGTGGAGTTCGAAGCTCCTGGTGCACCGCTAGAGGCAGATGCAGCTGCAGATGAAGATCCAGAGACACCTGATGCAGTACCGGATTCGAGTTTGCCAGTTCCCCAAGGAATGGCAGGGTCGCCAGCCTTGGGATTGGGCTGGTCAGCATTTTCTGGTGGGACAGTGTTGCCCTGGGCATCAGCAATGGCGAAACGGGTCGTCCATTGAGGGCCATCAGCAGTAGCGCCAGGTGCGTTGAACTCGTAGAAGTAAATGGCCGATTGAGGGGTAACCTAAATTCGCAAAATAGATTCAGTCCAACGGAGGTCAGAAGGGAACAACGGGGGGCAAACGACGGACATCGGGGCATGGGTAGTCGAAAGTTCCAGGAACGGAACCGTCTTGACCAGTGGCGACCTCTGCGAAATGAAAGGTGTTATAGAAGCAGCGCCCACTGTCAAAGATTTAAAGGGACTAACGAGTGATGGTGGTCATTGCGAGGTTGCTTCCAGTACGGAGCGTGATAGTCATATCTTTCCAGTTGCCAGTGCCTGCTGAGGCGTCTACACCCCAAGCGATGTGGCAAGTGGTGCCTTCGTTGAATACACTGCCTGGTCCAGGTTCGTTCGGCTGGACGAGGGCGGCATGTGTCGCAGTAAGTGCGGAAAAGAAGAGGACAGTAGATTTCGTGAACATGTTTGTATTGTGTTCACTGTAAATGCCAGTTAGTATGAAGTTTGAAAAAATAATGGGTAGCGGAGGGAAAACATACGGCGGTGAAGAACGAAGGATGGCCTGCAAAGAAAAAACAGGGGCAAAAAGAATAAGAATAAATGGGCGGAAAGACGAAGGAAAGACGAACAAGAGGTGGGACCGAGGTGGTGCTTTTAAAAGAGCGTCAGAGAGTGGGAGAGAGAGAGGAAGGAGGCAGTGGCTGGGATGGTGGACGGACAGAAAAGACCTGTTGTCCGACACAGAGGTGTTGATCCAGTTGATCGCCATCACCCGGTCTTAATCCCTATAATTGACCCAAACTTCGACTAGCGGCCTATGCTCTCCGTTACGCATTTTTTCTCGACAACAAGAACAAAGCATTGTGGGCGCGAACATGGGTGGAAGAGGTAGAGACCATGAAGTCACGGGAATGTCATCTGATGGCGGCACGTTGAAACACCATTTCTTTGTACTCCATCAAGACGGACAAACATTGGCTATCCAAAGCTACTTGAAAAATGAAGTACCCTCAACAATACGATGAAGTTCGTGACCTTTGTCGTAGAAATTGCTCACTGCGACACCGCCCGCAAGGACCACTCATGTCACAGGTTACGAACACGAGCCGTGACAGTGGTTTATACGCTCGGTTGTACGGGATGTCTTGCGTACCTATGTACACTATCACATATTTTATTACCGAAAATACATTCCTATCACACTACCGTCCGGTATTCCCACCACGCATTCGGTGATGCGTCTGTTGTCCTCAGAAAGTTGGGTAACGGACTACAGGACGCTCAAAATGAAGTTTTCCATTCAGGTGGCTTCAGTCAGAACTAATCCATTGGCTTATCTATTATTATTGGCCTCTTGCTGTAAACGACGAAGGTGAAAAGAGGTTTTTTTTGCGGGAGAGTCAAGGCCATTAGAATTCTGTCAAGCCATCGTGGGCTTGGGAGTAAGTATACTTTCTCTGTTCATGAGGACTCTATCCAAAAACATACGCTCGAGATCTGACGGAGGATATCTGGGATTCCATTGCCCACCTTTTGGCTAAGGATAAACCATAAAGAATGAGCCCACAAGCACGAGCCGAGGCGTATAATATCTCATACCCTTGTCCGAAAGTGTTTGTAGGAAGTCTTGAACTCTTCAGTTGAACTAGTTTCCCTCAAAACCAAAAAATCTTTGAAATCGAGAAGTGTCATATTTGACATGGACACAAGATAAAAGGCCTCGTGACGAAAAGGTGTCTTTCCTGCGTCTAGTCTTCAGAAGTATGCCATTGAGAGTCTTATATTCGAGTATAAGACGGATAGAATGTATAGTAAGGGTCGCGGACTCGTCGAATGTCGTTCCTCCTGTAGTCAGCTTGTACAACCAAGATCTTATCAGCTCGAACTTTGTTGATCGTGAAAAATAATAATGCCTTTCTTCTATGATGGACGAGGTCGGACGATACAGCTGACGTTCCAAAGGATACATGGATTTACATGTTATACGTTCTCACCGTCCCGTTCAGCTGTCACCCTTTGCTTCTCTGGTTCGGAGCTTTGGTTCGGACCCTCTTCTCCCCGAATACCTGTTGCATGTGACCTTTTTGCCTTTTCTTTGACGCCCTCGTCCAAAACAACTTTCCTCAGCGGTAATGATATGACAATCTGAAAGACTGCCGCTGCAACAAGGAAATACATACCCTTTTGGAAAGCGGAGACATACGCTTTGACCACAAGGTCTCTTATGGGAGACCCTTGAGGGAAGTGGTCAAGAACGCTGACTACATCATTGAGATTCAAGCCATCCCAAGATGAGATCGGGAAGGATGAGCCGTGCAAGGCTTTCGCAAACATATTGTTTATGACTTCGATAATCAGATACCGAAGGGGTGGAAGTGAGAGTGAAGTATGAAGGGAGCTTACCTGTGCCAGTGATTCCAACTCCCAAAACACCTCCCAGCGCTGGGGCGGTACTGATCAATGCTGTTGTCGTGGGGAGGATGTCTAGAGGAAGATTGTTCTGAGCGATAACCATAGTGATTTGTGTTCCCTGGATTTATCAGAAAGTTATCTAACTGGCCAGAATATTCGAGAATAAAAAGCTCACACTGCCAAAACCCAATCCTGCGAGAATTGAGTAACCTGCAACTTGTCCCAGATGACTGATCTCTGTCAGGGTTGATAATAAACCCTATTGTTTACAGTAAATATCAAGAGTGTGAAGGAAGAACATAAAAACATACGAGGCCAACTGGAAGTAACAACAGAGGCAGGTGATAGGATAGCCGGGGATGGTTCCATCTGGTCATAGTATGAGATACAAATATACTTGACAGGGCAGCCATAAGCTGGGAAATTATTAAAGCAAGTTTTACATATATTGGGGAGCAAAACCTACAGTGAAAGGGATAACCATAGCAGCTGCTAGCTTGGATGGGTTTCCTTGAACTCGGAGGAAAACTAGACAAGAGGACAATAAGATAATATAGATATCCAAGAGGCGAACTAACTAGGAAGATAAAAAATCTGAAACTAGATATTCAGATGTCGGAAACAAGAAAACAATTCGACTCACCATGGCAAACACTTGGAAAAATAACAAAGTCCTTCCGACGAGCATAATAGGAACGTTCCTCCATTTCCATTGAGTGAACAATTTGGGTGGGGCGACAGGGAGTTCAGCATAGTGCTCTGCAGCAACAAAAAGAGCAAACCCAACTCCCGTTCCGACATAGAGTCCAATGAGGGTCGGATGCGTCCATGGAAGAACTTGTCCTCCCAAATTCAAGATGATGACGACGAAGGACAGCCATGACACAAGAAGTATCATTCCATAAATATCCGTCTGCTTTAGCGTTTGCCTTAATCCTCTGTACACTGGCGAATGAGGAAGGTTAACGTAACGCCAGAGAAGGTAGGTTACTGGAAACATCGTTAACAAGAAAGTAGGAGCATCAAGACACAAAAAATGGGACCAACTAATTGGACCGAATGGCGCGGCAATAAGGAATAACCACCTCCATTGGCCAACCTTTGCAAGGGCAGAGCCAATGATTGGGCCGGTCGAGTCAGCGACGATGAAGACAAAGTTAATGAGGTTGAGGTACGCCCCCCGCTGGGTCTCGTTGGTCAGATCTTAGTTCATTCAAAAGAGGAAAAATGGTCAAAGAGGTAAAGACGCACAGGAAATAATTATAATGACCAAAGACAAAATTCCGGCAGCACCAACGCCAGAAATCATACGACCTGCAACCAGAAGTTCGATCGAGTTACTGAGGCCTGCAATCAGACTGCCGGCGATGAAAATCCAAATTACAATGACCAAGAGTCGTTTGACACCAACTATATCCTATGCAGGATCAGAACATGAGAGGAGAAAAAAAAAGTCAGCTGCGGACTTACAGCAACTCGGCCAACAATAGGTTGTAAGGCCGTTTGAGTAATGAGATATCCAGTCTACTTACACATCAATTGGTGCAAGTAAGTACAAGAAGCCAGACTGACGGAAATCCATGCTAAAGAACCCTTAACTTCAATAGCACTCCCGATTGCTGAAACCGATGTCGCCACGATCGTTTCTTCAATGGCGAATATAAATGTTGCCATGCTTAGGCTAGACAGCAAAAGCAAAAAAATGAGACTTCATTTATTGAGAAAGTCAAGAAAGCTATTTTACCTCAACAGAATTGAGGTCACCTTGGCGAATGACATGTTTGAAAATTTAGGGAAGGAGTTCGAGGCATCGTGGACGGAAGTGCGGGCTGAACCGGAGGGTTGGCTGTTCGATTCCTCGATAATATCATGAGTTTGATGAGATAGTTCGTAAGCTGCATGAATTGGATGGTCTATTGAATGGGATTCTTGCTGGATGGACATCTGATGGCGTGAAGGAAGCTAGGCCAGGCATAAATTTGGGGGCCGTCTGTTCAATTCCTGTTGATGACTCAGGCAACACATAATTGACTGGCGAGCAAGCTTTGCATCCAACAGTTCCTGATGGAATAGCGCAGTGCGGATCTTGCAGAAGGTCCATATTTTACAAATCTGAACTTGATACGAGGATACCAGAAGGCCTATCATCTTAAGGCACCAGGCGAGTGACGGCGGTTATGCTTGTTTCTAAATATTGCCGTGTATACTCGAAGTTATATGTGGAGCCGTCTAGCATCTTGAGGGGGACATGTTGAAGAAAATGTTGGTGGATTGGGGTAACACAGTGGGTAAAATACAAGGGCATTGAACATGCCATATACAAGAAACATTGGGGACGGTAAAAGAGACGTCACTACCAAAGAGTAGGCAAATTCGGTCTTTTACTGAACCGCACTGATAACCGCTGCATTCCCTGCATTGCGCTTGAAAACAATTACATGGTAAGTCAAAGGAAAGAAGAAGAATGGCAGTGAACTTACCCTTTGTTCCAAACGTTTAGTTTCCATGTAGCACAATATCAAAATCATGAACACAACGTGAAACTGGTCTGCCTTAGGAGATATTTCAACGGTGGCTGCTTCATCCTTAGTAAACCAATGAGAAGCAAAAGGGCTGAGCATGGCTTCACGAGACTTTTGAGGGAGGGTTTCCATCTGCAGGAGATGGTTATATTTACAGTCTAAACGAAATGAACAATAAATTAAACGTACAATCCAGGTATTATTCTCCCATTCGACCGAAAACTTCTGCGCTCCGACTCCCCAAGTCCATTCTCGCGTTTTACTAGCCATTCAATTAGCACCCTCCTCTTCTTACATGATTAAGTACTGACCTCATCAGCCACCCAGGTTTATAGCAAATCTCTGAGAGCTTTTTTCTCTGACCGTGAACCTCGAACTCCTCGTGTTTCCAGTCAATTACACCCAGAACAGAGGCTGCTCCTCCTTGATCTCCACTAGTCCCATGCAGAACGGTGGTTTGCTTCTTATTGAACCATCCGGTCTCCGTCTGGGTGTAGAATGGAACATTTCCCGAAATATGTCGGATACCCGAGTTGAGAATGTCTTTAGACACAAAGAGGAAAGACTGGGTGGATGACATGTGGGGGTTTGAAATGCTAGTAATCACAACAAGTGGTAGTAGGAATAAAGCTGAAGAGAGGGATTGTAGGGTCAAATTTGTTCTTTATAAAGGCTCACTCGTGTTGCTGTGTGCTGCGGATGGTAGCCACTGTGCTCTGGAGTGAATGTTGATTGGCCTGTCCTGTACATCCAGATTCTAGGCTAAGAATCACCGCCTCACGGCCGGGAGGACGGAAGTATGAACTAGAACGTTCAAGCAAAAGAAAATACGAAGAGATAACGTAAATTGAGCAAGAAAAATATCTGAGGTCAAGATGGTAGGAAGACACAAGACACAACAGGAATAACCCCATCAGATGCCCTTTGTCAGATTAGGCTCCTCTTTTCTCCTCCGACACATCATTTCCGAATCGCGATTCCCAGTCTCAAACAAATGAACTGTCTTGCCAACACAAATGAATAATTCCTTGGTGACGTTTGAGAGGACTTATATCGTACTTTTTCGTCCTCATTTGAAGCGTGGGTGGCGTTTAACTCAAACAAGGTGTAGTTGACAGCTACTCGCGTTCATTCGATGATCATGCTTCAGACCATCCCAGACTGCTCAAGAATAACCGAATTTCTCGCACAATTGAGCCAGGCTTCCCGTAAATCCACCAGGTCAGCTTCAATTCTGGTTACCCGGCATCGACAATACCAGGCGGTTCTCCTCACAAATGACTGCGCCACTGACAAGAGACGAGAAAACAAGTTTGGGATTTTCGCTCGGAGTTGTCGTACCTGAAGGCCTTAATCCCTTTGACAGCTGTAACTTCGCTAAAGTACAACAACGCCAAGGCACAACGAGTTTCACGCCTCAGGGGACTGACCCTGGATTCGATTTCTTATCCAATCTCCATCTCCACTGCCCTGAATGCTTGATCCTCACAACGCCATCCAACTCGCCATCCACCGCTCTTCGGTTGCATTTTGCCACCTTAGTCGTCAGAATCTGGCCCGCTACTAACCGCCGCACCCCGGAAAGGCAGAAGATTTCCCGGACGTGTGCATATTCATTATGTGACCAAACCTAGCCGGAGCATTTATGCAGATCATGATCCATTTTTCTCGGTACGGTAGCGGCCAGGAGTGTGGACTTCTAAAAATTCTGATGGCAGTCCTGAATTCGCGCGCCCGTCTCACATATAAAAGGACTAACCTTGGGTTCTTAGGGGATCCTACGGACCCTTCCTCCCCGTCCTCTTCTCTTTGCCACCAATAGGTTTCACCGTCGATAATCTTTGACACGATGCATCCTGACGCGTTGGCTCTTCCTCAGCCCTCCCCTCCCCCACCAACATCATCCGTTTCCTCATTTTCAACGGAACTCAACACATATCTTCCCCACATCGACAGGATTCATGCATTTGCACTCACTACTATGACCTGCTTATGCACTCTCCTTTCTGTCCCCATCCTCTTTCTCGCATTTTTGCCTCCATCGAACCCTTCAGCTTCGTCATATAGGATCGCGTCTTTGGACGTGTTGTCACCTTATACACTTGCAGCCACAACTTCAGGAGCTACGATAGCATGGAACGCGTATCTGCTTGCGTTGGGTCAATCGTCCTTCCTAGCGTTGGAAGAGAAGGTCCCATTCTCCAAGACCTTCGGCGCAGCAGCACTGCTCAAAGCAAACATGTCTATTCACACCATCTTTGCTATCGTGTGGGCCGTTACCACACAGTTCTTGCATTCCCAAGCTCGGGACGACCGGTTTGCTGTGATAATACGCTACTTGGCCGCTGCACAGTTGATGTGTTGCATCAGTTTCTTGTGCGTTTACTTCATGGTGAAACGAGCGTGCCTGATTGGAATGAGGCGTGTTCAAGATGGGTACGAACGGGTAAGCATTTGAAAAGTCTATTCTCAACTTAGGATCCATACTCATCCTTGTGTGCGTTTGTGTTTCCAGATTCAGACAGGCGGTGAAGATGATGATGATGACCAATTTGGATGTGTTTGAAGGTGGACTCGGTCTGCTTCGTCTTCGTCTCTTCGTGCATTCGAGTGTATGTGGATTTCTTAATGTGGAATCCCCCACACAAGACCCACCTATTTTCGCACTCTCGGACTTTTACCACACTCTGCTCCACAGACTTTCAGCTATGTATCGCATTCACGATTCCATCTCTGTTTTTCTAGTTAGATAACTACCACTCACTCATTCATTGTACCCTTCCGGTCTTTCACTCGTCTAGACTCCATTACCCTCTCTGTACTTTTAGCGTTCTCCAATTGAATCAAAGGTCTTTATCCGGCGTAAATGGGTTGCAACCGGTGATCAAGCTTCCAGAGAATCCACATTTGGCTGAGACCTCTTCTGAGAATAACACACTTCTAGATATACAGTCAGCATACACTCATACTACCTTCGGGCGAGACCCCGAGGTAATTATACTGATCTCTTTTCAACCCTTATGGAGCAAGTGATCCCACAGACTCTCTTCTCCACATTTTTAACGTGTGAGCTCAGGCTAGCCTGTGTGATAACTCACAAGACCAGCTCTTCCAAAATCATCCAGTCTCTTCTCTCATAACACTATTTCCTGCATGGAATCATTTGGTTCACATGAAGAAAGGGCTGTCCGCACTCTGATGAATTAACTCATGATAATATTAAATATGGATTCTGTGGAGAGAGTATTTAGACTATGACAAGTTGGTCGCATGAGACATCAACTGTTCAAGTTTTCTGCGAACAATTCCACCAGAATATATGATCCTTCAACGAGGTTATGACAGCCTGGTAGCCTGGTGGTATCAAGATTACGGTTCCACACACGGCGGAGAGGAGACCGAAGAATGCATACTACTAATCCTCTGGGCAAGGAGTAACATTCAAGATAAACACCAAAAGAAACGAACTCACATAACGGGCCCGAACGCCGTCAGAACGAGTCTCTCCTCTTCTAAAAGGTACACTGACTAGAGCCTATATTCGCGCTCCTCTAGAAAATGTGAAGGTCTTGTAGTCAAGGAAAATATAGGGTCATTGGTTCCCTCAAATGAGTACTCGCTTTCTACAAGCTGAGAAATTTGTGCATGGGTAATGCAACGGCATCAAATGTCCCATGCTAGAGAGGCCCCACTTTAGAGATGAGCGTAAAGAAGGATTAGGCCGAGAACTCAACTTGATTGTGTCACCCTACGTGCTTATCTCAGGCCCGCAGTAGGCTGCACTATAGGATGAAGTGGATGCAGGTAGAATCAGTGCACCTGGGGTCTGTCAGAACGTCGGTGCCTATCGCATATAGAATCTTTTGGTTTCGAACTGGAAACGCACAGGTGTAGGCAGCGGAAGTCGTCCCCAAAGCAGCCGCTTGGGTAAGCCCTTTCGTCAAGTAATGATGCAGTCTTGGCTATTTGTTTAGAGAATCGCAAAAGGTTGCAGCCACTTGAAATGGATGTGGGTTCCCTGAAACAGAGGCCGCAGAAGACTTCACAGCTGGCAGAAAGCAGCGAGAAGGACTCTAGGACCGAGCTACGGGCTTTCCGGAATCGTAGACAAGCATTTATTTCCCCATGGAATTGCCTCGCTAGTTGTTGAGACTTCACCCAGTGCTGGGGGCCAAACAGACATGGATGGTCGGAGCACTAAAATGTTGCCTGCAAGTTGGTCTGCGAGCACGAGACCCTTCGCGTTTATAACCTTGTATTTCGGTGTGAGTGCAAAACAAGAAAATAATTATCACCCGAGATGTACTTCGGAGAAGATACCCTTAGTCGCAGGTAGATGGTACAACCTCTAGTATTTAAGAAAGGGTGCTTATAGTTGGGATTAATGTTTATGCATTGAAATTCTGCCAAGAGAGCATATAAAGTTGCGGAGATATTGATTCACGGCCATGTAATTTCGAGGTCCGAGGGTACAAGAACAGGAGCTGCATTTGTGGGTGATGCCAGTGCAGAGTCTGTCTGTTTCGACACGAACAAGCAACTAAAACAAACGTATTTTGCAAGTTGAAAACATTCCCATATATATTTGGTTAATCAGGCAAAACACTGAGTCTGAACCAGGAAGGAAAGTCAGGATCTGACTGATTCGCGAGAAGGTTCGCCGTTGGGTTGTTGGTAATGAAGAATTAAGATGGAACTGGATGCAGAATATGTTGAAGAGTGGGGGAGATAGTCTGAAGGACCACATTGGAAATGTTGACCGTCCAGAGAAGAGTTCAGGTTGGTTTAGCGCCAGACACCGCCCTTCTTCCGTCGCCACCACGACGGTTCACGCCTGGTACCCTGCAATTGGGTGAATTCAAACCTTCAAACCTAGCAGCGCGTAGCGATTGAATAAAATTTTCATCGACGCCAACGATGTCGCGATTTGTTCGAGCCAGCAAGTATCGGTGAGTGCCCTCGTGTGCTCTGACTTGTTCGAATTTCCATCTTACACATCTTTCTAGGCACGTTTTTGGCCAGACAGGAAAGAAGGAGGCAAATATTGAGAATATCAAAGTCACCAATTCAGCCTGGGATACCAACATCGTTTCTGCTTCAGGCGTAAGTTGCCCTGGTCCGATTACAACTTCCTAACACATTCTTATCTTTCTTCATAGTCTTATATCGCTGTGAATTGGAATGCATCCGGTGGTGGTGCTTTTGCCATCCTACCACTCCCTACTCCGTTTGCACCGTCCTTCCAGAACAAGTTACCTGATATCCCTCCCCTGGCCCGTGGGCACACTGCCTCCGTATTGGATACGGCATGGTCCCCTTTCGACGATAGAATTGTCGCATCCGGTGGTGATGATGGCAAGATCATTCTGTGGAAGGTAGAAGACCCTACCGTTTTTGATAACTGGGGTGCTGAGGGTTGGACGCCAACAGATTTTGACCCCTTGTTGAGGTAAGTCTATTTACCTACTTTTTATGGAGTGGAATTCATTCTGACCATACTTTCAGAATCGATGGTTCCGCTCGCAAAGTTGGCCAGGTCGACTTCCATCCAACTGCGAACAACGTCATTGCCGCAGCTTCTGGTGACCACCTCATCAAGCTTTGGGATCTTGCGCAGCCTGAAGCCCCTCGCAACACGCTCACCGGACATACAGACACTATTCAATCGATCGCCTTCAACCGTAAGCTGTCTCTCCTCCTAAAATTGCAATATTCATGTTTTGACTCTCAACAGGTACTGGCAGCCTTCTTGCCACCACCGCTCGTGACAGGAAAATCCGGCTTTTCGACCCCCGTGCATCCAAAGAAGCCATCCGCACAGCCGACAGCCACTCTGGCATCAAAGGTTCCCGCGTTACTTGGTGTGGTGATTTGGACATCCTCGCGACTACAGGTTTCTCGAAGATGAGTGAGCGGCAGGTTGCTCTTTGGGATGCGAAGAGCCTGGACAATATCAAGATGTCACCTATTGACCAGAGCAGTGGTGTCATAATGCCATTCTGGAGTGATAATGGTATTTTGTTTTGGCTGGGAAGGGGTATGTTGCTTCCTTCTCGGGACCTTTCAAGACCCCAAAGTACTAATATTCCCGCTACAGTGACGGCAACATCCGATACTACGAACTTGAGTCCAATCAGCTTGTTTCATTAGCAGAGTATGGAAGCACTGTTCCCCAGAGGGGAATGTGCTTCTTGCCACGGTTAGTCGAGATGAGGTTTTCTATCATCACACTCTCACTCTCTTTTCAGCAAAGCTCTAAACGTGTCAGAGTGTGAAATTGCTCGTGCCTATAAGGTGCATGGGTCAACGGTGGAGCCCATTGCCTTCATTGTTCCTCGCAAGGTTCGGTCGCCTCTCTATGTAAAGACATGTTGATGCTCATCCCCATATCCAGGCTGACTCGTTCCAATCGGATCTCTACCCACCAGTACCATCGTCTGAACCATCCTTGAGTGCAAACGAATACTTTGATGGAAAACCCATTGTAGCCAAGATGTATGTTCTAGCTCCTGACCTTTCATGTTAGGCTTTGATGCTGATCTTTCCTGCTTTAGGGTGGATCTTCAAACTGGCGGCGTGGCAAGCACTGTCACAGCATCGGCAGCTACGCCTACACCTGCAACTGCGCCAACTCCCAGCCCAGTTGTTACAAGCCCTGCACCTACTCCAACACCAGCACCAGCACCTGTCAAGCAGGCATCCCTTCCTCCTCCCGAACCAGTGAGGCAAGTCCAGCCTGAGCCTGTTGCATCGCCGTCACCTCCTTCGTCTTCATCCAATGAGGAAGTAGAATCATTGAAAGCACAGCTAGAAGCCAAAGATCAAGAGCTAAGAGAAGCGAGGGCGAAGGTGCGGGAGTTAGAATTGCAGGTTGAGGCTGTGAAGGCGAATGCAAGGAAGGCTGCTGAGGCATTTGCCGGGCTTGGGATGTGACGTGTACTGATAGTTAATGGACTTGTAAATGTCGTGAGCTGTACTAGGATCACCATGTAAACCTGGAGAAGATGTTGTGTTCATTTTTTTAAAGTCCTGTAATGCCTGTTCTGGTTTGGGATGTTGCTATTTATTACGCATAAAATATTTGTGGATGGAAGCAACTGAAGATGAAAAATAATTGCCTTGGGAGAAAAGTAGCCCTGCCTCCATGCACCAGCCATGGCACTGACCTACTAGAAAGAGAGGTTACATTTTTCATCATTTGCTTACAATACAAACTCGTTGCCAGACATTATCCACCAAGGTTGTGAAGTTTTCAATCCAATGTCCTGCATGACTTGAACCATCATCTGTCAGGGGAATTAGGATAACGAAAAGTAAGAATACCAGAGTTATTGAAAGACTTTCTTGGAATACCTGCCGAGGTAGCATGGAATGATAGGCATACAACAGCGTCGAATCTCTTAGCTCGTCTTTGGGAAGCCAGAGCCATGCTTTCGCAAAGAAGATTGCTGCGTGTGCATGATACACTGGCCCTACCCAATTGAGTTAGAAGTCAGGTGGAGGGATTCAGAAACGAGAGATGGTTTACCTGCTTCAACAAGGGCAAACCCTTTGACAACCTTAGCCGCTGAGGACCTTCGGTATTCTACAGCTCTCTCTGAAACGTTGAGTTGACGAATAGCTGGAATTCCTGCTCTTCGTTCGCGCAAGAAGGTCTTCAGATGTCTGATGCGGCTCTGGACATCCGCTTCAGCATCTTTTCGCGTTTTCTTGGGCGAGCTGGAACTGAGGATGGCTTGACGGAGCTTTTCTTGCAAATTCTCGTCTCGCTCAAGTTTGAGGCGAAGGTGGCTGAGCTAAATGGTTGAACAAAATGAAACTGGAGGGCCATGATGTGAGAAAGAACAGAAATTACCTGAGTGAATCTCGCCAACGACGGTTGAACATTTTTGACGAGAATTTGGGAAGAGTACTAAATGGTCCAAGATGTGGTAAGTGTGCGTAACAAGTTGGAAAACGTTACTCATGCATACTCGAGTAATGAACTGCTTTGCAGAAGAATCACAGCCTTCCAAAATGGTGTTTACACTCCACGGAATGGCAATGGTTGGGAACATTCTCTGTGCCAGTCTCTCAAAGGCTCCTGGAGAATATTCCACTTCGAGTGCTTTTCTAGCCTTATTGAGAATCTCCTTGTGCTTTTTGTGTTTGAATACCATAAAATGGGATAAAGAAATAGTATCTGACGAACGCCAGAACCGCATCCCAGTAAAATTCTGAGCCTGATGGACATGGGGTAACCGCATTAAACGTAGCAGTTGAAAAAGGAAGAACGAAATAACTATGTACCTTCATCTGCGAAACGTCTTGCATTACACAAGCACTCCTTACCATATTCTAGACGCTCATACATGGAAACGAGAAGAGGGAAGTCCAATAAGACTTGGGCCATGCCTGTATTGACTTTGTTGTCATCCGGAGGTATAGCTTGCGGCCCGCATTGTGAACGAGAGAAGATAAATCGCTGTTTAACGCGGCTTCCACCCTACAGCATCGACCAATTCGTGCCAAGAGTAGAGCTCGGGAGCACGCGGCGAGAACGAAACAGCACTTCCTTTCCCATAGAACGCGCAGTAGACATCCAAGATTTTGATCCTGTGCGCAAATTTTTCAAAGGCATATCGATGCATGATGTTCGGAGAAGCAGGTTGAAATCTGAAATCCGGGTAGGGAGAGTATTTGAGTACCATGGTGGTCATGGTTCAGGAGGCCATTTCCGGGCGCGTAACAACTTGCTTCGCTGTCTTCAGTTTCAGCCTCGTCATTTGAAAAAAATAATGAAGGCGTTATGAGTACAAGATACAAGATACTAGTGCGTACAAAGGGTACTAAAGCTGGTATTCAATTGAACGGCCCCAACCGGGATGCCTTTTAGCGGTCAACAAGGCTTATATATACGCACCAGAGGCGCCTTTTAAGCCCACCTAACACAACTGGCAAGCATCGTCAGCTTCTGACTGGCTTGTAATTATGTGGTCGAGGGTGGTTACCCCCTTAGCACTGACGGCTGATCCCATCCAGCGAAAAGTTACAAAACGGTGATCTGTTCCGCACCTACTTTGACTTTGAACAGCCATCAGCCATTTAGAATGCTTCGGCCTCTTGTCTACACTGGCTGTCCTCGAAGGTTCCGAAATTTTTGGCGCGTCTAGGAGGAGAACCGAGCGCACATGTTGCCGATGAAAGAGAGAGAGGATAAACCTGGTGCGTGGATCAAGGGCCGTAACTCCATTTGTGCGCTGTTCCAACCTTTCGGTGCGCAGAGTCTGGAAGCTCTTTGAGGGCGTCAAAGGTAGCCTTTTCGGCAGAGCATATTTCGAAGGTGGACGTTGAACGGAAGGAACCTGAGAGTGCATACATAACGTCACACAAGTTGATGGATACTGAGCTGTGTTGGGCAGCCACGCAGCACGCTTGTCTTACAACAAGTGTGGGCCAAACAAAGCTTGCCACTTGACGGCCATGAGCTGAAACGGAGGTGCTGATGTCGACCTCGACCATTTTCACTGAGCGCATCCACGAGCTTCTTCCAGACATCCTCGCCGACGCTGTCCAAGAGATTACACGATGGCAAGATCACCAGTGCGTTCGGTTCCATTTCTTTGCCCCTAACGCACGCACTGCCCTAATAATTTTTTATATTTCTAGATCGTCAACAGAACAATTCATTACAAATATTTGTCGTTTGATTCGAGAAGAGCCCAATATCCTCACAGACTTCCATCTCGCCTATGACATTCTCCCCGCTGGATACCGTGCAGAGTGGTCTTCCTTCAGTCCGGACGAAAAACCCACTGCCCTCGCACTTTTCAATGAACACAAGACATCTTGCACCATTTACAGTCTCAAAGACCCTCCTGACGCGCTCATGGTCCACGGACTATCCTCTGAAGATGTCAAAGACGCCATCGTCAACAACCGTGATTTCACATTCGGAACCCTCGAGGCCCTCTGCCCATCAGCAGCCAGTTCTTTAATGGTCCTTATTCAATACGTCCGTGGCTCTTTCTTCCCGAACCTGTTTCCTTCTCAATCATCTTTTAGGTATTGGACACAGAGAACTGGGGTCATTCCAAGCGCAGTCGCTGTCATAAAACCGTGAGACAGCTCATCAACCTATACAATGTACTACCACCCTCGTTTCATCTGCATGAAGTCAGTGTCACTAGCCAGCATCCAATCGCAGGAGGGGGTTACGCGGTACACGAGTTTAGACCCTTCGCGTCGACCTTACTGACATCATACCTGCAGGACATTTATCTAGGGTCTCTCACTGGTCAAACCGTGTGTCTGAAAGTGCTCCGAATATTCCAACAGTCTTCCCCGAGTCAAAAGCAAGCAGTTAATCGCGTACGTACTTAACCGTCTTCGCAAGAGGAATGCTTCTTCAACTATCTCTTACAGGCGTTCTGTAATGAAGCGTTCATCTGGAGACAACTCCGCCATCCGAATATCCTTCCATTCTTCGGTGTCACTGGAGATGCCTTTCCTGGGCGACTCTCGCTCGTATCACCATACCTCAAGCGCGGCAATGTTACCGAGTTTCTAAAAGCCAATCCGACATATAACCGTGTCAAATGCGTGCGTACCATACCTAAGGCTCCTGGATTCTTTTATTCAAATGTTTGGCAGATTCATGAAATAGCGTCTGGGATGGAGTACCTGCATAGCCTGAGTATCTGCCATGGCGATATCAAAGGAGTGAGTTGCTCTCAGCATACACTTTTTCCACAGGCTAAATTCTCTTAGGCAAATATCCTTGTACATGATGACGGACATTGTCGGCTTGCGGACTTTGGCATTGCTGCTCTCATTCACACTCACTCCAACACATTCTCAACGACGCTCGGCGATGGTAGCACGCAAATGCACGGATCTGCTCGTTGGGCTGCGCCGGAGATCCTCGAAGGACATAGCAAGGAACACACCTCCGCCCAAGACGTATACGCCTTTGCCTGTACCATCACTGAGGTGCGTTATATTCCTTTGTCTATTTGGTTAGAAAGAGTCCTCATTGCGTTCTAGATCGCCACCGGTCAACCGCCATTTGCCTCCGAACATTTCACCGACGCGTCTGTTCTGCTCGCCGTAGTCCAAGGCAAACGGCCCTCTCGACCCGACGTCCCATGGCTCACAGACGACATTTGGGGCCTAGTTCAAGAATGCTGGGCACACGATCCTCACGAAAGACCGCGAGTGAGCAGGATCATCATGCGCCTCGGCCCGGCTCTCCAACGACAAAATGGTATTCACACAACGCACGGCCCTACGAGGTCTCTACCCAGCGTACCTCTTCCCTCTTCCCTTCCTTTCGACAGCTCCAAACCTCGTTTGATGGATGTTGTTGTCACTACTGATACTCTCAACTATCATCGCATCGATATTTCCAATGCAATTTCTGGAGACGACATTCGTCATCGAGTCATTACGCAAGTCAAAGAATTACGCTCTTACGATGACGGAGAATTTTCCATCCTGCAAACAACTTGGGGTGGAGATGTAGCAGGAGATCCGCTTGGGGATGCCTTGGAGGACGAGGAGCTCTGGATGCTTTGCAGATCCGCAAGGACCGGAGCGAGTATAGTGTTTTTGGTACTGCACTCTCCAACCCCTGCCTCGAGGAGAGAACGAGCCCGAGAACGAGATAGCGGGCATGCAGGGCGCCGAATACCAAGGAGTCCGAGTGAAAGCTCGTTGAGACCACCACGGTACAGTCAGATAGAGCAGAGCTTAGAAAGACAGCATCCTGTGCCGAGCGAGACTTTGGAGAGCGATTGTCCCAATTTGAGGGTACCTGGACATCGAGCGTCAAGCAGCGTGCCGGATGCTCCATCAGTTACGTCCATGGTAGCGTCGATAGTGGCGAACTCAACATCTCCCCCACGACCTCCTCCTTTACGAACTGGGGACATCGCAACAGCGAGCCCAGGTCCAACTCCCGTTTCTGCGCGACCTCCTCGCCCACTCCCTCAAGTTCCCACCTCTGCGAGCAGCCCACATTCCTCCCCCCCAGTGGATAGCCCACTGCCATCCCTTGTTACCCCCATTGAAGTCCTCTCCAGCCCCTCCAGTGACGAAGAATCTCGTGTTCCGCCGCTATTTCCACCTTTAGCCCAGGCTCAAGAAACTCAGTCCCTCTCTCCCACAGATGTGAGGAGACTGGGTGGTAGCAATCCTGGAGGACTACGGAGGGGGTCGAGTGCCAACGTGGACATTAGCCATACTCTAGCCAGACAGCGAGATGCGCCTACTCTTTCATCTCTTCACCGAACGAAAAGTTCAGGAGCATTGAACCCAAAGAAAAGGAATATCCCCATCGCTTCTGGTTCTCTTCAACAGCACCCACCTGTCCCTTCCAGACCAACGATTACGATTCCCTCCCCTACTACATCTCGGACAACAACAGCAACAGCTACAAGTGCACTCCATGCTCGATATCCATATAGTCTTCCTTTTGCCCCCAAGTCCACCGCTAGTCCAGGCCTAACATCACCTTCCACCTCTTCTGGTCATGGAGGAGGCTTAAGGTTGAATCTGGCTACGTTGGCTCCGACCGGTACTACAACCGCGTTTGCCTCCGCTTCAAACCCAACTCTGTCTCCGCCGAGATCTGCTGTGGGTAGCAGAGGGAATCTGACCTTGAATACGCAGTTACATCCTCCCCGACGACCAGGTCCAAATTCTGGGAGTCCAGGCGGGCGTTCACCTACGTCGCGCCAGCTCAATGGTCATCATGGCTCTGGTTCTGGTGGAAGGAGTAGCACTGACAACAACAGCACCTGGGCAGAGCGACCTCCTATTGAAAGCGTTTACGAGAACATGCAGGAGCATTTCCCAGATCATAACGTTGACGAACCGATTGCGTTGGACATTCCTCCACCTTCGCCGTCCTCTAGAGAGAACCATAACCAACCCCCTAGAGGAGAGGCGGGAGAGAAACGAGCGAGCTTAAGGATGGTTGGACAGAGGCATCAACAGGAGAGGAGGAAGAGGAGGGAACCGAGGAGACAGTTAACTCGGCTGGAAGGAGAGGAAGTTGGAGAGGTTACTCAGGAGAGTAGAAGGACTGGGAGGAAGAGTAAGTTTTAATTTTTTTTTTTTCTCACCTTTTCACTATAAGAATACTAACTTATTTTATAGGCCAATTCAAATTCCCTTGGTATCGTGGCGAACTTATCGGGAAAGGGGCATTTGCAAATGTATATTTGGCCTTGAATGCGTCATCCGGAGAGGTTATGGCTGTGAAGGAGGTCGAGATTCCCCATACGGAGAGCGATCGTAATAACAAGCTCCAGCTTGAGATGGTCAAAGCCCTCCGAAGAGAGAGTGACTCTCTCAAAAATTTGGACCATCCCAATATCATTCAGTACCTGGGTTATCACGAGACCATCCACAAGCTCACTGTGTATGTTCCAAGCTTCTTTGTGACATCAGTGCACTCATTTAATAAATTAGCTTCCTCGAGTACGTACCTGGTGGCTCGGTTGGGAGCTGCTTGTCGAAGTATGGCGCCTTCTCTGAGCCAAACACTAAGCACATCCTCCGACAAATTTTGGATGGTCTAAGTTACCTTCACTCTAAGCGTATCATGCACCGGGTGAGTCTTCAGCTCAAGTATATGCTAACTGCCTTTTTTACTCATCGGGATTGGTAGGATATCAAATCGGATAATATCCTCCTTGAACAGGGTGGGATTATCCGCATCACCGATTTCGGCCTGTCAAAACGTATTGTGGCACACGAAGTCAATACTGCTGTCCAAGGCACTGTTTTCTGGATGGCGCCGGAGGTTATTCGTGCCCAGGAGGGCAAGGGCTACGACACGAAGGCTGATATTTGGAGTGTTGGCTGCATTCTCCATGAGATGTGGTTCAACGAACGTCCTTGGAGTGGAGACGCGTACCAACTAGTTTTGGCAAGGATGTACACGGAAGATATTGTACCCCCGTTGCCCAGGAATGCACTGCCTCTCAGTCCCTCAGCTGAGAATATCCGGGATCTTTGCTTTGCTTTGTGAGGTTTCCCTTCTGATTTTGGTGACCCTCTAGTCCTGACATCTCACTTCACAGCGATCCCGAACACAGGCCGTCGGCTGCTGAGTTGCGCAATCATCCGTATTTGAATTTGCCTCCCCAATGGGAATTCAAAAGTTTCCCTTGAGCAACTAGTGTTGCTAGACCTGAGAGTGGCAATCTCGAGACAGGATTGAGAGAAAAAATCATCATGGACTATCTGCTTTGTTGTATACTTACTCATGTTGGGACATTTACAATACCTATTGAACTGGAATGATTCAGAGTACCACACCGGATGCCACGGACCTAGATAGCCATCTCGATTCGCCAGTGTTTCCGGGGACTTATCACCACTCTCAGTAATTTTTACCCCATCTTTTGACCACTTGAAGACTTGTACGCCGCCGAAAAAGCGGCTTGACACTGTGGCGCCGGGTTTACATCTATCAAATGTATGTATAATCTTGGCCCAGGAAGCCGTTCCCTGTCCTGGCGTCACTATGGACAGGGAGGTAACAAGGTCCCACCAGTCCGTTGGCCGAGCGAAGGTACGTACTTACGGACGTACATCTTGCTTCCTTTCGCCATCGTGGTTTTTCTCTGCGGCTCCCTCGTTTTGATTTTTGTCTTTTACATGCTCAATCCCTGCCGCCAGGACTTTCAGTCGAATGAGGTATAGGACCCCTGCGTCTTACCGCCGACTCTTATTTCTATTCTCGGCTATCATCAATGCTTTCTGTTGCTCTGCTCAAACGCTGTCGAACGCGAGTGTTCCCGTCGATTCGTCCCAGATAGTCTACACACCCTTTCTTTGCGATTCTGGGGATGCCTGCAATGGAGGATGGTATGTGCAATATTTTTCCTTGGATTTGTTCAAGGGATATTGGAATTGATACTGTTGTTTCCATCCAGGGCACGTCGTCAGGAGGGATCAGAGGTTGAGGTCTTCACCCCCGGACCAAGTGCAAACGACGCGTATATTATACCTCAAATGTTTTTACGATTCCGAGGTGAGCACGCTTTTATGGGTCGCGCTCATTATCGTCCCTCATTCCCTCTCCAGCATCAACGATCATTATGATGACTTCACAAGACTCTACTGCTTCAGCCAATGTTACGATTTCCACTCCAGATGGTCGACAAGTCTCCACAAAAGTAAATACTACCATTGGAAATATTGTCGTGTCCAATTTGGACGAGACCATGGAAACCTCGCTCGTTGTCACTTATCTGCCTCAAGATAATATGAGCGGGAGTCAACGGATCCTCGGAATCCAGAGGATTTTACTAACAATCTCTGGAAACGTAACGTTAGTTACTTTTGTGTTCATGTTATGATGAAGGTTGACTTGGTCGTTTTATTTCAGGGCTACGGCATCCTTTCTCCCTTCAGCCACACTTCCTCCAGCAACTATGCTTCCAACATTCACCCCAACAGTAACACCCACACCTGGATCTCAACGCTCAATGAGCGAACAACAGAAACTCGCTCTGGAAATCGGACTACCTGTTGGCATTGGTTTAGGGCTAACACTTCTGGCTGTCCTAGCCTTCCTCTGGAGAAGACGACTTCAACGAAGACGAAAACCTCCAGAATCTGAAGACCCTACATTTGAACCATCAATGCGCAGCATCAATTATTCTCAGCATCCTGCAGTTTGGGAACGACGGAGTGTTAGAAGGGAAGATCAGTCTTGGTTTTGAACAATTTGTATTTTCTTTTTTCTTTCATTCCAGCCTGATTCAAGGAAGATTTCGGGGATTTATTGGGGATCATTTGTACTTACTACTCAATCTTTTCTTTTGCTATAGGCACTTACTGTTCGATTACTACTAGCCAGCTAATTAAATGCGTTCGAACTTGTACAAGCAATTGGCGCAAACGAGAACGATAAACCTTTGAAAGAAAATTCTTAACGGTGGGAAACAGAGTCGCCGCCATAGATACGTCCGTTGGTCCATTAGCACGGACCAATGTCCGTGCTAATGTCCGTGCTAATGGACAATCTTGACGCAAAAGAAATTTGTTGTTACTGCTTATTTCAAATTTTATTATAGCTGCCTCTTAGTGAAATATTCTAGTAGCTCTCAACATAACCCAGAACGCTTGTGGTGTTGAGCGAGCAAAGCAGACCAGCCGCCGATTCTGGCTAGTCCGCCTCGCGCCCGCCTCGTTGTCCTCACTTACGGACAACGTGTTTCGTTAGCTCCTTAGCGGGCTTATTTTTCCCTCTCTTTTCTCTCATTATTTCTCATTGTTTTCCTTACGATTCCTTTGTCTACTCATTGTATTACTTACCGCTTATTTACATTTCCTTTTCTTACTTACAATTGCTATGGATTAGTATAAAAGACTCGTTAGCTAGTACTACGAAATCTAACAACGTTGATTCCCCTTTCTTGTGCGCTGACAGATTTTCTCTCTCCCGTTCGACCCGACTTGATCACTCGTAACGTCCCTCGGATTATTCTCCCAACATGTGGATATGACGCGGGCAGTTGCGAAGTACAACTACTCTCCTGTCTGTACCGAGACGTCCCAAAATATTCTCACCTATTATGCGACGGACTAGCTCAGGATTTGAGAAGCGAGTGAACGATTGGTCATTATTATTCCACAGCAAATCCAGATAGTCCCCAATGTAGCCTTGGAGTCAAGCAAGCTCCGATTCCATTTCCTGTGTGATTCTAAGATAACCACCTTGGACCTCGGACCACGGAAGTTTTTCAACAACCGACGTTTCCTAGGTAAATATATTTGTAAACCACCACAGGCAAGACAGGAACCGAAAAGAAAAAACCTTGATGTCCATATTGCTTCGGACTGTGACCTGCACGATCTCCCACATTGCTGTCTGGTTGTCCCAAAATGACTTCGCACATTTGAAAAAGTGATGTGGTGGATGCACAAGGATAACAACTCTAGGATCTTTAACAATGCTCTGTACGATGCCCCCAGCAATCAATGGATGGGTTTTAATTGAACTCATCAGGGGTGTGATGATGAGCGACTTGAATTTGGGTGACGGGGGCAGAACGACACTCTTCAAACCATTCTCTATGAACCAGACAATATGGTCGCAGACCTGCAGGACCTGAACAAGGCTAGGGCATTTGAACCAACCTCGGTATAGATCGCGACGAGTTCGAGAGTGACAGCCTAATCGTCTCAGGGTCATCCACATCGTAGCATCCGCTGAAAGTTTTCCTAAAAGTACATCACTGTCGCTTTCTTCCCAAACGAAGAGCTCTTCCAGTGGTAACATAACGATGTCATCGGCCAGCTTTTCACCAAGGACGCCTCCACCAAGGTAATTATGACCCCACAGGGCGAGATGGGATAGATTTGAGAAGAGAGTGGCATTAAAAGGGAATTTTGAGAGGCGAGAGATTATCCGACGCGTGAAGAGGAAAGACAAAGGGTTAGCAGTCGCGAGCAAGGCAACCCTATCAATGGCGCGTGACTGATGAGGGGGCACGCTCTCCATTTCCAAGTCGAGAGTATGATAGAGACGTGGGAGTATCCTAGTACGATTCATAGGTTGATTTTCCGCATTTGAATGGCAAGAGCTGAGACACAACTGACCAGCGATGAACACCGCGAGACAGCAAGGAAAACCGAAACATGATATCGTAAGTTGAATTATCTTGCAGAGAAAAGTCAAGGATGATCATGATTATTTCGAGAGGTAGTGGCTCCTTTGAGAAAATTGAGGCGAGGCCTGTAGTATCGGCGGCCATGAAGTTGCAAAGCAAGTCGCCGAAAACAGACGCCTACCAAGCGCTGGCTTTGCAGAGCTCAGTCCTCGATCACATAAGTTTGGAGTCGTCGGAGACTTTTTCGCTGTTCATTTAAGCCTCCTCGGAGATTTGGAGCAGATACAGTGTTGACCATAGCGACCAAAAGATGTTTAAGGCGTTTGTAAGGAATAACTATTCGATTCGTACATTCAGATCTTCGCGCCGCCATGAGCCTAATTCACTATACGAGCTTAGAGAACACCACGTCGACGTTAACCCTCGAATGGTCCGGTCCTGGCTCTCCGGCTCATTAAATGTGCAACCACCGCCTTACTCATCAGATTGTGAAGGGGGTTTCAAGTGTTAGTTCTCCTGTTGTGCCAATTATATGAATATTTACCCTTCCTTCCTTGAATCGAGTTATGTAAGTAAAGTGGTACCTCATTTACGGGCGGGCAGGAGCCACAATAGCCACGCAAGGCCGTCCATTTGGTATTGTACAAAGCTTTGCTAGAAAATATAGCTAAATTGATTACATATGAAAGCGGGTGAATGGTGGGACAGAGATGGATAGGTACAATTGACTAAGAATATGCTGAAAACGTTGGTAAGAAAAGCCTTTTGGATGGTACATTCAAGCTCAAGTATACACATGATCTTGAACATTATGCAATACAGAGCAAAAAAAGGAGAAGGTACAAGGCAGGAGACTTCAACAATAAGCAGTGCTCATGCGTTTGCCTTACAACAAACTAGGCCTCCGCACCAGCCTAAACAGATCCCCATCTCCCCCAGCGGTGGATTGAACGACCACCTGCTGCATCAACAGCAGAAGCTCTCTCAATTTCTTACTCCCCTGCTCTTCATCTCTCCCGCCGAAATCATGGAATACTCCATATCTCGAATCCGCTATCACATTGACCAACTCCAATGCCGCCTTTAAGGCCAAATCACCTCCGACAGATCGACATACGCTCACGAAACGGAGAATGATTTCTGGAATCCAGATTTTTCGGACTCGGCGTAGCTCTTGATCCCTCTTTCCTTCCTCTTCGTCCTCCTGGGTGTGGAAAGGAGCAACGAGCCAAATGCGTTTGGTGAGGAATGCTAGAACACGCTCATTCAACTTCTTGACCACATCCTCTAGCTCTGACAGTCGTTGTCCATGAAGAGGTGAGGAAGAGGGTGGAAGAGCAGACAGAGCCACATCGACTTTATCGAAAAGAGCATGAATGTCGAAGAAATGGGTATAGTCGATATGTTCGGCGAGCGTTTGGGGTGGTAGATGGAAAGCACCTCCTTCGGCTTCGTCAGGACCAACGGGGTCGACACCCCATTCCTTGCACATCGCCGCAACACGCCGAGCAACGGGAAGCCGACCCATACCTAATGCCCACCGGATGATAACGCAGGCTTGTTCAATAGCAACTGGGTATGTTTCCGGCCGCAGTACCGTCCACTCTAAACTCCGAACCAGAAATTCTTCTGTCTCTGTGTCACATCGGCCCATTCTGAGTAAATCTGGGAATGGGTAGTGGAGAGGTTGGGGAAGGATAGAGAGTGCCTTCTCGACCGACTTTTCGGCAGTACGGACGGCGACGAGGAGGGGATCAAGAGATGTCTCCGACGCGCGCGACAGTGCTTCTCGTCGGGATTCAATACTCCTAAGAGGCTCGTGTGTGATGAGGTAGGCGCTATACCGTTCGATAGCGTTTGACCCTAGAGCTTGTGTGTACAGTGGGATAAGTGCTGTGTACGTTGATCGCTCCAGAACAGACACATAGCCTTCAAGGATGCGTCGAACAACGTCTTGGTCGAGAGGACCATCCATTCCGGTCAGCCGGAGGAAGAGGCAGAGGTGGGTGAAGAAGCGGAGCAGGTGTTCAGCTTCAGGAGTTTGATTTCTGGGCTGCTCAAACCAGGTGACGAAAGCCTCAAGGGTAGGAGTAAGGTTGTTTGTGATGAGGCCAAGTTGGAGGGAGTATATTGGATGGGAGGGATCTGGTCTGAACAGGCATTAGAACATGCACCAGGAAAAATGAGATCCGTACCCGCTCGAAATCGAATGATTTCTTCTCAAGCCTTCCAGCGTCTCGAGCACGTCCGTTTCCCAGTCCTTTTCACTTCTCTTCGCCACGACTGCTGCATCGTCGTCGGCACCTTCATCTAGCCAAATATCCTCTTCACCCCATATTCCGTCATAGCCAGAATCGGCTTTGTGTTCTGTTAAACCCTCTTCTACGCGAGCTTCCACAAGTGTAGACACTGCAATCCAAAGGGCGTCATGCCAGGTCCCGGACTGCCCACTTCGAAGAACATGTGCAAGTTGGTGGTCCGGCACAAGCGAGGCATAGACCAGACGTTCGGCGGAGGTAAGGGATGGAGATAACGCAATGCGAAGACAGGTTTTCTTCCATAGGGCGCGTGAGAGATTGCCGGTGTAATCGTCGTCTTCCTCTTCTTCTTCCAGCTCGGCTCCTGCTAACCGTGCGATGCGTGGCCAACCAAACAGCAAGCCGCCTCGTAGGGATGCGGCTCTCCATGGTTGGTGAGATCGTTCGCAGACCTCATAAGCTTCGTCCAGTCGACCACTACGAGAGGGTATCAGCTATTGCTCTGAGACACAAGAGATTCGACAACGTACGCACGAATAAGCTGGTATAAAATCTGAAAGAGTAGCTGGTCAGAAGCTACGTCGTCCTGAGCTAGATTTTTACACCCTTTGTCTGGATCCAAAGATTTATTCTGTTCAGTCAAGGCACGCAAATGCGTGAACCGCCAATATCCCGTTGTTGAAGCGTATTCAACAGGTATTCGCGGTCCAAATTCTCGATATACATCCATAAGCCACTCTCGGACGATGACGAGTTCGGTAAGCGTTGGGGAGGATGTAATGAGGGAGTCGACCAGTTGGCGCTGCGATGTCCAACTACCGCGACCACTGCTCTTCGGTGCAGCAGGCGGAGGATGCGAAGACGCGTATAGACGATTTCCTATGAGTCCCTGGATGAGACCCCAAGTCTCGCATTCTTTTTTGAGTAGTTCTGTTGACGAAGAGTGGCGATCCTCGAGGAGGGTCCGACATAGAGTTTGGATTCGAGGACAAAAGCCAGTCTCTGGGTCGAGAAGGGCATCTAGTCCTTCATTTTGTGGTGCAGTCGAAAGCGAAGCCGCGAGGGAGGACTGCTGGGATGTCTGGGACTGAAAGAGCGTGTAAAGGGATGCGTATGATTCGGCGGGAGCTGGTGGAGAGCTCATGAATCCGTCCAACACAGCAGCTCTCTATAAAGGCAGTCGAACCAGAGTGAAGCTTTTGGTAAACTGGAGAGTCGTTCGAAAGGACCGCTCGGGTTCCAGAAAGAGAGGGTGGTGGTTCGGTTCAAGTGGGTCACATTCAGCCAAAACTCCAGATCAAGGGTAACGACCTTCCTCCACTTTTCCTTTGACCCGGCATCAAGATTTTGCAATACTTAACCCCGGTTCCTACCACCAACGATCTCTTCCGGGCATAGTTGCGTTCACTGCTTATCGTTTTAGGCCGTTGGATGGATATTCACCTCCCTGAGGAACTCGAACGTGCCATCTTTCTGATAGCAGCAACCTCGGACGAGAGTTTGATATCCTCTTTGCTTCTTGTGGCACAACGAGTTAAAGAATGGTACAAGCATATGCAGTCTTACATTTTTGGTCAGCAGCTCAATTATTTGTAAAAGGATTGAGCCTCTACGCTTTCGCTCGTTGGTCGTCGAGACATGCGACTTCCTGCAGGTGCGGCACCCAGGTAAAGACCTTCAAAACCTGGATCGGGAACAGCGTATTTGCTGGCTAGCGTTGGGAAAACCGGCAGAATTTCTCGCACGGCACGTCAAATTTGTGCAGGTCAGCGTCGAGAGAAGCGGGTTCGACACAATCGTTCCCTTTCTCTCGTTAATGCCGAGCCTTACTGACTTGGCTATTTGGTCGAGTTCAACGGACTACACTTTTCCGGACCTCTCTACCTTTAGAGAACTCACCTATATCTCCTTAAACTGGATTAGCGGAGGTAACTTTTGCAACTTCCTCCTCGATCACCCAAGCTGTGTCTTGAGGATCACACATATGGAATTCGGTTATGATACAGTTCCAAAGCTTCTACCTCTCATAACCACTCAGTTACCACACCTTTCACACTTCCGCCTCTCAGGGTGGTGGTATTCTAAAACCAAAGATGCACTCGATCCATTTATTTGTCTTGTCAATTTGGACCAGATGCGAGTCGTGGTGATTTCGGTGATAGATAGTGTCGCCATTCCTTCGAATGTAGCGCAGAAATATCCGATTCTTCGTCATCCGAAGGTCACTCTCAAGTCCTTTGCTGGATGGGAAGAGGAGTGGATGTTGCGTGTTGAGGGAAAACCAGATATTTGGGCGAGAGGGGGAGCTCTGGACAGAGGGTCCAACTGATAATGTCCTTGGTGGATTCTTGGGAGTCATTCCCCATCTTCTGAGGGTACAAATGGACTAGCTGTGCTTTATCATGAACACTCATATCATTTGTAGGTCCACGGTGAATAGATACACTTTCACATAGTACCACAAAATCTCGCTATATAGTTTATAAAACAGTCACAACCTAGACTACCGTTAGCCAACTGAGCACCAGCCACAGAACATATAACGAACTTTAGAATTGATATTCTCATCAACAGCCTTTTCTGCTTTTCTCCACATCTCTGCCTGTTCCTCCCAAAAGTCAACATTGGGATCGGCATCACGAATTCTCAAATGGTTCTGCTGGACTTGCACGTGAACGAGGCGACTGTCTCTCAATCCTATCGCAAGTTCGTGGCCGTTTGAATGAGCTGGGGAATTCGTTTCACCAATTTTCCACGAATAAAATATACAACATTTCATCGACTTCCTCACGAGCAGCAGGGAAATGAGATTGGTTGCCCTTTCATCCGGCTTTTCGAGGGTGCCCCCTACCAGAATGTGAGTGAGGTATGGAAAAGCTTCTATGACTTCTTCTCCCATAAAAATCCGGCTGCCAATCTTGCGAAGGCTCTCATACAAAGCCCATTTAGAGATCCCTTTATAATATCGAATTGTACCTCTAAATACTCCCAAATCACTCCGATCCCAGATAAAGAGTTCTTCAAGAGAAAGGTGAAGCAAAGAAATGGCCTGCCTGGCATTGAAAAGATGCCGACCCCAAAGGGCAAGGCGCTTCAGATTTCGGAATGAAGAAAAATAGTGACAATGGCGAGCTGTTCCACATTGAAGATTCTGGACAAGGTGGAGAGATTGACGTGTGGCATGCTTGATGAGTCTCTCACGCTGAGCTCCACCAGGCCAAGGTCTAGCATCTTCAGGCGAAATTTTGAGACTACGATAGAACTTTGGGAGAGCCCTTGAAGGTCCAGCATCAAAAGGGATGATATCAAGAACAAATAGAGAGCGCTAACCAGTCGTACACCCTTTTGGATATCAGAAGGAGGTGAACGGATGTGGATCGCTGAGGACTGTCCAAGAGAATCTCAAAGACATAAAAAATGAGCTCTTCTGGGAGGTGCCTTTGGTTTCGAGAAATATCAGAAGACATGATAGTTCTAAAGCAGAAGAAGGTCTGGCGCTTCGGACCGATCAGAACCTGTTTACTTACATTCGGTCACAATGATTGATCTCAGGAAAAGAGATGTTGACACAAATAAAGGGCAAAAAAAAGTCACATGGTGGCCACCTTGCATTCAAAAGGCTCCAGTCAGTCTACCAAAATATTACAACGATAGAAAGATTGGGAGAAGAGTTTGTGTTCTTGCAGGTTCTGGTAACTTGGACTGATGATAAGAACGTGGATGAGGTTTGAATGGTCGGTCCGAAGGATGGAGGAACCATTTTGAATAGTACATTGGTTGTACAAGTAACTAGGCCGAAAGTGATTCGATAACGGTAACTTCCTGAAAGATACAGTCAGCTTTGCTCAGCTTCCGGGACAGCAAAAAAGAGAGCAAGAAAAAACCTGTGAGTAAGGATTCCTGGCTATATGCTCTTCTACTTCCGCCCACATTGCGCTCTGACCTGACCAGAAGTCATTCCCATGTGTCTCAAAATGATCGAAGTGTTGCAGGACAAAAGCTACTCTCCTATCTCCTCCTACGTTGAGCTCTGGCATATCGGTCTGCTTGGGGTTATAGTCCCAAGTTGCTCCGATGACGAAGCATTGCAACGTTGGGAAGGTTGGAAGAAGGTGTCGTAAGAACTCTGAGAGATTCTGGAAATTTGAGCAGAAGACAAGCACATGGGTAAGGTTTTCACAGTATTGCGCCCATCTTCGGTCTGGGATAGATATGGAGGAGGAATGAAAACCTAATCTGCGAATCTTTCGACATATCGGCGTGGTTTCTGAAAGCTTGGATGCTAAGGCATTAAGGTCCGAAGGATACCACATAAACAGCTCCTCTAAACGAAGCGTGACCAGAATGAGGCATTGAGACGCATACCACTCTGAGCTCAAGCTGTTCCAAAGAGAGAGATGGGTTATGTTCGAGAAGGACAAAAAAGAGAAGTTCTCTGAGATTGAACTGCACTCAAGGCGCCGCACGAGGGCCAGCGACGGAGTGGCACAGCGAAGCAATTCGTTTTGTACAGCTCTTCCCGGTCGAGAGTAATCTGAGGTGACAACTGACAATGTATGATACAGCTTGGGTAACATCCTATATATATGTGTGTGTGCGTATTGGTCCCAGTTTACCAGAACAAGGAAGAGTTTAACTCACCAGCTGTAGCTCCATTTTGACAGGAGCAAGACAGAAAAAATCGATTTTGGACGAGGTAGACTGAGATATGCTTCTAGAATATCAAATACAATCTCTCTGGGTAAGTCGATGCTAAATGGGGCAGGAGGCAGGCTTGACCGCTGGGAATCCATGATGGTAGTTGACTCTGAGGTGGGCTGTACTGGGTCAGGTCACACAGACATGGATCCTCTTCTCTCGACACCCATCTGACTCAGGAGCTCCGCCTTCTCTTCGTCAGATACCTAGATCTGTATCTTAATTGTGCACTTCTTGCGCGCTGTTTCGAAGTCTCTGAAAATTGCTGATGATACTCTTGGTGCTATACCCCGCTGTCTACGAAGCACCAGAATTCGTAGTTTCCCTCTTCTACCTGTTGATGTTGCTCGTGTAATCTGTGAATTGGTCTCTTTTTTTGGACAAGGAAACCGCTCGTAGTCTTTCTATTTCGTCTAAAGACGCCAGAGAATGGTTTGTAAATCCTATTTGCTGGCAGAGTTCAACACTGAACACTGTCTAGAACAGGGTGGTTCCAAATTTATTCACACACATCAAGATTCGTGGCTATCGGTCTCTTGTGCGCCTCCATTCACCCAATCTAAGGGAGCGCATTGCTCCATATGTCTCTGCCGTATCTCTGGACCCAACGTTTGGTGAACGGTACGACGGGGGTTATTCGCAAGCGTCGAGGGACTTGAACAGCTTTCTCAAAGCATTGCCCAGAACATTTTAGACAAGCAAAATATGAGGATCGACAGGTCAAATCGAACAAGTAGGCGGAGACATGATTGCAATTAAATACTCTTGCGAGGTACAGTCAAGATCCCAATTCCTATCCAAAGGAAATATTATGGATTTTACAACTGGTCGCTTCTTTGGGTAAGAGTGAGCACCGAAAGTCAAACTTCAGCGTTCCAGGTCTTCATCTTTGCAACATTCTGATATCCTAATTCCCATGGCAGCTGGCACAGTCCTCATCACTTTCCTGAGGCAGATGCTGCACAAAAAACGGATATGAGTAAGTCCTGCTGTAGATTTAATCGCTTACAGCTAAGTCGGCGCTGGCGAGAACGGCAGCGAGGGGTACACACGAAGCAATGAGGAAGAGCTTCATATTAAAAGGTGATATGTTTGGGGCAGTGAAAAGTAGAAGAGTAATTGATTTGATTCATCTTTCTTTATATCTCTAATGGGTGAAACACTAGCCATGGTCACACGGGCGGGTTTGAGGAACACCGGTGGCTTTCTCAAGTACTCGCTGCGGATAAGGCTAGGAGGGTGCTCCTTACATTCGGTGATGTTTCAACAGCACAATTGATGGGTGACAATGCTAGATTACCTGGGAATAAGGAATGGTGAACCGAAAAGCCTCCGGTTTCCCCAAACGTACACAGTGACTCAAACTCCCCTTAGAGTCTGCAACGGAATGACATAAAAAATCTCAAAGATTAATTCAAGTAGCTTGAAATGCGATACATGTGATATGACTCATGGAGAATTAACTTCCCCGCCAATAAGGAGTCTCCCAGAATTTTTCCAGCTCGGTAATCCATTCTTCAACATTTTGATGTACGAATTATCGAAGCTTTCGTCACCGGAAGAATTCAAAATGAATTGCAAATTGAGGCGAACATTCTGAGTTGCGAGCATGTCCAGCTTCTTTAATGACTCGTGATCAGTGTTTAGACTGCGCAAGCTGGGCCGCCAACTTGGGGCATCAATACGGCACTCAACAGTATCAAGGTGAATGCTGTTGTCAGAAGCATAGGAAAGCTGCTTGGCGAGCCAATCGAATTGAGCCACAGACTCTAGGTTGAGGGACAAGCCTGGATAGTTCGTCGCAAAATGTACAACGAGCTTTCTGAAGTTGGGTATTTTATCAAATGGGATAGGCGCCTCCCTCGGTAATACTATCAAGTGGTTAGGAGAAAGCTGAGATCACTCACAATGCGCCCCACATACCTGATGAAGCCGCTACAATAGTCACAGAGCGAAAGGCTTGGGTTTCGCCTGGATTAAGCAGAGTGATGACAATCTGCGAATCGCCTAATGCATTGAAGGTAATACTTTCAAGCCTCGCCGCCCAAATTGATAGAAGCTGTTTCAGCTCTTGAACGGACATGAGGCTGTGACCAAATTGTGAACCTAATGCAATACCCACAGTTATCTTTCGTAGAGAGACAACAGAGGGTATTTTATTGCATGATTGATGTCCAAGACTATCAGAGTCAATTGTGAGCTCCTGAAGAGAGCCGCTGCATTGTCTGAGAATGGCAAGGAGAGGAAGTCCTTTCATGCCCACAATCCTGAGATCACGAATATGTGGGAAAACGTAGGAGTGAAGCACATTTCTAAATCCACTATCGATATTATCCCACTTGAAAAAAGTCCCTGGGCGCAAGGCAAAGTAGTCGAGGTTAGGACCGATGATTGTCAGCAATGGGCTCAGGAAAACAATGTGCGGATATGCTAGGGCAGCGGAACCGAGAGTTATCTGGGTAGTACATCTGCGAATGACGTCGAGAAAGGGAGGATGAAGAAGGTCGTGAGTATCTCGGTCCTGACGTAAGTTTCGTAGTGAAAGGTTCGAAAAGAGGAGTGGGCGGACAAGGTCACGAAAATGGGAGTTGGTAAGGCAGATAATAGGCAGACAGTCCCTGCCGGCAAGAGAAAAGATACCAAAAAGAAGTTCTGGAGGCAAAGACAATACGAAAGTGGGAGTGTGAAAGGAAGCCATAATGCATTAGCGCCTATAATACAGCGTTGTTTATTATCAGCATGAGCAAATGACCAGGATCAATTCTCGAAAAGTAGGTAGTTGTCACATTTGTACGGGGGCTCTATGTGCATATATAAAAATGGAAATCAGAATTTGCATCGTTACATTGAACATGATATGACTTGTTATTGGATCCAGAATGTACGGCCGATGGGCAAGAGTCGCAGGACGTGCCTTTTCCTGCCAGTAAATTTGTTCACGGGCCCTGTTTATAAGGTGCATTGAAATGTTATGAAAGATAATGTCTAGAAAACGACGGAGAGTTCAGCGTTCTGTTGGATTGAGAGTGAATAAAATAATAGGCTGACCAATGGAACTTCAACTACTTGGCACCAGACATGAACAATATCAAAGGTGACAGTGCACACCTACCTAGAAAGGGAGGTGTTATTCAAAGAAAAGACGCAAGGTCGATAAAGGACATACATTTGTGGTGCTTCAACACAGGGAGCGTGTTTCAAAACAGACATTGGGTGTCTTCGGATGTGTTGTACCAACACTTCGCTGTTTAGTTATCACTCGAGGTTATAGCAACGGCTTTTCCTCGAAAACGTGGAGGTGGTATTCTGATGACCTCTTCATGGTCAGGGGCGAGTTGAAGAATGGGCATCAGGTCGCGCTCTTCCTCGGTACTTAATAGGTGCCTACGAAGCCTGGGAGGAGGAGGATCCGGTGGTGGAGATGGTGCCTCGCGCTTGATACGGATGAGCCTCGGCAGTGGCACTGGAAACTCATCGTCGGAGATGCTTGCATGAGAGGAAGTGTTTCGAGAAGGCTTGTGTGCATAGATTTCACCGTTTCTGTCTGCTTTGGCGCGTCTTGAAACAAACCACATGGTTACTTGATCGCGTCGCCTACAAATCGGACGAAGGTTGAGCGAGAACGAGAACCATTAGGGAGTGAGGTAACGTACAGCTCACTTCGCGCAGCAAGTTCTGTATAATCGCGATTTCCGGCAAGAAAGGCATCCTCGAGAATCTGAATTTGGGCATCGGTCTTCTTGGTAACTTGTCGGGGAACGGCGCCATTCAATTTTCGTACGGCCTTATTTCGAGCCCAGAGCCATTCAGAAACTTGTCTTTCGCTCCTAACATAAAAATGTTAATATTTAATTATCCTGAAGTAGAATGAGCAGGTTTCCACGTACAAGCCAGTTTCTTCCGCCAAACGGGGATAATTCTTATTTCCCGACTCGAATGCGGCTTGCAGGATGGACACTTGCGCCGCTGATTTTTGCTGTACGCTGGTGTTGGGGATATGGGGATTATGCCGTTCGCGGGCAAACCAGTTGCGGATGAATGCGGTAGGTCTGGTGATTTGAAGAGATTGGTGATTGGGGAGAACCAGAAGTCGAGATAGACATACAGGCCTAACTGTGAGCTTAACTGATTGTAGTCTTTCGGATATGCATTTTCCGCAAAAGATTCGTGTAAAAGAGCGCGTTGTTCGGGAGTGGCTTGGGTGCGCATGGTGATGGTTAAAAGCAAGCGAGGTTGCCTCGTTCGTCCTATCCTCGGCCAGGTTCTTGATCTGCACAGAAAAATTGTGGCGATATCATGTACTACCGTACTTTTCCTTCTGAAATCCATAAGATTCCCCCTTTTCTCAGGGAAAGTGGCTCAGGAAACAAAATATTTACTACACAATGCGTCGCTCGGAGCAAAGGATCGTGCAAGTATAAAACACGTTGACATTGGCAGTGTGCGGTACAGCTCAGCAGAGGGAAACAGAAACAAATCCCTCGTCGCGTCTGGTATGCACATCTGTTGGGTCTGACCGTCAGTCCCGCAGCCCACTTAAGCATCATTCAATTAAAACTCCGACGACTTTTTGTTTATCCTTTCAACGTGAATTCGTCTCGAGATACCACTAAAACAACATGCATGGCTCATTGTCTATGTTAGAATTCCTAGGAAGCTCTCATTGCTTTGTTTATAGCACTTTCCTGCTTCTAGCATCCTCAGAAGTTTTCGGTGTGCTCACACTCTTGATGATGGTTCGAACCATTTGAATCATATAAACGCTAGCATTCTTGTGAAAATACAATTGGAACTGTTACCACGCCTTGAATTGTCCTATGTGATATTGGCTGGTCTCAACGCCGGAAACACACAACAGTAAACTGAACTCAGCGATGTCACGCAGAAGCTCCTGTTCGCGTACTGCTAACAGAAGCACTCCATCCCTCAGATGTTCTTGAAATGCAAGATTATTTAACTGCGGGGACCTCCGCGGACTTGATGATTGTATTCGTTGCGGCTATTAGGTTCAAGATCCACGAGTGGTGTCAAAGATAGCTCCGCCTGCGCAGTGTTGTCCTTTGTTCTGGAAGCAAATATTTTTAAATGGTTTCATTCCGATCATCTCAGTATTTGTCACCTTCCGTCTTTCACTAGAATTCCGACAACTGCCAAGTCTGTGCATCAAGAGTCCAATGTTCTCCGCAGTTGGCTAGTGTAAGCCAATGATGGTCGTAAGCTTTCAGGGCAAGTTTACTTATTCAAACACTGTTGGAAATAAAGTCGTAAGTTCCACCAACCTGAAATGGTTGCCATGCCTGCACATGATTAGGAACAGGACAGTGGTCTAGATGTTGACGAATATGAAAGTTTATCTCTAAAACTAGAATAGTCTTGCTCAACAACTCAAAGTTTAAAAAGAAACTTTAGACGCACGAAGCGGCGGTCTTGCGGCCTGAAATGACCGGACTTACCCACAACGGTCTATCAGCAACCAAACCGCAGCTAGTACAATGGCCTCGCCGCGTGGGTTAAGTTGATTTCGCCAATCAGATGGAAAGCGTTAATGTTCCTGCCACAGCCCGACTTATCTGGTACCTGTGAACGAAAGTTTACGGATAAGGATCCCCAAATACCAAGGCAGGGTTCCGGCTGCGTCAGAAGGTTTGGGTAAGGAGAGGATGGCATACCCGCTAGTACTTACGATTTTTCTCGCATTACGAAATTAGTCTTAGGTTGATTTGGAATTTAGCCGGGTCTACTAGACAAGAAGATTTTTCTAGAAACAAAAGATCCGTCGTTCGTCGTCCGGTGAGCCTCATCGGCTCATGGATGCAAGAGACTGCGGGAAACCGGGAGGAAGTACGGCTACACCTTAGTTGGGGAATAATAAACATACGAGAATGAATGGGTAGAACTGAGAGATGCGGCAGCAATCTCATATGGGAAAGCTGAATGCTGCGCTCAGTCCTGTAGGTTAAGCTGGTCACCCACCACCGGGTTCGACGGAATGATAGCCTGTAGATAATATCTGGGCGATGTGCATGGTGTATGGCTGAATTGAGCCGTCAATGTAAACGCCGCAGACGAAAGCGACATCAAAGTTAGAATTGATTTGACGGGCGCACCAAATCCTGATGAATACGAACGATCAGTACCCACGCAGCGGGTCCACTTCTTTTGCTCGCATTGATGTATAAAACTACCTATTCAACTCCAGTCTTAGTGTACCTACCCTGTCATGTATGAACCAAGGTGGGTTGCTTAGGACAGCGCATAAGGGTTCTCATAATTAACCGCCTTTATCGTTAGAGGCCTTCGGCGCACCCACGGAAAATCGAGGAACGGTTGTATTGAATGCAAAACAAGACATATAAAGGTACATGATCCGCTCGAGTCGCCAATTTTCCTCCTACTCCTCGCATCGGGAACTAATCACCTTTCAGTGCGATGAGCAGTTTCCTTCTTGTTCAAATTGTACGCGGCGAAAGCATACTTGCGTATATAAATCGAATACATCCGCAAAGCGGAGGGAATCTTCCCAAGAATCACTCTCATCAGCTGCACCGTCACCATCGCCCACACTACCCCACCTTCCCGGATACCTTCATCTTGGAGGCCCTGAAGTGGCCTATGATGTATTCAACATGGAGCTGATGCACCATTTCTCTGCATCTACTTGCATGACTCTTCCGTCTTATCGATTCACGCCGCCGTCCTATCAAATGCAAGCGCCAAAGATGGGATTGAAAGACTCCGCCGTCATGTCCGCCATCCTCGCTATCTCCGCCCTCCATATTCATGTCCTTGACGTGGGTGCTCTTCCTCAAACAGATTATCTCATGCTGTCTCGTCGACATTACCGACAAGCTCGAGAACATCTTCAAAAGCAACCTAGTGACGAAGAGTCTTGGTTCCTGGCGAATCACCTTCTCTCTCTATACTGTATTGCTGTTCCGCTGGACTCGAACCCCACTCAGCCGGTTCCATACCCTAACTTTCTTACAACATCAAGACCTCTTCTCTTTCAGACCATTCGTCCTTGGCGTACCAAGCTCAGTCAGCTCGAAGAGCCGTGGAGACAGCTTTTCAATGGGAATATTCCGGCTTCCCTTGCAATCTCCGAACCTCCTGCTCTCATGCAGCTTATGCGTCCATTCCCTGGCGTCTCTGATTTTCAAGAGTTCCCTGAAGTTAGCGAAACCTACGGCCAGGCAATCCAGTGTCTGCGTGAGACATTGGCTTTGTCCAGCGCGCCAGACACACTGTGTTCGAGCGTTCTTTACTGGCCGACAATGCTTCCCGATACATTTGTCCAATATGTGATTGAGGGTAAACCGAGAGCTTTGGTAATATTGTCGTATTGGTGTGCCTTCGTCAGCAGATTTCAAGATTTATGGTCAGTATTTTCTCCATTTGCTTTCATATTAGCACTGAATCATTTCTGTTTCATAGGTGGCTCCGGAGGCGTGGAGAAGCGGATGTGTTCCTTATTCAAGAGCGAATGACCAATGCGGGACATATAGAATGGTTTCCTTGGCTGGAAGAGCCTCTGAGCATTACGAGGCAAAATAGAGAGTTATTTGATAATGGGGCCTTCAATTCAGTCACAGTATAATTTTGCCTTTGACTAAGTAGCTATGGTCCTCTTTTTGATTTTTATTTGTATAATTAGCATATCTGCAAAAGAGATATCCCCTATGTTAGCAATATTTGTATTCTAATTTTTGTGCAGGAGAGCAATTGTTTTTTGGATGAAATGACCTCGAAAAATCTTCAGAGAATACAATACATTATACTTGACCAGGTAGAGGTCGACCTCTACCGAAACTTCACGTCGGCTTCCATCCAAACTCGCATTGTTCGTCGCAATCTGTGTGTCTATCACGTCTTTCCGTCAACGAGACTTAGCTATTGTGGTAATCCGTTAAACATACAACAAAAAATAAGTATACACGAATTGATACGCCAGATGAATGCCGTGTATTATATAAAGGACTTGCCCCGAAACATTCTCACATTCAGAGAGCATTCACCCTTACAAACCAAAGCCACTCTAAACAACAGTGTCTGTCTTTTCCGCTGCCCGTTCATCAAGTTCCCAACCAGTAGTAGAATCCGTTGGTCGGGTCACAAACGGTCGAAGCGTCTTGTTTCCCGTCGAACCGCTCTGTCCAGATGAGAAGGCAATTTGACTGTGGGCGCCAACAGTAGATTGAGCTACTACTGCTCCTTCTTGGCCTTGTGAGAAGTTGATGCGACGATTGAACATCACCATTAGGTTGTTACTTGGAATAGTTGGAACAAGGCAACGACAGAATGAAGCTGCAATACTCACCTATACAATTTGCCTGGTTCCTGATCAGAGGGAGATAATTGATTAAACAGTGATTTGCTTACCGATGACATCACCCAACTAAGGATTGGGATGTGAGCCACACAGAGAAGGAAGCTTACATGAGTCTGATGCACTTACCATAAGGAACCACGTCATGTCTTTGAGATACAGAATCATCAGGACAATAGCAGTCAAAGCTAAGAAGGATATAAGAGGCAATATTATCGCAGTGAAAGTGTGTAATTTACCTGTCACTAAACCTAGAGGAGGGTATGGGTATACAAGAACATTCATGGAAGGTAAGGGTCATACCGGTTTCGACGGTTCTGCGGATAATTTTTGTGACGATTTTGTCCGTTGAGTCCAACCCAGATTTCATGGTCCAAAGCTGCGGTGGTCATAAATTTTATTATAAAGAGAGTGGAGCTGAATACTCACGAAATAAGTGAGAAGGCCTGCAATTAATACATCTGTCACCACAGTGCTCACGACCCAAACCTGGACCAGGTCACGAAATGAAGGAAAATAAAGATGAGCACATACCAAGAGGGCTTTGGTGATCTCAGGATCCGTAGCTACCACATGCAGTGGGACACCTACTTGCATAGATGCCATAGTCACGCCAGAAACGGATTGTAAGAGCGTGAGCTAAGATAGTTGTAAGTGTTGGGGATGCAAAACCTAAGTAAAGAAAGGCACATACAACCCATACTGTCCCAGCGACGGCCCATGACTTAGAGAAGATATAAATGCGATAGCCAAAAAAGGCCTGAACTCTGTGTTAGGCGACATTCTAGCAAGACTTGGGCGACACTGACCTGAACAAGTCCGGATGTAACAGCCGCTACGAGTACATTTTCAACCATACAATCATCTCATCGAAGAAAATGAATTTACTGAGGAGTGGAGTGGAGAACCAATCAAGCTGCATTGCATCCAAGATGGCGGGATCTCCATAGCGCATCACGTCAACCTCCCAACGGTCCACACTACGAATGACCGTCTGAACGATCTCAATAACGAAGACCGTGTACACGAGTGTCTTGATTCTCCAGCTATCCTTTGGAAACGCGGCATAATAGATGTCTGTGTTTTATGTAAGCGTTCGGGAGGACTTCAAACTGAGAAAACAGCTCGTACAGACTTGGACTATCAATCTAGAGTAATTAATGAGAACATGGGAAGTGAATTGTTTGAGGCTGAGGGTACGAACACGCCGCAGAGGATGTTGTGGAAGAGGTTTCCCAGCCACTGTGCTAGGACTTCAGCCAAAGACAGACCGGTTAGTACAGGGACTTACGTTTGGTCCACCGCTGAAAGATTGGTCAACCATCGGCCGGAAACAAAAGAGAAAAGTAATAACTTACATTGTAAGGTAGGTTCCACGAGGAGGTACTCCTTCAGCCATGGTTTCAAGCGTGTCAACAAAGCACTAGCCTTCCCTGTACCTTCAGCTTTATAGTAACCCGGTGTAGAACATCTTCTATTTGCCCGCCAACCTCGGGACACGATCTGTCAGTCCCAAATATCTGAAGCAACTTCTCTGTCAACGGAGTGCAGATCTTCTTTGACCGGCTATCGCCCGGGGGTCGACCCCAGGCGAACAAGCAACATTGGACTCGCCGTCAAATGGCTTTCATCAATGAGGCAAGGCACAGTTTATGTTTGTAGGGAACATGGCGAATGACAATCGCATCGGGGATCGATCCCAAACCAGAGTTGCTATGAATATCTGGTGAAATCTGGTCAAAGTGGGACTTAGTTTAGTTTAGAGTTCACTGCCAAATTCTTAATCATGGCCAAACCCGTTTTGCTTTTGTCCGAGTTAGGGAACGATTGTGGATCAAGGGTGAAGTACTAGGCAGTCACCTAGCTGAAACCGTGTGGTTGGCTTCAGTCGACAAAGTATTGCATATCTATACGAGATTTTAAAGGTAGGAGACCCAAAATACATGTGGAGATTCCTTTCTAAGTTGGGTTTGAACTCGCATCTCTTGGCATCGCAGTTCAACGGCATTGATCGGAATCATGGGATAATCCTTGTAAAGTTAAGGGGTTTGTTGGGGAAGAAACTATAACGCTAGGCTACAAGAGTGAAGATAGGTGAGACGTTGCTATTGGGGAAATGGACGCACCCCCGAGGACCGAGGCTCGGTGACGGGAAGAAGAGGAGCAAGCTAGAGACAGGGGAGGAGTTCAAATATGGCAGATTCTAGACTTCATGGAGAGGAGCTGAGGCGCATGGGAATGGCCGCGGCACTTCCGCCGTACTACTAGGTACTCGTCTGTGTGCCCTTCAGTATAGGAATCACAAAGTTAACATTCAGAAAAAGACTCGAATTGTGGAGTGGATTGACTGAAATCGAGGGTTTGTTAGGAGAGATGGTGGTAAATCAGGAAGAATGTTCAAGTTGCCGCCGATGGCGTCAAACGCCGATAACGCCAAGGATGACTATTCAATTTCTCGCCGGCAGGGGGTTCCTAAGCAAACAACATCGGGCCATAGGAAGGAGAAATGGATGTACTGTATTTTTGATAAAGCACGCTACCGCCAATTTGAATACCGCGTCCTGTTGAATAGATGTGTTGCAAAAGACGAGGGTAGAGGCGCCCATGCAAGTGTAGGGGCGCTAAGCGCACTGGCCCTCGTGATACATATTCCCATGAGTAAGTTTAGCTTCATGTGGCACACATTCTAATTGATGAGAAAGCTGAAAAAGTTCAAGTAAATACCAAAGCCTCCATCGTCACGCGTACAAACCGTCCATTTCCTGACAACCTGTTAGGAGCTAGATTTTGTGACATGAAGGATCCAACGGTCATTTAAGCAACTCATAAGCACGGATGGCGTTTGAGTAACGAAGGACATCAGCCCTTCCTAGCCTAGTTTCCCTACAGAACCTCACATTTATTCACAACCAACGAGCTTTCAAGACGTGGCACTGGTGTGCGATACAATAATTAATAATACGGTTGTAGAAGTGTTTGAAAGCACAAATAGAACCTGTGATGCCCGAGATAACAATGGTTTAGGCTCGATATATGATTACAAACATTCGCTGTAATTAGGTTAGAAGTGTGCTGAGCTCCGCTGCCCTGGCTCCAGTTCTCGCAAGCACACAATTCATCAATTTCCAAACACCAAACAGAACGAGCAATTGATATTGCAGCGCCATGGCCATTTACTGCGTTGAAGCTCTATCAATATAAACCTCTGTCTCAACAAACACCCCTCGTGTCTCACGAGAACCAAGCTCCCATAACTCCCCATCACGCGCCTTCGACACAGAGGGTCTCGTAGCGCGAGGCGCTTCACCAATCCGGGCCGATTTTGAGAAATCAACTCGGCCAGTAGAATGTATGTCGGCTGTCTCGCTAGCATTACCTTTGAAGTCAATACGACGATTAATCATAACCTATCATTGATGATCGAAGAATGTTATTACAGGGAGAATTTGGAACGTTTACCATCAGGTTGTTACTGAAAATTTAGTTAGTATGGGACGGAAAACCGAAGGGACACACGACTAACGCATATATCTTTCCAATTATATCACCGAAAGTGATAAACCAGGGCTGGTTTTCCAGGTAAAGGACCATAAGTATGATTGCTGTTGCAGCTAAAGTGGTAACATTTAGCGGTTAGATCTCTTTTGGAAGCGAAGAACAGGCTCACCAGTCACAACACCTTTATAATGAAAATATACAAAAATATTGCTGCGAGATTGTGAAATCAGACATACCTGTCTCCACTGTCCTCCGAATAATGCGTGTGAGAAGCTGGTCAGTGTCCTTAAACCCAGATTTCATGGTTTGCAGCTACACATGCATAGGTAGTAAGAGAAACAAAGATATTACAAGGAGCGCTTTGTGAACGTTCGGATCTGAAATCATGACATGCAAAGGAAGCGGTTTGGCCATGACACCCATGACAGTTCCGGACACAAGTTGAAGGAGTGTAGGCTCGAGTGCGGAAGTGAGCCAAGCGATTGCATGTTTTTCAAGGCAAAACCCACCACCCAAACGACACTTGCAATAACCCATGATTTGGAGAAAACATAGATACGATATCCAAAGAAGGCCTGTAGTGAATCAGGACCTATGCTGAGTGAACGTCAATTGATAGCTACCTGTACGATGGCAGAGGTAACGGCAGCTAGAAGAGTTCTGTTTAACATTAGGAGACATTATGAGGGCAAAGAAAGAACGCACTGAGAACCGGTGTGGAAAACCAGTCCAGCTGCATTGCATCCAGTACAGCGGAATCACCGTAACGCATTACATCAATTTCCCAGCGATCCACAGATCTGATAATGGTTTGTACGAGTTCAAGTATGAGTACTGAGCAAACGATGGTTTTAAACCACCATCTATCTTTAGGAGCCGATGCATAATAAATATCTAGTAGCAGTCAGCAAATCGGGAAGGACGCGAGGTATTGGGGCACGCACAAACTTGAACGATTAAACTGAAAAAACAGGCAAGTAAATTCTCACACAATGATCATAGGGAGTGCAAACTCACATGCCGCAAAGAATGTTGTGCAGAAAATTTCCGACCCACTGTGGGTAATGAGAGAATGATGTTGGATCGAAGATTGGAACCATACGTTTGGCCCAGCACTAAAACCACAAATATGGCAGTCGATCAAAGATTTGGTGAGAACAAAAACGAACATATTCAAGAGCGCTCCGCGGGGAGGTGGTCCTTCAGCCATGCTGTAAAAAATGCAAGCCCAGCCAGAGACTTGACTACCAACCTTTATAGCAGCGCAGCAGAGTCAGATATCTTGGCACCGTCTGACATTTGACAATACATAGAGCAGAGATTGTCAGTGGCGGAATGTTTACGCGGTGATCCGGGAGAGAAAAAATGGTGACCTGGGATGAACTTGGGATTTTTCGTCCGATTCTATCTTGAAGTAGGATTATCAGATTTCTCAAATCTGGGTAGTGGCAAAAATAAGATACGGTAGAATAAAATGTCTCGCTTATTCAAGTTCCGAAGGCGGCAAATGCATAGGCATAAGATGGTTGGAATCTGTCGTGTGAATGTCGCGTGTCCAGTATACGAAGAGAGAACGGACATGGGGTAAGGTGTCAGGTAGCTCAACAAACAACTCTTGCATTTGAGCTGTACTCCAGTATGCGGAGTTCCACGCAAAGAACCAAAGTATTCCAACTGAATCTCGGGCGGCGACCTTGGGCAATCCTTGCAACACCAATGTGGTTCTGAGCCCTAAGTTTCATGCTCAAAATATGTCCGACTCTATGTCACAAGTATCGCCCGAAACGTTGAAGGGAAGCAAACTAAATCAAGAGGGAATACGTCGGCGGAATAGCAGATATTCTGGGTGCGGCGAGCGATGATCAACGTCGGGACAAATGTAGAGGCAAAGAAGCGCCAAAAAGACAAGCGGTCTCGCACTCGCTGTGGTAGACGCTCACTGATTCAGTTATACAGTTATAGGCTGCTGGAATGGGTGCAGTGAGAATGGCGGAACTTACCGTCTTTTTTTTTTTAGTCCGTTTACCACAAGGAACGTCCTCGATACATGGAATTGATTCTCTGAATATCAAAGCTATATTCCCGAATAGGTATGCATGCGAGTATCATCTCAAAATGCGACTCTCGCTATATGCGCCATGTCCTCCTCGTAACCTTTTTGGGAAGTGTCACTCATTCTAAGAGCGGCTTACGGACCTGAGCACTAGTGGTGCTTCGACTCTTGTCCTTCAAGGACCCAAATCCACCAAATATATAATCGGAAGGTAAGCTGAGGTACCCATGGTTTCCCAGCACCAATGCCGTTGGCCTGTCCATATAATTCCTGCATAATCCAGCATGAACGAGATTAGAGAGTATGATGGAAAAACCGTGCACTCACGAAACAAAACAAAGTCTTCGGAAGTCTTCAGCTACGTCGGAAAGTTGCAATCCACTCGGGGCGGGTGGAGTTTTCTTCTCAATATAAACCTTTATAATTGGCGATCAATATATGATTCGCCAATGAAAAGAGAGGGCACGAATATATCAAACGGACTTTGAACATAATAGTGGTCATCTCTGAAACACTCCATGGCCTCAAACCACACCACATTGCTAGCAAAATGTTGCCAAAACTCCAGACGTCCGCCGCTTTCAATACACCGGCTGTGGCATCATCTCCAGAATGCGACGAAGTTTGAGGTGGAAGGAGAAACAGTCCTTCCATTCCTCTTGTCCGAGCTTCACGAGGCTCCTTAGAACTCCAGTTGCTAATATGATGAAGAGAGGGAACAACAATTTTACATGTCCCTGATTCAGTAAGGATAATTTTCTTTGGGGTAAGGTTCTAATCAAACGGTATGAAAGTAAGTTGACTGATAAGCGGTGTAAAAGAGTACAAACATCGTGAGCTATATCATGAGAGTGAAGGTAGGCTAGACCGTCAAGGACATGACTTGCTATGAATTTAATGGCATTCTCCTGAAATGGAGCATGTTCTTCGACAAGGCTTGTAAGAGATCTTGATGGAATATACTCTAGAAATCTTGTGACGGGTCAGTGATATGGTAAAGCATGATGCTACTTCGAAACGCGAACTCACATAGCAAAAAATGTTGTAGAATCCTCATATCCCAGGTAATCGACAATATTGGGGTGATGAAGATATTTTAGTTTCTCTGTCATTTTTCGAATGGTTGAGACCATGAGTTCACTAGTATCTTTAACTACAAGTTGCTTTATGATGAGTGCCCCGTTTTCTTGGCTGTCCAGACTCAGATAGGTATGTTTTCCTAGGGACTCTCGATGAGTCCCACTTGGGGAGTAAGGATCTAATAAATTGTAAGGATTATGTACGAGCTAAAGTCTAAGAAGATCAGCTTACTGGTGGAGGTAGCCATCGAAGTAAGAAGTAAAACTGGCCAGGGCTGTGAGGGATAGTGCTGTTGCCAGCATGGCAGACTCACCAAAAATATAGTTGAAGGGGGTGGATTCAAAGCCGTAGACAAAGGAGGAACGGAGATAGCTGTACTAGATGCTGTACATGAAGATCCCGTCGAACAACGTTATGGACGAGCAATTCCATAATCAACGAGAATGGCTGAAGCGAAGGTGGATAACGGAGAGGAGACCGAAGGATACAAAGGGGAAAATACGAAAGATTCCTTCGACATTGAAGGAATGGAATTACAGTACAAGCATCCGAGTTGTTGGTATAATCACGGTTGGATGAAAGCACCTGACATCATCTTGAACTGAACGGCCATGTTGTTATGACCACCGAGTCTCCTCATTATCTTGGCTCACTAGCTATCTGTCGTATTATTTGTGGTGGATGTCTCGTCCCATGATCCTTGAAGGACAATGCTGCTCAGCGACCACCTCGACCCTGACGAAAGGAAACATTTCAATGTACCCATTTTTTTTGCTGTCTGTCCCGTTAACATGAAATGCGGCTAACCCTCGTTCATAAATTGCAGGCCTCTAGAATCTTTTCTTTCCATTTTGTGCAAGATCACACCCCAGAACCAGGGTTGCGTCTTCCCACGACCAGCGACCACTCCCTTATCTCCGAATGCCGGTCTGGACACTCCAGTTTCCGCCAAAAGGTCTGCCAACATGCAAGCCCAATCTCATGCCATTCAGTATTGCGCACACTGGGCCTGCCCCGGTTAGCACGTACTTTCGACCCAGCGAAGTCCAAAAGGAACCCGGCGAACCTTCCACTTCTGAATTGTCGCCGCTTCCAAACGGAGACACTACTGCACAGGCTCATGCCGACGTGGAAATGAAAGACGCGTCGGACGCTGAACCACCCATAAGGCCCGACGCGTCGCCAGACCACCTGGCTACCAAACATTCCTCGACGCGACTTTCTACTCAAGCTCGCTCGGCCAAGCGTTACATAGCTTCATTTCGCGGGCGTACAGTACAGGGTCTGGATGTACCAGTGCCTGAAGGCTACCGTGGCCTGGTTCTTGAAGTCGAGAAATCCACACATCCAACCGCCAACTCTGCCGTTAATCGAGCAAAGAAACGCGTTGTAGAGAGTTCAGCAATGAACATGGAGGCATCTGAAACACCTAAAAGTCTTAAGGCTATTGGAGAGTTTCCTTCTTTTGTCGTCTGGTCACCGGACATACCTGTCAACGAAACTCGGGACAAGTATTTGACTGCAATGTCAGAATGGGCATTTCTGGCTGAGCAGGTACGGTTCTTCTTTCCATCTCTTGGTTGTCTAGTGCCTCATTTTTTGTCCTAGTTGCATCAAGATGAATGAATGTTTTCAAGATAATTTGTCACTCCTAGGCAAGGCCTTGCCCTACCAAATTCTACATACACCTTCCATTCTTACACAACTTTGCCCACGACGATAAATTTTGTGTCCAGACCAACAAATCTTTCCCGCCGTAGATTATACAAATACCAAGGTTGTCTGTACGGCTGCCACTGGTGGTCAACTACTGACTAAACTACACACTACTACAGCCAAACTTTTCGGTGCAAACGAATGTATACAGAACCGTGTATGTACAATGATGAGATAACATGCAAGAGTGCTATATAAGAAATCCAATGTTTCACTGCAAGACCAAATCCTTCAACAAGCTGAAATCGGGAGTTCCATAACCAGTAACTGGGTCCCACCCAGTTGTGGCATTGAACCCAACAGTTCCGCAACCAGCAGCATTGCCAGAAACGACATCATCTGAATTGAGAAATTAATACAGGAACCTCACGTTCAGAGAGAATAAATGCTCACTGAATCCTTGTCCCTTCAGCGAGTAGATAAGAGGGTTGAGGAATCCAAGAGGTGCTTTGCCAGCATTGAGACGGACGTCATTGAGGAGGGCGACAATGCCAGTGAAGGCGGGAGAGGAGGCAGAGGTACCACCAATGTGGACGAGTCTGGTGTTGTAGTAGATGCTGCACACGCGTAAGAAAAAGAATGATGACGGTAATACAGGACGGGAAAAACTTACCGGTAGAAGTCAGATTGAGCAGAAATATCGGGATAGGCACGACCTTGAGGGTTATACAAACCATCATACAGACCGTCAGGAAGACTAGCCACATAAGCTGCGACAGCATCCTTCTGGTAATCAGGAGTCTCGAAATAATCTGAGAAACCACTGCCAGAGTAGAAGCGCGAGACAGCAACTTCGGGGTAGCCGTAGGTACCACCGACGGAGGTGACGTAGGGGCAACTTGAGGGGAAGTTGGGGAGGAAACGAAGAGTATCGGTACCAATGATATGACATTGAGTGTCATTGGGATCAGTGCTGCCATCTCCTACACCGTAATCGCCAGAAGAAAACATTAACGAAACACCACGTGCGCCGAGCTGAGCAAGCTGCTGGCAGACGCGAACAGCATAATCCTTGGGAACGGTCTGTTCTTCGTCGTCGTAGCTAGTAGAAATGGCCAAAGGGACTTCCTCAGAAGCAAGAACGAAGTCAAGCCATTCTGCGTACGGCTCGTTTGTGTTTTCGGGTGTCCATTCACTGGGGTTGAATGGAGGACTACCACCAGTTGACCAGAAGGTCTGCTTAGCAGGGTATGATACACCGTACGCCCATTGCACGTCCAGGTTAGCCTCAGCACCAGCTGTACCGTTGGTCTGAGGGTTCTGTCCACCATTGACGGAGAAGTAGGTGTAGTTGGTTCCGGATGCTGTTGGCTTCTGGTTGGCGTAGAAAAGCTGAAGATCAACGTTATTGGCATATTGTTCCAAGTATCCTGTAATGCCGATAGAGTTGTTGGCAGCAGACGGTGTGTAGTCAGCGTATTTATAAAGATCTGCCAGACATTGCAAAGTCACCTATAAGGATTTAGATCGGGCCAAGAGGAAAGGTAGGTCCACACTTACATCCCTGAAATTGCAGGAGGCGGGGGCAGCATCAGCACCTGCCTGGAAGCTCGACTCAGCTTCAGCTTGTTCTTCGTCAGACGGCCAGCTAATGGTCGAGCGTGCGGGCTTGTAGAAAGCGAACGAGGTTGTGGGCTGGATGAGCTCAACAGCACCGTTGAGCCATTCGGGGAGGCTGTATTCAAGGGTACGGATGAGCCTGTCGCCGCTTTCCTCATGCTCAAAGACATGATATGTCTACATCACTTTATTATTAGTTTGAAAAACGCAGAATAATCACGAAGTGCCGACCGTCTTGAGAAGCTCTTCGGCTTCGCGAATAGGGAGCGTAACATGAATCCAATCAGAGGCAGGGGTGAATGTCATGTCAGTCAAGCCATGAGCCGCCAGCCAGCTCTTTGCACTGAAGCCGTGTTTAAGCCAATACATCAAGAAATGATAAGAGAGAGGCGTACGAATCCAGATGATCAGGGTGTGGGGCAACCAATTCGTGAACCTCCGCCATGGAAAGATGCTTGCCGTAGCGTTCATGCGAAGGGTCAGAAACCTCGTAGAGACTGGTTTCGAGCTCGTCGAAGCGACCTTGAGGAAGAGCAATTCGAAGCTTGATAGACGCAGAGTCCGGCGCAGTCTCGACGAGCTTCCATCCTCGGGGAGCAATGGCGGTTTCCTTGCGGGCATACACCCAGTCCCGCTTTTCAGGGGGAGCAAGCGCCAAAGTGGTGGCCAGAAGGGACAAGCAGTGGAATACGTTGAAGCGCATTTTGCTATGGAAGGAAGTAAACAGGGGGAAATGGAAGGTGAGCCCGCGAAGTGCTTACCAGAAGGACCACGGAGTTTATGTAGCTATTCTCTTGGCATTCCATCAAAGAGAACACAAGCTCCAACGTGCGAGTTCGGAGACCGTGGATGCGCAGGATGCAGATACAACATGATGGTAAGGAATAGACTGGCGAAAGCACATGGACCGTTGTGACAAGGAGCAAAGAGGCGCCGAAACCTTCCTCATTGAAACTCTTGTCTAGGGCCATCACCTCATGCAAAGCCAGCTACAAATGTTGGCGGTGTGAGGTTGAGCCATATACTTTATTCCACTCCATTTTTATTCCCGTCTGATTGAGCGACCGCAGTTCTGACTTTGAAAGGTACCGGTCAACCATTCAGCATTCTTGGACTGCATGGCCTAAGATCACATTTCCGTGATAATGACGGAATTCGTTGGTCGGTCTGTATATTTTTTAGTTTCTGGAATACTCTTGTTGTTTCCGATACCATCTCCGAGTCATCAAGACGGTCGCCCATTCAGGCCGTCCGCTTTCTATGCCATGTGAGTTCGTACAAACTGCTCAAATCTAAACTTCAGGAACTGATACTGAAACTGGATGTTCATTTTTTTTTTTAGATACTTCCCCGTTTGCGAATAAACAATGACCCTTGGAGCTTCGGTGCGATTGCTCGGCAGTGGCAAAAGGTTTGTGCCTCCACAACCTTCGCCTTATCACTCAACACACCCTGCTTCCTCGATATACTTCGAACGTTCCGCTTCGCACAAACACCTATATCCAAGTACTTTCTTCTCCATCCATATTCGATTACGGGGCGGGTAATATTTGTGTTCTACAACCGCGTCTGATGCTTGCTTTATCATCAGGCTACCCAGGTGCACTCTATCCAACCTATTGTTCGACAGAACCCCGTTTTTCGATTTCATATCCACATATTCGCGCTTAGCGTTCACTGATTCATTTGGCCCTGGGAAATGAGTACAGAAATATCGAAGAACATGGCGTGTGAGTCCGTCGATCCCCATCAAGGATGCCGCGGATGATTTGCGCAACGGCTCTCGGACAATTTCTCCGCCTTCCTTGGATTGTTCAGCTCTCTCTCGGAAACAACACACGGATCACCTAAGAGCTCCACCGAAGATGTCATGTATCGACCTCCAAATTCCTTGGTCCCTTAGGTAGGTTTCCAAAGTCTCAGGGAATCGCCAAGTGCTTCTTATCAAGCCACCAGGTTCGTTGGTCTAAACCAAGACGCGGTATATCCAGCACAACGGTGTGCATTTTCTCCTGAAGTATGGGCTGTGCGATGCTTAAAGGTAATAAATTGAGCATCCAGAAGTTTCTGATCATTTTTAGTCCAATGTCTGGCTTCGCGCGCCCTTTTTTCCTCCAAAGCTGCACAAGATCACTGGCGGATCAGACGTGGTCGCGACTCCAATTCAATTCATTGATAGAACGACCCCCCTACGGGATAAGCATTTCTCATCTACTTAAGCAATACATCTCCTGGGAGCCGATTCACTTTTGGTCCCGCCACCCTCAGTCAAGGAACTCTCTTCTACCTTTCCCTCAAAATTCGGCTCGAGCGTGCCTCAGAGGCTAGACGAACTTCTTTTTGCAAGATTACAGTGCATCATCGTCATACCCAGATATTGAATGGCCCGGGAACTTCGCTCATCTGTGGATTTCTTTGCATCTGGACTCAGAGAACCTCTCAATTCACCAGATGCCTTGAGGGAACTGTACCGAAATCATAAAACGATTCTAGTAGGCTTCATTATCTTGGTTCTTTCTTTTGTTTGATTTTTTTCATAGTATTGCGATGGTATGCTTGATCAAACAGTTCATTTTTTTTTCTTTGAATAATTCTGGAAGTGTCTGCCTTTTGGCTCATGGTCCGTCTTCTTTTCCCCTTTCCTTTTCCTGCTTATGGACGTTTATGAATGATAGTTGTATGACTACTGTATATCCTTCGGACGTGAGCGGAACGTAATTTGGACATCGCGGTGGAACACGAGCAAAGTGCTTTACCTCTTAACGCGGTACACCGTGTTTGTGGCATCCGCTCTCCAATTGCCATGTATGTTACCGCTTCTTTTTTTTTCTCTGCGTCCCTCCATGACAGCTTTCTAAGGGATGAGTTTAACGGGTGGGAATGTCCAACCATGTGGTCCACTTCTTATTACCATCACTAGCAAGTCTCTTTTGATCCTCGTGACCTCTCCTTCTCATGCAACCAGTCTTTCGAAGCTCAGCAATGGCATTTGCGGGTGGTAAGTGAACTATTCTCGTACCAATCCCACCTCACTTACTTGCTATCGCTTAGCCATTTTCACGCTTCGCACAGTTGCGGTCTTCAACGGGTCCAAACGATTTAATTGCATTATATTTGCCCTCTATGGTTTCTTCTTCGCTACTGGAATTGCCTCCATGGTTATTTTTGCGAAAGCCAATGCTCGTGCGTTCTGACATGATAGAATTACTCAGGTTGAAACTCCAGACTCGAACAGATGGCTCATTGGGGCTTCCAAACGAATGGCCGGGTTGCATGTTATTGGCTAGGGCAACACACCAGCTGCTAGTTGGGTTCACACTGGTTTTGGCTTTTGAGACTATTGTGTGTATCATGATGCTGTGGCATGGATTCATGAACGGTTCGTCTTTAATTTATCTTCTGCACTCATGTCATTCTTTTTGACTGCATTCTATTTTCACCAGATACAGGCAGCATTGCACGCCTGAGATTGATTCGGATTATCTACCAAGATGGTATGTTAACGGTATTCACCTTTGTGAACTCGTTGTCTTGATAAGCTTCAAGCTGTTGTGTTTTACGTCGCTATATTGAGTGCGTATGTCCTTTCGCGGAAATTAACGAAGCTTACTCTTCCCCAAAAAAATCCAGTGGTTTCCATCGCAAATGTCGTTACCCTCGCCATACCGGTTCGTTCTGCCCACTCTTTCTCATCAGCTGTTTCTCCCTGATCATGTGATATATTGTAGGGACCTTTTACATATGCGATCACCCAGTAAGATCTCTTCTTCCTCTGCCCTGTCAAAGAATTCTCATCCTAGTGCTCAGCCTCCAGCTTGTCCTTCATTCTGTCCTAGCATGTCGGGTGATACTTCACATTCGGGAAGAAGCTCAACCTTCAGAGAATATTGGAGAGGGGACATCTTTTGTGTTAGCAGAGATTCAGACTTTTACTTCTTTTGTACATCACCCTTCTTTGGCTGCAACTAGAAGTAGAGACATGATAATTGGTGAAGGGGACTAATTTTCACGGTTTCTTGATTATGCCTTGACGAGAACATTATACTAAATGAGTCACACCTGGAATTAGCTGACTAAGTTTGGGTATGCCGACCCAAAAGAAAAGGGCTGTTGCAACACAACTTGGCTTCAGACTTCATCAGGCTTACCGCAGATTTGGATACGTCTTCCATGAAAGATCCGCCACTTTATTGACATTATCTTTGATATTGTTGGCCCTCATTTTCCATCTAGGTAAACTCTTGCCGCTATGTATAGAATTTTATTGTCGCGCCGCGTTTCCTAAAAGGTCAGCTCCGTTTCGGAGATTCAATACCTCTCACTTGACTCAGTATCCTTGCAGCATTGTTCCGAAGATATATCATACTCGACTTTGATATTCCTAATACAACCTGTCCCATTCCATCGATACAGCCGTCCTCATCCCTCGGCAACGCTTTCGTTCATCTACTTTACGCGACGTATGATATTTTGTATGTTTTGACATACAATTTCGCTTCTCTCAAATCTCAAAATTGCCCCACCTCTGGTCTTTTGGTATTCACAATTATTTGGGAGGAAGCTCGGTGGACAGCGGGCTCACGAAATCGCCATGCTACCTTTCCAGAACTTTTTCTTTTCTTTTCGCAGACTGATAGCGAGGCCCTCTTAAAGGATCTCGCAAAGAATGTCGAGGCTAGGGGAACCCTTCAACGGTTTGTCTGCGACACGGCACGGCAAGAAATTGAACCCCATTTGTTGGTAAATTGACGCCTCCGAAGGCTCACCAGTCGGGGCTGAATCGTGCTGCTTCTGTAATTCGGACTCCCCGCACTTTCGCACAAACACCTAAGTGGAATTAATTTTTCCCCATCCATTTTTGATTCAGCGCAGAGGATATTACTTGCGCTCCACAACTTAGCTTGTTGCGTTTATGGCAGCACCATTACACTCTGCACAATGCGCTGCTTGACGAGACCTCGTATGTCCATTCCCATCCGCTCATTCGCGCCTAACTTTTACTAACTACGTCGGCCCAGGGCAATGAGTAGAGAATAGTGCCGAAAGCTCGAAAAAGCGCGACGTTGATTTCGTGGATCCCCATCAAGGGGTGCCGCGGATGATTTACTTGTGGCTGTTGGAAGTTTGTCCGCCTGCCTGAGATCAATTCGCTCCACCTCATAAACAACACCCGGCACATCCAAGAGCTCTCCAATGGCCTCCATGCATTATCTTCAAAGTGCCTTAGTGGCTCCGCCCACGCCGTCCTTGAAAAGTCTCAGGTAGTCAAGTGCTCCTGATCACGCCACCAGGCTCTTTGGTCCAGACCAGTTATGGTATATGCTAACACGATTCTATCCACCGCTCTTTTGGGCCGTGGTCTCCATAATGCTCAGCGGCAATAAATTGGGGATCCGGAGGTTCATGTTTAGTTCAATGTTTGCCCACAAGCGCACGCACTGTTTACTCCAGAACCAAACAAGATCACGGTGGATCAGATGTGGTCGCAACTCCAATCCAATTCATTGGCGCAACAGCCTCCTATCGAATAGGTATTCCTTGTATACTTAAGCAATTCAGGACCTGTGAGCCGATTCATTTTCCGTTCTCCCGCTGCCCCACTGAACTGTCTTGTACCTTTTCCCCAAATTTTTGGCTCGAGCGTACCGTGGAGGCAGAACTCACTCCATTTTCTGAAGATAACAGTACATGCTTGGCATAGCAAGATATTGAATGTCTCAGGAACTTAGCTCATATGTTGACTTCGTTGCATCTACACTCCACGGACATCTCAACTCACCAAATGCCTTGAGGGAATTGTACCGAAACCATAAGACGATTATAGTAGGTATCATTCCCTTTGTTCTTGCCTTTGTTCCGACTTTTTTTCTCGTCAGTACTGCGATGGTACGCCTACTTTATCGGTTAGAAGATTTTCCTGAACAATTATGCAAGTGTCTGCCTTCTGGCTCATGGTCCGTCATTTTTTCCCTTTCATTTTCTACTTATGGGCGCTCATGGGACAATAGTTGTATGACTACTGTATATCCTTCGGACTCGAGCGGAGCGTAATTTGGACATCACGGTGGAACTCGAGCAAGGTGCTTTACCTTTTAACGCGATATACAGTATTTGTGGTATCCGCTCTTGAGCTGACATGTATGTCAGCACTTAATTTCTTGCATGAACCCTTCTCAACATTTTCGCCAGGGATGAGTGTGTCAGGCGGAAACGTTCAGCTATGTGGGCCACTTCTTATCACCCTCACCAGCAAGTCTCTTTTTGATTCCACGGTCCTCATTTTCCTCATCCAACTAGTCTTTCGGTGCTCCGGAATGGCATTTGCAGGTGGTTAGTTATTTTGAGCTATGTCAATCTCATTGTACTCAGTTACGATTGCTTAGCCATTTTCACGCTCCGCACAATCGCAGTCTTCAACAGATCCAAACGATTTAATTTCATCTTATTTGCCCTATATGGTCTATTCTTCGCTGCTGGAATCGTTTTTATGGTCATTTTTGCGAGAGCCAACGCTCGTACGTTCAGCATGATAAAGTTTGTCGAGTTGAATCTCATAGATCAAACAGATGGCTCGTTGAGACTTCCAAACGAATGGCCCGGATGCATGTTGTTAGCCAGAGCACCACGAAAGTTACTAGTTGGGTTCATACTAGTTCTAGTGTTTGAGACAATTGTTTGTGTCATGATGCTATGGCATGGGTTTACGCATTGTTCGTCTTTTGCTCTACTTTCGACGCCCAAGTCATTCTTGTTTACTCTTATCCCCTGAACAGACAGGGTCGGCATCGCGCGAGTGCGATTGATTCGTGTTATCTACCAAGATGGTGCGTTTATAGTATTCAACTATAGATATCGTTGTCTTAACAGACATCGCAGCCGTTGTGTTCTACGTCACTTTATTGAGTACGTATATTCTTCCGTCTATATAAACTACGCTTACTCTTTCTAAACCAGTGGTTTCCATCGCCAACGTCGTCACCCTCGCCATACCGGTCTGTTCTGCTTACCCTTTCTCACTAATTGGTTGCCTTTCTGACATAGTAATTCAATATAGGGAGCTTTTACATATGCAATCACCCAGTAGGAACTCTTATTTTTCCATTCTGTCCCACAGCTCTCATCCCGGTACTCAGCTTCCAGCTTGTCCTTCATTCCGTTCTCGCATGCCGTGTTATTCTTCACATCCGCGAAGAAGCTCAACCTCCGGAGTGTCTCGGAAACGAAGAATCTCTTGTGTTAGCGGCGGTTCAGACATTTGGTTCTTCTGTACCTCACTCGTCGGCTGCAACAAGTAATAGAGATATCACCATAATCGAAGGAGAATAAATTTACCGTTTTGTACAACATCATTTCTTGATCAAGGATATCATGTAAACGAATCACAACGAGCTGCCATTGATGTGGTCTGGGTCAGCCGCCCAAAAAAGCGCGTCAACACAGCTTGACTTTGAACCTCATGACGGCTTATACACATCTAATATCGACTCCTGCCAAAGAGACACTACCTCTCGAGATTATCCTTACTATTCTTGACCTGGCTTTCCACTCGAGTCCGAATTATGCTGCAATGCGTCGATTTTTACTGCTGTCTCGCTCCGTATGCCGAAGGTCAGTTCTTGTGCAGTGATTCTAGGCAGCTCAATCAAGTTGTTGCCCTTCTAGTATTCTCCCGTGGCTATATCACACTCTCGACTTCGATATTGCCAATACAGCCTTTTCGCTTCCCCATTCCATTGATAGGACCATCTTCGCTGCCTCAGCCCAGCCTTCATCGCTCCTCTTCACGCGCCGAATCATATCTCGAAATCCGGACATACCTTTTCAATTCTCACTCTTCTCGCAATTGACCCATCTTTGTCTCTGGGGTTACAATTACTTTGAGAGAGAGCCAAATGGACCACAGCAGGCTCACGACATTGTGATGTTGCCTTTAGAGGAACTTTTTGTTTATGGGCAGGTTGATAACGAGATCCTCCTAACAAATCTTACAGTGAGCGCTACGGTCCGGCGGACTCTTCAGCGGTTTGGTTGTCACACTGCGCGGACAGAAAATGAATCCAGCATCTACAAAGGCTGGCTTGATTGCCCAAATCTGGTACAAGTTATAGTTTTCTTTTCCAACCTCAAATGGCTTGTACAAACTGCGAGTTCTGGTGTCAGGTTACCTGCATCTCCAGCGTTCCGGTCGTTCATTCTTTCTCCTCTCGCGAACATCGGTCCGCTTCCTCCAAAGTCCTTCCAGGATTTAGCACAACTTGTCCGAGACAGGAGGCTTGTCGTCATCGTAAATCACCCACCTCATTTGTTCCAATCTCCACGTTCATTTTGGGTGAATCAAACTGCAATGTGGAGGATTATGTTGCACGCGGTTGAGATGAATGTAAATGCTAATGTCCGTTTCTTTGACTTCTTCCCGACCACCGAGACTTACCGTTCTCTGTCGTAGGAAATCACTTTTATTGACAACCTTCCCTGGCTAAAGGTGAAGGGCCATTACGAGACCTCATAGTAAGAGAGCAGGGCGAAGTGCTGGCCTTGCGAGGCATTAATATTGTCGTTAAACAGCAATATTGTTAAGTATCCTCTTGTTCAACTTAGCCTCGAGCTTGTTGTTCATTCTGCTTTTTTGTTCCGGAAGATACATTGCACTCGTGAAAATGGCCAGTCATCAGAAGATCCTGATGGTGGAGAATATTTTGTAGTAAAATCGATCTAGAATTCGAGCATGATTACCATCCATCTTCGTCCGAAGGATTGAGATACTATAACAAACAAAAGTATGTCTAATATATTGGAGCAAGAGAAAATCACGCTGCGGTGAGTCCGACCGTAGGACGTCCTTACACAACTTGGCTGTAGACTTCATGTCCGCAAACCCAAATTCGGGTTCAGCGCCCACAATGGATCCACTACCTCTCGAAATCCTCTTTACTATTCTTGATATCGCTTTCCAATCTAATTCACTTCATAGTGGCAGGCTTCGATTTTTGCTATTGTCTCGAGCTGTGTACCGCTGGTGAGTTTTAGCCGAAAAAATTTGAACCTGTCATTTGATATGTTACATTTTGCAGGGTTCTACCACGCTTTTATCACACTCTCGACTTGGATGTACAGAATAATCATGCCCCTCCGTCGCACTCTGTTGATAGGGTCATGCTTCTTGCACGCGCCCCTCCTTCTTCCTTCCTTTTTACGCGTCGTATCATCTCTCGAATGTCGAACACACCGTTTGATTTTGCTCTTTTCTCTCAGCTGACTCACCTTTCTCTTTGGGGCCGCAATTATCTTGATGTAGACCCACATGGCCTCAGGGCGGCCCATGAAATTTTATCGCTGCCGCTGGGAGAACTTTTCGTTTGGGATGAGATCGACAACAATTTCCTTATACGAGGGCTCACCATAGATGTCACGATCTACAGAACCTTACAGCGATATGGCTGCCATTCTCGAAACAGCCACGACCGTCCAGACAAGGGTTGGCTCAAATGCCCAAACCTCGTTCAGGTCCTTATCCTCTTTGCCGATATGAATTGGTTTATGGAAATTGCAGCTTCGGGAGTCACCTTGCCTTCATCTCCAAAATTTAGATCGTGGGTTATTTCACCTTTCGCAAGCATTGGCTCGCCGCCTCTCCAATATCAGAATGCATTGGGACGGGTAGCCAAGGACAGGAGGATCGTTGTCCTCAGATATCACCCGCCCCATTTATTCCAATATCCACAATCATTTTGGGAGAACCAAAGCGACATGTGGAAGATAGCCCTCCGTGAGGTTGAGAAGAATGAAAATGTCAAGGTCCGCTTTATCCACTTGATTTCCTTTCCCTTAATATTTACTTCGCCGAATAGCAAATGACTGTTATCGAGAAACTTCCATGGGCTATTGAGAAAGGTTTTTATGACGACCTCTCTAAAGGAACTGGAGGGCATTCAATTTCTACATAAAACAGCAATGAAGTTGGTCATTATTTTTGCACGTTTAGTTCCCCTAGGCAGTTTGCCGTTATGATTTTTGAGCTGGAGTAAGACCTCGATGATCACCCGTCCGATGTGTTTCAATTCCCTCGTTCGTTTTGAGAGAACCAAACTGCCATGTCGAGGGTTGCACCCTCGGAGGCTAGGAGAACCTGACTACCTATGCCTCTTTCCGTGGCGTTTTTCTCTAATGCTGAGGCTTACAATCCATTGGCGTCGGAAATGACTCTTATTGAACATTTACCTTAGCGAAAGGCTATTCTAACACCCCATGACAATAGGATGAAGTTTTAGACTTGCTTAGAATGGTAGCAATATCACGATACTGTCAGAGTTCCTCGTGTCTATTTAGCTCTAACATTCTTTTTCCTTCAGCACTGCTATTTCGAAAGATCCATCATGTACACTTGCGAACACGCCGCTGTCTTTAGAAGAGTTTAGTGGCCTCGGGTCTTGGAGGAGAAGGGATGTAAATATGGTCTATGGCTACTATAGCAAGCGATGAGACGTATTGTATGGATTTGCACTATGTCTTGGTATGAAGAATGCTTTGAGTAAGAGGAGATCACACTGGGGGAGCCTCCGGGTATTCTGGCCTCGCAACACAGCTTGGCTGTGACCTTCATGGCTGAAAACGCATATTCACATGCAGCATCTACAATGGAACCACTGCCTCTTGAAATTCTCTTTAAAATTCTTGATTTCGCTTGCCAATCCAATCGACGTCGCAGCGACATACTCCCCGTTTTGGTGTTGTCTCGTGCTGTGTATCACTGGTGAGTTCCACCCGCAACACTTTGAGCCTGTCGTTGGATTCGTTACGATTTGCAGGGTCATACCCCGCATTTACCATTCCCTGGACTTGGATATGTACAATAACACCACAGTGCTTGCTCCTTCGTCGCACTCTGTTGATCGGGTGGTCCTTCTAGCTTGCGCCAAGCCTTCCTCTTTCTTGTTCACGCGCCGTCTTATTTCTCGAATGTCCGACGCCCCTTTTAACTTTGCTGTCTTCTCTCAACTGACTCACCTCTCTCTTTGGGGCCGCAATTTTTTTGATGTGGAGCCCCATGGTCCCAGGGAGGCAGATGAAATTGTCACTCTGCCCTTGGAAGAACTTTTTGTTTGGGAAGAGTATGACAACGTTATCCTTCTGGGGCAACTCACAGTGGATGTAACTATCTATAAGACCCTCCGGCGGTATGGATGTTACTCTCGAAGAAGTGAAAACCGTCCGGACGAGGGCTGGCACAAATGCCCAAACCTCATTCAAATTCTTATTCTCTTTGCCAGTATAAGCTGGTTTGATGAAATTGCGGCCTCAGGCGTTGTTCTCCCTTCATGTCCGAATTTCCGCTCATTGATTATTTCACCCTTTGCAAACATTGGTTCGCCCCCTCTCCGATCCCAGAACTCATTGGGAAAACTAGCCCAAGATAAGAGGATAGTTATCTTGAGGAATTTTCCAATACACTTTTTTCAACACCCACGAGCATTTTGGGAGAATCACATCGACATGTGGAGGATAGCGCTGTGTGAGATTGACAAGAATGAAAATCACCATGTACGGTTCTTCCACCCAATTTTTCCTTCGCTTCTTATCTACTTCATCATGTAGGGAATGACTGTTATCGAAAATCTTCCTTGGGCTGGTGAGGAAGGGTTTTATAATGACCTCTCGTAAGAAGCTGGTGGTATCATTCTCTTTCCGCATAGAATGGAGTAGTCGTTATTGTAGCAAACCTTGTTTCACAAAGAAGTTGGTTGTTATGATTTTGAGCTGGCCGGTGACGAAAACTGTGCCTTGATTCGACAACACGGAGATCTGCGAACGTTGTCTCGTTTTCCAGGGACGCTGTCAGCCATACCCTGCTTCCAACCATGATCACCTTGAACGAATACCTTTATTCTTCCTTTCCGTGCAACCCTGTGAAACCTCGTGAATGGCGTCCCGACGCGGATCGGAAGCTAGGCTTCGCGAATTCTCCGTTTCAACCCTTGGAATCAGATTCTCACGTCATATCCCTCACCTCATTTCTTTTCCCAAACCACCATGGCGTCTTCGTGCGTGTTTCTCCTTTCACCTCGACAATTTAATCTAACATTAAAGTAATATTAAGCCGTCTCACTCCGAATTACTATTCAACGAGCAACACGAACCCCATTCCACAAATTCACAACTCCTACCAAAATCCGATGGCTCCAGTTCAGGAATCTCACACTGTTGCACTTCCTCCCACTCAGCCGGGGCTATCCATGCCAATTCCATCACATGTAAATGCTCGTCCTCCACTAGAAGAAAGACCTCCAAGGTTTGTTTTCCCCGAGTTCTCACCACCCTACAGCCCCGATTTATTCACGGTCCTACCCCACAGCTACCATAGTGTACACGTTCCCACCGTTCGCGTCACCTACACATTTAAGACGGTAGGGCCCAACTCTATGACTATGGATCCTCCTCCAGAATTAGGTCAACGATCCGCATACCATATCACGTTAGGGATGAATTGCATGAATGGGTTATGGCAGACTACGATACGGTACAGCTCTTTCTTTCCCCCTTTGGACAACCAACACTCGTTCCTTAAATTTTCTAATTTGACTCTTCTAGAACTGGAGATGCAGTTGGCAAAGTCGTTGGCTTATTTGAGTATGTGCTTTACCACTGTCCACAAAAGCTTGCTGTTGACGGTCTTGTCTCTTGCTAGGCTAGGCGGCCCTCCATGGAGAGAAATCGTCGCTCTACGGAAGAAGAACTTCAAACTAAACGTGATCATGACTATTGAAGGTCGTCGTGATCGAACATTCAAGCAAGTTCCCTTCCTTTTCCACTCTTCTCACTTTTGATCTTGTTCATTTTCAGGTGGAATATTGTTTCAAAGGTTAGACCTTCTTTCCCCCTACTTTCACTTTACCTGACTCAGCATTCTCAGCGTCACATGTGGATACCTCACCCACTACCTAGTGATAAAAGTCAACCTCACAATAAGGGAATGAAGTGCTTCAGCCTTGACAAAAAGACTCTTTATGCAGAATACATCCCTTCAGAGGACTTATGGGATTCCATTGATAATCCTTCCAAGTTGATTGTAGAACCTGATGGACAGAGTATGCTGGATGACTTGGTGCTGAGCTTGTTGATTATGGAGAGACTGAGAGGTTTACAGGACAGTGAAGCTGTTTGAAAGATGGGAGAGGAGTGCTCCTTTCTTCCCAATCCGGCTGGTTTACGCACATTTCTGGACTAGGGTTCCTTATCATTCATGACTGAATCCCCTATACACGTACTTTCACTCTCATATAAAGATAAGTTGTGTATATGCGTCTGTCACAATTCTCTCACCATCCCCACGGATGCGGTCTAGTCTGGTCTCTTTCGTTCACGTTGTTGTATCATCATAGCCTGCTATTCTATCCTTATACTTCGATGGTTTGTCGCACTTCCTGCCCATCTTTTTATACCATCCTTTGACCAGGACCTGGTTCTGGATTCACTTCGTTGTTTTTCTTAAACCTGTTACCAAAAAGCCAGTCTGGCCGGCTCTCTTTTCATCATCATGACACCTTCAAATCCTCGATTCGTGTACCCCTCTCACGTCTCCGACGTATCCCGTTGTCTTATGGAGGCCTCTGCTGGGTGAGCGAATGAGCTTTGAATCAACTTACTCTGTCATTCATCACATCTTTGGAACGAGCGGCCAACCACAATGTAGTAGAAGCTCTAAGCAGAATATCAGAAATTTCGTGACAGAGTTAGATACTAGCGTATTGGGAACTTTGTTTTGAAATTTGTTCTTCAAAATGATATGAATTCTGAGATAGGGTTGCGATTGTCAGACGGTTAAATACTATCCAATGAACCATCTGGCGAAAGCTGAAATCAACTCTCTTTCCCTAATTCAATACCGTTCAAGGTGAACCCAGGGTTTCCTATTCCAAACACAAGAGATTTCCAACTCAGGCAACCTCCCTCCCAAAACCAAAGCTCTCCACTCTTCTAACGTTCCGAATGCAGGAACATCCGGAACAAGATATACAGGTATGTCACTGTGGTTGTTTCCAAGCCATCCATGCCCCCGAAATACTGACGAAAGCCAAATTTCCCATAAATCTTCATAATCATCAAATTGGTCTATGAAGTCAGCGCGTAATCGATCCACACAGACAACGTTCTCCAGACTACGTTTTTGCATCAAGTTGGGCATGAAAGGCTCTGGACAAGTGGATAGTAATCCATTCCAATGAAAGCATACGTGCGTAAGGTTGGTGAATAGACTGATGAATGGTGGAGATCCTCCCTCCATTAGTTGAGGTATTTCCATGGTAAAATGAGTAATGGAAGTCAATGCGGGGGTTGGATACCCCGCTAAAAGAATTTCCCAGCCAACGCCAAAGATTGGTTCATAGAAAGCTTCTGAGAGCGTCAACGATATGAGTCTGGGTCTGGCAAGAGCACTCTGGAGTAGAGCATCGAGATGCGTCGACGCAAACAGCCGACGATGTCGAATATTTCGACAAGTTGAGATTATAAATGGGAGGTGGAGAGCTCGAGAATAGTAAGTAGCAGTATCCTCAATGTCAAGGGAGTTGTTGGGGGGTGTAATGTCAATCCAAAGAGCACGGACGCGATGGGCAAAGTACTTTGGTCCCAAACGTTTCATGCATGAGCGATGTTCTGAACCTTTGATCCTGTGGTATGTTCAAGGCTGATAATATCGTGATATAGAACCCAGCTAATACTGCAAAAAATGGGAAGGAAGATCATTCGCCTTCATTTCTGGTTTAATCAGAGAAGACGTACAACTCAACAGCCGCCCGGGAAAGAAGCATGATCCCTAGCTGGTCAGACTTTGGTCGTTCCCAACAGCTGTATTGGAGAATGGGCGCAAGTATTTCGTTAGGAAGTCGTTGTTCTTGCCACGTCATGGTGGTTCATAAAAAGTTACGAGTCCAGGACCTTGGGTAGACATGGGTGGTTCTACTTGTTTCAGATATCAGCCCTTCAGTACAAAGACCAAAAATGTATCATCCTGTTGCATTCCGTTAAGTCGAGTTAACTAGTTGTATTTACTAGGTATCAAATAGTCCATGACGAGAACGAAGGAAATGAAAAATTGTACACAGAAAAGAGGAAAGGAAAAGAAACCATATCCAAGAAATTGAGATGTGATAAAATCTGTGTATGTGCAATATTTGAGGGTGGGTATCTTTTTGCTTTTCATTCAGTCCTTTTAATCCCTCATCCTCTCCCCAAGCACACCTCTCAACAAACCCTCAACCCTTTCTCTCTCTTCACCAGCCCTCTTCATCTCCTCCTTCCACCTGGTCTCCCGCTCATCCCACATTCCTCCCAGCGCAGTCAAACTGCCCAATGCAGTTTCTAAAGCGCGTCTCAGGTCTGATTCGCTATTCAACGTCGAAGCGTCTGAGAAAGCCAGAGACGAAGATGAGGAAGGAGGACGTTTGGAACGCATCGACGTGGCCAAACTCGTGAAATTTGACTTCAGTTTGGAGACCTCAGGAGACCGTTGGGAAGAAGACCGTTTTATGGAGCGAGAAGTGAGGGCATGCATCTTGCTTGTATGGCTCGGTGCCGCAAGGAGAATCATAGTTGCATCTGTTTGACGGTCCAAGGCTTGGAACTGTAACCAGAAAAAAAAAACAGTGAGGACATGAGGTATCAGTTAGGAAAATGAACTGACCGCTTCAACTAACGCTTCCCACCTGACATCAAATCTCTTCCTCCTCTTTTCCACATTCCTGATGAATGTAGGGTGATACTCCAAAGCCAATAAATCGTCCTCGTCCGAATCGTCCTCATCGACCCATTCGCCCTCATCGTCGTCGGCATCATCGTCAGCATCCTCAATCAAAACAGGCGACGGACGTTTGCTCGCGCTTGTACTGCTCGACCTCCTCCCACCATTCGATACCCATTTACCCTCCTCGACGATGGCAAACTGTGGCCCATTCTCGACTTCGACTTCTTCATGAGGAGAATCATGAACAACTGAAGTATCGTCACCGGAATCGTCATCTCCAGAAGACGAAGGTTCAGGCGACGTATCACGTGGTTGTGTTGATGCAACACGAGGTGGTGGTTTCCTCTTCACGGGGACATTCTTCTTCTGATCCCTTCCGCCGCCACCTCCACCGCCTCCCGATCCGGAACCACCGGTGCCACCGGACCCGCTGTGCTTCCTGGTAGGTCGAGGGAAGGACCTTTGAACCACTGGTTCATGGCTTGGACTGGACTGAATGCTCCTCCAGTCTGCCATATCTCCGCCCATTCCATTATGCTGCATCTTTCCAGTCCACCGATTCCTACCCAAAATCTTCGACGCGTGCCACTGAGCCCAAGGATTAAACCGTTCTGGCCCTTTAATCGCAGGGGTTCCAGTAGGCGAAAGGGTAGACACCTCAGACTGCATGTCCTCATACGCCCGGTTGGATGCATAGATCTGCCACTGTCGAACCAGGGAGGCATGAATCGAAGCAGGGTCCAACGCTTGCATTGGTTCCGCTGCTTGCGAAGGAGTCGGTGCGATCGTTGATGGTGGACCTGGTCGTCGAAGGTGGGTATATGGATAAGGATAAGGAGACCCAGCAATCGGTGGATGGGGATATGGGGATGGGGTCGCCTGACTGGGAGGTGTAGGTGGGATTGGAGCATCAGGTCGAATAGCGGCGGCGTCCGCGTTGCCAGCATAGTAATGGTTGAAATATTCGTCGAGGTACTGTTGAGCTGCAATAGCCATCTCTTCCGCATTGAGGCCCATGGCAGAGCCATCGTTCGATTGAGATTCGAACATCGCCGCAGCGGCATCCAAACCCTGTAAAGGAACACGGTCCATGGCACCACCACGTCCACGAGCAAGTTGTTGAATGTAGATATGATTATTAGGATGATTAGCAGGCAAGGAAGAGACAGGCGAGCGAGGCGTAAAGCTGCCGTCGCCTTCTTCTGAGCTCGAGGATGTCGGGAGTGGCTTATCCTCAGGATGAAGATCTGAAGAAGGAACAGGAGATCCAGCATAGTGCTCGTGGAAGGTATCGACATCACCATCCTCCTCTTGAACAGGGAGAGATCGGTCCTGAGAAGAACGAGGAGAACGCATGGTGGTAGTAGTATTCGACTGAGCGATTTGTTGAGGCTGTACTCTTGGTGACGCGAAAGGAGGAGGTCGTTCGCCCAACGGCGAGAGGAACGATGGAGAAGATGACCGTTGGATGTTATTGAGGAGAACCGAAGGGTGAAAGTCACGTCGCATCCCTTCTGAGCTTCCGCCGTCAAACAATGCAGGCGCACTGGCATTGGAATGTAAGGCCGGTCTCGCTTGAGATTCGCCACTAGCTTCAACTTCTTTCAGCAACTGCTCCGTGAGCTCGTAGTTGGCATCGAGCGCTCTAAACTTTGCCAGGAACTGTCTTGACATGACTTCCTGAGTTCTAGGCTGGGGCTGGGCGGGACTTCCACCTCCTCCAGCTCCACCTCCAGCTCCGCCTGGAAGACGCTTCATGTTCATACTTGGAGAATTGTTGTCTTCTGCGTGAGGAGGAGTGGGCAGAAGTCTCTGAGTAGGAGATCCGTTGGAGAACATTTGCATCACAGAGGGAACGAGCGGCATAGACTGAGTTCGCATCGACCGCTGTGCTTTGGCCAAATTGGGGGAGGGAGACCCTTCGCGGAGTTGCTGGTCTAGGCATCGGGAGCGATAAGGTCTTTGTTCGGAAGGAGGGGTTCGATGGCTTACTACCGTGTCCAGTTGTTCCAGAGACTTGTTGAGATTTTCGAGATCGCTGTGGAGATTGACCTGACGCCATTGTGTCAACTTTGAGCATGGATGTATCAAGGGATCTGAAGAAAAAGAGTAAGTCTCGAATGCTCAAACGGGATCCTCGGACTCGCCGACCGAGCTAGGTATACCTGCTCGAGTCCAAAGGTGATGTGGAGGAGAGAGAGATAGGATTATGCTTGCCTTGCTGCAATACGGTTGTCGCGGTTTTACAGTTCAGAAACCAGAAAAACGTGTTTTCAACGTGGGATTACAGATGAAGAACACAGCAGACGCCCTGCTCTGCCTCGAGGCGCGGGCCAACCCCAATTCGGCATTCGGTCAATGTTCCGGATTGTTGGCGGTCACTTTCATTTCCGCGCTACCTTTTTGTCTTTTTCAAGTTGGAAAAAAGCGTTCGACCGGAAGTGGCTGTTGTACATTGCATCATCTCCAAATGATTTCGACAGAAGACCATGAGAGTAGGAGCAAAGAGTACCAAGCTCGGACAAATCCCGAGCTTCCCGCTTCCCTTTCTTCCACAACCGTCGCTGAATCATTTTCTTTGCGAGATGATCATTGATATGAACTCTAGGTATATCCTGTGCTGCAATCTCATGTTCATTTCCCCCTGCGCTGGGAAGACCCTGGAGACCGTATGGGAACCAATTATTGTTTGGTTCCTTTGAGCCTTTTTCAGCTGGCGGTTTGCATCTCGCACTCGGCTAACTCCTTAGTACATGGCTTGCTCTTCGCATACAACGGGTCTTTCTACTGGGCCGTGAAACTACGCGGCGGCTTCGTGCTACATGAGCAATCACCTTGGTACTCTTGCTATGTTGCGGTCCTGCTCTGAAAGCTAGCAGGTCTCAAAGACTTCATGTTCTAAGTTTATCCTATCTTTCAATTCACTATAATCGCGGCCACGCGAGCTTTAAGCTGCAAAGGACACACCGCCACGCGTTCCTGGAGAGTGTCGCCATAACCGTACCCCATTGACACACAATTGGGCGTATATGTTTCAAAAAGCACTCACCTCCAAATGACAAGAGATATTTGCCTCGAATCTCAAGGTCGAGGAAGGTTAGTTCTAGACCTGATCCTTGCAGCCTGCACGACCACACCCTATCGTCTAAGTCGGCCAGGAACTTTCAGACTTCGTTTCGTCAATGGTACCCATCGCGCACGGCCGCATATAACACGCTCTCTCCACGGAACAGGCGGTGCCCAGCCAGGAGAGGCTTTGCGCAAAAAGGCATTACAGCCCTTGAAAGGAATGCCCAGGGTGTTCAGCTTAGGCATCACCCGCCCTTTTCACGCTGAATGTGCGTGTCCGGTGTTCTCACTTTCTCCTTCAAGTCCCACGACAGACTATGCTCAGAGCCTGCGCCCACGTACATGAACAATCGGGTCGTGTGCGCGAAATGAGGTGGGAAGGATTCACTATGAGTCTTCTATCTGGCCCCATCCTCTTGCCCCATAAACATTACTTGCGATTCACAGCCTATGACGTCTACGATATTAAGTCTTGTGAAAAGCTCGGGCCCCGCGGGGACATGAAACGGTGAGCCCTGAACTGATGATGTGTTCCTTACATGGGATTGTTGTTCACTTACAGCAGCTCGACAGGTGAATACTCAGGTGTACACAAATGTAATATGGCTGCTCTGTCGAGGAGTTTACTCTATGCATGTTGGGGTATCAGTTTTTCCTTCCTTTCCACGTAGCCCGAACACTTTGGAATAGCGACCCATCCAATGGTCAACACGTGGGCTTGATCCCCAGTAGATCTCGGATTTTCAGCACCTAAACCTGTATACAGGGTGAATAATATTGACCTCTCACGATTACAATCATCCACTTCTCAGCAAGTGTCAGCCTCGAACTCATCAGCTCTTGATGGGATGGCCATTATGCCCTTTCACCCACCAAGTCGTCTTCAACTCCTCTTGTTTTATTACTGCATGGACACTATTAATCAACCGAATTTTCTTTCTTCTCTCCATCCCCTGGATTGGAGACCACGCCTGGAGGGGGCATCAGTTCGCTACTTGAGCGTTCTTCACGTGCCCGCGTCAACTCCGTCCCGCTCGCTTCACGGCTGTGACAGAACCTTGACACAATCTCTAAGGCCTTCGACGCCACACTTCACGACAGGATCTTTTTTTTTGTCAACATAGGAGAAAGGGAACGAGGAGGGAACTCCTAAAAAGCTTTGCTGGCCATATACTGTCCCCAGTAAAATTTCCCGCAGAATGAATCGCTGGGGTGTAGCTTGGACACAGTTTCCTTTCAAGTTGGGAAAAGATTGATTGGCATGGGTCTTAAGCGGATGGTGAGGGTTTGGCGCCCGCGGTGCCTCCAGCTTCTCTTGACATGTCTGTTGACCTGTATCTCACCTTTCCTGGAATGAACCACTCTCGAACACAATTAGAGGACTATTAATAAGAGAATTTCCGACTTGGAGCGTCTCTTGAGCTCGTCTATTGACTATTCTACGCATTTCGAATGGTCCTGCTCTCTATCAATTTCACCTAGGAATGGCTTTCCTGAGACTTATCCTACAGTTAATGATATATGTATAATACAGTACTACTTCACTCAGCGGCCGCTTAATCGGGCTCCTGCATAATTCACGAGCATATGGGCGAGGCTGAAACATTTATAACCACCATCACTGCACGGCATTTCATCGAGCTCGGTTGGTTTGAATGTACTAGTACCCCTCAAATGGTAGTCTCCATTATGAAGATGGGTACCTTGTGCCTTTCGTCCCCTCCTATTCAAGGTCTAAATGTATGAATGAGCTAATAATGCCAATCCATGGTAAAAAAGAAAGTTGTTCCGTACTAAGTAGAACTTGGGCAATACTTAGATGGCTGTTTTTACGTGCCCACGACAGAGGAGAGGGCCCTTTGCTGTCTCGAGAATCGACCATCACATTTCTATGACCTTTTGAAACTGATATCAACGGGACAGCGGACAACGAAAAACTGTACTGTACCAAGAAGAAGTTGCACAATGTCGAAGCGTCCATATATGCATGCCCATAAGAGAGGAGATCGACCTTTGCTGTCTCGAAGATCGACTTCCACGCCATTATGAGCTAACGGAGGTGTTCTCAGATTCTAGAGGAGAGAGGAGGATAGCATCGTACCAAGGAGAACCTTTACAACGTCAAGGTATCCCTTTATACACGCCCATGAGAAAGGTGATTGCCCAACGTTGTCTCGAGAATTGATTTCCACATCGCTACGAGCTGTCAAAGCATCTCAATGAGTCCAAAAATGAATAAATATCTGTGCTGTACCAAGAAGCAGCTCTACAATGCCTAGACGTCCGCATTTGCACGCCCATGCGAGAGGCGATAGCCCGCTACCATCTCGGGAGTTAATGTCCAAGTTTCCAAAAGCTACCGAAGACATTCTTAGAATATCAGATAGAACAAACAATGGCGCCATACCAAGGAGCCGGCGCACCACGTCATGATGACCTCCTAGGCATGCCCATGTGAAAGGTGATAGCCCTCCAGCATCTTGAGAATTGACCTCCATATCGACAAGATCTATCAAATCTGCCTTTGCAAAAAACAAAAAGACTAAAATGATCGCGTACTCAGAAGAGCCGCCACTATATCTAAACATCCTCTTTGACATGCCCATGAGAGAGGTGACGACCCTTCGTAGTCTTGATAATTGCTCTCTATGTCATCACGACCTACCGAAGATATTCCTGAGGGCTCGAATGAAAGAAACAGATGGCGTACCAACAAGCAGCTTCACAATATTGAGATGTCCCCCGAGACATGCCCATAACAGAGGGGATCGTCTTTTGTTGTCCCGAGAATTGATCTTCAAATCGCGACGACCTATTAAAGCCTTTTATCAGCATGCAAAAAAAGAACAAATAACAATGCTGTACTGAGGAGCAGCTGTACAACATCAAGACATCCATCTTCGCATGCCCATGTGAGAGGCGATTGCCCATTGTTGTCTTGAAGATTGACGTCTACATCATCACGAGCTAATAAAGACATTCTTATTACCTTGGAAATGCAATAAAATTAGCACTTTGTTCCCATACCAAGAAGCAGCTGCACAACGTCAAGGTGCCTGGTTTTGCATGCACAAAAGAGAGGAGACTGTCCATCTTCGTCTCGAGAATTAGTATCCACGTCATCATGATCTATCAGTTATACTCTCTACTAGACCGGAAAGGAATAAAAAAATTGTATCGTACCAAGCAGCTGCTCCGCGATAAGCAAGTGGCCTTTCTCACACGCGCACGAGAGAGGCGATAACCCATCCGCGTCTCGAGAATTAACCTCCAATTCGCGACGCGCTATCAAATTGCTCGACTGTTTCCAAAGGACAGCAATTAATGGCTGCATACCTAGAAGAGACTTTACAATGTCGGGATGTCTATTTTCACATGCCCATGAGAGAGGAGATCGCCCTTTGCTGTCTCTGGAATTAACGTCAACATCTCTTCGAACTATTGAAGCCGTTATAAGTGTGACATGAATAACACGTAACAGTACTGTACCAAGGAGAAGTTGCACAATGTCGAGTCGTCCCCAGCGGCTCGCCCATATTAGTGCTGATAGCCCACCAGAGTCTCGAGAATTAACTTCCACGTCTTTATGAGCTACAGAAAATGGTTTTATGATCTCAGAATAAAAGGTAAAACAGCGTTATACCAAGAAGCAGTCGCACAACGTCATAATGCCCGGCTAGACATGCCCGTGAGAGAGGTGATAGTCCAGATGCATCCGGAGAATTAACCTCCACATCACCGTGGGCTACCGAAGACATTATTAAGTCCCAGAAAATAACAAAAATAACAAGGCTCTACCAAGAAGCAGCCGCACAACGTCACAATGTCCCCAGAGACATGCCCATGTGAGAGGGGATAGCCCACCGCTATCTCGAGAATTGACTTTCAAGTTTTTGTGTTCTATCAAATGTGTTCTAGTGAGTTAAGAAATAACCAACAATTTACCGTACCAAGAAGAAGCCGCACAACATCAACACGTCCTCCTAAGCATGCCAGCGAGAGAGGAGGTCGCCCTTTGTTGTCCTGAGAATTAACATCTATACCGCTATGACCTAATAAAAGCTTTCTCGGAATGCCAAAAAAAATAGCAAAGAATAATGATGTACTAAGAAGTAGCCGCACAACATCACGATATCCACCTCCACATGCCCACGAGAGAGGCGATCGTCCACTGTTGTCTTGAGAGTCAACATCCACATCATCACGAGCTAGCAAAGATGCTCTTATGAGTCTATTACATAAAATGAATTAAAAACAGTGACACTGTACCAAGAAGCAGGTGCTGTACAACGTTGAGGTGTCCGGTTTTGCATGCCCATAAGAAAGGCGATTGCCCGTTGTTGTCCCTTGAACTGACGTTGACGTCGTTACGAACTACGGAAAATGTTTTTATGAGAGCCCCCAGAAAAAAAAAACAAATGAGTACCGTACCGAGGAGTTGCACAATGTGAAGATGCCCGTTTTTGCATGCCCATAAGAGGGGCGATTGCCCATTATCGTCTTGAGAATTAATCTCCACGTCATCACGACCTATCAGTTCCGTTCTCAGCCATCCATAAAAGAATAAAAAGCGATTCCATACCAAGAAGCAGCGTCACAATACCTAAGTGCCCTTTCTCGCAAGCCCATGAGAGAGGGGATCGCCCTGCGTCGTCTCGCTGGTCGGCTGTAACAACCAACTTATCCGTGGGAGTTGCATCTTTTTCCTCTTCTAATAACTGGATAACAAGAGTTTCTAGGCCAAAAAAGACAGCAATGTGGATAGGTGTCCATGCTGTTTCAGCAGGATCTTTCCAGCCATGCCCGAATTCCGCTCGAATACGGGAAGACAGGGAGAAGGACTCGGAATTCATAAAAAGCGTCCGAAAACCGCCTAAGAGGCCTGCTGGGGTTCCACGAGCATGCTCCCCCCAGAATCGGGAGCAATAGTAAAAATAACGATGCTCCTCTGATATCCAGGATGGGTCACGGTTTAACTTATGCTTCTCGGTCCATTCTTGAACTACAGAAGGAGAATGGGACGCGTTGAGATATCTCAGGCATCCTAAGCCAATACTAGGCAAGATATCACTAAACACTTGTGAACCGCCGGAATCAAAATATTCCTGCGTCGTATAATCTATAGCATAAGATAAAGAATGGTGTCGCGGAGTAGACATACCACTTACGAATAAATTCTGCATATTTGCTTCCAGGAGCAACCAGTCCATCGCAGAGCTCCACCAACTTATCGCTCGAGACAAGAGCGTCACCAACTGGTTTGCCAGTTAAATCTACTGTTGAGCTTGCGACAGCAAAACTGAGCTGCCCCAGAGTTAAGGGATGTTTTGCAGCCCAAATCCACATTAATGTATGAATGGCTAGCTCACGATGGTGAGGTGGTTTATCCCGCAGTCGTTGGATAGAATGGTCATAGCACTTTGTATGGGTTCTCGGAAGGTTAGCGGCCACTTCTTGGGCCTTCATAGGTGAGAGGCAGCCACTAAGCTCCCGAACATGGAGGCTAGCCAAAAGGAATCTGGACTGGATTCAAAATTGCGTTCAATAGCGAGGCGATGTCTGACTTACATGCCGTTTGAAGCGTTGATGACTTGACTGGTCAATTCCGCCTTGGTACTTGAGTTGCTTATGAAGGAGAGTTCTGTCACTTTGGATGTGACATAGTGCCTCAAGTCAACGCCGTTGCTTTCCTTTAGTTCTATGAAATGGTGTGAGGGATGTGAGGCGAATCTGTCCGGGATATGACGCGTTGTAACAAAGAGCTGGAGATACGGACAGAGATCCAGGAGCATCATCACGAGCTCATTCTGTTTAGAGGATGTGAATTCATCGAGTGCATCCAGCACCAAGAAAATCGGTGACTTGAACGGTGCGAATGCTGTCCGAATGAATGATTTGAGAATATCCGCATTAACGTCCTTGCTGTGATAGATCTCCTGCAACATTGGTGGCACAGAGGTCGCCGAGTGGCTAAGGAGTTGAACTACCAGTCGTGCGAGGACAGTACTGATCGTCATATTTGATGAATATTTAATCAAGACACTGAATGAGGCTTCTGGATGCTTATCTCGAAGATGGGTGCTGACAAGAGACCTGAAAAGTGTTAGGTGAAGCAATACAGGTTGGAGGCACGTACGCGAGGATAGTTTTTCCGCAGCCAGCTACAATGTGTCAATGGCTAGCTGATGCCAAATAGATTCGAGTACGTACGGGGACCCTTAAGGAGCAGTAATCGGCATTGTCCGGTCATCCAGTTACTCATTTCCTCCGCTTCCAGAAGCCATTTACCACTTCCGCTAATACAGGCTGACCGCAGAGCTTCTAATTCGACCTCAATGGAGTAACCAGAGGAGAGCCAGCTGATAATTTCCCTTAAAAGTGAATTATCTTTACCTAATCATTAGACAATTGAAAACCGGATATTAAGACTCGAACCTAATTCATTGCCAATACGTGAAATGTTGCGACGAATCTCGCTCCTGCCATCTTCTCCAGCAAGATTATCTAGGCATCTTTTAGGTTAAGACAACAACGTGGTATCAGGCCAACGTACCAAGACGCAACATATTCACTACTGGTTTACGGTCCTCAATAGCCTCCACTATCTTGTCCATTAGCTCAGATACATCACTTCCTTGGATATATCCCATGACCAAAGACGTGATACTAGACTCTGCATCTAGTTCGTCTTCCAAAGACAGTCGAAAAAAGCAGTCAAGGTCCTGAAATTGTGACAAGAGGTCCTGACCAACAAAGCGAGATTTATTTTCTGGGCAAGTGAAGTCTGCTCCGATGCTGACAAAGCAGGCGAGATTCAACTTGGGAAAGGCAGCAGCGAGCTCCTTCACAAGCAAACGGGAAGGGTTTGGAAAGGGGCCCGCTGCACCGAAGAACTGCTCGTCTCCGGCTGAAACGGCGGGAAGATGCTGTAAGTCACCTAAGGTAATATGGAGAGCCTGACGGATGGTGCAGCGAGGACTGGATCCAGAACGGACTTTGTAGGTGCGGAGGGCGCGAGGCAAAGGTTTGTTTGAGGTCGCCTTATCCAGAACAACAATGTAACTATGATAAATGAGGTAAACGAAGAGATTGAAGATCATAAGTACCCACCACTTTTTGCAATCCTTGGAGAAGAAAGGGTGGTTTAAGTCAACTTCAATGCCATAGCTAGAGATCATCTGATCCAAAACATGGTCTAAAGCGAGTATGCATTCTTGGTGATCCGCTTGTGCCCAGCAGTCGGCGGCAAATAGTTTATTTTGCAAAGTGCGATGAAATTGGAGAACTTGTCCAATAGTCATCTTGAGTCGAGCAAAGAGTATTGCGTAGAGCCTGGCAGATCGTGAACATCGAGAAAGAGAATGGGAATGTTGCCTCCTCACCCGCCAATCCCACATCCACAGATGACGTCAAACATATCACTCACGCGTACATCATCTCCTTCAGCCCCATCATCTTCGTCGTCCTCTTTGAACGCCCATCGGTGCGCAATTTGTTGAAGGAATAGTGGCTCTGACAATGCACTGTTGACCAAGGGAGGACCATCTAGGCGAATTTGAGTGGTGTTGGAAAGCCAAAGAGTAGCTGTTACCAAGGCTGAGAACTCTGAGGCCGTCAGAAGCCATGCTGGTGAAAATGTGTGGTAGTCGTCGGCGGATGCAACTTGACAGAATCGTTTAGGCGCCGTTTTATTAATCGGTACCTGGCACTGGCACACGTTGTCTGCGGGTCAGGGGTTCCAGAAAAGGTGGGTGGGCAGGTAACGCGATCCCACCTCAGGTGCCCATGAATAGCAACTAGTTAGTTGTGGTACACAGGGGGGGTACCACAACTAACTAGTTGATTTGGCAGCCATGTCAGCTACTGGCAATAAAACTGGTTAACTGCCAGCAAACCCACCAGCCGCTTGAGACACTTCCGCGTGGGATATGTCAGGTCAAAAACAGTTTCATTAAGTTCCGCTGTCCCGCCTGCCCGCCAATGACTTCACCTTTTCCCGCCACTCCGTCGAACCTGTACCCAAGACGTTCTCCTGCCTCAGCAATAATCCCCGTCCCGCGTCTTGGTGCCCACATAGCCATTAGCAATCAAATCTATTTTGGATGCACCATTACCCAGGCAGTGCGCCTGCCACCAGAGGCTATATTTAAGTACTTGTGTGCCCTCCTCTGCCTTCTCATTTATCGGCCTCCCGCCTTCTCTCCTGGCCATTCCAAGGTACGTATAGTCTCAATGGATGCTTATGAATCTTTAAAGTCATATTCCACCCCCATATCTGGTGTCATACTCGGCCAACTGTGACCTTCCTCTCCTCCTCACCCCTCCCTTCCTTGATCACACCTAGACCTTCGGCTGTCGAACGCCCCCATAGGTGTTTTGATTACTTAATAAACTTCAAAACTCTGAGTACGTTTCCGTAGCTTTATCTTTGCGCTCAAAATGGATTGTTATGCCCACACCCTTCCCCACCCCATCCCTTTGGCTGCTCCCTGATTTCCCGCTCAAAGGTAACCACTCCACAGAATAGTAAACATGTTTTATAATCTAAATCGCGGATCCTGCGCTTAGATCGTCGCAATTGCATTGAGGAAGGGCCTTGCTAGCCCACCATCTTCTCCTCTCTCTCCTCCATTCTTGACGTCTCCCGACTCAGGGCATCCGGTTTATCTTGTTTTTAATATATGCTAGTGTATATATCCGCGCACCTATGTATATAGCCTTATAAATGCGACTAGGTAGCCAACTATGCCTTCACCTCCCTTGCCCCCGCCTTGTTGAGACATCTATGCATGGAGGTCTCGATTTAAAAGGCCTTAAAAATTACATTACATGTAAATGCAATGTGAAAGTGATTTGACGGCAATACATAGTCGCTAAAGAGCATCCTAGTTGATGCCTATCCACATTAAACAACAATCTCACTGATGGTGTACATACCTGCCTGCACATAATATACTGATTTCCAATACCTCCGGACAACATTCCAACGACGATTTTATACCTTTACAACATAATATCCATGTCATATGTGCTTCTAAGCTTCCCGGTTGTCGAGGGGGTGGTATGTATGAGCCCAACAAGGTAGAGCAAGAGAGAAGGGCAATCTTCGGTCCAATTGCAAAGGCATTGGAATGCGCTCAGAGATCTGAGCTTTCATATGTATTTTTCATCACTTGTGGTAGTCGCCGTTTAGCAAGCCAACACAGAAGAGCCAGAGGAGGGAGGAGAGGAGGAGTGCGGTCAATGGTGCTCGATTTGAGGATAAATATAAAGCTACGGGAGTGCGCTCTGGAAATCGAAGTCTAATATATGATCAAAAACACTTACTGTAGTATTGACCCACCAAAGATCTTAGAGTAATTGAGGAAGTGATGGTGAGGAGGTGTAAGGCTGGCGCTTCCTACAGTTCCACCTGTAGCTTAGATACGGCCATTGTATCAGCGAACACAAGCTTCGCTGATATGTTCCTTTTATGGTGTAACGGTTAACGCATGGCCCTGTGACCCTCTTACAGGAGGAGAAGGAAGCCACAGTTGGCCCAGTGTGACTACAAATATGGGGGCAGTGAATCGCTGGAAAGCTTCATAGGCATATATTGAGATCTTTCATACCTTAGAATGGGCGGGGAGGAAGGCAGGAGGCGGAAAAAATGAGCAGGCGGAGAAGGGCACAACAAGTACTTATATTTAGCGTGCAGCGGCAGGCACACCTCCCGGAGAAAGAAATATTTAAGATAGACTTCATTACAAGTAATTAGTTGGGCCGCAAGAGGTGGGGGCTAAGATTACTGCAGATGTGGGAACAAGGTCTTGAGCACCGAGGCCCAAAAAGGTCATTGGCGGGAAGGAAGGCAGGAAGGAAGGCGGGAAGGAAGGCGGGATGATGGAACTTAATGAAAATTTTCGCCCCACATATCCCGAGCGGGCAGTTCTCAGGCAGCAGCCGGGTTTACTGGCAGTTAACTAGTTTTATTGCCAATAGCCGGAATGGCTGCCAAACCAACTAGTTAGTTGTGGTACCCTCCCTGTGTACCACAACTAATTAGTTGCTATTCATGGGCACCTGAGGTGTTGGGATTTATGTCTTATGTAGGTTAGCATACTGTGCATTCCGTCTAGTCACCTCCTGTGGCCGGGGTAACCATCCGGACAACTTTGAAAGACCGATCAGGTGATTGTGTCAGAAACAAGGAAACAAAAGGTCTGAAAATGGGCCCGGAACAATAAGGCGTAAAGATCATTTTGACTTATGCGTACATCAATGGAATCCCTCGAAATGTCCTGATTATACAAGCCATATTATTGTTTGCATTGATCTCTTGATGGCTTACATCCTGCCATCAATATTATGTGAAACCATAAACCAAATTCTCGTGGTAATTGTGTTGGATTTTGCGAGCGAAACGAGCTCACAAGCGGAGTTTCGGGAGCTATTGCTCAATAGCTCATTGTCGCGCGTTCCGCGCATTGTTTGATTTTTAATATAAATTTCGTAGTCTACATAGTATATTCTCTATTCGATTGCCTCGGTTCCCTTGCGATAAGCCTGAGACAAGCGATTTCTTATGCGCGCCAGCGGCTAAAACAACAAATTGACCATAGAATAATTTTGGTTACTAGAATGTCATTTCAATCCATGAAAGGAATTTCATTTCGAAAGCCTGGATGGTAGAGGGAAGAGGAGAGCAGGGGTTAGGAAGTGTTTCCCTTTAACAGATTAAATCAGACCGAACATCTCAGGCGAGAGTACATGATGCCCGTTCCTCGGGGCATCCCTCAAAATCAGTGAGCGCGACTTCTGCATTCAACCCATAGGACGTTGTATCAACGGCTGAAACCAAGGGAATAGGCCGGAAAAGGAGACAAAGACGTGGGGGGAGAACCCAAATGTTCTTATGTGTGAACAAATATGCCTTGGAAGGGATGAGCTTTTCGAGACAGACGCTAGAGTCAAGTGAGAATTATGTTTTCATGCTATCCGACACTTATGACTTGCATGCGAATGTGTACGATCCTGGTGAATCACGACTGGGCTTACATCTTTCTAACTCCGGACTTCTACTACACCTAGCCTGCTCTCGAATCTCTAGACTCCGTTCTTGCTCGGTCTTGCGGCATTACTGACTATTGGGGACCTCGACTCCTCGGTGAAGCCGCATTTACACTGCGCTTTACGCCTTTAGCAGATGAGCCTCTGGATGGCACAATTCACTGCGACTCCTGCATCCGCGACTGGCCACTTTCCAATGCATTCTGATTTGGGGGAACTGGAAGACGATGCTTGTGCGGCATTTGATAGGGTAAAGAAACTGTAATGCCCGCCTTAGGGACTGGGAATCCTCATATACAACAATTTCTCTTAATGCAAAATAGGTGCAAAATAGGCTGCGAATTAGGTCTGGAATATTCATGCTGCTAAATAAAAGTGCGAAGCAGGGCTTGGTCCTATTTCCCAAAACTATATCATTCGCACACCAAGAGTCGGGATGGCGTGAACTGATATATATCGTGTAGAAATTATACCTGTTAATAGATATGCCATATGATATACATAATGTAACAATTTTAGGTCAGAAGAAAGGAGAGTAGCGACTTTAACTTCGAATAGCCCAAAATTATGTATATTCCACCCATACTGATCACGATTCTAGCTTGTCATTCCTGCAATTTTTCGAGGTGTAATGGGGATCCGGGCAATGGAATCATGAAAGCATTGATTATGGTCTGTAGTAGCGACAATGTACATAGTGCTGTGGATAGTTGGGGGAATCGGGGTTAATGGCTTAATTCTTTTGTCTCGTTTGCTCTTCGCCCTCATTGATTCAGACTCCTTGTCCAAACAGTAATATGAGGTCTATTCTCCACTAAGGTAAATTCGCTCGCCATGATGATATTGTCTTTGGCCTGCCCAGCCTACTCCAAAGCGATATGTCCAGAAGGTTTAGAATAGAGACGAAAAGATACACCCTAGAAAGAGTTTTGATGGGGGTTGTGCCTAATGGGAAGAAAATTCGTACCGAGCGAAGCATATGAAGATTTTTCGTGAAAATTGGCCTGACTTTGCCCTCATTGTTTTGAAAAGGCTGTCGTTCTACTGGTCTGTCAGAGTCCCTTTCAACCATATTGGAGGAGAGAGTTATACCTTTATAACCATTGAAAGCATAGACTTGGAGTAACACTGGAGGACCGCATTGAAGCGCAAATTTACCACTCTGTCCCTCGGGTTCTGACATGCCAAAAAGACTAATGTCAACCACTGGTGAGAAATGGTCTGCATCGCGTTTCTTTGGGTCAATTGTGCCTTCAAAAAAGGATGTTAAGTCAAATCAAAGACAGGTTGATGACATACACAACGCCAAACGCTGAGGCGTGTCTGTTGTGTTGGCAATGGCAATATCTTCAGTCGAGTCATTTATCTTGAATTCACTATCGAGGAATGATTCCGTAGTGTTGCCTTCCTCAACCTCCCTCAGGATGGCTATGTGACCTGGCTTCAAAAGGTCACATGTAGCGAGTTTGTAGCAAGTTGTGATACTCTCTACCTTGGCAAGCATTTGAAGGGAACTAGGTGTTAAGGTGCCATCGTCCTCTTCTTGTAAATCACAGAATCCAGCCCTACAATGAGGAAGAGTCAGTTTCTGAACGAATTGGCCTACGAAGTATTCTTCTGAACTTAGTGCACCAAGTCACTTGACTCTTCATGGCCGCTACGATTTGTATGTTTACTCAGCTTTGCTAATGAAGTCGTAGGAAATTCAAACGGACATAGCTTCTCAAAATGGAGGACCTAAAAGCGGAATTTCAGAATACCAAGTGCAATGAAGGTCAAATTTCGAGACCTTCCAGGCAATGGCAGCCCAGGGCTGAATAGGATCAGACGTCGCCGGAGTCAATGTAAGAACAAGCTGGAAATGTCACGGTAAGTACAACCCAATCCCACAAGCAGGACTCAATACACAGACGTCAGTTGATCTCTTGAGTTTTTTTGTTGCTTGATCAATGCTAGTGTAGATCGTGAAGACCTTAGTCAGAGCATCTGCCATGAGAGGTGGCTCATAATGAGGTTCTGGATCCGCTAAATAACAGTCAGGCGTTGATATTGATGAAACGGGTCTGAGACAGATCGACATTTTGTTTTATCCAAAAAAATTTCGACCTCTGCCATTGTGTCCTTCAAATTTTGCTCTTTGATAATATGGTCGGTCTGAGTGACGATTACCACGTGATAAATATCTACGGTCATCTTCAAATCACAGCCTAGAACACCAGCTAAGGCTTACTCTCGATATTGGTGTTGTGCGAAGCGATGTCTCCACCCCTGCCACCAACTGCTCCCTCGCTACTGAACCCTCGGTGACCAACTTTTAGGTACTATCAACTACATATAGACGTTTGTGAACAGCTACAACACCTACAAGTATGTGGATCGGGAGAGAGCACGACGTTTGCCATTGTGAAGAGGGCTTCGGATAAAACGCGGTTGATGGACGAGAGCAAGGGGCGGCACAAATGCTCCCGTAGGTTGTAAGGGGACTTGCATCATTTTGATGGCTGCTTGAATTTACTCCCAGCAGCAATGTTCGTTCGCGTCCACTGCCATTCGATTCCATTGTATTTAAATATATAATTTACATGTGACTGATAGCACAAAGTTGTGAAAGATTTTGCTCACGAGAACATTGAGCCGGTATTGAGAGTTGAGTCTGTTCCATCCTCTCGTATATTTACTCTAACGAATATATGGTCATTCACACCTGGCAAAATTGAAATCATCGAGTCTTCTATCTGGCCCCGTCCTCTTGCCCCATAAACATCACTTGCAAATCACAGCCTATGACGTCTACTATATTAAGTTTGTGAAAAAGCTCGGGCCCGCGGGGACATGAAACGGTGAGCCCTGACACGGGCGGCAAACGTCCCTGCAGTAATTGAGATACTGACTTTACTGCCTAAATGACCCTAATGATGTTCGATTCTGTGTTCTAGTGTGCCAAATTTGCAAGCGGGATGAAGTTAACCTTGACAAAAGAGTCCCCTGCTGCCCTTGATAATAGAATGTAAAAAGTTGATCGTGATGTAGTGTTGTGCCTCTGAAAAATCTTTACATACATACAATGTTGAGAGTATCGTGGACGAAATGGACCTGTTTGCCTAAGAAAATGAAATAAAGAAACTCGTGAAGACTTGCGACTGTCTCAGTCTCGAACACTTCTAATAATCTCCCCACTTTCTTGGTGAAGCTGTGCCACCTTACTTAGATCTGCAATTTTTTTGATTCGATGTGAGCAGATATTTGTTCCTCGAATGTCGGTTGCTGCCCCAACTTCAATGAGATGTCACAAGATCAAGGGTGTTTGAGCGAAAGGAGCGTTTGAAAGATCAGTAAGGTGGCCGCCGATATATTTTCAACATTCCACTCCTTGGTTGATGTCATTTTCTTGTTTTCAATGAGGGAGAAGTACTCAGGAATGCAAAGGGAGTTGCAACTCGTTAACTCCTGCATCTTGCCTGAACGTTCACAGCAAATAAAACTTTGAGAGACGTAAGAATTTAGGCTGGACGAGTACCGGATAACTCGAAGTTGCCAAAGATTTTACTCATGAGAGCGTTGATCGGGCGTTGGGAGTTGAAACTTGTCAGTAGGTTCCCTGTGCTGATTGGTCGGTTCCATTCTATCTTATATTTGCTCCAAAGAATGTATTTTGATCTCATCTCGAGAAGTTGAAATCATCAAAGCTTTTATTTTCTCTCAATTTCCTTCGCTAATTGTTTGACCTAAAACAACGTATGGAGAAGCATTCTCCAAGCCTTAATCCACACCTGTATCTACCAATAAATGGTGTAGCTGTTCATAGATGAATCAGCTTTATTCACTTACAACTCTCTCTCAGATATACTATTCGGACACCGATCTTCACAGCAGTGCCAAATATCAGCTTCCGTTGTCCTTCAGCAAAGTTTGAAAGTCGTAGATCGTGGTCACTGTCCGCAACTATTTGCCCCTCAACGACTCTAAATGCACCTATCTTGATTCCTATTATGTCTCTATGAACGTTAAAATCTATCACTCATCCATACACGGCTGCCGGCCTCCTGCTTCAATCCTGTCCCTGCAGCTGTGAATGCAACTACTAATGACGGAAGTGCCACATTCCAGGACAGTGAGAGTCTGTGCGACTTACAAGAAGCCTCATCGGGCAATATGCGTCTAACAACTGAAGACTGGTTCACTCTCGTTCGCGGTTTCTTATCATTCGTTTATCCTGAAAAGGAGTTTGTAAGCCATCACCAAAAGGTCTCCATGACCTGTGCTAGTGCGTTCCCAATTTACCGAGTTTGGTAGCAGGTGGTAGTTAACTCCCCATGAAAGGTTGTGCGTACTCTTGAATGTATCAAAGGCATACATTTTACGAATATGGGGTAACTCTTTTCCGTGGGTTACTCAGGCTACTGCCTTCGAATAGTCAAAGAGAAGGGAAAATGGAAGGGCACAGTTTTGCTTGAAGTCAAAGGGGACATATTTCCCTCGATAGGGAGTGAATTTCCATCTGGTTTGTGCCCGAAAGTAGTGGTTAAGATTGTCGATTGTCTATGGCTAGTATATTTCCGACGATTTCTGCTCCCTCTTGTTGATGCTTCAACGTCTCAAACAAGCTAGCCACACTCGACTCAGCGTATGCAAGCAACTGTTCCTCGGAAGGCATCTGCATACCCAACTCCATCGAGATGTCTCCGGAAGATGAAGGGTTATTAGGTGTATGAAGTGCTGCAGGATTTGCTGGAAGACCACCGATACCTGTCTCTTTCATGGTTTCTGCGAGCATCGATAAAGCTTCACGAAGTCGCGCAGATGCTTGAACGGGATCTGGACTGTTCGGATTGTAAGCTCCTTGTCTATTAAATCAATAATATTTGAATACGACAGGACAGGGGAATTATTGGAGTAACGGACATTGAAGCGATAAGTGCAGTTGCTGCAGCTTGGACCTCGGTGATTTGAGCTTGTACGATGGGGATGCTCGTTTTCAGTAGTTCAGACGAATTAGGTTCATTGGAGAGGGTGTCCGGAAATGCTGGTAGTGTAGGAGTAGCAAAGAGTGAGAGGTCGGGTATTGAGGTCATGAAGGGTTTGAGACAAGCAGACGGCAGGCGCTTGTACAGACTTGAACGCCGATATTCTCGGATAATGATTGGACGACTCATTGGGTCTTCCGTTGAAGAACAGTAAAATTTCGTGTACAAATATTAATTAACGAAGCTGGTCACTCAGTACTCTTTTCAGGTTATCAAACTTCGACTCGGACTCAATCCCTAGTAAAGTATCAACATCTGGAAGCACAATAGGAAATGTTTACAAACTCGACGCCTTTTCCTTCTCATACATAGCTTGAAGCTCGGCGACTATAGGACACTAATTAGGCCTCTTCTTGGCAAGGAAAAAAAAACACTTCTGAGCTCACGTTGTAACAGCAGTGGCGCTAAAGGGTTTCGAAATGAGACAGGGAAACACCATGAAAATGAACACCGTACAATCTTTCCCCTGCATTGGTTGCGATCCATTGACTTCCAGCTTTATTAGTCGCTCTCGAAGGCCAGCATTCTCTCCTTCTAGCTCTGACGCAACCTTTAGCGATAACTATGAATCATCAACCAAAAGAAACTACCTTGATTTCTGCGAACGGCTAAGGTGAATGGAAAGAGTAAGATTTAGACCAAAAGGTTATAAAGTCAGTAATAAACACCTTTTTTCTCTCGTTCCAGAGCAGCATTTAACTCTAGGGTTGCAGGTTAACATCCCATTTAGTTTGAAATATTTAGCAGCCCTTACTGGTTCTTGCATCTTTTAGGTCCAGTTCTTTCTTCGCACGACTCTTTGCTAGACGGTCAAGCCGCTGTATTAGCTGCTCCATCTCGATAACGTCTGAAACATGTGGTGTCTCAGAAGTTATTACATAAGCATAAAAATTATCATGACACACCAGCTCGATAGTCCTCGTCATTCTGGGCAAGTTCTTCAGCCATCATTTCCATAAATCCCTCAGGAAGTCCGGCAAGGTTCGAATGGTCATCCGGATCATCAGCTGAGAACTGAAGAGGCGCTGAAGGATGATCTTTCTCCGAGTATGGATAATCGTCGTCGTCGTCTTCTGTTGACCGTCAATTATAAAAATCAATTAGGAAGAACATGTTTATACCTTCATGGTTATAAATGGGAATTGAGATAGCAGGTGGTGATTGTGGGGGTGGGGAAGCATTCGTCCGAACAGAAGCCACTGTCGAATTCGTTTGCGAGCTGGTTTCAAGCTTTTGCCGTTTCCTTTGTGGCTGGTCTTTACTTGCATCTGACAGGTCAGGTGTACCGCTGTGAGGGGTCGACAGGGCAGAGAGCTGATTCCGCGTTACGCGCACCACACCGTCGAGCGCAAGGGTTTCTTGACAAAAGAAAGGATTATTACTAGAGCATGCTGGAGGTCCAAGAGACTAACCTTGGTCAATAATTCCAGTCTCAACAGGTATCTTGTTCCGAAGCAATTGTCGTCGTTCTCCTTCTCGTTCCTTCCTCGCATTCTGATTCGCACTTGTGATGATTTTGACTCTGGTCGCAATTATGAGTAAACCTAAAGGAGCAAGGTGGGAAGAAGAAGCACCTGTCATATCGCATGCCTTCGCTAAGCATCTTAAATGCGTGGCATAAGTACTTTGTAAACACATCTCGTGCAGTTGGTCGATCGTCGTTCGTGCTACACAACGAACTCGAGTAAAATGCCCCCGGTCCGGACCAGTGGATTCCCTTGGTTGGTGTAGCCCATAAATATCGATTTCCAATAGGATGCTCAGGTACACCCAACCAAGCTGACCTATCATTGTGAATTACAGGGTTTTGATTCCAAGGAATCCAACGACTGGCAGAGGCTTCTGCATCGTAAATATAAACGAGAGGATGATCTGACGTGGTAAAATCAAAATAAAGATCTCCCGAGATACCCAGTAAGTCCTCAGGAGGCTCGCCATAACCAATGTGCTTGAAGTAGTCAATACGGACGTTGTGATCGGTTCCTCGACGATACGGCCATCGTTTGTACGGGAGTGTATGTGATATTCGTGGGATGCTGACGCGGATGGTGAAGAGTTCTGGATATATACTTGAAGTGGGCTCCTTATCATGAAATGGGGGGTATGGTCTTAGATTATCTGGGATCGCACTTTCGGCGGAATCTTGTTGAGGGCGTCAAACTGGGGGAGCACGGAATGATGTTTTCAGTGAAAGAAACGGACCTTCAGGATTTTCATTACTCTCTGAATAGTGTGAGGGCTTCTTTCGCTTTGAACCCAGTTTGGGAGACTCCAGCACCGCCCCAGGGCACGTTTTGGACTTAGAATGCACCCCAATCGTCGTTGTGCGCTCGGAAGTATACGGACAATGCGGACAGTGAAATAGCCCATCTGATGACCTGGTGAGAGTGCTTATCCCTATATTCTAAGGAGTTAGAAATAGTGCAACAGAACGGCAAGGTCTCCACCTTTATAATGGACTTTAACTGTTTTTTGGCATTTAGTACGCCGGTGGACGTCTAGATCCTTCGGTTCATTAAAATTTGCTTCGCACTCTGCACATTTGTAACTAAGAAGGATGAGCCTCGGACGATTGTAAGGAGAAAAAGAGGGATACTACGTTCGTTGGGAAGATCCTGAAGCTGACACGCTCTCCATTGTGTGCCAAGATTCCGTTGAATGAATGAATTCAGAAGCTAATTCGAGTGGAGCAAGAGGATCAAAATTTCCCGGGTTTGAAAGATGGAGGAGTTGAAAAACAGGTGGCCGACTGAGGCTTGATGGGTGTTCTGGGGGAAGCGTCGATGCGGAAGCTTTATCAACTGGTCGCCTCCCCTCTGCATGGCAAAATCAGTCAGTCACCTCTGGATGCCTCGACACATGCAGCTGTTGCCTTTGCATTATCTCGAAATCCCCGTTCTAATAAATCACACGTTTGAGGAAGTGTGCCTGAAATAGAAGTTCAGGAATTTCGCAGTTCGTTGGGTTGGTATGTTGGCACCTTTCTTTGAGACCAAGGGCATCAATTGAAGGTTTTTTTCTGACAAGTACATTAAGATGCTGCTCATGTTATGTTAGTCGTTAGGTTTCATTCTGTGTTGGTCACAAGAACATATGCTGTGAAATGACAAGTCCCATTTTACTCCTGCGAAAACCGTCCTCCAAACAACTCGCCTCTTATCGCCGCCCTCATCCACGAATACCAAACTACCAGTTGAAGAAGACACTGCCCCTGGCTTCCACTGGTTCTTCTCTTCCGCCGCGTCCCACAGCACCTTCGCATTGCACATTTCGGTGCTCGTCTTGCTTGCACAAGACCCGCACCACGTATGGCAGAAGCATCAGCTCGGGTGCCGGAAAGCGATCACCATGACTTACGATATTATCCTTTGAGCATTTTCAAGCCGCCAAACATCGTCGTTCGACCTGCATCATCGGGTTCTAGTGTCCCAGAAATTTCGTCACCAGATGAGGGATCGGGGCTTTCAGTTAAAAAGCTGAAGCAAGCCGCAACAAATGGAGACGACAGGTGCGAAATTCTTCAAAGAGAAAATATATCACGAATAACTTAAGGCGGAATAGGTCATGTGTTGAAGCTGCTCTAGAAATTGCAAAGTCTCTTCTGCACATTGGCCTCCACTACCTTGAGCCAGTCAACCAAGAGCTATCACCAGAAGGGCGGATCGAATGGTCTGCGTACCAGCCCAACGGACGACCTGATTCGGTCGCCGTCTACTGTTCAGAGGATCTCCATATTTTGTCCATTCGGAGGCAGTGGGAGCTTCGAATAGCCTCTTTCACCCAGTTGCAGGCTGCGCTTCTCCACCACCTTGCGCCCCTTGGAGAAGAAATCACATCGTGGTGTCAATCCGCTGCCGCCAGCTTCTTGCTACTGGTACAATATGTAACCACTGTTTTTAAATATTTTCGCTTCATGATCATCATTAACCGCCTTCATCTCAGGCTCTACGTGCTAAAACATGGGAGAGCCACCAGCGACGCCATCTTTTACGTCTCTCCAAACCACTTCCATCGAACATCATATTCTCACATCTGCCTTTGAACTGCGAGGTATAGAGGCTGAAATTCATCCCTTTGCCGGAGGAGGATATGCTGTAAGATTTGCCGAATCTACTTCATCTTTTTATTCATATCTGTGTAGGACGTACACAGGGGCAATTTTAAAGATCGCCAAGATGTTTGCTTGAAGGTTCTCCGAGTGTATCTTCATCCAGGACAAGACGGCGAAGATGAAATTGCTAAGAGGGGCGTCATTCGTGTGAGCATTGTCAAACTTTTGGTTAAACACAATCTCATTTCACGCCAGGCCTTTCTACATGAGGCGGTTCTGTGGCACCAATTAAACCACCCTAACATTCTTCCATTCTTAGGGGTTAGCTTTGACGCTTTTCCCAACCGCGTTTGCTTCGTTTCTCCACTCATGGAGAATGGTGACATCATGAGCTACGTGAAGAGGACATCATCGAGTGTGGACACTCGATTAACTCTGGTGCTGTGGAATATCTCCATTTCCATCTCTAAGATACTCACATTCTATAGCTCTTTGGTGTCGCTAAAGGTATTCAGTATCTTCATGAAATGGATATATGTCATGGCGATATTAAGGGGGTAAGTTAGCGCGCCTGTTTTTGACTTTAGTCTTGAACCCATGCTAGATAAATATTCTTATCGACGGCTCGATGCAACCGAGGATAGCTGACCTTGGAATTTCCTCTATCGTCACCTCTCAAAGTGAAACCCTACAGCTCGCGAATACTACTTCGCGTGGTTTTCAAGGCTCTCTGCGCTGGGCACCTCCAGAAGTGATACTTCCACACGAATTTTTGAATCCACACAGCTCAACAACTCGAGACATAAATGCTTTTGGCTGCACTATGCTTGAGGTACTCCCATAAGCGATTGGGTATCAGTCGCCCACGACGTCTAACCTTATGAATAGGTTCTTACCGGCCAATTTCCTTTCTGTGAAGAACGCCGAGACCCTGCGATCCTTCTTCGTGTAATTAAAGGTGACCGCCCGAAAAGGCCAGCTGCTGAGATAGTTCCACAAGCCGCGTGGGAGCTTATTCAGCATTGTTGGGCCCACGATCCTGACCATCGAGCAACAATTCTGGAAATAATTAAGAGTTTCCATATTCTCACGCGGGTGGAACCTACTCCAGAAGCCGAGAAACCTGGTCCGTGCATTTAACTGCAAGATTCTTCCTTCTCACCTGATTATGGCATGATAGATGGGGTCAATTGTTATCAGATTTAGCCGGTTCCTCCCCTGGAGGAACCATTCCGATATTCGGCTCCATATCTCCCAAAACACTTCCCCAGATGGACGTCCAATGTTCCGTCTCTTCGAATCATCCTGGAGACTCATGCAGTAATGTTCCACCCCAGAAAAACACATCATCACCGCCAGTCGACACCAACCCTTCGCTTTCCGAGCAGACAGCCGCCCCCGAGGAGGTGGGTCGACGAGAAAAAGACATTGACAATTCAGATCCAAGCCACTCTCAACCACCACGCAACTTCTACGCCCATATACCTTTAAATAGTCCTCCTACACTCGATAATCCTGTCGCGATAGATCCTCCTCCCCCATATCGGCCGTCTCGTGAATCCGCCAATACGATCCAAGCATCAGTGCATAGTCTTGGCATTCCTGGTGGTCCTTTCGTTGCCAGTGAACGTCCTTTAACTGACGAAGTCGGTCGGGTTCACAGTCCGATAGATGATCTCATTTCGGAAGAAACTCATCTTGAACCCCCAAACGAAATTCCTTCCGTTCAGATTGGAAGATCTGCAGAAGGAGAAAAGACTCGACAGTCGTACGCTTTGATCTTAATTAAGGCGCAATCGCTCTAACCAGCTGCAGGTTGATCTCTGAACTGATACAAGGTGAAAGAACATATGTCACTGACCTTCGAAATATCGAAGTGGTATGTTGCATTGCTAATCACTCGGATAATATTAAGGACATTCATGCTTTTCTAGCTCTTCCTCGAACCTCTAGCACGGAGCAATTCGCCAATTGCAGAAAGTAATCCTGATCAGTTCATTAATGATGTATTTCAACACTATCGCCCTCTCCTCAAACATCATGAGCAGTTTCTCCGCAAGCTTGAGGATATTAAACAGCTGGAATCACCCGTCATTGACTCCATTACCGCACCACTAATGGAAACAATGGTGAATTCTCGACATGTATATCTCAAATACATTTCAAATATTCCTATTGCAGATTTCCGGATTGAAGAAGAAACAAGGGTAAACCTGGCATCTAATGCATTCATTCAGGTGAGTTTCTTGCCTCATAAGTCGCATATACCTTACATATAGGAATTTAGAGAACTCTTTTATATGCTAGAGCAAGACGGATGGACATGAAGACTTTTCTCAACCTTCCATGTCCTCGGCTGTTATGCTATGCCCGTCTACTCAAGGAAATCAAAAATCACACTCTCATATCCCATCCGGATTATACGGAAATACCTGCCCTCCAGGATCATATCAATGAATTAGCAAAGTCTGCCCAGCGCGGGCTTGCGTCTGGGAAGATAAGGGCCCAGTTATGGGAATACCATAAAACCCTGGTCTTCGATGCTACGAAATGGGTTGACATAGGACTTCTTGAAGAAAGGCGAAGCTTGGTTTGGACTGGCAATCTTCTAATACAGTCAAAACATGGGCGAGATTCGCTCCGACTAATAGAGGTTTTTGCCATCTTACTTGATAATTACCGTGAGTACAGTTTGTCCCTGCACATCGGCTTTAGCTCACACTATCCAGTCGTCCTGGCTACTCTTCAAACGAATGGTGACACCATTGAGCGCTATATATATATGGAAGGGTCAGTAAATTTATTTCATTTGGGCAGTGCCCTGAACATGCATAACCCTAGCCAATACCGTTTGACCTTCTCGCATTGGAAGATTTTTCAACAGGACCTGTTCGCCGAGATGCAAGTGTTTATGGTTGGCCTGAAGCAGCACCCGTTCTCTTTCCCTTCACGCTGCGGTATGCTGGTCGAGAGGGCGGCTTGATCCAGCTCTATGTTCCTTCTGTCCTTACGAGAAGCGAATGGCGTGATAAATTTGATGAAGCTCTCGGGTTAAGGAATATAGTACGCCACGCGGAGCGGCTCTTTGAAATTGAATATCTGACTCGTGAAACGTTTTCGTTCCCATCCCCCTTGAACACACTCCACAGATCTTGCAACTCGCTGCAAACTAGAAAAATCACTTGCTCTGCACCTTTCAGTAAGTCTACGAGATTCTTGCAAATGCTGAATGCCTGATCATCTTTAGTTACGACGGATAACCGCGAGCTAATTATGTTCGGAAGTGAGTAAGGCATTTGGGTGGGAGCTTTGCATGATTCAAAATCCGTCAAGCGTATACTTGAGCTCAAATCCGTTACCCAATGTGCAGTCCTTGCTGACCTGGAGCTAGTTTTGATCTTGGCTAATAAGGTGCACATTTTCTCGCGCTCGAAATATTTGTTTAACTGTCGCCTAACCAGTCGCTCTGGGCTTATAAGATTGCAGCCTTTGATCCAGCTTCCCATGAGGGTATTGAAGCCCGCCGAAGTCCTGAAAAAGTCAGTGGAATGAAGGACGTGAGATTCTTTGCTGCGACGCGCATCAAAGGGAAAAGAGTGGTTATCTGGGTGAGACAAAGAAGTGTAGGTCCCCTAAACCTGGTTCTATCTTCTACTCACCGTTTTGCTACTACTTCAAGACCGAGAGCGTGATTACCTTGCTGGAACCTACTCCACAGCGGCCGACGGGAACTATTCAAAAGAGAACCTCCCAGCTTCTTGGAAGATTCTCATACGGCTCCAAAGCGTCGCAATCTCAATTATTTAGGGCCGTTAAAGAGGTTGCTGTTCAAGAGTGCCTTCGAATGGTATTTTTACTGGAGGGAAAAATGTTTGCGCTATGCTCCAGCGGGTTTCTGATTATGGATATACTTTCCCGAGTCGAGTGAGTGCTGTTATTTTCAAAAATGTCCACTGAGTTTTTTGAAGGGCAAAACGCCGCATAATGCCGCACCCCTCTTTGCTTTCAACCAACGATATCATTAAACGGTGTCGTATGAGTAAACCACTTGCGATTCTAAAATCTCGAGAGCTCGAATTTCTTCTTTGCTACCAGGGTACGTACCACGAATTAGAAAAAGTGCCATATTTTTCTCAATCGAATGTAGAGTTTGGAGTGTATGTGGATGAGGTAGGCGTACCCATTCAAGACAGAAGAGTGATCGAATGGGAAGGAACTGCCCATCGTGTTTCGCTCCACCAACCTTGCTTGTTCGTCTTCTCTCCAGACTTCCTGGAAATCCGACAGGTAGAGGACGGGAAGCTTGTCCAAATTATATTCGGACGAAATCTGCAATGCCTATGGGATAGCTGGTCATTAACAGAAGGTCAACCCCAGGATGATAATATCTGGCTTAAACCTACGATTCATGCTCTAACGAATGTGGAACATGGTCACCTGGAGTCTATATGTCAAGAAGCATTCGAGTTGGTACCCGAGATTTCATTATCCCCCCAGCAGGAAGGCTCAGATACTACCCCTACTACATCACGAAGAACCGAGCCCAGTGCGAGGATAGCTCAAGCCCCCGTCAGCTGGCTTGTGCAGCGGGAATCCGTTGATACTGTCGATACTGGGATGACGGACGCTGCGTTGGACGTGATCTGGTCTCATGATCAATGGCGGCACACTAGGACTGAGATTGGGGGTTCTGTGCCGAGCTTGGATTTGATAAATATTGTGTAAGATGATTTGTGTTTTTCTCTGATGCAACAAGAATCCGAGCGCCAACTAAATTGAATTATACGACTACATCAAACGAAATGCTGTTCGAAGTGACCACTAATGCTTGTTCCATGCAACCCAAATTCAAGCGTTTCCAGTTATCTACTTAAGGATGAGACTTGGTGTGACCATACTCATAGAGACCGGGTCTTCAAAGAGCTCCAGCAGAGTGGTATTACGGGTACCTAGAAGTAGTCGATGAATTCAATGATGTAATACTACTAGAGGTCCAGACACACCATCTAGATCCACAGGCGAGCCCCTTTCGATGTTTGTCTGGTGATCCACTGCTCTTACAGCTTGTCCAGATAAGTTAATGGCAGTGATGGACTTTCCCGGTGACCGACGCGAAGATACATGATGCTCGCGAAGATCCTTATTAAATGGGAACTTCGTCTTGAGTCTTCGAAATTGAAAAAAGGCAAGTCTGAACGCAGCGATGGGAGGGTCAAGCCTACTGTGGAGATTCCATGTATATCCGTTAAGCCCGCTGTTGCGAGGAGAGACTGCCTTACGAATATCCAGAGGCTTAAAAATAAGAGACGCAGGTGACGTCTTGCACATGCACACGAAAGCGGGAACGTTCGGTTCCAGAACAAGTTCTTCAAGGCAAGTGCCGGCAAATTTCATACCTGTGTTAGAATAAGCGCTGAGTAAGCGCCTCGGCATTTACTAATACAAAGGAAACTTCAGGAAGTTTCGATATCCCTCGAGAATCTTCTAGTATATAGTACCTACGAGTATATAAGGACCGAGAAAGTAGATACAATACAAGGGAATAATACAAGAGAATTCCCCCGCTCTTCCCGAGTGTGACCTGAGAACAGGCGCTTACGGAAGAAATCCCAACAACCTGCTTACTCCATTCATGCAGGAATCGAAGTGATGCGCATATTTTGACACACCGGATTAGAGTCTCGAATATTGGAAATGGTATTCACAGCGCACGCGTCCTTTGTGGTTGGTCATTTCCGGACCGGAATTCAACGATGAGCCCCGAGTTCGTACGAATCTGTGTCAAACAGCTGTTCAGAGTGGAGCTGAATGCATTCTTACAATGGTCTAGTCTCAACGGTCCAGCCAAACGAGATGCGATTTGAGACCAGACCCAGCCAGCCATTTCTGCAGCAATGCACACATCTTCGTCGCATGTACACTATATATATAAGGTGGGACATCCCCGTTTTTTCTCCCTAAGTGCTCATGCCATTGACTCTGCAACAACTCTCCACGTTCTATGACCCAGCAGAAGTTACAAATCCCTTGCACGAAAGGAAGCTGAGCTGTTGGTCATCAGAACTCAAAAGTGCTATTATCAAATTGAAAGGGTACTCCGATATCAGCAATCACCGGTGCGTGTCATATCTCATAAGCATCTGACCTTGAAAGCCTTAGATGATTATTAGGAGCTGCGTCGACGCTGCGAGATACATTGCTCGCTCGCTCCTATTATCAAGCTCATTTGCGCTCGATCATATCAATGACTATCTGAGTCCTACAACCCGAATCGAATGGGCAGCATATGACGAAGACGGAAAGCCAAATTCAATGGGGATTCTCTGCGCGGAAGACTTGCATGTATTTTCCCTCGATTCAAGCTGGACTCTCCCGCAGGCGTCCTCGTCTCAACTTTTGAATGCTCTCGAAAGACGTGGAGGCATCCCGACTCAAACACAAGTCAAGTCATTTTCACCGCCAGCGGCAGCGAGTTTCTTGATGCTTCTCCGTTATGTACGCGACCATTAATCTAAGGTTCCTTGTACTCCATTTAATGTCATTAGAACCTAATGACTCAAGATCTCTCACACCACTCACGTCGAATTCTACTCCGCTTAATCAGATCCATTGCTCTGGAGCATAGCATCCTTCCTTCATCTTTTAGGATGCAAGGGATAACGGCTGAAGCCATTCCAATTGCCGGTGGTGGATATGCTGTATTTGGGTTTATTTCTCCGCGTGCTTGGCGTTCAACCAAAACTCTTATAGGATGTTCACCGTGGCTATTCCGCAAACAAACAAACCCTGTGTTTGAAAGTTCTCAGAGTGTTCCGGAATCCTCACAATTCTGGTCCAGATGAGCAATCAAAGGAAGCTGTGCTTCGGGTATGGATGTACTTATTCAATGACCATGCCTTTCAACTGACAAACCATAGGCTTTTTTATGTGAGGCTTTGCTCTGGTATCAGCTACGCCATCGAAATATCCTGCCTTTCCTTGGTGTAAGTTACGACGCTTTTCCGAACCGCATATGCTTTGTTTCGCCATTCAAGAAAAACGGTGATATTATGAGCTTCATCAAGAGATGTGCGCCACTTCTTGAAGTTCGGACGGAGTGGGTAGGTCTTAGGCTGGCACACATTTTCAGCTGCCTGGTTGACGTTGTCTGTAAAGTTGCTTCAAATTGCACAGGGAGTGGAATATATCCACGAAATGGAAATATCTCATGGCGACATTAAGGGGGTATGTGATACATACTGTTGTGCGATGAACGACTGGTGGAAGCTTCGGTAGATCAACATTCTTGTGGATGACGATGGACGGCCACTTATCGCAGACCTTGGGATTGCCACAGTCGTAACCTCACAGAGCGAAACTCTCCGAATTGTAAGAACAACAGATCAAGGCTTCAAATGCTCTCTTCGTTGGTCTCCTCCTGAAGTTGTCCATCCTGACCATGAAGAAAGTGACATGTCTCATATTTCGACAACAACAGATATCTATGCTCTTGTTTCAACGATGCTTGAGGTCAGTAGCTCCCCTTTCAGCCCTCACCATGACGTCTTCATGCTCGGTTTATGGATAGATTCTGACTGGAATGCCTCCTTGGTCTGAGGAACGACTGGATGCAAGAATCATCTATAGACTTCTCGCGGGTGACCGGCCACGACGCCCTGACCCCTGTGTTATTCCAGACGATCTTTGGGATCTCATTGAGCGAGGCTGGAAGCAAAACCCTCGTGAGCGCGCCACAATTGGAGAATTAATCAAGAATTTGGAAACAATGGTCGCGAATCCTCGCCGTGACGCGTTTAAAAGTTGGTTCCTTTCATTTTTGAAACAGAATGTAAGTTCAAGCCCATTCCAGCACCTTGGCAGCTAAATACGAGCGACAAGTCTTCTCTTGCGTCAGGGCTCGAAGGGAAACTTGTCTCATGGGAACGGCCACCCACCGCCTACGTTCAACCCCGACCTGTCACAAGTTTGGTTTTCGAACCAATTTCCCCATCAAACTCCGAACACACAGCGGAATGCATATCTTCATCCAATCAAACTTCGGCATACCACTCGACCACTAGTTTTCGACTTTCTGAGCAGTCACTTCGAAATTTTAATGAGTCATACAACAATGACAAGCAGAATCGCATTGCGATGTGGATTGCACAGACAACTTTGTCTAGTCCGACAGCGCCTGCGTTGTTTGAGCTTCCCCATCCACAAGACACTAGACTGCGAAAGCGTCAGCATCGTTGCTCCACAAGAACCACTCATCTATGCGATGCTCTACGATTGGACACGGCCAAATTAAATCCAACATTGCTAGCGGACCAGTTGCAGTCTTATGCAGCGTTGCATGCAAGCGAAGAGACACTGTCTGATGTGTCTACCTTGTCTCCTAGTGGAAAACCACCAAGTGATAGAGCCGATCGTTTTCTTCCCTGGGCTCATTTACATGCAACCAAACTTCTGAAAAATGGTCGAAGGATGAGGTGGGAGAGAAGCATACAGTCAAGCCCAACCCAAATCCCAGTAAGGCGGACTCCTTTCCGTCCCAGCTCACGGCCATTTATTATAAGAAAGTCCGTTAAGAGGTGGAAGAGAGAGCGAACATGTGGAGGACGATGGTCGGATAGCACTCCTGAACCAGCATCGTCCATAGACGACTCAGACCGTTCAGGCCATTCTAGCGTGGATTCCATGAGTGATTTCGGCGATATCCTGTAATAGTGGAGCATGAATAAGCGAACTGGAAAATAACATGCACTGTGTCCAGCATATTCCGGCGTTCAAAAAGGGATGGAATTGTGGTGTAGACATATTTCACCAATATTGGATGCCAAAAATAGTGCTGTACAAGAAAGTCTCAACTGGTAGTAACTATCATATTATTCCATTCTACAATCTTACCGCTCATCATCTACTGAACTTCTTACTTAAACATCCATTCAAAACGAATTATATACAGAATTGGCTGGTGGCGCAGCCGCGTTCGATAATTCTAGCTCGTTGGGTGGGCGCTTTTCTAGCTCTTGGTGCATACTGAGCCGTTGCCTGAGTGGTGTAACTCATTGGAGTCTGCCAGGAATATAGGATCTGTGCTAAGCTTCTGAGATTTGTTGCCTGGAGGTGGTTTAAAAGTATACATCGAATAATAACAAATAAAAATCTTCGTCAAACCAAGAGAAGGATTTTGGAACTTTTTGACATTCACCAATTGATAAGGCAAGAATTGATTCGTGGATTGTTTGTAGAATATTTGAGGTTGTCCTTGTCCATTCCCAGGTCAACTGGCTAATATTGTCAAAAAGGGCGGACAGAACGATAGATAAGTCATGCGACTTCTATAAACTGGAGACGAGGAGTGTGTGGCTCTGTGAGCACGTAAGGACGAACTGCGAGCAATGTCGACAAGAAGGAGCGAATTCAAAGTTGCTTGTCTTGGGCACACAACCGTCCCTGCCTAACACCCGGATTGTTAAGTATCAGATTAGACTCACAATCCGAGAAGGAAATGAGATAATTTTTCGAAAGTGCATAACAATAATTTAGGTAATTTTCAAACAGACCAACAAGCAACATGTAGAGAAATATCGAGGTGCGTAGGCTCCCGAATTTGTGACGTACCCAAGCGTCTACTGTCCGTGCAATAAAAGATTTTAGAAGCCGTACCGGTAATGTATCATTTGGAATGGCCCGCCATGTTACATGGCGTAGTCTAGAGGAACCGTAGCTTTGTCAAAATACCAAATCGTCTCTTCATTGGATGAATTCATCCACTGGACGCCTCGCGGCCCCGTACACTATTGGAAGGGGTTAAGAAGATGATTTCCAATTCATTTTGAAGAAACTGATGGTTAGACCGATGGCGTATGTAGGAGATGATGATGAAGGTTGCGACAGACACGGCGATCTTATGTAACACCTCCGAATCAGTAACTAGTGTAGAGCCGTTAAAGGCGTGGTTGCTGCGTGGTAGCGCCTTCATTTTATTTCCTCATGTGTTTGATTTCTATATATGGTTTTTTGAGGTGTGCTGCGGGGCGTGACCAAGAGGAATGAGAATTTTGGCGCTCAAATTGACCATTCTCTTCCCGCCCGCCACCATGGACAACTTGGAAATTGAATTCTCAGTTCCTTTCAGCACAGGCATCGCTCGCCCGCTTTCACTCATCCCTACATAGCTTGGAGAGCGTGAATGGACTTTGGTGTATCCTTGCAATGACCGCCATCCGATTGGTGAACTTGGATTTGGAGTACCCCTCAAATTCAAACACAGAAGCCTCCGATCAGGAAACTAAAGCCTTTACAGCAGCTATCCCCAAACCATGTCCATCGTCTCAACGTTGTGGCCTCGCGGCGTCGGTGCGGCGTCGGCATTGCGTCTGCGTCATACGAGTAGTTCAGATAATAGGCCCTGAGGATTTTACTCCTCCTTTCACTGCCCTCTTCGGTGCTTTCCTATGACCTCAAACCTCAGACGAGCTTCTCAGCTTTTCACAAACGTACATGCCCAGAAGAAACCGGAACGTCGAGCCTTAGCCCTCAATGTCGACAAATTGAAGGGGTGCCCGCGAACAGGTGACCACAAGTGGGTCTTTGACTGCATAATTAAGAAGATAATCCTGACGTGATTTGCAGGAGCTGTATCAACGCCGCGAAAGACATTGCGCGCCTGCTTCAATCCTTTGGCTCGATTGAACTGGATTCTGTCAATGATATCCTGGGTTCTTCAATTCGGATCGAATGGTCTGCTTTTGGCGAGGACGAGAAACCAAATTCCATGGCATTACTGTGTAGAGAAGACCTACATGTCTTTTCCCTCGATTCAACCTGGATCCTCCCACTGTCCTCGTCGTCTCAACTATCGAATGCCCTTAAACAACGTCGGGGTCTTCCAACCCCAGCACAAATCGAGGGGTTTTCGCGGCCTGCTGCCGCTAGTTTCTTGATGCTTCTCCGATATGTATTGCCGGGTTTCCTCCACTCGTTTCTGTCCATGCTGATGTGATCATTAGAATTTAATTACTCAGGACTTAACGAATCATTCACGCCGAGTCCTACTTCGATTAATAAGCTCAACTGCTTTGCAACATAGCATTCTTCCTTCCTCTTTCAAGATGCAAGGGATAACGGCGGAATCTCTTCCGTTTGCTGGTGGTGGATATGCGGTATGTTGAATCACTGATGATATAATGTGATCTCACCAGATTTCAATAGGATGTTTACCGTGGCTACTCTTCAAGTAAACAAACCCTTTGTTTGAAGGTTCTTAGAGTCTTCCGAGACCCACAAAATTCTGGTCCTGATGAGCAAGCGAAGGAAGCGGTGCTTCGGGTAAGACTCGCGCAATGGTAGCAATGCCGCCGTTTTAATTCTTGCTAGGCATTTTTATGTGAAGCATTACTATGGTACCAGCTTCGCCATCGAAATATACTTCCGTTTCTTGGTGTGAGTTATGAAGCCTTTCCGAACCGGATTTGCTTTGTTTCGCCATTCAAGAAAAACGGTGACATCATGAGTTTCATCAAGAGACATTCTCCACCACTCGCAATTCGGACGGAGTGGGTAGGTCTTATTCGTGCTACTGCCCATGCCATTCACCATTTTTGTGAAGCTCTTTCACATTGCAAAGGGAGTAGAGTATATTCATGGAATGGAGATATGTCACGGCGATATTAAAGGGTATGAATTTCATTTCTTCAGTGTTTGAAGCATTCTCAGATCTTCGGTTAGATCAACATCCTCGTGGACGATGACGGAATGCCACTTATTGCGGACTTGGGAATCGCGACTGTGGTTACTTCACAGAGCGAAACACTTCGAGTTGGGACAACTTCAGACCAAGGACTCAAATGCTCTCTCCGCTGGTCAGCCCCAGAAGTTATCCATCCCACGAGCAATGAAGTTACCAGGTCTCACACTTCGACTACAACAGATATCTACGCCCTCGTCTCTACGATGCTTGAGGTTCGCCTCATTCAACCACCATTATTTCAACTTTTGAAGTCATGACTAGATTTTAACTGGGCTCCCTCCATGGTCAGAGGAGCGATGTGATGCTCGCATCATTTATCAAATTCTCGAGGGTAAGCGGCCCACGCGCCCAAAAAATACGGTAGTCCCAGATGATCACTGGAATCTTATCGAGCGAGGCTGGACTCAGAAACCCACTGACCGTGCCACCATCAGGGAACTGGTCCAGAGGTTAGAGAACTTGTCTGCAGTTCCCCGTCGAGATGCATTCAAAGGTAAGCTTTTGAGTCTTTGACCATAATACTGTATCTTACCTTTCTTTTTAGAAGACAAAACGGCTCCTTGGCATATCCTGTCTCAAGAGACAAGCTCTCCGTTGTCGGAACTCACACGGAAACTCGTCGCGTGGGAACGTGCTCCTGCTATCTGCACTCCCAGCCTCCCTACCCCGATACCCGAATCTACGTCTTCACCAATCATAGCCGCTCATGTTGATGCTGAGTCTAAAACTCTCTTAATCAAGGGAATGCCTTCAATATCTCCCATATTGTCTTCTCCAGCTATTGCGCCGGCTGCAGACACAGAGCGGAAAGTCGAGTCTCCTGACAATAACTCGACATATAATTCCGATCTCATCCAGCTGTCGGAAGAGTCGCTGCATGAGCTAGAAAGGTTGAATGAGACTATTGACAAGAATAACGTCGAATCTTGGCTGGCAGAGACTTCTCCGGCTACTCCACCAACCCCCACTCGAGCCGAACGTCATCGCGATGCCAGAGCGCAGAATGTGCGTACCCTCGGTGTGCGCCGTCCCCAGAGGCCGAACGATGTTGGGATCGATCTGGAAAGTTCTGGTCCAACGCCGTACATGGAATGGTTAAAAGATTATGTAGCGCGCGAAGACAGGCAATCAGATGTATCTACTCTGTCCCCAAGCGGGACCCCAGCCAACGCTGGAGCTGACCGTTTCCAGCCTTGGGTTCGTTTACAGGCATCGAGGCGCCTGAATGGCGGCCAGTGGATAGGCCAGGAGCGAAGCGTTCAGTCAAGCCCTAGCCAAGATCCGGTGCCACCGACTTCCTTTCGACGTCCATCTCGAATGTTTACTGTGAGAAAATCTCGTGAGATGTTAGAAAGAGATGCGAAAAAGCGGCTCTCTCTGAGGTCAGACAGTACGCCAGAACCACCATCCACAGTGGCATCTGAAAGTTCGGATCAATCGGATTCAGATTCTGAAAGTGGCCTGAGACGATTTCCTATTGTTGAGGAAGACTAGACGGCAGGTCGGTGAAAGAAATAATGAATCATCGAGGATATTTTGTTTAGCTTAATCAAATTTCTAACATATTTGTACTTTTATAACTTACTTATCATGGCTCGTAACAACCAGCGGAGCTAACGCTAAAACTGCACTAAAGAGAACACGCGCCTCGAATTTATGGCTCACCGCATTGGAGAGAAAAACACCTAATTGATTGATAATCTCCAGATGCTAATTTTTCAAGCTATTTGACTCGATTGCCTTTCCATCTGTGGTTTCGTACCCGCCTATCGCTTTCTATTTTTCCCCTTTCTCAGGTCAACCCAGCGTTACCTTATCTGATGGCCAGGTAAGAGTGCTTATCCCTATATTCTACGAAGTTAGGATAAGTACAACCGAACAGGAAGAGGCACACGATTATAATGGACCGTATCTGTCCTTTGGCGTTTTGTACGTCGAGGGACGTTTAAGTCCCTCGCCGCCGTAAACATTGCCTCACGATATGAAAATTGTAATTACACTCTGTGAACACCCAGCGACGACGGAAGAAGCAAGAGATTAGACAGGTTGTGCAGGAGCCACACGAGGCACATGTGGCTTCTTCAAGTTGGCGTTGTGCAAAGCCACACAGTACAATTGGCAAGTTCCAAGTAAATCCCATTAAATTAATTTCAACACTATGGAAATCGAGCGTTTTCACAAAAAATTATGGCACATAGGAAGTTTTTAGGCTTCGGCGTGCGTGTGAGAAGCGCTGAAGGGTAGACTTTTCTGCTTGTCTCGGCCACCTGCGTTTTCGACATGCCTCCTCTTCGTGATACCAACAGGTCGACTACCTCTTGTGTTTCTTAGGGTTATTATAGTCGTTTGTAGAGGAAAAAACGATGGAGTTGTGGTCACGTGTATCCTTTATAGTCAGTAGTACGGTTTCTGTTGTAGTCTCTTAGGTCTCTATGTACGTTCATGGCATACTGCGTGTCCCAGCCCGGCCCCCTCCAACGAACTACATGATCTCCCAGTCCTGGATAAAAAAGCTCAAACGACGCGACTTCGTCGTCCCTGTTAGCGGCATCGAATATGGTAAGATTGTGCGGAATAGAAGCTTTGAGCATTCAAATTGATTTCAACCTCCGTGGGAGTCCAGATGAAGATGCAGGAAAAGTGTGAATTTCGAAAACATGAGCCAATCGTATGACAGTTCTGGAAGACGCTGAAAGTGGAGGGCACTTGACCTCAGTTTTTCATCCCGGGTCTGAAAACGCCTCAAAAGCATTTAATTTGTTTGATTTTCGAGCGCGAAGCTGTCTATTGAGCATTGATTGCTCCCGAGCCGTGCGAACCCATTGTCCTCCTGTGTATTGTAGATTACAAGCTTTTATCTGGATTTCGAATACTATTGATTTATTATATAGTTTAGAATCCTATTGTACAGTGTAGATGCATATAAGTAGGTAGAAAAATCGAAAGTGTCCTTGTGCGTTTACTCAAGGGCTCCCTACTATAGATCGAAAAATCACATAATTTACATGCTATATACTGTACTTAAATTTAATTTCTTTGATATTACCAGCTGGCCCCGCACAATGCCAAAAAGCCACATGTGGCTCCTGCACAACCTGTCTATTACATGCGTTGTGAAGATTACGGCCCGAGGCTAAAGCTGCATTCTTTACTAAAAGTGCACAGGTAAACTAACTCCTGTAGATATCGGCACTAGAAGGGTAATACATCCATTCCTGTGGCCTTGGAAGGTAAGGGGGTTGAGGGATAGGCGGCTGCCTCTGGTCCAGGAGACCCTTCGCCTTGGGAAGCTTTGGGGACCTATCATCTCCCCCCGACTTGGGCCGAGTCAGCCGGACGGCTCCAGCCATTCAGGGCACACCGACTTGGGCCATACATGTGGCATCTCAAACTTTTCGTTCGAAGAACTGACTTGAAATTAAAGATGATGCTTCATATATATCCTAGAGTGGTTTACTGAAGTCTGAGATGTGATTTCGATCTGTAGTAGGGAGCCCTTGAGCAAACGCACAAGGGTACTTTCGATTTTTCTACCTACTTATATGTATCTACACTGTACAATAGGAATCTAAACTATATAATAAATCAATAGTATTCGAAATCCAGACAAAAGCTTGTAATCTACAATACACAGGAGGACAATGGGTTCGCGTGGCTCGGGAGCAATCAATGCTCAATAGACAGCTTCGCGCTCGAAAATCCAACATGAGAGGCCAAAATTTTGACTTAGGAATTCTTACGATTGGGTTCACGCCAGAAAAGCGGTAATTGGGCTTTGTTGGACGAGTGCTTCGAATTGGTCACAAGAACAAATGCTGTAAATGACAAGTTTCTGCGAGAAGGTACAAACTGAGGATGGGCCACTTATCACCGCCTTCATCGACAGCTACAACATATAAAATATGGAAGACACTGCCTTACCTTCATCGGTCTTCCCATTCCTTTCGCCCACAGCACTGTTGCATTTCATGCTTCTGTCCTAGTTCTGTTCGCGCAGGTCACCTTCAACACTCATACTACGTATGGCGGAATCTTCGCCGCAATTTGGTCGCAACTACGTTCCACAGTATCCTTTGAACATCCTCAAGTTGCCAAACATTGTCGTACGGGATGCGCCATCAACTTCCCCAGGGACCTCATCGGCAAAAGAGGGTTTAGGACTTTCAGTATCAAAGCTAAAGCAAGCCGACCGAAATGGAGATCATAGGTGCAAACGAATTTCGTGGGAAATTATTTCACTAATATTAAGTTTGTGTGTAGGACGTGCGTTGAAGCTGCTCGAGAGATCGCGATGTCTCTTCTCCACATTGGGCTCCACTACCTTGATCCAGTAAACCAGGAGCTCTCTCCGCAAGGCCGAATTGAGTGGTCTGCATATCAACCCAACGGACAACCTGATTCTATAGCTGTATATTGTTCAAAGGACCTACATATTCTGCCAATAGGCAATCATTGGCATATTCGAATTGCGTCCTTTACTCAATTACACGCTGCGCTGCTTCATGGAGTTCCAGAGAGAGAAGAAATCATGTCATGGTGCCCGTCCGCTGCAGCGAGTTTCTTGCTACTGGCCCAATATGTATGCACTGGTTTTTTAATTCGCCCCTAACCGTGCCACATACCTACTTGATTTATTCTCAGACATTACGGGCTAAAACTTGGGGAAGTCATCAGAGACGCAATCTTCTACGTCTGATCCAAGCTACATCCATTGAACATCGTATCCTCACATCTGAGTTTGAGTTGCGAGGCATAGAGGCTGAAATCCACCCATTTTCCGGAGGAGGATATGCGGTAATACCTTTCGAATGTGAAACATGGGATATTTCCTCAATATTGTGTAGGATGTACATCGAGGCAAATTTCAAGATTCCCACGACATTTGCCTCAAAGTTCTGAGGGTTTATCTCGATCCAGAACAAAGCGGTGAGGATGAGCGGTCCAAAAAGCGTGTTATTCGTGTGAGCTTCGTCCATCCAGGACTCAGGCAAAACCTGACTTTACAACAGGCTTTTCTGCACGAGGCAGTCCTTTGGCATCAATTAAATCACCCCAATATTCTTCCTTTGTTGGGAGTAAGTTTTGATGCATTCCCGAACCGTGTTTGCTTTGTTTCTCCGCTCATGAAGAATGGAGATATCATGAGCTATGTGAAGAGGGAATCATCGAACGTAGACACTCGTTTAACTCTTGTGCGGCGCAAAATTCTTATTCTATCTTTTTCGAAAATATTCACAAGTTCTAGCTTTTTGGGGTGGCTAAAGGCATTCAATATCTTCACGAAATGGAGATTTGTCATGGTGATATTAAAGGAGTAAGTCGATGCGATTTCCTACCCACAAGCTCTCAGTCGTTGCTCTAGATCAATATTCTCATCGACAGCACGAGACAACCTAGGATAGCCGATCTTGGTATTTCATCGATAGTCGTTTCTCAAAGTGAAACGCTCCAGTTTGCGAACGCAACTTCACATGGTTTTCGAGGCTCTCTTCGTTGGGCGCCTCCGGAAGTGATTCTCCCCCGCCGTTTTCAGAAAGCCCACAACTCTAGCACTCGGGATATTTATGCTTTCGGTTGTACTATGCTTGAAGTGAACGGCTCTTTCTGTTGTCTCCTGCGAAAACTAACAATCTCACCAACAGGTTCTTACAGGGGAATTTCCTTTCAGCGAAGAACAGCAAGATCCCGCAATCCTTTTTCTCATAATCGAAGGGGAACGTCCAAAGCAACCAGCTTCACATATCATTCCGCTGCCTGTGTGGGATCTTATAGAAAGATGTTGGGATCATGATCCTGACGCTCGAGCGACAATCGTGGACATCATTGAGACGTTTCATCTTCTCATGGACATTCGACCGGCAACAGAACGAATAGACCCTGGTTTGTGAACGTATCACTTAAATTTTTATAGATCACATTAACGAAGATATTGTAGACGGCGGCCAAAGGTTGCCAAGTTCAGCAAGGTCATCCGGCAAAACAAACACTTTCGTCGAGACTATCTCCGACAAAATAATTTCCGGGAATAAGGCTGATAGCCCAAGCATCGAGAATCCACCCGTTACTGCAGGTGGTGGCCACGTGTTGTCAAGTTCAGCCAGATCATCTGGCAGAACAGACACCTTTGTCGGGTCTACTTCCGGCGAAATAATTTCTGGAAATAAGTCTGATACCGATAGCCCTACCGTCGAGCATCCACCAGATACTGTAGATGGCGGCCAATTGTTATCAAGTTTAGCGAGGTCCCACGGAGCAGCAAACACCATCTTCGGCTCTATCTCTGATGAAACCATGTCTGGAAATAGCCTTGATAACACTAGTGTCGAGAATCCACCCGATATTGCGGACGGTGGCCAATTGTTATCAAATTCGGCAAGGTCATCCTGCAGAACAAATATCTTTGTCGGGTCTATCTCCCACGAAAGAATTTCTAGAAGTAAGTGTGATAGCTCCAGCGTCGAGAGACAACCCGATAATCGAATGATGGATATCCCCAATCCGGAAAACGAGATTGCGCCATTAGCCACCGTTATAAATCTACAACTAGCTCGACTAGACACCCCTCAACTGGACACTAAACGAGAAAATGATGCCATCTCTCCCAACACTAACGGCTCTGCGAGCCATAGTGTTGTTGCGAGCCAGAATGCTTCTGCGCCTGAGATAACTCTCCATGCATGCAGAATGACAGTAGACCTCCCCCCACCATATCGAGCGTCCCGTGAAAATCCCGATTCGGATGGTGGACAGGCATCAGCGGATAGATTTCGTGAAACGTGGAGCACCACAGTCTCACCCAGTTCGGTTGGTGGGAGCAATTTTGACCGAAGGCTCACTGGTTTGTCGGAAGTAAATCAGGAACCCACAGCTCTTTCGGATGAGCCTCCACCAGATTTCCCCAATGAGAATTTCTCGCCCCAAAGCAGAATTCTAGCTGAAAGTGAGAAGACCCGACAAGCGTACATTTCCACTTGGTGGTAGTGACAACTTCCTGACATCTTTCAGGTTAATTTCAGAGTTAATACAAGAGGAGAGAACGTATGTTTCTGATCTTCGAGACATCGAAACGGTACGCTACGCTCCGTTAGCCCATATTTACTTTCCCATGGTGCTTCTCATCAGCTTTTTCTCGAACCCCTGGCACGAAGCGATTCGCCAATTGCAGAAAGAAATCCAGATCAATTCATCAATGATGTTTTTCAACATTACCGACCTCTTCTCGAACACCATGAGCGGCTTCTTCGCCAGCTTGAAAGCATTCGGCAGCTCGAAGGTTATGAAATCCAATCGATTCTCACCGCATTGATGGAAACAATGCTCAATTCCCGACACGATTATTTGAAGTACATTTCCAATATCCCAGTCGCAGCATTCAGAGTCGAAGAAGAGGCGCGAGACAATCCTGCATTTAATGCGTTTATTCAAGTGAGTTTTTTGTGGGTTATGGCTAGGTACGGCTTACATTCAGATGCAAGAGGTCTCTTTTGCGTCCCAGCACAAGGCGAATGGATATGAAGAGCCTTCTTCATGTTCCATTTCCTAGACTGGTTCGTTATGCATGCTTACTCACAGACATCATGAGAAATACTTGCGAGTCTCATCCAGACTACACAGAAATATCAGCTCTCCGTGAGCAAATCGATGAGCTGCTCAAATATGCCAATCATGGGCTCACTTCGGGCAAGGCAAAAGTTCAATTATTAACCTACCATAGAATCATAGTCTTTGATCCCACGAAATGGGTTGATTTGGAACTCCTTGAGGAACGACGGAAGGTCATTTGGACCGGGAATCTACTTCTACAACCGAAACCATGGCTATCATTCCTTGAATCGGTAGAGATTTTTGCCATTTTACTTGACAATTATTGTATGTATGGCGTCGAAATTATTTTAACATCCATTGACATTCCACAGTTGTTCTTGCCACCCCTCGACGAAAGGGCCAGATAATTGAGCACCATGTTTATGGGAGAGTCAGTTTTATTGACTTGTATCCGCCGAAAGACTTGAACTCATGTAGTATCAGCCAATTCCTTTAGAGCTTCTTACTCTCGAGAATTTTTCAGGTTTATCTATTCCACGAGATGGAAGTTCAGTCAGTAACGATTCATCGGAACAACCATCGCATCTTTATCCCTTCACGCTTCAATATTCCGGACGGGAAGGAGGACTGATCTTCCTTTATGCCCCATCTCGGGATGCAAGAAGCGATTGGCATGGAAAATTCGAGGAAGCTCTTGGATTGAAGAATGCAGTGCGCGATGCTGAGCGGCTCTTCGAAATTGAAGATCTGACGCACGAAACTTTCTCGCTCCCCCTCTCGTGGAATGTTGAGTCTGACATATCTCTCAATTTCCCTTGTACTGGGAGGATCACTTGTTCCACACCTTTTGGCAGGTCATTTGGCTCAATAATCGGCATCCATCTCTCAACTTTATTAGTGACGTCGGACAACCGCAACCTTATTATCTTTGGATGTGATGAAGGGATCTGGGTGGGATCGTTGCACGATTCCAAGTCAATTCAACCCCTTCTCGAACTTAAATATGTGACCCAGTGCGCGGTTCTTGCCGATTTGGGGTTGGTCTTGATACTTGCCAACAAGGTGTGATTAATTTTAACGCTTGGTTCATTTATTTTATCGTTTGTTTTACTAGTCTCTCTGCGCTTATAAAATAGAAGCGTTGGACCCAGCTTCCGTGGAAGGAGTCCAAGCCCGCCGATCACCTGACAAGCTAAGTGGAATGAAAGATGTGCAATTCTTCACGGTGGGGTACATCAAAGGGAAGCTAGCAGTTGCCTATGTTGGACGAAGAAACGTATGTCCTATTCACGCTTGACATTCATCCCCATCATTGTATTTCCTTCATTTCTAGACTGAAAGCGTAATCACCTTGCTGGAGACTGTTTCGCAGCGGCCAAATGCATCAACACGAATCATCCAGAGGCGAAGCTCTCAACTACTTGGTAGACTTAAGTCTCCCTCAAAAATTTCCCAGACACATCCATTTAGGCTATGCAAAGAGATGATTCGGCACGAAGAAATCAGCAATATATTTTTCATTGAGGACAATGTATTTGCCCTTGGTTCTCGTGGATTTCTAATTCTCGAACTACACGTTGGAGCCGAGTAAGCTTCGTTTGTCGAATACAGCCAAGGACCCTAACCTTCCTTCAGGGCGAAGCCGCTTTTTTTTCCACACCGGTCTCTACTTCCGAGTGACAGTATTATCAAACGATGCCGAGAGAGCAAACCGCTAGCGCTTTTGAAGTCACGGGTCCATGAATATCTTCTTTGCTACGAAGGTATGCGGCGCGCACTTGACACCTCGTGATGATTTTCATGAACCTACTTAGATTTTGGAATTTATGTGGACGATATTGGTGTGCCCATCCAAAACCGAAGAGCGATCGAATGGGAAGGATTAGCCAACCATATATCCCTGCACCACCCCTCTATTCTTGTCTTCTCCTCAAATTTTGTCGAAATTCGGAATCTTGAGAATGGGAGGCTTATCCAGATCATATTTGGTCATGATTTGCGATGCCTTTGGGACACTTGGAATTCAGTGGAATGGCATCCACGAGCGGAGAGTGCCTGGCTGAGACCTAGCATCCATGCCATCACGAATAAGGCACAAACTCGAAATGGGGGGCAGAAATGTATAGTTCAAGAGGTATTCGAGTTAGTCCCAACTGTTTTACTCTCGCAGGGACAGGAAGTTTCGGGTGTGATTCAAGCCAAATTCCACACATTCCACACGAGTGGTCATGGAGCGACTAGGGATCGAGGACTGGTAATTCAGCAATCACAGCAGAACTTCAGGCAGAACGGGAATATTACAGACATTGACGGTGGCCCACATTCGGAGCGTAATCGCGACCCTGCACTTCCCGTACTTGACCACCTTTCTATGTCTGAATTATGGGTCGATGACGAGTCGATCCAAGGTGGTGAATTTGAGTCATGTAGCTTACAGCGGGACAGCCCGGAGTGGCGCCACCTCAGTTACGCCACATTTTCATCCCCTCCTAGCGGTCAGTCTGCGGGCGAGGTTGCTTGAGCTCTTACCATCCCAGAGCTGTCCAAGGCTGGGCGCGCTGCATGGCAACATTCTTGATTTTACCCCTCAAGGGCCAATACCAAAATAGTTGGTCGAGTTGTTCTTACTACTGAACCAGCATGAATTATAACGGACTTAATCGTACAGTTGGAATCTCTATACTAGTGAATTCTGTTTCGAGAGATCGTGTGCTAGGATTGGTTCCCGAACCCATGCACTGTCTGCCGCACTATCATAACCCTTCGCCGAAGCATTTTACTGGAGCAACATGAGTCATGACTTGAGTATTATCCCTTCCGGCAAGTCTGGAAAGGTAGTGGTGAACTGAGCGTACTAAGATGGAGATGAACGCACCAAATGCATTTTGGAAGGGAAGCTCCTTGACAAAGAAGTCATGTACTGCAGCCTGAACGTTCAGGCTCTCTCCGAAAGACCATTCGCCAAACCAACATTTTCCCTGGATGCGAAGTGCAATGGCAGGACCGGCGTAAAAGGAAATATAGCAGAGTAGGAACACAAGGAAGGTAGGAAGTTAGGTTGTGAAAGGTCATGGTGGTTTTGAACAAGAGCAAACCCAGTTGGCAAGCTGTGATTCTATTGCAAGACATTGGAAGTATCAACAATAGTAATCTAAATAGGTCAAAAGTTCGAAAACGAATTCCATACTACCGGACTATGTATTGATAGGATGAGATGTACCGGACATGTTTTGAACAATCGCGAGTCGGCTCAATTCATACGAACTTCGTACTTTTCACATACCCATTTCAACATCAACCTCTGTACCTTTCTCCTTCAATAATGACATCCTTCGAACCAAAGATGATCCCAATAGTGCCTTCCGACAACGCAGTCGAATTTTTTGGAGTTGATACTCGAACGGGACCTGCCTCTCGTTGCTGCTGCATATGGTTGCCCTGGTCTCCAGCATGTCAACAAGATCATCCAGCTTATTCTCACTACCATGCCACTGGAAAGAACCATCCAAACGTAGATCTTGAAGGGTTGGCAAGTGAACGAATGGAGAGCCAGAAATCCACTCGTCTTTCATCGTCGCTAGCTTAGCTATAAAGGCTGGGCCGAGAGGGATGATCGTGTCATTTATGCAACATATCTCGGTGAAGGACAGTCGCTTGAGGTGGGAGAGATGAGGAAGTAAAGTGAGGAGGTGGTCCTCTGTCATCGGCAACTCGGTTAACTCTAACTCCGTCAAACGACAACCCGAACGAACGAGCAATGCGCAGAACTCATCCTGCGCCCAGTGTTCTATGGAAACCATCTCTCCGGAAATGCTCAAGACAGAGAGCTGCGGTATGGTCATGTGGCGGAAAAGGCGGCCAAGGGTGCGTTCATGGCCATGGATTGTGTTGATTCTCAACGTACGTAGATTCGGAAATGACTTGCGTGATAGAGCGCTCAGGTCCTCTTCGTCATCCCACAGCCACCATAATTCGAGGATTTCAAGAAGTGGAAGTGCAACGAGTTCGAGAACATCTGCGATCCTGGTCTCGTTCAAAAAAAGTTGTGATAAAGGAAGTGAGTCAATTGAAATGTCGCGGAGCGTGTTTATTGCGTGAATTGAGAGACGCTGGAGAGAGGGTAAGGTGCCAACCCACGCGGAGTGACCCAGGCGCGTATGCTCCTCAGGGTCAATGCTAAGATCTCGAAGTTTGGGAAAAGAGCCACGGAGATGTTTCTTAATATGCCGAACAACGAAAGGGCACAGTTCTAACGCTTGCCATCGATGACCTTCGCGAAATACCATGTCGACGAGGTCACTGTCACTCGTGCTCAGCGTCTCGTCACTCCCGGCGGGAGTGTCACCTTCGCATGGCTGCCAATCGGCTATACGAATGGTGAGAGGGTGGTTGCGAGAGAGCTCCAGCACCATGTCGAGTAATTCCTCACGTCCCATCGAATCCAGCTGTTCTGGATCACTGTCGTGCCCACGTACAGCAAGAAAGATGTTGGACCATGACGGAGCATGAGACCTTGCAGCAATTCTCCATTGGAAACAGACGTGGGATAGCAGTAAAGCCGGCAACTCGCACGAAAGAGGAGTCCGATTAGAAACGACGTTTTGCTCGACCAACTGGTCAAAGACCAGATGAAGAATTTCGATTGGGAGTTTTCGGATCTGCGAGAAGAGGGCATTCTGTAAATCAAGAAATCGCTGGAGCTGATTTTGTGCCGCCTGAAGCTGGTGGAAGGGGATGGACAGGGATTTGAGTTCCAGGTTGATCCGTTCAAGCCGAAGCTGGTAGCTCTGCAGAGAGGCGTGAAACTCTACGACGCGAGAATGAGGGGGAATAAACCCGGAGCGAAGTTCCTGGAGCAGAGTGGCAGTTGCCTGAGGGGGAGGTGCAAGGGTGACAGTTTTTTGGCACGCGTCGCAGCACACAATTTCTTGCGGGGAAAGCTGGAAATATGTTGGCTCGTCTTGCATACGAATTCTAAGAGGCTACAGACCATTTGATGTAAAAAAAAGATGTTCGAGAATGCACCAAGATAAATCGTGCCCTGTGACTGGTGGTTCAGGTCAAGCGCAAGCCATCACAGAATTCTCGCAACCTTCATGACCTCACGGGCAGTGGCATCAAAGAAAGGGATCCAGGTGCAAATCCTTGCTCATGTATCATGTTTAAAATGATTCATCTGGGAATATCAGTAGCCACTATCTATATGAACCTTAGGCTAGTTCGCAGCTTGGGGCTCTTTGATGGTGGGTAAACTTCCTCCACAACAAGCACGCCTAACGACTTAGATAGGGCATGTCGCAGCGTAGTACTCCGAACAGACTGTGAAGACGGACGTGAGAAAGAGCGAGATGAGACTATTAACACTACACAACCAATAGAACTAAATCCTGAGCCTGCATAAGCCAAAATGGGGGTATCTGTCATTCGCGCACTGGAAGCGTGCGATGAAAATTTGACCAAAAGCTCACGAAAGACCTGGTAGAAGGTGTCTCGCATGTCCTAGACTACAGTCTTTTCGTTTGTTGAATGAGCATACACCGCTGTGCAATGTGCCAGAGCTCCTTCTTTCTTTCACCACTTGGGGACATTCAGTTGAGCATGGTTCGATCCCACCATTGAAATCCTCAGATTCAATGAAAGAGTATTATTTATATAACTTGTGTATGAGTCCCTTTCCAAGGCAAGCTTGTAAAAATCAGTCACAATGGGAAGATACTTAGAAGGTATGAAGCACATGAAGCGGGAAAGAAAATGGTGGAAAAAAGCTTTTCCCAGAGAATATGGTACATTCAACAGACATATCTGATGATGGCATGGTACAAGCAAAACAATGCGGCCATTTTGAATTCTTGGAAAAGAAACGAGGGGGATAGGTAGAAGATAGTCCCAAGCCAACCGTATGGGCCCGTGAAAAGGTTTGATTGAGGATCATTTACCAGCCAATGGCATCGGTGACTTTTAACTGGGTTGGTCACAATGTTTGTCAAAGGCAGCACAGTCGGTTCAGGGCACTAATTCGATGAGTTCCACGCGCCCTTAGGTAATTCCTCAATTCCATATAAAGGAACCTGGCCATCTGAAGGTCTATTGAAGACCCAATATTGCCCAGTCGGCACCGATTTGGCTGTTACAGCTACGGCTGTAGGGGCTGGAGTGGACGTCGGCTTGATCAAGTTCGCTATGCACTGAGAGTATTGAGTTGGCGTAGATGTGGGCTTTTGAGAGATAATAGAAGAGGCGACGGGATTTGGTGCTTTGGAGAGGTGAGCGAAGCCGTAGTATCCAGGGCATGAATCAGTGGGGAATCGATACGCTCTGCAGGTCGATGAGGTGGGTTCCAAGTCAAAAGGTGAACTGCATACACGTAGACGTTCCGAAGGAAGGGGGCTCCAAGAGTCACATCTTGTGCATCTGAAGCACTAGAATTCTTTAGATTGAAGTTACAGTATCCGGGGGCAGCCATAGCTGTATCACGATACGGGGTAAGCAACGCTTACATTCTGAAGGCAAAGGAGATTCTCACTTACCAGTAGTATTCATCAGCATATCACCTAGAGGATAGTCCACGCCATTAATGGTGACAGTAAAGTATGTTGGGGGGATCTTTCCAGAGTTCCAATTGCACTGTAGAGCGAAACCACTACCATCGGGATACAGGTTAACGAACTGGTTGGGTCCAAGGTAACCATCCTCTATCCAGTACATACTTGTGTACTGTTGAGGAATGTCTATGAATCGATAGACTGTAGAATGTGAGTCTTAAGGAGAGGAAGTACTGAGAAAAGTCTTACTGGAGTTCAAGGTAGCGGTAATGTTGTCACCCATGGGAAGAAAAGTACCATTGTAACCTTTCACACCGTCAATCTTGAATGCGTTTGTGATTGAGCCATTAGCACTGGGGGCTTCCATCTGGACCCAGTTAATTTCCCCTTGGTAGTCATTCAGGTCGAGCGCTCCGATGGTCAACCTAGGGTTCTGAGGGTCTATACGAAGTCCAACGACCGGATTGAGAAGTTTCTGGTCATCCCACAATTTGGTGAGGAGGTCCTTAACGGTGCTGTTCGATCTGGTAAATGGATCGACGTAAAGGGGAAAGAAACCGTTTGGTGCGCCGGCAGCATTATACGATCTTCGCTGGATGAACACTAGAAAAGGAGGCATTAATGAGGACTATATGAAGAAAATGAGGACTACTCACAAAAGTCGACATCACTTACTTCCAAGACATGACCAATGTCAACTGTTTCCTGCCATTGCTGCCCAGCCATCGCAGTATCGCTGCCTGGCCAAGGTTTGAGGGGTCCCTATGGAGGGGTTAGATAGTCAGCTATGTCAGTGCAGATAATTAGAAAGCCATTACTTTCGTTGTATCGCTTTCGCTAGGGTCGTACCGATCCTCTCCCATACAATATACACATTCTTCGGCATAAACCCCCAAAATATCGCCATTCAAGTTTATTGTTAGGTTAATAGGTTGTCCTGGTTTTCCAAAGTAGGTCGATACGAGAGGGTAGTCAAACGACATGTCGCTAAGATTCTTTGGCACTTGTAACGCCAGAGAAGCCCAGGCTAAAGCATTGCTCAGGGAGAAGATCGTGGAAACCTTCAAAATCGCTTACATCTTTCGCAGGATGCTTTACGTATTGAACTAAGTAGCACAAGAGCCACGAAATACAGCGAGATGAAAGGGAAATGCATGGTGGAAAGCGACAGCGCAAAGTGGTCAACAGCTGGAATCCATGAAATACGAAGGATTGACAATGATCTGGTAAGAATCTTGGTTCTTGAATCAATGGGGACCTTCGAATTACCGCTTAGAACCGCTTACTGTCCGTTGACAATTTACGACTAGACTTTCCGAAGCGTTAGACGTTAGGCACAAAGTTTAGTAGTTGCTCATTTTATCTTCCCTTTGGGTCAGTTATGAAGAATGATGAATCTTCATTCTGCTCCCCTGCGTGTCGCATACGAGCTCGTGAGATTAGGTTCTCCTATTCCTACGACAGCACATTAATGGTTAGAAAGTGTTGACATTTCAAGCCCCACGGTTGGGAGCGAGGTTCAGCTATGATTGCAGCTCTGCGAAAGCCTAAGTACCGATTGGCCCACAGTTAAATTATACCGCCGCTTCTACGACCGATGGCAACCCAAGAAAATGGAGAAGACTCGGAAGTCGTTATCGGTTCAAGCTAATCGAGCGTACTATGTGGAAGCAGTCACCAAATCGAGCAGAAATAAGGTTGAAACAGCACGAACATCGTTTGAAAAAAGAGGAGATATCCGACAAGAGGAACGAACAGGGTAGCACAGCAGCAGTCCAGCCAGCACTAAACGCCCTGGTCACACTCCCACAAACATCACATCAAGCTACCCTCTAATTCCGAGACGTCCTTGGCCGTCGGTACTTAGCCTAGGCGGACCTAAGGGGCAACTCTGAAATCTACATATGGCTGAAAGCTGGTCCTTTATTGATGCTGTTTCCCATGGCATCCTCAGCCTACTTGCCCAGTTCACCTGGAGAATCCTCCAGCCAAAAGTCTGACCCAGGTCATTCTTACGCACCAGAAGTGACTGGTGCCCAGTACGCCAGCACATCAACGGTGTCGCGCCTCAAACCGGCTTTAGATTGGCTGAAATTCTTCACTCTCCCTGCTATAGCCATAGGGTACCTCGCCTTATGTTACGTCGCTTACAAGGATATCGTGCCCATAGCTGGTCACGGGTTGTTCGACGACTCTCCGAAAAACATTGGTAGACTCATTCACTTAAGTCAAAACACTTGTACCCCATCTAACTGACGCCCTCTTCTTTAGCTAAAATCAAGGCAGGAATAACAACGATTAGCATCCTTGTTATTGCGATCACGGTATGGCCATGTAGCAGCTTACTTCAAGACATCAGGGTAACGTTTCCCCTAAACCTTCGTGCTACTGTCTTATCCCATTTGCTACAGAGCGAAGAATTCTTTAGGACCTTGTCCACTCACAAATTTGGTGTTCCTTTGGCTACCGTGAACGATATCTCCACTCCTTCGTATGGGATTTTTTCTGCCCTGTACGCTATGATCCGCCGGCATTGCAGCAGTTACTTTGCTACTGCGACTTTGGGTGGCTTTTTTGTGATTGCAGCCACATCTCTTGCACCTGGTGCGTTCTGAACTACTGAATTATCTAACGCAATCTAACACATGACAGCAATATGTGAGCTGTAATGTTCTATGGATTCATTTTGTAATCTCAACCACGACAGTGTCGGCCAAAGTAGTACTATTTGACGGAGACCTAGTGGCGTTTTCTGTCGGGAGCTTACCTTCGAATGCTCTCCTCAAGTAAGATCAGCCCATCTTCACAACTCGCTTGACGTTGAAGCTTTCAAAATTTACTAGCACCACTGATGATGACAGTCTGTTAGCTTTCTTGTTTGGCACCACCTTGGGCAATGAATTTGCGGAGGAGGGCGCTTCCATGGCCTGGGCACAATCGTACGCCTGCTTAGGGCCTTCTGCCTCGTGACTCATTCTTACACTTTTTGTCATAGATCATTGGGCGTTTCCTCAGCATTCAAGGCGTCTGTACCCGACCCATACACGAACAAGCGCTACATTATCCCTGTGCCTAAAGAGCTCAACTCAAGCATGAGCGCTCGCTGGCTCACAGATGTCTTAAGCATCTCACCATCTTGCACGTTCCCTCGTACAAACATAACCCAAAACATTTCGCAACCCAACTTAAACCTGAGCTTAGTCCTAGACCTTATTCCCGGCGTCCTGTTTCCGGACATTGACTTGGCTATACAGTCTCCTTTGCATACTGGCATAGCTTCCAGCTCTCAGCTTCAAATTAGTCAACACGCCATAAATGACATCATTAACGGCACATCAGGTGACATGGATATCAGCGGGGCATCCGTTTGGACGTTGTCTCAGTGTGTCGAAGGTTGCAGCAGCACTGAAACCGCGTCAATGACATTCAATTTGTCGGGATTGCCAACCTTCCGAATCCAATACATGGACGACATCACTAACACTTCGACCTCTGTTGAAATCACTTACCTCGCCTGCCTTCCTCATGTTGAAAGGGAGACGAGAGAGATTCGTGTTGACAGCTCTGGCAACGTATTCGTCGAGCCATTACCGACCAAATATAGGCTCACAAAACAAAGAAACATTGACCTCATTCAGGGTCGTTTCCTCATGAATATCGCCCTGTCCAAATTAGCGTCAGATGGAGGGCCATCTCACAATGACGCGTTAGGAATTGGTTCCGTCACACAGGTCAACATGATATTCCCTAAGGATGTAATCTCTCAAGGTAGCTGGTATGAACGCAGCAGTCTCATTACTGGTGCTGTTCGTCCTTTGCCGGAGAAAGAGATCACAGAAAATTATGGCAGGATTCTCCAAGCCGCTGCTTCGACTTTCTTAGTCGCTGGTAATGGTGGCAGAGCGAACGTCCCTGGGAGAGTTTATTATCCCAGTCTTGTCTTCACGGCATCACTTCCCCACATCATTGCCTCTACCTGCATCTTTGGGATCCTCTCATTGCTTATGCTCATCGCACAGTTTAGGCACGGAAAGGGCGAAAGTTTCACCCTCTACAGGCTCAACAGATCCTTGTATCAGTCCAACCTGCCAGAACAACTCTCCTCTGCAGAGCCAGGCAAGAGCGTGAATGATACACAGCTGAGAAGTGCTTTGCAAGTTGAGGTGGAAAAAGAAGCGATCAAGGCTCTGGGTAATCGAAAGGTGTTGCTTGGGAAGGGTTCTGATGGGTGGACGCCTGTGCTTTCATTAGCTAACTAAACTGCTTGGTTTAGCTATTACAATCGTGAAGAAGCACAACGTGCTGAGTACTGAGGTTGACTCTTTTTGTTTATCCATGTACCTTTCATTACTGTTGCAATATAACTTGTTTTGTGTGTCCACAGTCGTAAGAACTGGCACCGCAAAGCGTCAGTTCTTCAAGCTCTACAACTTTGAACTTGGTTTTCGAGTGTAGCTCGGGCAGTTTTTTCTTTGAAGGCGAACAACCATGGGCAGGTTGTTTAGTTCTTCAGGTCTAATCACGGCTAAGAATTGCGCTGCCATGGCACCTTGGCTGCACACTCATTATCCCTCTTGCCACATATTTTACTGGGGCTTTGTATTATGAAACATGCTGTATCTGAAAGATAAATAACGGGAACTGTATTCTTCATCCTGGTAGGAAGCATTTAGGGGAGGAAGCGAAATACGACAGGCCTAATTGGATCTGGGATGTAGAGGTGAAACGGTTCCTATTCTTCGAGAAATGGTAGCTCAGAGAATGTTATACCCTGACGCCATTCCATTCCACTGCCTTCTGGTCAATCTGCTGTTTCACTTCCGCCCGTCGCTGCCTCTCTTTCTCCTTTTCCTCCCACTCGGTCAACTCTGGAGGCTTATTCTGTTTGATCAAGCCAGTCCGAGCAGCCTCCTCCCAAGCTTCCTGACCCCATCCACTTTCTTCTAACAGCTCCGCCAGTTCCAAAGCATCTTTTAACAATGCTTTCCCACTCCCATTTCCTTCAATCCCACGCCACTTCCTCTCGAAAGGTTTTAGTAGCTGGTCTCTAACTTCAACAATGCTCTCCTGCTCCTCTTCATCCAGATTGAACTGGCTGTCCAGATCATCGAGCATCTCTTGAAGCTCAGGAAGACGACGAGATTGAAAAATAAGTATCTCCGTCCACCGTTCCCATTTTTCAGAGAAGAGACGTGCGGCGACGGAAGTGATGTCTAATGTTCGCTGGTGGTCCTCCAAGTCCATTTTGAGATCTCGAGACACAAAGTCTGGGTCGAGGTAACCTGGGGTAGATGCTACGAGAGCCCTGGGGGACCGAAGATACTTTCGACGCTCAAGTCTAAGAGAGAGCGATTGTGGGGAGGTAGGAGGAGATGGCAGGGCCGCTATGGGCTGACTTTCTGGGGGTGAAGGTAGCTCTGGTAAAATCACGGGTGGAGCACCGATAACGCCTGCTCTCTCCACAGCATCTTTCCCAAATACGATTTCAGGTAGCTCGGACCACCAAATCTCGCTGTTCTCGTCGAAGTGAGAAAGAAGGAAGGCAACACAATGGGCTAGTTTTAAAGCTAGCTACAAGGTAGGGTAAGACATGGTAGCTCTGGAATAGACAGAGGATAAGTGTACGCACTATTCGATGTTCTGTGAGATCAGAGACAGGATGAGGATCCGTGGCCGTGAGGAAACGTTCGTAGTCCGCTTGCCCTATCAAAAAGTGTTGAGTGAGATTGCTTTGTTAAAATTTTAGAGTTGGGTTCCTGGATTCACGTACCATCTGCTTGGTTATCATAGTCTCTTCCGACTAACGCATTTAACTGGAACAACATAAACCATGCCTTGAGTAATATTTCTTCAGGTGTGTCTGGGAAAAGAAATTGAAAATTTGAGCAGACGAAAAGAAGGCAAGCGTACCAGGGATATCTAGGAACGTAGGCTTATTAACAAGAAACCCAATTGCTGCAGCTTGAACGTTCAGGCTTGCGACAACATCTTCTGCAGCCTGCGTCCGGGATTCCTTGGGAAGATTCAGATTGAGTGGTGCCAATTCTTTGTCTATGCCCTCGTCCACTTTAGTCTCCTCCTCCGCTTCTTCAGCTAAAGTGCGGGAGTCGGAAAGATACGTGTGAAGTTCGGTTTTAGTCATTTTAGTGAGAGGTGGGGTTGGCGGAAAGTTGGGAGCAGACGTGAAAGGATCTTGTTCATAGGCATCGGGTTCATCGTCGTCCAAACTAGCAGAAACGGGGGTAATGGTGGCTGGGTTTTTTGGAATAGAATTCGACGTGTTGAGAGGCTGACGACGACGCGGCTTCGAGAGCAAATCCCTTGATCGAGGTCGTACGGGCTGTGTTGTCGTTGTATTATAGCGCAGAGAGCCAATAGTGATAGTTTGATTTAGAGACTAAAGATAAGAAAAAGATGAAGACCTTGAAGAAGAGTGGATAGGAGGACTACTCACGCGAGGCCGAGAGACAATTCGCCTGACCAACATTTATGTGGATATGCAGCGCAAAGCACAATGAAAGGGTCTAGCGCAAAGAGATGGAGCAAAAGGTGGAATGTAGAAAGTGAGGAGTTGGGCTGTCGAAGGTCGTCGTGGTTTAGAACAAGAACGCGTTCTTTTAAAAATTTGGCGCGCAGACATTCTCCTGTACATTCTTGGAACTGCCAACAATTGACGATTTACTACAAACAAAAAGTTCAAAAACGAACAGTGTATTAGTAAATCCATGTACATATATGTAGGGACAAATAGATGAAAATGCCATAATCAAGAAGGTTTGTAAAGCAATGAAATATGGTGAAATTGCCTCCAGTTAGATTACCTGGGTCCTTTTTGGCACATCCATACGAAGGTGGACTTTGATACCTTTCTCCTTCAATACGGTCATCCTCTGAACCAGGGGTGGCTCTAATACCGCCTTCCAACAATGCAGCCTAATTTTTCGAAGCCGAACTTCGTATGACGCCGGTTTCCCACCACTAGTACATATCGTTGCTCTGCTTTCTAGCATATGAACCAGATCAGCTAACCTATTTTCATGTCCATGCCACCTAAACGAGCCGCCCAAGTGTAAATCTTGAAGGGCAGGCAAGTGAATGAAAGGAGAGCCAGAAACCCACTCGTCTTTCTTTATCGCTAGCTTGGATATGAAAGCGAGACCCAGGGGGTTTATCGTCGCCCACGGATATGTCATCTCATTGACAGACAGTCGTTTGAGATGGGAGAGATGGGGAAGCAGGGTGATGAGATGGTCCTCCGTTATTGGCAAATCTGCCAACTTCAACACAGTCAAACGACAGCTCGAACGAACAAGAAAGTCACAGAATTCAGTCTGCGGCCAGTCTTCCATGGCATACAAGCATCCAGAGATATCTAAGATCGAGAGCTGCGGTATCGTCGTATGCTGGAAGAGTCCACGAAGGATACGGTCAATCTCGTGGATGATGTCAATCCTCAGCGTACGTAGATTTTTAAATGTCTTATCCTCTAAAACGGGTAGGTCCCACTCGTCACCCAGCAAGGTCCCTAAGGTAAACCTTGCAAGCATAGGAATCGAAGCCAGATTCAGAAATTCTGAGAGTGTAGCCGCCTCAATGGACAGCTGGGTCAAGGGAAGGGAGTCGATCGAGATATCTGAGATCGCGAGTGGTGTTTGAAGCGAGAGACACCGGATAGAAGGCAGGGTAGTAATCCATTCGCAGCTTTCCTCTGGCTCCCCACGGTCCAGGCTGACAGCTTTGAGGTTCGGAAAGGAGCCAAAAAGATATGTCCAAATGCGGTGAACGAGAGCAGGGGACAATTGTAACGACTGCCATCTGTGACGTTCGCTGAAAATCATTTCAAGCAAGTTGATGTCGCCGGAGCTCAGCTCATCGTCGTCGCCCGGGGAGAATTCGTGCAATTCTGAATCCCTGATCCGAATAGTAAGCGGGTGATCGCGTGAGAGCTTCAACACCATGTCGAGTAGCCCCTCGCGACCAAGTGAGGTCAAGTGAACCGGATCGTCTTCGAGAGCAAGCACAGCGAGACAGATGTTGGACCACGACGAGGCATGATACCGGGCCGTAATCCGCCACTGTAAGCACACGTGGGATAGTTGGAGAGCTGGCACTTTGCACGAAACAGGACTCCAATTAGACACAACGTTTTGCTCGACCAACTGGTCTAAGACCAAATGAAGAACTTCCGTCGGCAGCTTTCGAACCGGAGAGATTAAGCCATTTTGCAAGCCAATGCAACGCTGCAGTTGATCAGCGCGTCTTGGAGCTGAGGATTGGGATGAGACTGGAGCTTAATTTCCGTGGTGATTCGTTCTAGTTGAAGCTGGTAGCCTTGCAGAGACGTGCAAAGCTCCATAAGGCGAGTTTGAGAGGGAAATAATCCTGAACGAAGCTCCTGGAGGAGAGAAATGGTCGCTTTGGGAGGCGGAAAGTAGGAGATAGTTCCTTGACACGCGTCGACGCTTGCATGTTCTTGCAAACAAGGCCAACAAAATATCAGCCGGTCAGGCTAAGAAGTCCTGAAATATAAGATACCATCGTTGAGAATGTTGAAGTGAGCCACAGTCAGACACAGAAATTCTGGTGGTGGTGGTTTGGTTCAAGGTTTTGATTAACAAAGAACTCTCTTTTGTGACTCAGAGCCATTATACTCTAGCGACACATTATACAAAGAGAACAATCGGGATAAAAATTCCATCCAAATGGATTATAGAAGACACTGATCACCTGTAAGTAAACATCTCGTCATGAAGGTGATACAAATTTCAAATAAAGTACGGCACTTCAGCGGCATATAGACAAGTGTTAAAAATTGGATGAAGAGGAAATAAACACGATTAAGAGAACAGAAATGAATCCGTGTGAAATGAAAATAGCAATATGCCTCTTATTACATGAGCTTCTTACCATCCACTGGGGCTCAGTCCCTCATCGGCGTCTGCTGGACAATCCCTGGAGTCTTGCTCCACATGGGCAATTCGAACAGCGAGAGGGTGGTGGCGAGAGAGCTTCAGCACCACGTCGAGTAACTCCTCGCGACAGAGTGAACCTAGGTGAGTCGGGTCGCCCTCGTGATCCCGCACGGCGAGAAAAATGTTGGACTATGATGGTGCATGAGACTGGGCTGCAAGCCGCCATTGGAAGCAGACTTGGGATAGCTGTAGGGCCGGCACCTTGCACGAAATGGGACCCAGGTTGGAGGCGATGCTCTGCTCGAAGCTGTGGTCAAAAATGAGGTGAAGAATTTCGACTGGAAGTTTCCGGACTGGAGAAAATAGGCCATTTGGTAAGTCGATAAATCGCTGGAGTTGATTCTGTGCAGCCTGGAGGTGGTAAAAGGGGACGGACTGGAATTTAAGTTCCAGGTTGATCTGTTCGAGCTGAAACTGGTAATTTGGTAGGGAGGCATGAAAATCTTCGATACGAGAGTGAGAGGGAATGAACCCGGAACGAAGTTCTTGGAGCAGAGACGCTGTAGTCTGAAGGTGAGGCACAAGAGTGATAGTTTTCTGGGACGCGTCGCAGCATAAAATTTCTTGCGGAGAAGACTGGGAGTATATCAGCCCAGCGTGATGTTCAATCTTGAGATGCTACAGACCATTTTTGAGAAGTGTTTCAGAGGATACACAAGTAAATCGTGGTTCTGCGGTGGTGGTTCGGGTTAGGGTCAGGGTTAGGGTAAGGGTAAGGATCACGGGAGTGTGACTATAACTATGACGTCACGCGAAGTACATACTTGGAGGGGTACAAAATCTTTTAAGCAAGTCTTTTGAACAAAAAACTATACATTCGTTTGGGTTTAGATCGTATGCCGTTCGAAAGGGTTCATAATACTACGATGTAACTAGTGACTATAGCCTGAAAGGCTGGACTCCCCACAACTCCCATATTGAGATCCTTGTGACAAATGACAAACTCTGTGAATGACGGACACATCTGGAGCACTTCTGTCAATACTTTTGCACCTGTCTAGACACTCTATGGTCAGCCTCGCCAGAAATCATGTGAAGATGAACATATTGGCACAGGTGGCAAACGTCCCTGCGGTAATTGAGATACCGTCTTGCGCACGGTTCTCAGGGAGTCCGCAGGGAGTAAATTTGGTGTAATTTGCTTCTGCAGTGTCACCATGACAACACTGCCAAAAAATTATTCTGTTAGAATAAGCGAACGAAGGTTAGCGGAGTTAGGATTTAACGGAGCTTACTTATGAGCGCTCTTGTACTTACCGCTTTCCTTACACGATTATAACGAGCTCAATATAATCGTGATTCTTATCCAATCGTTGGTCCCAGACAAAACTCCAACATAATCGTGTCACGGGTGGCTCCCGTTAACCACCGCCAGAAGTCTCTGGGACTATCGCGATGGCGGACGCTGCCTTGCTTACCCCATGTGCGGCGCCGACCACGACGAAACGACGAAATCCCATTACGGATAAGCCCTACTGAGACTGTAGGCACCGAACAAAGCCCTCACCGTTCGAGGCAATTGTCCCCAACGAGATCGAGAGGAGATCACCTCACCGACAGCGCCGACTGCTGCAGCCGGTGCACGCACGCAAAGACAGTCTAAGCCAGAGCCGAGAGAGCCAGAGCCTCTGAGTCTAGTCAAGCGGCGGCCCGTCTGGAATGTAGAACCGGGAGACTGCCAGGGAGAGGAAGCCACAAGGATGATGGCATTGAGAGGGACGGGACAGAAGATGGGGGTAGTAGGCGAAGAACATCAAGATTCAAGAAAGAAGACCACACCCACCATCGAGGCAAGAAAAGTCGCGCTTGGACGCGCAACGAACATGTGCACCGGGACACAGTTCGATTTCAAGCATCCCCGTTTATGGAGAACCCGAAGGTACTTACAGGTTCAGAGGGAGCAATTCCAAGATATATTTTATTGTATATACGCTACTTCGACAAGTACGCTACCCTTGTTCGAGAGGGAGTGTTAGAATAAGCGAACGAAGGTTAGCGGAGTTAGGATTTAACGGAGCTTACTTATGAGCGCTCTTGTACTTACCGCTTTCCTTACACGATTATAACGAGCTCAATATAATCGTGATTCTTATCCAATCGTTGGTCCCAGACAAAACTCCAACATATTCTCACGCTTACTCCCTGCGGACTCCCTGAGAACCGTGCGCAAGACGGTATCTCAATTACCGCAGGGACGTTTGCCACCTGTGTGGTCTAGACGATGAGAAGATCGGCATTGCTTCACACAAGTTCAAAATAAGGCCAAACCATGCATTCATTCCAAAGACCAAGATGTGGCAAAACATCCATTCATTCGTAAAATGCACCGCTTGAAGTATGACATTGCAATTCGACCAAAGTCGCCAAAAAGGCCGCCTACAAAAGGTCACTCTGGAGACAGCGCAGGACGTGACTCTCCTTGCCTCTGCTCCTGCTTAACATCTGTTCTTTCTCGCCAATAAATATGAACAAGCGTATTCCCTGCAACATGCCTTGCCATCTCTCTTCCTTGACCCATTGAAGGTTCTCCTCTCATGTCTGCAAAGTGGAGTGTCTCTCTATCCCCGAAATCCAGCTCCTTATCTGCTGAGCCAGCGACACCCGCACAGATCGTTTCGGGGTCAGAGCTCGTTCTCAGACCCTCGTGAGATTAGCTCCCGTCAGTGGAGCATGATTCAACCCAGCCATTGAAACCTTGTTAGGCGATGGGGTATTTCTTTGATGGTTCTTGTGCAGAAGTGTCTTCCCAAATGCAAGATCGTGAAATTCGATCACAATTGGAGGATTTTAACCGAAAATCATGGGAGACCTATTATGGTCAATTCCGAGTGAGTCTAATTCTTTTATTATCGATTTACGCCCTCAACATTACACTTTAGACTCTCGACGACGGGCTTGAATACACCCAGGGAGACTGGGATAGGTTCCTCGTTTATATTCAACGGGTCCGATTTTTTTTCATGGATATTCGGGATATGAGCGAGGGCCTGGTATTCAAGCTCGAGCAGCTCGCCGAACGTTTTGGCTAGTGTTGCCAACGACTCGGCTCGGCTCCAAGCCGAGCCGAAGTCGGTCCAAGCCGCCGGCTCGCGGCAAGTCAACGACTCAGAGCGGATTTTTTCTAACAATGGTCAAACCTGGGAGGAACTACATTCGAAAGCGTCTACTGTGTTCTCCCATCCTCGCTACACAAAGAAATTAGCAAATATGATGAACGTCCAGGGGTAGTGTGCCGGCGACGCCGTTGGCAAGGCAGAATCGGAAGCAATCATGCTCCACTGCTTCCGAGCCGCGGATCACTCCAATTTTTGTTGGACCCTTAGCACCACCCCATTGCTTCACATGTCCCAAAATCATGCTCAAAAGAACCCTCTGGTACTTGAGAACAACAACAAATTATTTAATGACATGTTACCTCCATTTTAAAAAATCAGAAAATTGGCGACTCAGCCGCGACTTGGACGACTTGGAGTCACTTGGACCGACTCACGACTCAGTCGCGACTGAGCCGAGCCATTGGCAACACTAGTTTTGGCGGCGAGCCCGTCTTCTCACGTCTCCAGCACATTCACTACATGCGTGGAGAATTTGATGAAGTTGTTTGACTGTTCATTAATCGCTCGCTATATAGGTGTGCTACACTCCGAACTATCAAGTTTGGCCTTTGGTGAAAAGGTAATGGACAAATGGAATTCATCTTTGATCTGTGCAACACCGAACATATCCATGTCCTATCTAATCTAGAGAAAAACCTTCTTGACATCCCGCATGACTTGCGCAAGCAGTGGGTGAAGAATGAGCGGGCACTTCCTCTAGCAAAACTTTTCATGCTAGGAGCGGTGGAGGGCCTGCGTCGCCTGGATCTAGTATGGCACAAGACCTCTGGACCATTGTCTATCCGGAATGCACATCCCAGCCTAAACAGCTTTTCAATCTCTTACGACTCTCACCTACCAAGGTGATCATCTCACGTTCCCAGGACTGATTCGCGAGTTTAAGAATACCCCCTTTGAGAGATATTCATCTCAGCCTTCGAGGAGCAGCTGACCTAATTCCCCCCACACTCAAGGCTATTACGGCGAACAAAAGTGTCGTGACCCAGTTGCACGAGTTCGAACTTGAACTTGACTCTGCCGAGATCAACATCCCATGGCCTGAGAGCAACATAGCTCTCCTTTATGTCCTTCCAGGCTCTTCACAGGGTTGCGGTTCGAGGTGTTGGTTTGCTGGTAACCAATGAACTCTTCACACGAATGGCGAAAGCATGGAATGATCTCGAAGACCTCTCCCTTGATCGTACAGAACTTGAAACCATTGAACCTCCACAGGTCACTACAGACACAATTTTTGGACAAAGTGCGAGAAGCTTCGTCGCTTCTCTGTTGGTTACGACCCCAATATAATGAGTGGAAGCCAGAATGACATTATGACCGGTTTCTCAACTAGGTACCCCGATATCGTCATTAACCTTGACCCTGTCACTCCAGCGTCCCCGGAGTCAGACGCTTCGGACGACGAATAAGCTGAAACGTAATGCGGATATCCCGTACAATCATACTTTTATAGTACATGTACCTTGTTTGGTTTACTCTCAACAAAGTGCATATATGCTGTAATTGGGAATATATTTGCCACACAGGCTTCATACATAAATGTCTGTACTCTGGCAGCCGAGTCGTCAGCTAGACGTGGTCCGTGGATAAGATACACTATTTAAATGTCTGATATGCATTCCTTTATACTAGATAAAAAGCCTGCAGGATCATCCCACATCATCTGGGTCAAAGATCAATAAATAATCCTGGGCAGCAAACCAGGGCTTACAAAATGATTTGCACAATCCAGCCTTTTGATATTTAGCCCTTCACAATCACTCATTAGCCATGCGGCATAAACACAAGACCAAGCTGAACGTGAACCGTAAAGGACATGGCGCTTCAGGCCAGAATAGTTCCCTTCGACATAGAGTTCCCGAAGATTTGTGAGGTCGCTTGTGGGAGGCTTCAATTTTACTTCAATGGCATGAAGCTCCTTTGAGACGGTTGCAAGTCGTATAAAATCTTCATAAACGAAAGTGGAATTGGTCGGTGGGGGATCTTTCATAGTCTCCTTCATTTTCAGTTTAGAAAATTCATGGGGAAGTGATTCGTCATGCTAAGGCGAGGTCAAGAAAGTGTTTATGGTCGTGAAAATGAATGCAGAGCTCACATCAAAATACGAGGCGATCCATATTCCAAAGGCAAGATTCTTGGCACGTTCATGAATGGATGGATCTAGAAGCGGATGATAACCAGTCACACCCTCTGGAAGTGGTAGACCAAGAGTTGAAACACTGGGGTCTTGAAATCAACAAAATGTGTCAGCGTTCTTCTTCCGAAACCAAAGATAAATAAAATTTCGATAAGATAAGAATCTCACCATACAATATGACACATTTCATGAATTCCTGCACCCGTCTCTTTGGTATTTCGGAGACGAGGTCCGAGTTCAGAGCATCCAGAATGGCCAAGGTAAATAAATAACCAAGAGACCATCCGCAAAGCGCCATACCTGCTTCACTGGGCAGGTCAAGCTCGAACATGAGACGGTCAATCGCCAACACCAAATAAAGTCCCTGAACTCGAAGCAAGTCAGACTTATTATTTTCATCTCCATCAAAAGATAGAGTTTCTTCTGCTGAGTAGTCAGAGGAGCCCGCATACCCTCGTCGATTGATACAGATGAAACGGAGGTTGTAATCTTTTGGTCGAAGTCATTCGCAGATTGCTCCGTGATATGTGATGCCGTGGATGAAGAATACTGTCATATACGCAGTTGAGCCTGATATTGGACCTGAGTCAGTGTACGTGAACGAGAGAGCCTGCTCTGAAAGGGTAACGGTTTGGGTCATGGTGGAGTGAAGCTGAAAGTCTGAAGCTGTCAATTCTAATATTCATCCCATTCCTGAATATATTAAGGTGAGGGTAGGCCAAGAACCATTCGATACCCTTTCCGCCTTTGGTTATCGTCAAATTTCTTTCGAATGCTGGCACCTGACTTGTGTGCTCGCCACAATTGTGGCTGATGTTTGACTACATCCTTCTCCTCCGCTCCTCGAGCGGTACAAATGATGAAGCACCAAGATAGAATACTGAGAGATTCTCACGGTGAAGATTACGGAATCTGGTCGGCTCCCATACGCTCATAATATTCGAAGCTGGCTTTAGAGGTGAGGATTTGGAGAACGGATTGAACTATACGGACTCACCAGGGTTTCTTCCTCATATTCCGGACAATTGCACTCATATTTCTTGTGATAGATTTCATTTCAATAGTTAGCTAGTTTCATCAATGGATAAAGCTCATTTCAACTTTCGACCAATTGATGAAGCTCCTGTTCTCGAACTTCAATTCACATGCCCATCAAGTACTCTCGTTTGTGTGCCTCGTTCTCGGGAGTTTCACGTTGTTCTTCTTCGATATTGTGCCTGTAATGTTTCTACCCTTACATCTTTTCCTCCGGGATTTCGCCGCCCGGTTGGCACAGCCAGTGGTTAGTAATTATCAGCTGCTCCCAATGCTCCTTTGAATCTTTGTTTCATGGGGTACCTTCTCTACCCTACACTTGATGGGGTGAGACGATTGCCTACGTTCCACTCCTCTCTTACACATTTCACATCAGATGGGAACTCGCCCAGTATCCAGTGTACTCCAACTCCTGACTTTTCGGTTGGTTCCAAAAGAGTACCATCTTTCGTTTTCAACAGTCTTTTCGTACGTTATTTTCTAAATCTTTCCAGTCGTTACCTATCTTGTAGAGACTGAATGATCAAAAGGGAGGCCTCCCCCCAAATGTGTACTGAATACTTTTCATCGCCTGAATCTTCTATTCTTCTCTCTTATAGCTTCTCGTAATCTCCACGACAAACCATCATTTGTTATGGTCTTGACGGAACATTTATCATACCCGAAATCCCGGTGATTCCATGCAATACTTAGACTGCTGCTGTTGGTCCTCATGCGGTAACGACATGAACCTGCGAGTCAATGAAGCGATCGAGAAAGGGTGTTATGTCGAGAAAAGCTCATAAATGTGTGACATTTGCTAAATTCCCTCAGCACCGGCTTGGAGGCACCATCTTCAGGCCGTTGATTTGTTTAGGACGAGTTGAAATTACGAGTTCAGATTTTATATACTTGTAAATGAGACGGTTTATTAGGTCGAAACTTTTTCGTTAATGCTTGTATTCGCAGCATCTGTCCACGTAAACAGAATGAGGTGTATTGCTTCCGCGACCTTTTACATCTTGGAGGCATAGTGCATCTGGGCAGACGATTTAATTATTCCTGATGTGGCACAAGAAAACCATGAGCCAACTTGAACTTCTTCGCAGCTTCACAAGTGGGAGAATCGCGGATCCTATTGTTGCCCCACTTGCTCCCAACGTCGGTCTGGACACCGAAAAGGTATAAGTTCTTCTGGGGGTCCCCTTCCACTGCCTCTGCCCTTCATATCTTCTCAAGCTCGGTAATAAGCGTCACGCGCCCAGTGGCTGTTCGGGAGAATGCTAAGCGAACATCTAATTGAAATGAATGAAAAGCCAGTCGAGTCAGTCCGAACATCAGAAACCCTTCCATCTGGTGTTCTCGACCTTGTGGGAAGGCTGAAGGAAGCTGCTACAGCCCGAGATATACAGTAAGTTCGATATGTCGTGAATGCCAAAGCCAAGGATAAAAGTAACTCTTGTAAACAGGACAGCAACTTTGACGACTAGGCATCTCGGGAAAATGCTCGCGCAGCTTGGGATACGGACTATTGAGGATATAAATTTGATGCTAGACCCGGCTGCTCGACTGGAATGGTCAGGATACCGTCCTGACAGCTCACCCGCGGCTATCGCTCTTTTCATTCAGAAAGAAGCAACCATAGTTCATTTGGACGCGACCCAAGACTTCAGATTATTGTCTTCTCGCGATTTGACTGATGCACTGTCTCAGAAATCTGTGCCTAGTCAAGCGGAAATTGCAGCGATGACTGCACCTGTGGCTGAAACATTTTTGCTTCTCCTTCAATTTGTGAGATTGTTTTAGAATCCAACTTCCTTTTTCATATTCTGACGAGCAGATAGACATTGCATGCACAAATTTGGGATAAATCCCGAAGAAAGACTCTACTAAGGCTGATTCAGCACACTTCATTTTGTCATAATATCCTTCCACCCTCGTTCATTTGCGAAGGAATCACGGTGGCGAATGTTCCGTTTGCCGGGTGGTGGATATGGTGTATGATATTGATATTTCCTCTTCTGCGGTACTTTATCTTACTCTTAATGCAGGATGTGTATCGTGGTAGTTTGTCTGATGGCAGAGCTGTATGCTTGAAAGTCCTCAGAATATTCATGGATTCAGAAAGAGGTGATTTGGAGGAGGAGTCGAAGCGAAAAGCTTTTAAGGTCGGTTATTCTGTGCGTACGGTCGCATTCTCTTTGACATCCTACGTAGTCATTTCTTCGTGAAGCATTCCTACGGCACCAGGTCGACCACCCAAACATTTTGCCATTATTGGGCGTAAGCCACGACTCATTCCCTCACCGCCTTGCATTCGTGTCTCCACTTATGACGAATGGGGACGTCATGGTGTTTCTCAGAAATGAACTTCAACCATATAAAGTACGACTTGATTGGGTACGTGCCTTATTAATATCTCATTGCTTCCCGTTAATATCTACCCATAGCTGTTGGGAATTGCGCGTGGGATTCAATACCTTCATGAATTGGATATATGTCATGGTGACATCAAAGGGGTATGGTGCTGTTTAAGCGTTTTTTTTTTTTTTTTTTTTTTTTTTTCATATTTGAGTGAAACCCTTTCTCACAGGCCACCATTCTGCTTGATAGTACGTTGACCCATTGCATTGCCGACTTAGGGATCGCATCCGTGACCACCTCCCTCACTGAATCGGCTCAGTGGGCCAGTACGACGTCTCATGGATTCCGAGGCTCAGTGCGATGGTCGCCACCCGAAGTCATTTTACCTTCACGTTTCGAGGAAGCACAAATATCCACCAAATGAGATGTTTACTCTTTCGGCTGTACAATGCTCGAGGCCAGTTCCTGTGCAGTCAACTTTATAAAAAATGACCCTCACATATAGATTTAGATTCTTACAGGTTTGCCACCATTCGCTGAAGAACGTCAAGATGCGGTCACTGTGTTCCATCTCTTAAACGGAAAACGCCCGTCGCGTCCAGCATTAGAGCTAGTACCAGAGGATCTGTGGGTTCTCATCAACCAATGCTGGAATGATGCACCAGAGCAGCGTTCATTAATTGAAGATGTTGCCAACCAGTTGGAGTTATTGACCAAAATGGGGTCTCAGGACGACATGGGTACAGGTAAGTTATTCAGAGATTTATTACTTCCTCTTTTACTGAACGGCTTGGCCGCAGACGACAGTGAAGATTGGGTGCATATTGATACACCTCGGTCATCTTCAGCCATTCTGCGGTTTGATTCGCGTCTATTCAAGCGGGTGGCTTCATTCTACAGTGCCACTCAATATCCACTCATTTTTCGAAAGCGCGCCTTTGCTTCCAATGTGACATCGGCTTCAGAAGAAGATCAAATCCCTTGCTACCATCAGGATATGTATCCTTCTGAGCGGAACGAAGTACTTCGTGCCTTATCCTCTACCTCGCGCGCCCTTCGATCCTCAGTCCTTCCCGCCCTCTACGAGACAGTCGACCTTTTGCTTTCAGCCACAAACGAGTCAACTGTTAACCTCTCTAATCAAATCTTCTCCACATTTTCAATGGTGACAAAACATGAGCCTCAGCTCGCTATATGTATTCAGTACGTGTTTCATATGTTACACTGAACCATACCCCTCAGCTCTTTTTTTCCTTTTTAGGACATTAAATATTACCTTTACCCCAATCCACACCCTCGAAGTGTTCAGAGAATTCGCACTCGCTCTTCCCCGTCTTCGCAACTTGAAGCGACTCGAGATTATAGCATGTCCATCTGAACATCGCCTTGCCTTCGTAAACGCGATTTCCCATTTCACTCTGCCTACTGTGCGGCAACTTGGGTTATGTCCTGCGTCTGAGAGCATCTTGCGTGTACTGCCTCAAGTGGTTGAAATCTGTGTGGCCTTGACGGCTGCTAGGTATTACCACCAATGCGAGCGACTTATTGAGGCGGCGAGATCATCCCGAAGTGTCCAAATTTTGGATGGGATCCATTTATCGTTTGGAGGAACACAGGATTGGGATTGGAATCGTGGCTTCTTTGGTGTGTTTGTGTGTTGTTTTATAAGACAATGACGCTGATAAATTTCCGGCCATAGATGGTGCCTTTCCGAATCTCAAAGTCCTGCATGTCCAAGCGAATGAGCCTGATCCAGTCAGTCTAAATGATCGCATTCTCATGAGAATGTTCATTAACGAGGATTTGTGGTCGCATTCAGATACTTAAAATCATCCCTTCTTTGTCGTCCAATCTTCTCAAACTCGTAGCTGAATTGGGACCTCGCAATGAAAGTGCAGTGGAGCCTCTTTATGACCGCCTCAAAGCAGCATTTGCTGGTAGGATGCGACTTACTGATCATTTCGACTCTCGTTATCTTGTCGTGAAGTGGAGCTGGCGAAACACTTTAGCCATTGAAGAGGGTGATAAGGGGGAAGGACCTTTCCATTGGCAGTTAAAGAAGGCAGACGCTTCTGACCCCGACCAGAAATGGGAGTATTTGGATGTTCAATGTGATCAGACACGACCGTTGTTGGTGCAGTTTGATAGGTGCTTCTGCCGATAAATATGAATATAAATTACTTCATACTCTCCATTTTTTTCTTCATAATTTATTGAGGAAGGCTAGAAGCACGAAATCATAACCTTTGGTCAGCGTGGCCTTGCTGAGCCATGTCACGATGAGTAGATCGTCCAAAAATGAAGAAGTTGCCTCCTGGCCGACTTGAACGACCTATCTCACCATTACTAGTCACCCAATACTGGAGCTAAGAGGATTGGAGACCTCTTTTCCTGTTTTGGAAGCACAATGCTTCCAGCGCCACAAATAGCAAGATTATCTCAATGGAGGAGATTTTTCAAGGGGTTGAAAAGCCGATGCATGGAAAATGAAAGGCTATGGGTAGTGACCATCTCCATTTATCCGGAACGGCCTGATTTTTGGTCCCCGTAGGCCCGGACAGTGAAGGAACAGAAACCAGCCCCGCCCGACACCGACCTTACCGTGCACCTCTCCGCCATAGGCGAGATTTCCCGTTAATAACTGAGGTTAGGCTAGAAGTTGGGAGTGGATTTGAGTTACTACTGCGGAACTGGATAATTGAACAGTTCAAACACGGATGTATGTAATCCCTTTGCCAGATGCTCATCTGGACTACAGGTAGGACGAAAGTTGTTGAGACACGAGGAGGAACGAAGGAACGAATTGATTCGAATATTTTCGCCCTGTTTCACAGGAAACGACTAGGCATTTTAGATTTTGTTTGCCAATGTCAATTTCGAAGGCCACGATGCCAGGGCTCGAAAGTCGCGAAGAAGTTCTCTCAAGGAGTTTCATAGATTTATCTAGACAGCCCGCAGGGAGGGTATGTGAGATCAGGAGTTGTGATAGAAAATGCGCTGTTCGATTATTCCGCGAGAGACATTGAAATGGGGTGGTGGATGGAGCCTGAACAAGTGCCTCGGGGTTGGCGCCAGTCGAAGCAACCAGAGTTTGCTCCTGACCTTCAGCTTCTCCTCACCTGTCAAAGGTGATCCAACAGATGACGTGGGTTTATACGAATACGTTGAGCGCAAATTAGCTTTCCCGCGTGATAAGCATGGAAACGGGAGTTTGGTGGTTGTCAGTACAACCTTCGTATGCTTCCCCTCTTTTTATGAGATGAAAGCGATTTGTTCATTTCGTCTTATCTTTCTAACCAATTATTAACATGTCGCGCGACCCCGATTACTTCTCTCAGGTAACGTGTACCCGCTTTCACGGGTTTTTTCCATCACATCCGATGGTACCCTTAGCAAAGAATCTATCCCGGAAAAGCTAGAACCAACTCGTGTCGGCTTTTGCGATTTCGGGCTGCGCGCCCAATGTTGGTGTGGTTCTTGTTGTTGTTCGCCGACGTCTATTCCTTTTCACTACTCTATGCCCTTGTTCTCGAAGCTGTTGGCCGCCAATGCCCTGGTCAGATCGTAAAATCGTCTATTTGAGTAAGTCAACGAAATAGGCCAATAAGGAAAACCCTTGATTGAAAGGACGCCCACAATAATATGAATCTCACATGGCAAGATAAGTTTGAACGAAAGCAACTACGCAATTGGATTTTCCTTTTGAGGAATGCTTCGGAGATGAATTTCCTAATCATGTGCGTTCATTGAAAAAAAAAATAAAAGAGGTTGGGATGGTTGGCTAAGGGTAACCTTTTACACATAAGGAGAGGGTAAAGGCCGGCAGGATCCATGGACTCACAGTCATGTCCCCTCCCGGCGCTTGCCGGCGACCTGTTGGTTCCATTTCGTTTCTCTCAGTCCTGGTCGAAGTGAAACCACGTGTGTACTTTTTGACCCCATGAGGAAAGACCATTTCGATAAGCAGAAATGCGATCGGAATGATTCTTCCGTTTGGTCCCCTTTTACAATAAAAATAAAAGTACGGTCTTTGTGTAGGTGCCGATACCGATGGAGCCTGGGCTAACGTAAATGGTGCAGTGACGTGAAAGTATTGCAGATCCTTTCCTTCGCGTCCTGGCGCCCTCATGCGGCAATTGCCTGACGAAAAGACATTCGGGAGTCGCCGAGCAATACGTGCACTGGGGCCGTGGTTCCCGGCTCTTCGCTGTGAATCATGAGACGATCTTGAGGCTTGCTGTAGAAAGGGAAAGACGCTGGGCCGGTAGAAATGTTATGGATCACGCTTCGAACAAGTAGCACCGACCAGACCCAAAAGTTTAACGCAGGTTTAAAGGTCATCTGATTGCAAGCAATCACGTAGCCCTGGGGAAAGGCCTGGGAGTTGTGAAGATGTATAAAAGGGTACAGGACCGAGAGACAAGACAACAAACAACCTTTAAGCCCCCGAGTTTTCAAAGAACTAGGTGAGAGTCAAGTTGTGTTTAGCGGCAAAAGCCGGTTTAGAATGCCGTCGGCAAGTAAGGCAGCATGTTTGCACCCGGCTTTGAGGCGCATTTCCATTTTCTTCTTTGCCGTCACTACATTATCGTCCCGCCGCTTGCCACTCTCAACTCCGTTACAAAAGAGAACCTCTGCTAACCATGGCTTCCAACCTTTTCTTCCGTAGATTCTCGACTGCACCTGGGCCTATCATGTGGGGACCTTTCCCGTTCACTTCATTCCTGCAAATCTTATTCACACAACTCTCTCAGGTCGAACGTTTTTGTATGCCCCTCTGACCTCGGAGCTTCTTCGTTCTCGGCTAAACTCGTATCTCCAGTTCGATATTGCAGTGAACCAAAAAACAGCAGGCCGCGTTACATTCAAACTATACGATGACATCGTACCGAGGACAGCGAAAAACTTTCGCGAGCTGGCTACCGGGGAGCATGGATTCGGTTATGCCGGGTCCTCGTTCCATAGGGTTATTCCCCAGGTAGGCCCTGTTGCTCGTCACCGCGCTGACAATCTGCTGCTTCTCTGATCATCTTTGCCTCCATATAGTTCATGCTCCAAGGAGGTGATTTCACACGGCACAATGGGACTGGTGGTCGTTCGATTTATGGGGAGAAGTTCGCTGGTACGTGGATCTTCTTTTGACACTTGGTAACGATCCGTTCGTTCACCATTTGCATTTTCGGTTGTGTAGACGAAAACTTCAAGCTGAAGCATTCTCGGCCTGGTCTCCTTTCAATGGCCAACGCAGGCCCAAACACAAACGGCTCTCAATTTTTCATTACAACTGTAGTGACCAACTGGGTACGTTGTATTCTCACGCTTCCGTGCTGTGTGAAGGCTCTGACTGTATTATTTCTTTAGCTGGATGGTAAACATGTCGTTTTCGGCGAAGTTGTTGACGGAATGGACATTATCTCTCACCTCGAATCACTCGGCTCCCCTAGTGGGACAACCAAAGCCAAGATTTCTATCGCGAAATGTGGCGTTACTCCCTGATAGACACCTTTGTTATTGTCTCGATTTCGCTTTCGTATTTGCTAGAAACCAACGGCCGCCCTTATTTACATTATTCGTCAAACAGACTTTTTTATTCTCGCGTTTGGGGTCTTCGTGCAAGCGAGTCAGAAAGCATAACAACATGATGGGTTGTGCAAGAAGCTTGGTTGTCTATTTTCCTGGTAAACACGAGGAATCACGACTTGTCAAGGTCACGAGAGCGCGTCACACCGTTTCCCGTCAGATTGGCCAGCATATCTGACACCTGACGTATGGTTAAGGGATAGTTTGCACTAACCACAAATTACCGTACATACATACCCCAGTTCCCAGCCCCAGTGACCCCTGTTTTTAAACCAAGATAAAACCTGTCAGCTACTGGAAAGAAGGACCTCACCGAGGACCCTAAATCACTAGAATAGGGAATCACACAAGATAGAACAAGAATGAGTCTAGGGAATCAAGAAAATGAGGTCTGCTTCGTGCAAGTTAAGGGTAAGAAGACAAGTCCGGAAGTCACATTGAGTTCAGTCGTGATCCAATCCACTACCTCAGCTTTACCGTATTATCCATTTCACATATATAACTCTTCCCCGAAAGAAGAAATAATCACTATATTGAATTTCATGACAGACTAGGAATCATTTTATCTCGCTTAGAGAATTATGGCGCGAAACTTTTTCCCACAATACTCTCCCCCATCAACAAAGAATACATTCTCTTCTAGTCTCACTGGTGCAAATCTGAAGTCATCGAGATTGACTGTCTATTTTCCAGACGATGAAACGTGACCACGTCGTTTCAGACAGGTAGAGAACGCGTACAGGCGATTGTTACTTCAAATGGCAATACTGGATCAAAGAAGCCGTACTATTGTCTGGCAGAAATGAGACTCACCGGAAAGCAAGTCCGTCCAATCCGTTCTTCATCGTGATATTCTTGGCGAATTTTTCGGTAAAAGATGTTGGCACGGCATCTTGACTTGGAATTGCACTTGATTCGGTGCGCTCTTTCAGCAGAGACTCGAGGCGGGTGAACGAGAAAGATGCAACGAGAGTGCTTTCATCAGTATCGAACGTAGTATTATCTTGAGAATTATTTTGAGGATAGCGCGAGGGTGACTCTTTTGTAGCCATGTCTGTGGTTGTAGGGTCAAGCAGGGAAGCCACTTCGATTTCACTTCTTGCATCAGAATTTCGTCGCGAGGCAGCTTGGAGCCTGGGAGAAGGGGCATATATCCTGGTGGGATCAAAGTAATCTACAAGACAAGTAGAAGCGTATGAAATTTATGAAAGGAGAGAACATACCATCGAGTATGAAATCAGCAGTGGGCATAATAAATTTCTGAGCAAGGCATTCGGCAATCCAACATGCATGAATTGGCTGAGCAAAGACAAGGGGAAAGGACAAAGGAAAATTTGCTTCTAATAAAGTCACAAAAAATAAAAGAAGAACCTACAATTATCCCGATGCTATGAAACCTGCGAGAGAGCAAGAACCCGATCAGCAATTATTCGCATCATCCCGACAAACCCTCAAAGAGTGGACGTACAAATCAACTGCAGGATCCTCCTTCCCAGCACAAAAGCAAAAGTCGGCACGGACGTGGTTTGAGTCGAGGCGTCCTCCGGAGAATACTTTTGAAACGGGGTAAGAGCCAATCGTAGGCAGCAGAAAGAGTGTGTACTCCAGGCTTCGCGTAGAATTACAGGCACAAGATTACTGAACCACGCTAAAAAGAGGCCGTAAGAAAGAGAATAAATATCGTTAAGAAGGACAAGGGATGCAAGCCTGAGGCGGAGAATCCGAGAACCATGAGACTTGTCCGCCAATTTGTTGTGGAAGGAAGAAGGAAGCCTGGCTTGCCTACCCTGGCTTTGTCCCCTCATCTTATTGTCTCCCTAAATCTTCCTAAATAATTCACTGGTGCTGGGAAAGCGCTGGCTTGAGATTTTGTTCTTACTTCGAACATGATTTGGTCTATTCAGTTACTTGCATTCCTGTGCCTCAATACCAGACCATGATTCCCGAATCACCTTCACTATTGACAGTGCTGTCTTACTTTTAGGGCTCTCGAGGTAACACTCCATCATTTCACATCATTTAAATGTCTTTTTTTTTTTCTTTGGGCTGTAATGCTGGCCATTTTTGTTTTTTTCGGCTAGTAAGCCTGATGAAACTTACTACACCTCTCCAGCAAAACGAAAGTGAACCATGTTTTGCTCCCAGGCGAGTCCCTACAATTTGATTGGTGTGAAGGCTTTAATATTCACCATGTACAACTCTCAACGTGGATTGGAAGATGTCCGGTGTAGTCTATCACAGTCGGTTTGATGAAAAATACAAGGGCACCCACCTTGGGTCTTGATTGGGTTACGCTCTTGTCTGTCATTTTTATCATTTCATAAGCCAATTTTTGTGCGGTGATATGTGCCGAATGGATGGTCCCAATTATCTCGGCAGTGTCCTTTCAAAAGCAACACCTGGAAGCGATTCTCATGACGTATGCTCCTTTCATCCCTTAAACTTGTGTCTGCTGACAACTTCCATTGAATGTTATCCCTCAAATCGCAAAAATCCCTCCGTTCTGGCCGTTCTGTAATCATCTCAATCACCCGTTCTCACTTTCGTCTCCAGACGTCCGACAAAGTCGCAAAAGACCTCAGCACCAATCTTACTTTCTTTAAAATAGAAGTCATATTCTCAAGGTCCCGGACGCTTTACCTCCAATTCAGAAATCTGCCCCAAGTTCTACTTGACGCCAACTTTAAACCCACGGAGACGCCGGATACAACTCTACCCGCAAATCTAGACCGAGGAAGAAGAAATTTATCAAGAGTATTATTGTTCGTAGAGATGTTTGTAGACAGTCTGACACAACCCCAACAGGGGAATGGCTGTGAAGACACTATGGGCACTGGGTAAATCACTGAAAATCGTACGGGGGGTCCATATTGCGGAGTATTGGTTTTGAATGAGGCATTTCTGGTTTTCAGGGTATCCCAGCTTTAGGTATAAAATCTTTCTTGAGATCGTGACCAAGGATAGCTCAGCAAAGGATGGGCCGGTGTAGGAGATTTGCCCCGTGTCCCAGCCAAAAGTGGAGGAGATTGGATTAGGCGTATCATAGAAATTTCTACTTCATACTATTCCATTGATAATTCAATTTCCTCCTTCTTCGACATTTCGTCGCTCGACAAAGCGGGAGTTCCAATAGCATCCGCGTCAGGTGAGGCCCAGAATTAGAACTTGGCGAGCGACACGTCGTAGGCTGGACAAAATCCCTTCCTTTCCTCCGACACTCATGGCTCCCAACGGTGCGGCCTCACAGTCGGCCCATCCACTCCCTCAACATGTCTCAAAGGCTACTGTTGCCAACACCGCTTCCCTCCTGCGAATCATCGCCCTTGCTTTGATTTCTGGTGCTGCTATTGCGTCCAGATTGTTTGCCGTCATTAACTTTGAAAGTATTATCCATGAATTGTACGCTCTCTCATTATAGTAATGCTCTCTAATGGATTTAAATGCTTATACGCTTATACAGTGATCCGTGGTTTAACTAGTAAGCAGCAACCCCCTCGTGTTAGGGTTACACAAAAACTGAAGTTATGCACTAGTCGCGCAACGAAAGTATTAGCCTCAAAAGGCTTCTACGAATTCTGGAATTGGTTCGACCCTACAGCATGGTATCCACTCGGTCGCGTAGTGGGCGGAACCGTTTATCCTGGACTCATGGCCACCTCTGGCGTCATTTACAACATCCTCCATGCCCTCAATCTCCCAGTCGACATTCGCAACGTTTGCGTTCTCCTCGCACCTGGTTTCTCTGCTCTCACTGCCTGGTCAACGTACATGTTTACCAAGGAAATGAAAGACGAGAGTGCCGGTCTACTCGCTGCCCTTTTCATTGGCATTGCCCCCGGTTACATTTCCCGTTCCGTCGCAGGGTCCTATGACAATGAAGCTATCGCTATCTTCCTCCTCATGTTCACCTTCTTTTCCTGGATCAAAGCTATGAAGCAAGGGAGTGCACTTTGGGGAACCGTTACCGCAGTCTTCTACTTTTACATGGTCGCCGCATGGGGAGGATATGCCTTCATTACCAACATGATCCCTGTTCATGCCCTCGTTCTAATTCTTATGGGGCGATACAACAACCGGTTGTATGTAGGGTATTGCTCATGGTACGCTATCGGTACCCTTGCGAGCATGCAGGTTCCTTTCGTTGGCTTCCAGCCCGTGAGCACTTCTGAGCATATGGGCGCCTTGGGTGTATTTGGTTTAATGCAGCTTGTTGCGTTCACCCAGCTCATTCGCTCTCACCTGTCCTCGAAGCAATTCCAAGATGTCCTTTGGGTTGGTGCTGTCGCGTTAGGTCTACTAGGAGCAGGTGCTTTTGCAGCTATGGCCTACCTAGGTCTTATTGCGCCTTGGACTGGACGATTCTATTCATTGTGGGACACTGGTTATGCCAAGAAGTATGTTCTTGCTGTTCCGTCTTTATGGTACATCCACTAACCTTGATCCAGATACATCCCTATCATTGCTTCAGTCTCTGAGCATCAACCCACTGCCTGGCCGTCGTTCTTTATGGATCTCCAATTCCTCATCTTCCTCTTCCCCGCTGGTGTCTTTCTCTGCTTCCGCGAACTACGGGACGAACATATTTTCATCATCATTTATGCGACGGTTGGAAGCTACTTTGCTGGTGTCATGGTCCGTCTGATGCTCACGCTTACACCCTGTGTATGTGTTGCCGCAGCCATGGCCCTTTCAACCTTGCTGGACGCGTTCGTTGATGCTGATAGTCCAGACGAACCGCTGGAAATTGACCAAACCTCAGAGGAGCAGAAAGAGCAGCCAAAAAAGTCTGGCAAAAAGGGTGGTGCCTCTACCCCTACCTCACAAGCTACAACGTCGAATGCTGTCTCTGACCTCGTCTCCGACCTCAACTCCAAGAGGAAAAAGGGTATCTTCGGTCTTGATACGCGTGTTATCGTTGTCTTCCACACTCTTTTGATGCTCGGATTTTTCGTCATGCATTGTACATGGGTCACCTCCAACGCATACTCTTCTCCTTCCGTGGTCCTCTCCTCAACGAATCAGGATGGAAGTCAGCATATCATTGACGATTATCGTGAAGCTTATTACTGGCTCAGGCAAAACACACCACAGGACGCTGTAATTGCTAGTTGGTGGGATTATGGATATCAAATTGCTGGTATGGCTGACAGACCTACGTTGGTGGATAACAATACTTGGAATAACAGTTAGTTATTCACATTCCATTTTACTTTTCACAAGGCAGCTAATATTCATTTCACCCTAGCCCACATTGCTACTGTTGGCAAAGCCATGTCTTCCTCTGAAGAAGTCGCCTACCCTATCCTCCGGAAACACGATGTCGACTATGTTCTCATCATCTTTGGTGGCCTTTTGGGATTCTCTGGCGATGATATCAACAAGTTCCTCTGGATGGTCCGAATCGCCTCTGGTGTTTGGCCTGATGAAATTTCAGAACCGAATTACTTTACCCCCAGAGGAGAGTATAAGGTTGACAAGGATGCTAGTAAGGCGATGAAGGAGAGTTTGATGTATAAAATGTCTTACCACCGGTATGTTGCTCTTTTTCGTTTGCCTTCGGTCAATTAACATCCTCTCCCCCATCAGATTCCCTGACTTGTTTGGACCGGGGAGAGAAGCCGTCGACCGTGTTCGCAACCAAGTTATTCCAGCGCAAGGGACACACTCTCAACTCGACTCACTTGACGAAGCGTTTACTTCAGAAAACTGGATCGTACGAATTTATGAGGTGAAAAAGGACGATCCCTTGGGACGAGACCATAAGAGCGCGAATGCGTTCGAGGCTGGTAAAAAGAGGAAGAAGGGCAAGCCAAATGTTGGAAGGAGAAAGGCATTGAGTTCATAGAAAAAAGATTGGACGTTTTTGTACTTATCGTTTTTGAACTTTGCTTTCTGACTCTTCATCCTTTACGGATTGTGCTCGGTACTCAAAAGGAGTTTATTGTGGAAAGCTTAAGTATGTAAATGTCCTTCAAGAATGAAACCAGCCTGAGATGCTGTGACTGTGAAGAGACATTGGGCACCAAACAATTCACTCAACCCTTAAAATTACCCTTGCCCAACATGGCTTTTTTTGCAAGCCGCATAGCTTGGGCAAGTGCTTTGTCGCCATGCTATCCAATTCAATCAGGAGTTTGAAGCACAATCTCTTCACTGGATTTCTTGATGATGAGAGTTATACCACTGAGCCCACTGGTTTCTTCAACTTTCTTCTATGACTGTGTTAGCGGATGGAACGCTGGACGAGCATGCGGCGTTGAAGGCAGATGCACTCGTATAGCTCCCTACAAAGTATAGATGTGCATGAATTTCCAATTATCGAGGTCATTTGTAACAATATTCGTTGCTAAACCATTCATAAGCAACCACTTCCTACAGAACAATCATTTCTCCGCCTCTGGATGGTTTTCAGCGTCATTTGGTGCCGAGTTCTCTGTTAAAGCATACGTGGCATTAACCACGTCTGGTAAAGGTATCTCCTTCATGAGAAAAACACTCAGCAGTCCAATACCAGCGATGCCAACCATCGTCTTCCAGATGGTACTCATGCTATTGGCGAAAGCCACTTTGACCTCTGATTGGAGGGGCTCAGGTAATGAAGGGATTTGGTTGATAATGGCGAAGGCTATTTCAACACCAGAAGGGAATTCTGAAATGAATTCTGCTGGGAGTGATCTTTTTAGTTCATTCTGGAGGATTGTGGCTGTTATTGTGATGCCCCAGGACTTGAAAATCTTGTCAGTTGGAACGTCAGCACAAGGAATTAGGGTTAGAAATTACCTGAGCAAATGAACGTATGAAAGCGAGCAACGCAAGAGATGCTGCGGCTCGTTCAAGAGGAAGCGGTGCGAGGGCGGGAAAAACTGTGGAAGCAAACTACGCCAAGTCATATCAGCGATAAATGTTTATCAGGAACTAACATATAGGGTGTATCACATACCAACAATCCAATGCCTGTAGCAACAACGAATTGGTAACCAATCCATTGTGCATGTGAACTATCCGCCTTCATAAGCGATAACACTCCAAAGCCAGCCACGGTGGTAATCCACCCCACGTAATTGCAGGGTACGTAACTCTGAAATACCTGTGTGTATAGACCAGATGCAAGAGCCATTGGGGCAATAAGTAGAGATGTTGGAAGAATGTCGACGCCAGAGGCAATGGGAGAGGCACCCAGAACAGCTTGGAAGTACACAGGCAGATAGTCTAAAGATATTAACGCATGGGCGTACAGTTTACGGCGGATATAAGTGAAGACGTACAGATTAGAGCAATGCTTGTAATCCCATGAATGAAAGTTCCAAGGAAGGCGCTGAAAGTCGTCCCATTACCGACAACATCTCCAGGTACCGTTGGTTGAGATGCGATGTATCTTTGGTGGATTACAAAGATGATAATAAGAGCAAAGCCTACGATAAGAGGCGCGAGAACATGGACATCCGACCAGGCGTATCGGACGCCAGCCCAGGAAAGTCCGATATTGCAAAGAGTTGCTCCTGCTATGACAATAACATTGCCACTTCGATGCATGAGAAACGACTCCGTGAAAATAATAACAATAATCTTACCTCCAGTCGACAGCGGCAAGTTTGGACTTGATCGCGCCGGGGGGCGTGCGGACACGAAGGAAGACGAAAACAAAGCCTATCGCAATACCCGAGATCGGGAGGTTCATGTCTCATGGGCTTATAGTCAGCTGAAGTTGCCGAAATAAATCAAGCCAACTTACAAAACAACCACCTCCAAGAGGCTCTTTCAGCCAGAGATCCCCCCTGGAACACTATTAGGAATAGGAGCCAACAAGGGAACTGGATCCGTACAATGATTGGGCCAACAGCACTCGCAAAAGCCCAGACTACGGCAAATAATCCTTGGTAAAGCCCACGTTCAGAGAGGGGTACCAAATCGGAAATGATAATATCAGCGATGGTTCCAATCCCACCACTTCCAGTACCTTGGACAGCTAGATGAATTGTAAAACACAAAATATGACATGACATATTTAAGGGAGGAGCTCACTCCTTGCAGCAATAAGCCAGTTCATGGATTGGGCACTACCTGCAAGTGCACTGCCCAAAGCAAATATTGCGACAAAGAGCATCAAAATTGATCGCCGGCCAAAAATGTCGGCAAGGTTTCCGCTCAAAGGGAGAAATACAGTAGCCGCCAGCATGTACGCCGTCCCAATCCATGCAAAATTGTCCGTCCCACCGAGATCATTAGATATTGTCGGAAGCATAGTCCCAACGGCAGTCTAAATCTTGAATTAGTAGGTGAAGGGAAGCCGTACGACCAAGAGCAGCGCACCACGTCTAATGCACACAAGAAACAAGACAAGAGAAGAGATATGATCGACAGCCAAAACGCGCTACCTTTCCTTCCCTTTTGTTTTGGAGGAGAGGGCTCGTTACTCTCCGGTATCTTTGGTGAAAGCGTTTCGGGGGGTGCCAATACAGGTAGCTCATTATTCATGGCTTGGTGTGTTGGAAAAGTGCAGCGACGCAACAATAAAGCTCTAGAGTTATATACCATTTTGGAAACGCGGCGCGCGTGGGTTAATCGTTGGGACGATGTGTCAAGACTCTAGTTGGGTACCTGAGCTGTTCGAGCCAAGACCAAACGAAAGGTCCAGATTCGGCCCAGTTCTCACGGGATAATCCCATCATTTCCAAAGCTTGTGAGTAATTAGACCGTTTGGATAGGAATTTTGAAGAGAAAATAATTCCATACTACGTTCTAAGAAATTGGGAGAGGAGGCAGGCCGTCTCGATGGGAATACTGCCAGTATTTTCAAAGAGATTCGATTATTCGGCCTTTGAAAGGAAATGTTAGTGAACTCGGAAGGGACGTGCCAATGGTGGAGCTGAGGTTAGACTCGGAGATACATATCAATATTCACAACGTGGATGTGGACTTTATGGAAAAGAGATTGCGTAAGTCTCAATTCAAGTCGTCTATAATATTTATCATCAAGCCACCATTCTCAAACGAGGGAGGTCTGCTTTGGTCAGGAATTCTGAGAAGGAGAATGTCTTGTATAGGAGCACACCCTGTAATATTCTGAATGCCCGAAAATTTTGAAATCGAATGGGAGTTATAAAACACTCATCTCCCTCGTGGATAAGGAGCAAGGGCCATCCGGACTGGACCAACCGTACACGAATTGCGTACCGAGTCCGTCTTGCGCGGGACGGCCGACAAAGCTTGATCACGTCATGACCATTCAGATATCGAAAGCCAGCATAAATGAGAGTTAGGTGCGAGAGAGGAGTTAGAAATGATCGGTCACTGCGCTTTCAGGCGCTCAGTTTCACTTGGCTTGTGCCATCATCTCGAAATCCTACGACGATGTCAGTTGAGCCACCTCTCGTTGTCGACAATGGAACTGGTGTTCGTTATATTATTATGCTCTGATTATCTTGTTCTGAAAACTACCGGATAGTTCGTGAAAGTCGGTTACGCTGGATCTAATTTCCCTGAGCATGGTGGGCCGGTCTCTTTTCTCTGACCATTCGTAAATTCCTTTCTCTCTAACTCAATTTAATATATCCAGTCTTTCCATCCGTCGTTGGACGTCCAATCCTTCGTGCAGAAGAGCGAGTAGGAAATGCGGTGATCAAGGATATTATGATTGGCGATGAAGCAGCTCAGAACCGAAACTATCTGCAAGTCACGCAACCAATGGAGCACGGAATTGTCAAAGACTGGGTCGATATGAAACATCTCTGGGACTACACTTTCGACGAGAAGCTCAGAATCGAAACACAAGGCAAAAAGATCCTACTCACAGAACCACCTATGAATCCCAAGGTCAACCGTCAGAAGATGTGCCAGGTCATGTTTGAGGAATATGGTTTCCAGGGCGTATACGTTGCGATTCAGGCTGTCTTGACTCTCTATGCCCAAGGTGCGGAGCTGTCTTGTTCCCTTCCATGCCGCAGTAATGTTAACCTGCCGTCATTCTTACAGGGTTAACCACGGGCGTAGTCGTCGATTCTGGTGATGGTGTAACGCATATTGTTCCTGTATACGACGGATTTGCTCTTCCTCATCTCACACGTCGCCTCGATATTGCTGGACGTGATGTCACCCGATACCTAATCAAGCTCCTCCTCATGCGAGGGTATGCCTTCAACCGAACGGCCGATTTCGAAACCGTACGAGAAATCAAAGAGAAGCTCTGCTATGTTAGGTTCGTCCTTTGACTAGTGGATTTCCTGATGAAAAGCCTGAACTGCCGTCTAGCTATGATTTGGATCTTGACCAGCGGCTGTCTGAAGAAACTACCGTGCTAGTTGAGTCTTATCAAGTACGTCTGAATTTTATTCTCGCTCGTTGGGCCATCCTTCTGATATAATTTTCCTAGCTCCCTGATGGTCGTGTTATCAAAGTTGGCTCGGAGCGTTTCGAAGCACCAGAATGCATGTTCCAACCACACTTAGTCGATGTTGATCAACCTGGTGTTGCAGGTAGGCCCATATTTTGAACCTGAGTTGGAAAGAGTTTTTCACGTCCCCCACAGAAATGCTATTCCAAACTATCCAAGCCGCTGCTCTCGACACCCGGCAAGAACTCTACAAACATATCGTTTTGTCTGGTGGATCCAGCATGTACCCTGGTCTTCCTAGCCGTCTGGAGAAGGAGATGAAACAACTTTATCTCACTCGTGTTCTTGGTGGAAATCCCGAGCGTCTCAATGTTAGAGTCGTCTTTCCTCCTCTCTCTTCCCGCGTGCTGATATATGAATTTCTGTAGAAATTCAAGATTCGTATTGAAGATCCTCCTAGGAGAAAACATATGGTGTTCTTAGGTGGTGCTGTTCTTGCCGATATTATGAAGTCGAGAGAAGAATTCTGGATAACGCGAGACGAATGGTTTGAGCAAGGAATTAGAGCTTTGGATAAACTTGGACGTGGGGAGAGTTAAGCATGAACTTTTGTGTACCTTGCAATTTGTACGGAGTATTGAGGAATCGAGAAAGATGTTACAGAATAATAGGTATAGAAATAAGTGTGACTATGTTGGCCTAAGGATGCTCCTCAAACCAAGGCTTCTGTGGGGACCTGAGTCCGTCTTGGCTTCTTGCTTCTTCGCTCAAAGAGCATATCTTAGATCTGTTGTAGGCTTAACATATCAACAACTTGTATTTGTATACAACAAGGATTTTATGAGCGAGGACAGGAAACCAATGTTTTGTTCACAGATACCTTCCCAAGTAACATTCAACTCACACCAGACTGGCACAGGGCATAAATAAAACAAGTCGAGAGTTCAGACACATTATGTTATTGTGGACTTCAGGTCAGTTATCACACACAGGTGGCACAATAATTATTTTCCTTCCTCTTATCCCATTCTACCGAAGCTGATCAGCAAGAAGATTTAATACAAAGAGAAGTCAAACCATTTAGATCACTTTTCCGTTTGCTCCAATCTGTATGGTGGTTGAATGTCAGTCTACGCTGAAGTAACCTTCGCCGGTAGGTGGTCTGATATCTTCCGTACTAGGGAGAACGTGATGCAGGTGGTATTACAGGTATGCTCTGGCTCTGGATGACATATCTCCAGCTTCTTCCCTCTCACCACTGGAGATGCGGTGACAAGAATGGCACAAATAGCAAGAACAATGAGCTTCATGGTAAGAGTCGAAGCGAGGGCAAGAGGCTGTCAGCCTTTCAAGGTGAGTTTTATATCCAACTCTGCGCCTCATTGGTTGTTATTATGAGTCGCAAATTCAGAGGACGTAACGAGGATAGCAAAGATGATGGTCAATAGCCAATTAGTAGCTAAGCTTTCGCTTCACCCAGCCCAACCTGTCCTCTTTCATACAAAAATGCCTCGATTTTGGGAAAGGAAATGATACTAAAACTTCTTCACCGTACGTGCTTTATCTCTGAGACCAAAAAGTTATCGTATGCGATGGCGAGCTTAAACATGGGAAATCATCCAGCAAGGCGTAATTTAAGCCACTTGATCAGTATACTGGGGCACCAATGCCAACATTGTCAGCAGCGATATGGCCTCTCATTGAAAGTGAAATAGCCCTGCCGTCGTGGGGCTGAAGGGCTTCCCTCCGATTGTCCCAGGCTGCGGAGATCAGTCAAAGAATTACTTGGGAGAACAAGGAAACCAACTGGTTGAATCAGTTGCGCGTTTCTCCCATCCTGTATTATATTTGACGGTCAGATGAGAAGATGCAATGCTAAATGTATACCTATAGTATTTCCCTTTCGCTTCTCCCAATCTACAGAGTACTGTCAACACGCGAGAAGGAACAAAGAGGAAACAAACCATTAGAATTTTCCTTGCGTTTCTCCCAATCTATATGATAATTTCGAAGGTCAGACCAATACATCTAGACAATGTGTATCCTCTAGAGCATACCATTTGCGTCATTTGTATCATCGCGGGCTCCCTACCACAAGAGGTGTCAAACCACTCACTAATAATGGGCAGCTGTAGCTGGACTCACAACTGGGGATGAGATGACTGTGATAACATAAACAGCAAGGAAAATGGCGGTGGAGAGCTTCATGTTGAGAATCATGGTGGAAGTCAAGGTGCGTGGGAAGGCGTCTGCCAGTTATTCGAAGACGGTTCATACCTAGCTCTGCATCTCAGCGATTGTTATCACAGCTCGCATATAGAGAGGGAAGTCGGTAAGTGCCTGAAAGGTCATCGGCTCGTCCCTCCGTTTAATGGGTTTGCATAACATGTCAATTGCGATTTATCATTCGCCGATGCCCCCCCTTTCTCACATAGGTAATCTCGCGACATTTAATCTAACATTTGTCATTACAGTTTGACAATGAAGCTCTCCGCAAAAGAGAAATAGAACCCTCCTCATCATCATTGTGCGTAAAAGGACTTGGAGCGAATCGTCACTCCGTTTCTCCCATTCTACAGAAGTTCGTCAGCGAAAAGACTTAAAGATCTAGAGGAAGGACACCATTGTGGTTTTCTTCACGTGTGTCCCAATCTATATGGTGGTGGAATGTCAGATCAATGAAACTCGAACCCATGCAGCGTCCAGGGTATACCAATAACACCATTTGTCTGCCGGAATCCCTGGAACAGAAAGGGTAGAACAGCTAATTGGGAACGACGAATGAACTCACAAGCGGAGTTGCAGTGACCGCAATGGTACAAACAGCAAGAACGAGGGTGGCGAACTTCATGATTAGCATCGAAGTTAGAGCGAGAGTCTGTCAGTCATTTGAAGGCGTTTTTTTAACTGGTTCTCATACACGCCGGCGGTGATTACGAGTCTCTGACCCAAAAGATGAAACAAGGAGAGTCAAGATGTCAGGTCAATAGCCAATCACCTATCACCACTGGCTCTTTCACTTCGAGCAACTTCTCTTTTTTAAGCGATTTATGCCCTCAACTGACATCCGGGGGATTCACAATAGGTAAGGAAGGAAGTCACGCGAAGATTAGGGAGCCGATAAAATGTTCTCCTGAAGCATATAAACAGTAGAGTCGGAGAAAATCTCGTACAGGGACATGTTCAGTGGTTGGAACTATATTTCAGAGACTTGCAGGTTATTTATGACGATAGGGTTGGACATAAAAGGACGACTGGCCGACGCCAGAAAATCCGGTGGAAGAACGTGGATCAGTACACTGGTGCACCAGCTTCAACACTGTCAAGCATAATATGGCCTCTCTTTAAAAGAGAAACATCTTCGCCATCATCACGCTTGAAAGGACCGAGATCTTCTTCCCGCTTGTCCCAGTCTGTAGAGGTTATTCAACAGGGTATTCAGGAGAATAAGAAAACTAACCATTTGTATCAGATGCACGCCTTCCCCATTCTGTAGCGTTTTAAAGGTTCTTTAAACTAATGAAGCTGGAGGGTGCGATAGTCGGAGCGTACCAATACTACCATCTGGATCACTGGGCTAGAAAGGAAGATGTCTAGCCTCCAGCAAAAAGATCGTGTACCGACGTACTCACGGTTGGAAGTGCAAAAATCACGATAGCATAGGTGGCCAGAACAAGAGCGGCTAAGGCCCTCATTATAAGGAACGAAGTAGGGGTGAAGGGGCCGCTAGCTGTCTGAATGTATCTTATAACCATTCCTAAGGTGAAGCAATGGTTTTTACAAGTAGCCAATAGAGGGGGCAAAGGAGGATAAGTGAGGAGCCGATCGAGAGCATGATTTTCATGTCAAAAGTAGATACTGGGGTCCGTTCGTGTCACAAACCAATCTAGGGCTGCAGGGTTCGAGCGATTTACCTGGCAGAAGACAGGATCTTTCATTGGAAAGTGGACTGCCAAGGACATTCAGACAAGATCACAACGAAGGATGAAATCAAAGGTGTCCTTGACTAGATCTGAAGACAATGAAAGTGTAATAAATGCGCACGAGAAAAGAGGCAAGGGAGAAGATGTGTAGGGCAGGAAAGGCCGAAATATACTGAGAGCGAACCACTTGGTGCCAGTCTATTCATTCAGGAAACCGGATTGCAATGGAAGATTAAAGTTCCCAACAAACGTCAAGATACACCGTCACTGATAAAGGAGATGACTACCGCCTTCACCATGAAGGGGCTACGCTTACGCACCCTATGCTTGAACCTTGTCCCAATCTTGGTCATGAGGGATAGGAGCTGGTGTGACATTGCTCTTGGAAACCTGCCCTGCGCTGAGGAAAAAGCCGTTATAACCATTTTCATCTCCCTAAGTAAGCATGAGAAGAAGGTCATAGTGGGAAATTTGAGAACACAAACAAAAATGCTGTATGGGAATCCTCTCGAGAAGGGCCTAACAGCTTCGATACGAGAAATTTGTTCTTTGGTCAGTTTGACACGAAGAGTCTTGATGTTGTCATAGAGGTGCTAACGGCCAAAGTTAGCCATTCTGCACAACAAGATTGCTGCTGGTCAACAAACCTCAACCTTCCTCCCACCAATAATAGGAAACACAAAAGGTGCTTTGTGCATGACCCATGCCGTAGCAACTAGAGCAAAACCCCGTGGGCAACCATAATGCGCAGAGAAAGCATGATGACATACTGGCTGCGACGCTATCCACTCCGACCTCCTTCGCGATTTCGCCTAAAACTGCGCTCACTTTTATCTGGTCCTCAGTTTGTCTCCAATCACCCCACATGGTCCGATTATCCCCTTCAGCTTCGCGGCGCTTGGTTTCAGCAGGCGAGCGAAGCTTTCCTGAGCTTGTCACACCCCACGGAGCAATCTAACTATTATCAGACCTCTCAGGGGTGGCCGTAGTAGTGATTACATACCGCCATGTTTTCTGCGACGGCCATAGAAATGATATCACGTTCTATATCACGCTCCAAAACATTCCAGAGGCCCTGGTAAATAACGAAAGGCGTCTTGCCATGATCACGTGCGTATTGATTTGCCTAAGCCAGGACTCAGCGCATCCTGAGTGATTGACGACAGATATACACACCTTAGAAACGATCCACGCAGGGGTATCTGAAATCCCGAGATAGAGAACCTTGCCAGACTGGACAAGATTGTGGAGACCATTCATAACTTCCTCGATGCTGGTAACATAGTCCCACCTGCAACATGAGTTAGACTGCATCCAAGTAAATCCGCCTCAAATCGATAAGTACCAATGAATGTAAAATATGTCAATGTAGGACGTTCGTAATCGCTTCAACGACTCTTCGACGCTAAGCACCATTGATTTCGTGTTGTTGCCAGTGTACAGAATATTCTGTTTGGTGTCTGGATGTGTAGTCATGAAAGGCGTCGTGTACTTCCTCGACATCAGTAAAGGGCTCTGCGTTTTACGAATGACAAGTGGTACCTTAGTTGCGATCACAAGCTGGTCTCGAATTTTTCTGGTCTCTGCCCATTCCCCAATGAAGCTTTCAGAAGATCCATTCTGGCTGAGTGCCATGTTAATAAAGATACTATGAGGTTTTAAAAAAAGTAGTAGGTTCTCACTAGTTGTTTGCAGTATCAATGAAATTTCCACCGGCTTCGAAGTACGCATCGAGCAGCTCAAAAGACGTGTCCTTGTTCATTTTGCCCAACTTCTCCCATTGATCGCCTACAGACATGCCACCGAGAGCGAGTGGGGAGACATGGATACCAGCTCTGGGGCTAAGGAGACGGTAGACACCAAGGGCTGTTTTTGCGGGAGGTGGGGCAGTTTGCATAGTAGAGTTGTTGTTAAAGAGAGTGTTTACTGGTTAGATTTATAGCCAAGGGGACAAGGATCTTCTCCTATCTAAAGAACGAGTCATTACGGCGAATAGTGTCGAATTGTCCCAGGCGTCTCGGCTCTTCAGGAGCAAGCTTCCTGCTGAGAAATGGGAGGAGGGAGAAGATTTGTCATAAACAAACTAGTCTTCCCGGAGTTTCACCGAAAGAGACTCACCTTACGGGGCGAAAAACCTAAACCCACGCAGCTTTTCATAACATTTCTCAAAATTGGCTGTCTCGAATGTCTTTCCAAGGTCATACACAACATGAAGGGTTAGCTGAGTATGGTTGGTCTCTAGGACTGGACACACAAGAGAGTAAGGGTTGAGCTGAGTAAGATAAGAAGAAATCTCAGTGACACGGATTTCATCGTTCCAGAGGTCAGCAGGCCAGGGCAGCAGAGCTGTTGCGGCACCGAGGAAAGCGAGTGATGAGCGCTGGAAGAAAGCCTGGTTATACGGTTACATTTCTTTGATAGTGAGCATGGAGACCAATCTCCATTCATTGACGTTGCATCAACGTCATTGACTCGTTTGCGGTTCACATCCGGTTCTGCAGCGGTTGAGTCCCGTCTCCAGTGGGTTTAAGAATTCTTCTACACCATGCCATCGCGCGCTTCGAGGACTTTGAGTTTTCCAACATGGCCTCCTACCTCGTCACCGGTACCTCTCGAGGCCTTGGACTTGGGCTAGTTACTTTTCTGGCCGCTAAGCCTTCATCCGAGGTGTCCTTGATTTTCGCTGCCGCACGGAAGGCCACTCCTGCATTAACGGAATTGGTTGAAGCTCACCAGCAGCGAGTCTACTTTGTCGAATTAAACCTTGTGGACAAAAATTCTATCAAGGATGCTGCATGAAGTGTTGAGGAAGTTTTTGTAGGGAGAGAAAAAGGAGAGTCTCTAGACATTCTAGTGAACAATGCGGGGGTTACGGATGCGAGACTTGACAGGATTGAAACGATGTGAGTGCTGGCTGTACTGACCTGGAACCAGGACTTATTCATCGAATATGAATATAAAAGGGACGAACTTGAAGAGACATTCCGTATTAACGTCTTTGGCACACATCTTGTCACTGCTGCATTTCTTCCCTTGTTGAGAAAAGGGGTAGGAAAGAAGATTGTGAACATGTCAGCTCTTCCGCATTTGGTTGCCTTCCGCATTTGGTTGCCTTTCGCAGACTCACCCATCATAGATCATCAACAGTTGGATCGCTGGCCTTGGTCGAGTCATTTTCAGAAGTGGCCAAGAATCCAGCCTACAAAATATCCAAAGCAGCGCTAAATATGCTATCACGCCAGTATGCACTTGATTTGAGAAAGGAAGGGTTCGTCGTGTTCTCGTTGAGTCCCGGTGTAAGCTTCTTCCCTCTGGTCTTTCCTCACAATTTCTGATGACTGATTGCTCCAGTGGGTCAAGACGGACCTGGGAACAGCTTATGCTGAACTTACAGTTGAACAGAGTGTTGCTGCTGTATATGAAATTCTCACCACTGCGGGTAAAGATGAGAATGGTAGGTTTTTGAATGTTAAGGTCGAAGGGTTCGAACATTACCAAGGTGGGGAAGCACCTTGGTAGTCATTCGTTTGTCAGAAAATTTTGTATTTGTACAATAAAATTTGTGATCCTTAGTACCATTTCATTCGCACCCTGCCTGGCTGGCATGATCAATGCACCAGCGAACATGGGTCAAAAATTCACTTGGCTGGTCCCAGGTCATCTAATTGAACGATTTAGCCACTTTTTGATATACAAGTGGCGACAAAATATAGGAAAACGAACCAAATGATTGGCACCCTCCATCCGTCGGGTAATATTATCTTTGTCTTTCCCTTCAATTTCCAACCACCAAGCAGGCCAAACGCATGTCCACGCGGACATAGATCCATAGACCACGTATTTCTTAACTTCTTTACCTAAAGTCCTACGATTCTCAAAGTAGGTCACTCGGTGGTTAGTTAAACCGACGAGGTCGGGACGAGCTCTCTGCTCGATGGCATGGAGCTCAGATAGGGTAGTTGTGGCAGTTGTGTGGGTTAAACGTTCTTTCGTGGAAGCTGGAATTTCCGGGAGTGTTGCAGGAGGTGTTGAGAGCGGGGCTTTGTCGTTCAGCTTTTGGAAGGAGTGGGGATGTGTTTCATCGTGCTGCAACCTTTAGTGTTAGTCATAGAAGATTTAACGAAGGAGGCTTCCAACTTGGAAATACGAAGATATCCATTCTTCAAGGACTCGCGTTTTGTCTTCATCCGGAATAGTTGGGTCTGAGAGCGGAAAATAAGCCGTTTGGTCCGGAAGAAGTGGGATGCCTAAGGTTCCAGCACTTGGGTCTATTGGAAAAGGCAAGTTCTATACCATATTGACTTGAATACAAAATACTGATCATATACAATGAGACACCTCAGGAACTTCCTGAATCTCTCTTTCATTTCTTCGTTCACAAACTCAGAATGAATTGCATCTAATATTGCGAGGAAGAAAACTGTCCCAAGTGACCATGCACAAAGAGCAATATCTGCTTCCTCGGGGAGACCAAGTTCGACAATCAACGCATCTATCGCAAGGGCAAGGTAGAGACCTGCTTCCTCAGCCACTCGACTCTATCGGAATTCGTGCAGTCTAGTTCTTGAATTTCGGAGAGCGTATAACTAGTAGTCCCGTTGTATCCGCGTCTATTAAGCGCTACGAAACGAAGATTATGGGCCGCAGCCAGAGGCAAGAGCGGTTCGCAGATGGAGGCATGGTAAATGTATCCATGGAGGAAGAAAATTGTGGTGTAGGAACTCGATTCAAGATGGCCTGAGTCAAGGTAAGTGAAGGAGACTGGGTAATTTGGGACATTGACTGTTTTAAGAATCATAGCAGAGTCAGACGCCATGGCGGTCCTGGTCAAACAAGGATGGACAAGCATCAGTGACAGCCATGGTTAGACAAATTGCGGCCTAGTTTTGATTATCTGAGAATTCAAAACTTTGATTGAAAGTGAAAAGAAAAACCTTTCTACATAATATTCTAAGCTACCATGAGATTATCAAGAGTGGGAGGAGGCACAAAAACATGCCAACTTGAATGTAGCCAAGTGCCTGAGCATGGTTCATAGTCAGGGGGATTTATATATTCACAAGACAATGTCGAGAAATTCTTGCTCCAAAACTTCCCGATGGGTGGGTGGCTTCAAATGAAATCAGTACGCTGTCGCACCATTTTAGTACAGCATGTGTCTTCTGGCGAATAGCGACTTTCTCTAACCAAAATATTGTTCAAAAGTAAGCCACAGACTAAGATATGAGGTACACGGAGGTTTAGTGAGTCGTGGAAGCTGGTCCGAGCGTGGAAAGGGAATTTCAAGCTCAGTCTTGGTCCTAGCTCTTGGCTTGAGTCTAATGAACCTTAAGCCAAGGCATCAGGAAGGCTCAGGCGAACACTGTGAGGTCAGCCGACGTTGGTATTATCCAAGCCCTTGGCTTTGGCTTTAAGCTCCCCCCAGAATCAAGGCCCACAGGTATGGGAAGAGGCACTAAGGTAGCCTCTTGGTTCGAGGCTCTAGAATAAATTCATCCCCGCAATAACTCTCAAGAGAATGGGGAGAAGAGGAAGAGAAACCAAGCTGAGTGTTGCGACTAGATTTTTCGAGGCGGAACATCTCTGCACAGGTGTCATGTAAAGGAGCCACACGATTGCACCCGGAACCAACCCTCCTTCCCTCCGCCGCCCATCAGGTGCATAATCCACGACCCCTCCTTGTGCTCGTCGATTGTCCCGTCACCGTCTTGATTTTTTGGAAAAGTGAAAGCATACTGTACGCTTCTGCACTCAACATGTTCTGAGATGTGATTTCTAAAGTCATCCTCATTTCAGCGCCATCCATTTCCCGGACTCACGACCACACTGAACGCTCAACCTACCAGGACATGAACTTCTGAGGATTCCACACATCCTGTTAATACGTTTCAAACAACATCCACACTCTTTCAAAGGCCCGTCTCGCCGGACATAAGCAAAGGGTCACTCCACTCAGGAGATACAACTAATCAACTCACAACACGCGACCTTACCCTTCCACCTATTCGCATTCTATTCGAACCATGCCATCTCGATGTTCTCTTCTAATCACGCTGCTTCTCGCTTCTCTCGGGTCGGCGGCGGACCCAGACACTCAAACAATGCAACTCACATGGCCGTACTCGCCCATGATCGACTATGAAGAATTTTTCCTCACGGAGGGCACACTTATGCAGACTGTAGCAGCAGGTTGTGCATCTCGTGATAATACTACCGTTGCCGCCCAGTGGGTACGAGCTGTAAGTTGGATATACTTTTTTCCGGTCGGTCGCTCACGGATCTGGATTCAACCAGGCTTACCACGACGTCGGCAATGCTGATGTCGGGATCGGTAGAGGAGGTCTAGATGCCAGTGTGAGGTTTGAACTGGATAGAGATGAGGTACGAATTTGAAGTCTTCGCTTTGTCTAGTTGACTCATTCTCCCTTCAGAATGTGGGTACTGCAATGACCCAAACTTTTCATGATTTCCGTCTCGAGCAGCGACCTCCCTACACTGGCAGTATGTTTTCCACTTCATTTCCTCTCACCCTGGTCTTTGTTCAATGTCGTTCCAGTGGCTGACCTCCTAGCTATGGGTGTTGTATTTTCCTATCGTGTCTGTGGCGGCCCCTCCATCCCGTACCGCGCAGGCAGAGTAGATGCTACGCAAGCAGATTCACCAGGAGTGCCCAAACCTGATCAAGATATTGATACCCACATTGCTATCTTCAAGCGTCAAGGGTTCAGCCAGTCAGAGATGATTGCTCTCGTTGCTTGTGGTCACACAATGGGTGGCGTTAGTGCACTCAATTTCCCCTCTATTCATATCAACAATGTGGATAATATGGCGTTCTTTCATGGAGCAAAAGAGTATAGCCATAATATGTAAGGTCCCTTCTGTTTCTATCTGGGCGAAAACCTCACCTCTTTTGTTTAGTGTTTCTGGTTATTTGGATGGTACAACGCCAGACCCTCTGATTCGTTCTTCCAACGACACCATGAACTCCGACCAACGTATCTTTTCAAGCGACGGTGACAAGACAATGCAAAGGTACGCGCTCCTTCATCAACCAATCTCGTTTTCTGACATGCCCCATTTAGCCTTGCGGACCCTGCAACCTTTGACAAGACTTGTTCCTCCTTGCTCGAACGCATGATTAACATTGTCCCAAAGGGCGTCACTCTCTCCGACGTAATCTCTCCTATTGAGAATAAGGTCACTCGAACTCGACTTTTTGTTTCAAGCAAATATGAAGGAGAACTAACGTTCAAGACCTCCATTCGAGTGCGAATCTTGCTCTCTTTTGCATAGCTTTTGTGACCTCATTATTTCTGCAGATTCTCAACCCAAAAGAAGGCCTGACAGTCAAACTCTTCTGGACGGACCGCCAAGATCCCAAGACCTGTTCCGACAAAGGGTGTTCCGCGGATGTCTCCAAGACTAGCACGCTTGGCACCGCCTCGCGCAAACGAGGAGGGCAAGTTGGCGAGTCTCCCCTCAAAACCCTTTTTGGCATCGACAAAGCCAAGCGATTCGATTTTGAAGTGCGGATCCACGCTGCATCGAGCATTGCCAAGTTTTGGTTCCAGTTGGGAGACGGGACTATCATTGATAATGGCGGGAAGGGATATGTGATTCAGCAGGATGATTTCTTGTGGGATCCGTATAGGAGCAAGGTTGTTGATCAGTGGCCTGCTGCTCAGGCTTTGATTACCGTTGGTGTAAGTGTTCCTTGCCCTCACCACCTTTTTTTTTCCCGGTGATTAACCTCTAGCTCCACTAGGTCAAAACCTCTCTCAAGGACAAAGTCACTGCCTATATCAACCATGTTGACAACAACTCCGCCCCCTCCCCTACCTTCGTCTCCATCGTCAAAACCAACATTTCCATGTCCCCATCCGCAGACATCCCTCCATCATCGGGATACACTTTCTTCTCCGTGAACACGACGCAGGGAGACGACATGCTTGCGTTTAGTGTTTTCGGAACTGTGGATGGACAGGCGAGGAGTTGGGAGAATTTAGAGTTGGCCGATATTTTGCCTGCTTCTAGCTTGGGATTAGGGACGAAAGCCGCTTCGACTTCTAAATCAGCTAGTCAGGCTAGCGAAACATCTAATCGGGCTACACGCATGAGGGGCGATAACATTGTCGGGATTGGACTTTTTGTGAGCGTTGTTGTTGGAATTCTCTCTGTCGCCTTTGGTGGCTGTGGTTTGCTATGACATTGACTGTGGACATCCAATCCCTTGGGACAAAAACTGTTTTATAAGGAGATCATTTTTTTTTCTCATCTGTTGACATTTACTTTTTTTTCCCTTTCTTACAAAGTAGCATTGGACTTGCAGTTATTCGGACTTTACCACATCTACTTCACCCCTACTCTATTCTTATTCACCAATTTTTTGTTTACTTCTGTTATGCCATTTTACAGTAGTTACCGCTACATTGACACTCCTTTGGCTGAAAATTTTCCCTTCTCGAGTGTGGGTGGCTTGATGATGCCACATTAGGCTTTTTACATACTATCAATGAGCTTTTACGTGTAGGGGGCAGGGTGTCGGATAAACGTCGCACCGTTTGAACAAGAAGCACATGGATATCTACCCCAGGAAAGAAAGGGCGGCATCTAGAACGGTTTCAATTGGTCGACCGATGGCGTGTGTTCATTATAAATTATAACTATAAAATGTGGTCCCAACCATACCCTAGGAAGCTATAATATGATGTTACAACAAGGAGGTTTTTCAATGAGTGTTCTCAAGGTGAGGTGGGGTGAAGTAAAATGGAACAAAACGAAAAAAAATATAGATGTCGGTGAGTAAGATAGATTCTTTTCGTAAAGAGAGCACGAGATAATGGCGTTATGTGAACTCGTGACTACAGTATATATCGCGTTTTTTTTAAAAGAAATCACCCATGAGGGTCATCCACCACCATTTCCGAGTCTGCCGGAGAGGTGGGCGAGTGGGGCGGTGCAGGGCGAATGACTCTATATTTCCCAGTGCGGCCAGGAGACGAAGACAAAGATGAAGAGGAGGACGGTGGCGGAGGCTGGAAAAACGATGTTGAGGAAGACGAAGATGAAGATGATGAAGGTGGTGGAGGGAGAAACGACGGATGATCTCCTCCTCTTGCTGGACTTGGTTCCGCTCGGCGTCTTCCTGTACTACCGCGACTAGAATTACGCTTTTGCGTTGTTGTCGTTGCTGTTGACATAGAAGAAGGAGGAGAAGAGTGGATTGTATCTCCACCACGGGGCCCTCGTTTGCGAGGACGCGTTAGTCCAACTAGACCAGTGAGTCTCCAGAAGGAACCTTTGCCTGGGAAGCAAGCTGCTTCTTCTCGAGAAATATGTTCAAACTCGGCTCGGAGGGTGAGCATATGACGGATGGATTCCTTTTTAGGAAAAAGCAAATATGAGCGAGTACCAAGGAGTTAAGAAGCAGAAGAAAATTCACCTTCCATGTTGAATTCCCGCGACACCAGGCAAAGCGAGCTTCAAGGGCTTCGTAAATCCCTTGAAGTGTTAATTTCTGCATAGGACTCTCGAGGAGCGCGACTTGAACGAGCAACATATATGAAAAGACAGGTCTGTAATCAGGGCCTGGATCTTGAATAGAATTAAGGCTCAAGGGCATTTCGGGAGGCAGTCCCAGATCCCGACGAAGGGATTCCACAAGCTGGGGTCTATTTAGACGAATGGGTTCTGTCATGTCTGTTGGCGTCGTGGGAGGAGGGGGATAGCCGGGTGGAGTAAGATTAAGTTGTCCATTGTACTCTGGAGTTGTTGGAGGTGTAGGGCGGGAGGTAGCGCACCACTGGCAAGCACAATGTTTAGGGTGAGGATAGGGATTCCCTTCAGGAGGAAGGGGACCACCGTTCCGTCTCGGTGGACTCGGATGCTGATGTTCTGGACGTCGATAGTGGTGGGGATAATTATGATCCTGAAATGCGGGAAGAGGCGGTGGAGAAGGAATTCTGGAAAAGTGCTGAGAAAGGTCCGAGGTGAGTAACGTGCCTTCCACGAAGCGACAATAACGGAAGAAAAATCAACACGCACCAAGGGAGAGGTGGGAGAAGTGGATGTGGATGAACCACGATAATGGTCGTGACGAGCGTTACTACTACCTTCGCCACAGTCAGCAGATCGAGGAGAAAATGTCCCCTGTCGCACACGATTGCTGTCCCTGCTCAGGGGTGGAAGAGACATTGAACCATGCCGAGCACCTCCTTCCCCATCGTCCTCCATGTAAACATCCAGACCTAACTCTGCGAGGGAAGGGAGCCGTGAACTGGCAAGTGGAACATCCTGAAGCGGGACAAGAGTTGTCCCCGCAGGCACATCCATGGGTAGAGATCAAACTGTTCTCTGTCGTTTTTCCTGTTCCGGTGAGTGGAGCTGGTCCAGAACGAATGCCCTGAAACCTAAAATCCGAGTTCTCTATGCAGGAGAGGGAGGGACAAGGCAAGAGAGAGACGCCAGGCAAAGAAATTGGGAGAGATGGGGGAAGAGAGACAACCTTGCACCGGACAATACCTTGTTTGGGAATGTGAATCAGACCACACGTTTTCAGTCCCAGAATTTCAGGAAGTTTGATCCTAATCCAGGCGTTGATGATCCAACGGTCTTTGTCCGACGCCAACTTGGTCCTTTTTGTGGGTTCAAGGGAATTGCCGAAATGACAGCCACTCTCGACTCGAACGGTTGGGGTCGAGGCACCACACTCATGGGAGGTCGACGGATGGAGTTATCGGATGGATAGTCTTATATGAGATTGTCTAAGACCCCGATGGTCACGTTTGACTCGGGGAGAATAGACAACGACACTGAGATCACCGAATAACAGCGGTGTGTGGGCGGCTTGACAGGAGTTTTCAAATTCCCATGATGAGGCACGGACAAAGGATCGGCCTGCGAATGCGAATCCAAACTCCGATTCGCGCGTTTTAGACCTGTCTCGTCGGGAGATCCCAGTCTTCTCATTCTTCTAGCCCTCTTGATCTAGATTTGGTGGAGGAGGAACTTACTGATGATGGTGGATCCAGGTCAATATGTTAGAAGCTCAAGGTTAAGGTTCATTTAGTTCTGTGTGCCGATGCCGTAAGCCGCAGAGTCGTGCAGATCGTATGTATGGAGATAAGTTTCACGCAGTCTAACTTTAAGCCTCATCCTCCGAACACTTCCGACTCTGGGGAAGTAGCAAGCTGAGATTATGCCTAATGAAGATGTGGGTCAAATGCTATCAAACAAGGTGTTCGCGAAGGTCCACCTATCTTGACATGTTCTCCCTAAGATTGGGTTAAATCTAACAAGACATCAGCAGGGCTGAAGACGCAGTGGGAAAAAAGGAATTAAGTGGAGCTCTGTGCCTAAGATAAATAAGAGACACCAGACGCAAGGTTTTCATGCCCTTCTGATTTGGAATTATCTTGTGGAGGCTAAGCTCACATCTTCAATAACATCGAATGAAAGCTTCCCAAGATAAAAAAGTGAGTCGTATTTCTCTAAAGCCAAAGTGCATAGATTTCGGCCACGAGTTGAAGGCCAAACTCATGGTTCATATTCTACAGTTCAGTCGATGTGACATCTTCATCTGCAATCCAAAGATTGAGATGAGAGGCGATTAGCGGAACGAGTTGTACGAAGGGAGATTTTCGAAGCCATCGAAGGAACCCGGGAGTGGAAGGACAATTGCCTTGATAGTCATGCACCACTATCTTAGGAGAGGCAAGGCTAAAAGCTCACTGGTCCGCAGTCACAATAAGGAAGTGGTGTCGGAGGCTAAAGCTGCCCGACGGCTAAGAGTTCTTGTGAGTAGAATTTTGGAACGTGAGCCTGGAGGTTGGCTACCGTTTGTGTAACATTTCTACTCAGGCCAGGGGTAGCCATGTATAGACTAAATATCTGGCGTTTTCCAATAGCAATTAGCTAATAGTCCTGTCTTTGGGCTGTATCAAATCGCGATACTGAGGACTAAAAAGCTCGAGCAGCACAATGGAAACGAAGGCAGAATGGCCGGGAATGGACCCTGATCGATGGTTTAGCACCTCACACAAGTCCCACGATTTGGCTCAAATCGTTATGATAAGGCCAGTCCGAGATGATATTTTCAGCCAGAGGAGTAATACCATCCTATTGGCCAGGGATGCGCTGGGGAGAACCTGGACACTGAGTTTATCATTTTTTCCCCTTGCTTCTGAGAGTTACATACGCTACCAAGTTCACAAACAGTAATGAAATTGTTTTGTAATTATATCTAAGATCTATAGAACAGTATTACCAAGTCTTAGAAGCTAGAGGGCATGCTCGCCTTGAATAACGATTCTGAGCCACATTCATATCTGCATCCCTCCACATCTGTAGTTGGTTGTTGGGGAAATACAGCCCCCTTTACACTGGATTGCTTGAGAGGAAATGGATAGGAAGACTCTCCGCGAAAATGACTCGCTGGTTGCTTAAGTGCGACGAATATTCCCAAAGGTCCATTGGGTGAGCCTCGCCGACGAACGGATTACCCGCTATGCCGCACTCGAAAGAGATCAATCGAATCTTCGCTGAAAATGACATGACATGGGATGTCCCAGGAGATTAGAATGCGTGTAATAGTGGATTGAACTGCAATTGTCGTTTGCCGGCTTGAAGAAGTGCTCTGAGAAACATGACACCCACATTTACGCAACGCTGCCTCTTAATTAGAGCCAGGGGTTGACGCGGAGTATATCCGTATCGTCGAGCGACCAGATGAGCGGCTCTTCGAGAGCAAGGAGTAGCAGTGCTGGAGCTAATTGTATTGCCACTATCTTATTGCCCTAAGGCCCTAATGCCTCAGGTCTCGGAATGACGTAGAGGAAAATAGTTCACCATAAACCCAACACCATAAAAGCCAGAGCACTGGGAGTGACATTCTACCAGCTTCTCCGTCAACTGTACCCGAGAATTTCTGCAATAAGGAGCAAGGTATAGGGCATAATAAATCTTGGGCAGAAGAAAGATGAGATTTGTAAACCCTCCGTCGGGACGTAAACATACAGCTCATAAATTTCTCACGGGACAAACTGTGATGAACGCAGGAGCTCAGAACCGTCGAATTCGTGAAGAATCTAAAATAGAGTGGACAGTGTCTTGAGAGAAATCGAAATTGTCTAACGAATGGTCGGGAAGGCCCATTTGAGATGGTGGTCGCGTTGAAGGAGGCTGGGCACAGGTGCTAAGCGTGTCCTATGGAGGAAAGAAAACACTGTGTTTGTCAGTCACAACTCACAGATCCCACTGGTCCGACCAATAAAGTCTTTTGCATCGTCACGACTTCCTTCTTATTCAATTTTTCGCGATTAGGTCCGTTTGCCTTGGACTTTCCCACCGCCGCCCCATCAGTGTACAGCGTACCTCCCATTGTAAGGCTGGCGCTTCCTACAAATCCACTTGTCGATTATATATGGTCATTGTATCAGTGAACATAAGCTTCACTGATATGTTCCTTTTATAGTGCGATGGCTAATGCATGGCCGTGTCGACCTGTTTACGCCTATCTTCTTATCATTCAGTCAGTCTACGTCGGAGCACTCCTACTTTATGCGCTTTATTGACCTAACCTTTGTATTAGTATCATGAGTCACCACAAGCTGTATCGTATTTCAGCTCAGAGGAAACAGTAAGGTATCGGTATGTGTCGTCGCACGCCTGGTCTCCTCGAGATAGTTCGAATCATTATTCATGTTCGAGACCCAAGATCTCTCCTCCAAGATGTTCATTCGCACTGTTGATTACAATTTCCCTTGAATGCACACTCGACAAAACTTTCTTCACAATGTGCTGTTTGACCTGGGGTGTACAAGCAACGGAAGCACATTCTCTGACTGCATTACGAGAAATGAGTGGATATTTCAATTTACGGATATACATATAAATATCTTTCATAGGAAAAATAAATAAATAAAAACAAGTACCCTCCTCCTCCTCGAATAAAAAACTCCCTACTATGTGTACGACTGATCCCTGCGGGGAGCCTCCTCCATGTCATGGTCATGATCCTTTTTGTGGACAGGTCGATATAAACCAGCACCAGAGTTATGAATGCTAAATCCCCGGATGGAGGGTCGTGAACGGCCGCGGCACTTCCCTACGACGTTGAGGACAACCAGTGCGAGAGCGACGACGAGGTTGGCGAGGAGCAGTCCAATGATAACAGGCTTCCATTTTTCGAAGCTCCCATCTGTATTGGAGGAGGTATCAGAGGTGTCGACCGCGGCGTCGACAATTGCGTTCCCGGCAGCAGCATTCCCTGTAGCGGCTTTCCCAGAAGTAGCGGCAGCCTTTGCGGGGGCCGGTGTCCCGTCAGAAGAAGGCTTTCCACCATAGAGACAGCCAAAGTGACAGTCCATTTCGCGCTTTTGAGTCTGACCACGGTCCTAAAAGAACATGACTGTCTATGAGCGAATAGTCGTTCACGAAAAATGGGTTTGGATTTGACGTACATATCCGCCCACAGTGCAGTGATCTTGGTCACCGCTCTTCCAATGCTGTTGAGCGAGGTCAAATTGGATGTCGTCGCCTATTGGTGTTACTTTAATCGTGTCTTCGAGCTTGGATGCCATAACCAAGGGGCTTTTATCGTTTGCGTTGGTGCGAGGAACGTAGCCAATTTGAGTGCGCGGGTCATGGCCGTCATACTGAAAAGATCTGTCAGTTTGAAGACGAGTTGAAGGAATGAACACTAATTGGCCTCACCAGTGTAATTTCGACAGAGAATGGGCCTTTCCATTGGGCATCATTGGGATTGTCGAAAGGACTTCCTCCGCCTGACGTAGGATTCTTCCACTGGGTTAGATGAAACGAACAGATTCCCTCTGTGTATGGTGCAGGAGGTTTCGGAGGCGCAGGGGGCGGTGCTGGGTCTGATGGTGGTGGATCAGGCTGGGGAGGAGGTGCGGGTGCTGGGTCAGGTGTTGGCGAGAAATCAACAGCGTTACTAAGATCAATTTCGGGAAACATTCGAGCTTCAAGTGCCTTCTTTGCGTCGATGGTAACGTTAATTGGGTTATCACCGCGTTTGAGACCATCGTGAACAGGAGGCCATGGAGGCTGTGGTACTGGGCTTGTCACTGGTGCATTTGGGTCACCATGTGTGGGATGACGTTGGATGGCGCTAGGATCACCTAGATGTACACGTTTTAGCACTATCGTGAAGGAGGTTTTGATGAAGAATAATGAGAAATCGCACGGTATGGGATGAGTCTAAGATCTTGACCTCTATCTAAGACGTCGCCTATGTTTGCAGGTCGAACTTCCCATATGATGTCAACCTCTTGTGACCTCTGGATAGCAGGAAGCTCGTGTGTAGCCCATATACTGTCTGAGCCGATGGCATCGTCGGCTTCCTCTACGACGAGGAAGACGGTCCCTTGAACCATCTCAGCAAAAGCAGCAGAAGTCTGTCTAAACCAATCTCGTTCTTGATTCAAAGAGAGCGCAGCCCGCCGAATATCACTGGGGAAATCCAAGTTTCTGACCTCATCAATGATTCCGAAGGCAGACCGGCAGTCATAAGCTTGGTCTGAGAACCTTGCATAAATTGCCACATGAAGCGTAGAATCACGACTCACACAAGGTCCAAGACTAAAACAGTAATCAATAAGCTTAGAAAACAAAATTTTCACTCTGGAGAGAGCCTGAAACATACCTCTGCGTTGGGATCTCTCTGCCGCATCTGAGTTTCTAGAAGGGTTCTCAGTTGCAATGCTCGATTTGTTCCCCAATTTGGATTTCCATCATTCATATCAGAGGTCCTCCGTTGGTTTACGTAAAATACAGCATTGGGATAACGTCGCTCAGGGTTAGGCATATATCGTCGTCGAATCTCTGCTGTGTCAGGTCTCTGCGGCGTGGGGAGCATACTTCGGAACAGATTGACCAGGTCTCTAATACGTGGACTAGTGGGAGGAGGAATGTCACCCACGATTTTTCGACCTGGACCACGTGAAGAGACGTGCTGAAAACCGGTAGTCGCTGTGGGAGTACTGGAAACAAATGAAAGGGTCGCTGCAAAGAGCAACAAGAGAAAACGTAGGAAAGCCATGTTGCGAGAGCAAGGAATGAAAAGAAAAGGTCGCTTTGGCATGAAATAATTCGCAGGAACCGCTTATAAGTGAGGGCGAAGACCCGAAAATCAAAATCAATATCGAGAGGACGCAGTCGTTCGCGGCATCCTTCCCACAGATACACCTGTGCAAATGAATGAGAGTGCGCTTAAACTTAGAACATATAATGTACTGTGACATTTATTGTTAGCAACTGAATGGTCAGCACCACTTATATTCATTCACCGCCCATGATGTTGATTTTGATCAAGCGTCGCAGAACTCATCCGGGAGTCCTGTGTACAGATAGAAGAAAACTATCGAAACATCGCCAATTAAGAAAACCTCGGCGACAGAGATAAATTACCCGTTGAATTGTGGGTACGACCACCAAAGGTGATGGGAGTCACGAGCACCATCAAGGAGTAAGGAGACATGGTAAACTACCCAAGGCCACTCCTTTGAATTGGGAAGTTCCTCTTTCTCTCTGGTAGTATGCTCATGTCCAATTTGCATTGGACCAATGTCATTCATGCATCAGAATCTCACAAATCAGCTTAGCTCTGATGGTGTGAGCAAAATTCTCCTCATGAACGTTCTGTGTCAGGGCATTTGAAGGCTGTGCAGTTCCCGAAGGACTAGGGTGATGTCTCACAACGGGTTGCGAAACAGACTTAGGATAGAAATTAACCGCGTTCGTTCTTCCCAATGATCTCGTAATTTTTGCTTCTAAATCATCCTGAATCAACTGCAATGCACTCAATTGCTCTGAAGCAGACAATAACTTCAATTTCGATGCAGTGGAAGACCTTCAGTGAAGCAAATAATTTCTTAACGACAGACATTTATCCGATCGTTGCTAGAGGGCAGTCCGTACATTATTGATAACTAGCTTCGGAGAAGTGTTTGAGATCTCGGATAGGTCGCTAAGAACCTGGCGTACTAAATGGTTACGTAGTGGGCAGAGTCCTAGCTGTGAATTAACGAGGGAATGATGTTATTTAATCAGAAAAAGAACTCTAAATTGGCGTATGTTGAATGTTCATAGGGGATAGGTGAGGACGGCTAACAAATGAAAATAAGCTGTACTACACTACTTAAAAACTCCCAGGCGGTCTGGTATGTAAACGGGCGGACTCTGGCAGCGCCAAAACGGACTTGCCAGAATCCAAGCCGGGAACGAATTCAACGTCTGCGGCGAGACCCTTCTCCAAGTCGATGACATGCGTTCTGCCCGAGAAAGTGTCCTTCTCCTTCAAAGCTTCCAGCGTTTCCTTGTCAACACTGTCAACGATTACATCTTCTTCCTTCGCAAAAAAGATGAGTCCTTTTGAGAAGGCTACACCGGTGAGGATCATGAGTGTAATCCATGTCAGACTGATAAGGACAGTCATAATGAGATGGACAGTGTAAAAGCCTTGGATGTTGAAGATGTCACCCATGACCTTGATAGTATTAATCCATCCGACATTGGGGAAGGTGAGTGCCCAGCCTGGATCATATAAGTATAATAGTCTTTAGAGCTGCTGCCAAGCCGAGAAACTCACATCCCAAAATCTCATTGAGATGTTTATGGAGTTTGAACCAATATGGGCCTAAACCGAAGAAGAAGAAGAACACGGCGAGGCCGAGAAGCATCATGCCGGACATTACAGAGAATGCAAACCAGATCTCGCCCGCTGATTTTGAGACCAGTCCGAAGAGAGGGAGTCGAGCTTGAGCTTCTTTTCCAAGGTTGATCATTGCAAGAGCGGTGAAACCTGGTGGGCCACAGGCTACAAAAGCGCCATTCGCCTGGTGGCCGTCGAGAAAACCTGTTGTCATGATGCGTAGGATATAGATTCTAAAGCATGATTGAGTCAGCTTATAGCACCTTCAAAATGGCCAAGCTACTGACCCAATGTAAATGAAAGTCAAGAAAAAACCAATTCCCTGAAAGAAATATCCGACTAAAAGAATTCCTAGACCGTGTGGATCGTCATCCGGAACAACGCGGAGCACGTTGAAAGCGACAACTCCAACAAGCATCATGGGAAATACCAGGAAGGCATATGCGGGAGTCTGAACCAACTTGAGTCACTAAATGCACCAATCGCGAAAGAAAAAATACTTACGAAACCTTTGAGTTCATGAGGCCGGTTGAACCAAATCATCAACATGGGAAAGCAACACAACAAGGAGAATACAACGTAGACCCTATTTCCGTAACATATCAATCAGCAAACGTCTGTATAGAAATCCACCACCCACCAGAAGAGGTCACAGATGAAGCCAACTTGAACAAATCCACTTGGAACTGCGTAATTGATAGTCCCAATGAGAATAGTTGCAAAACTCAGAACCTGGACCAATGTTAATTAGACGCCCAGTTTTATATAGGATGGGTGGAAGAAAGGACACTCACAATAAGCGGAACAAAGATGCCTTTGACAGGATCACAAATGAGACGAAGCGCTTGTCGGGGATAGACTAGAGTTGTATTAGATCCGGACATAAACCACGGGGTATAGTCATACGCATCGCCTGCAGAGCCAACGTGCAGGTGTTTAAGAGGAATAGTGAAATGTTGAGGAAATAGAAGATAGTTTCGACGGTGGTGAGGGAGGAATTACGATGCTTTAATGCAGACATGGTAACGTAGACCGCTCCAGTGCCCATGCCTATCGGGACTATGAAAATAGAAAAAATAAGCCAGCGATAGGAGAAAGAACAAAAAATGCCCCACATGCTTGCCACGACCAGCCATGGATGCGGCGGGCAATCCCACTGGCGGATGTATTGGGAAAATACTGCTTGAGCGACTGGATGTGGGGTTGGTTAGATGTAACAGCGGCTTGGTGGTTGACCATTGGTGGAGACGGGATTTGACAGGATCAATGAGGGAAAAAAAAGTAGTAGGGAGGAAGGATGGGAACTGTAACAAGATGACCGCCAATAGAGTCTAGTAGAAGAAAAATGGGCCCGCTCGCGGGGACGGGAGAAGTGGAGAGAGCTAGAAAAACGTGGGGCGCAGCCAAAGAAAAAGGGTGCAGCACACCTGGAGAACTTATAGGATTTCCGTCTCCGCTTATTATTACTCTTATCGAGTTGTTAAGAAGTAGGGTGGCGCCAAAGGGTAGTCAAGATGGCTCCTTCCGGCCCCAACTTTCTCTGATGCCTCGTGCGGTGACCAAGCGTCACCGGAAGAGTCCTCTGAGGCTTAGAAAGTAGAAGCGAACGAGGACAAAGGCTCTGGATCACCAATCAAATGCTCTCTCTAGGGATCGGCGCCAAGCACCCAGAGAACTGGGTCGAGGTGTCGAGCACGAATCATAATTGAATCATTGGTCCGCATTCCACGACGTTGCATGGAAACATGCCGATCAGAAGCAGTTTTCCGCGTGTTGTGCATTTGTACTTCTGCTAGCGGAAGGCCCGCCAAGCCAGCTCGCTGTGATAATGTCAATTAAAAGATGAAGATTGTAGGAGAATATACGAGGCAAAATATCCTGTCTAGAAGCCCGAACGTCGCACAAACCAACACAAGCAGGGATGAGAGAGAACCTCAAATGACCGAAGTGCTTCGGTAATGCAGAAGCTGCACAAAAGAAATTTACGATCACCATAGAAAGATGCTTCCGCGGCTCGACTGCGCTGCTGCGGACTGCTTGCAGGAAGCTGTGAAGGGTACCCTCGCGGCACCCGTGTGGTGGTGGGGTGCAGGATATGATAGTCACGGATCCAATAGCTAGGGGCCGGAGGCAACAACATTGGGTAGCTCTGGCACAGCCAAAAAAAAAAAATGGCCCTTCATGTACAAAGTAAATATGCGCGTGTATTAGAGGGACTTTCTGCAACGAACGAGCTAAGTTGTATTTGCTACAAAATTCTACGAGACAGCATACAAAACAATCGAGACACTGGTACGTATCTCCAAAAGCGATCTAAATGGAAAGCGGTCGGAGTTGTAGAGAAAGCATCGTCCTTCTCTTCTTCGGATTGTGAGCAAAAAGTATGATGACCATCCGAAGTCCTCTAATAATGTTGCCTTTTAAGGCCATCGGTGACCTTGACCTCTTCGGATATCGACGAATGATATTAAACATATTTAGTGAATGAAGTCAATTTTTACGTTAAGGATCACCCTGTTGCTTGGTTTCAAAATACACACTCTACGGAAGAGAAAGTTCGAACCTAAAGACCAAAAGAGTCATTCCGTCTTCGCAACATGTCCACCCCACTCTTCCACAAAATAACCTCCCCGTAGGTATTCAACCACTTGCGGCCGTCAGCAAATCTTCCAGCATCCTTAGTGCCCACCATGAGGACCCAGTCTCCCCGAACCTTTTCTTCGAAAACACAGAGGAGTACTCGCCGATCTATGGCACCCTCTCTGATTTTGTTGTAGACTTCATTACTGGCGAGCTCCGCATCACAGCGACGATTGATCTGCAGTATCACAATTTGAACAGAGGGAGGGAGAGCAGGGACGATATTCTCTTCAACGCAAGAGAAATGGTCTGGTTCGCGTGCAAGAAAACGCATGTCCATCAGGAGATGGGTCAACGAATGAATTGTCTTCAATGAAGCCCAATTCCGGGAGGACCAGTCTTTAAAATCATGGGCTACAGTCCACACGTCTATGTGTGTCATGTTTTGGAAGAAGGGAGATATGAATTCCATCCTCTCAACATCTGAAAAAGCGCAAGGGCTACAGGAGATTCGCCGGAGTGTAGGATAAACATCCTCCCCGTTTGGAGACTCTGTACCAGCCCAATGACTGAGTAATTCAATATTTGGGAGAAGAGAGAGAAGGGAGTGCAAGTCCGTCCGGGAAAATTTCATATCGCACGATGTTTGAAGTCGACGTACGCAAAAGGCACTTGTCGAGGCAAATACAGGATCATGTAGAAGGGCGAGTAGTGGTCTTAAGCTCCCTTCATCGACAAAGACCGCGCCCCATAATACCTGGTCCGCCCTATATGGCAGAACATCAATGGCAGGCAAACGACTATCTGGGGTTGGCTGGACCGACCATTCGTGAATTTGCTTAGAAACCAGACTGAGAGATTTTGCGGTGATACTGCTTTCTCCAGCTGCTATCAAGACAATATCACGGACTAAATCCACAGGCAGCGGTGGGAATGGTTGAAGTATTTTGGCGCGCGCGTCCCTGGCAATACCCTCGTGGATCTGCAATTGCTTCGCATAGTCGTTGAGAACTTGCAAATAGTCCTCTAAATCAGAAATTGCATTCTGTAGTTTGAGGAATTGTTTTTGAAATTCGGCTGCAATGTCTTCCAAGTCTTTGGTCGACAGTTCGGGGATCGTCGAGTTGGTTCTGAGTGAATTTTCAATAGCCTCCAAGTCTTTTTGGAAAAACCTAGGCTGTTCCAATGAGATCTTCAATGGTCCTCGTATTTCATGCCAAGAAACGCGAGAGGATGGCATGTGGCGGTTATGTGCGTGATGGATGCGACAGCGAAAGAGTACCTCACATCCAACCTCTGCTGGTCGCCGTTCCTAGCCTTATAATTCTTAGTTACGGTTTCGGGTAGCAAAGGGCATACTTCTTCTGGGACCTATTCTAAGGAAGCTCAGGGATACAGCTTACACGTGATTGCCAAAAAAAAAAAGATATCATAGAGTATTGGGTCGCATCGATAGCAGAGGTTGAGAATGAACGTAAGCTTCACTTTAGGGCCTTCTATGAACTCATTTGGATGACTTGGGTGTAAAAAAGTTCCTTGAGTGAATTTTGCTCTTATCCGATTCCAACGCTAAAGAGCAAATATCCGATGCTCAGCTGCGGTCATTCATAACTAGAATTTTTTGGAGAGTAAAGCATCTCACCGACAGTCGAGGTAGAGACGAATTCTCAACCTAACTTTCGGCCCAGTGAGGGACCTACTTACTCAAGTTGGAAGCTCTTACACGAAACCTATTCCCATCCGATTTTAGTTCTAAAGGGTGAGTATGCGACAAAATTGCTTAGAACCACAAAATTTGTTTGGAGGGCAACTGAAGGATAAAAACAAAACTAAACAAATTGGAGTAGCTAGAGAAATGGTGTGGCAGACACGAACTGTTTACGTCAGGGTAAGTATGGAGAATCATTTCAGGCCACTCCGACTCCACTTGTATCCCATTTATTCAACGAGAGCCACTCAAATCTGACTTGGGCAAGCAGGATTCTTACGGGCGGCGGGCTTCATGTGAAGGAAAACAGGTACTGCCCCCGCGCGAAGACGGACAGGGACACATCCCAGGGAGGTAGCTTGACTATCCAAGGATCTTATCCCTTTGGCTCCCCTCAACATGAGCGTGACAGCCACGCTCAAAGCCTGCAAATAGGGTTTCTTGCCGCTATCTTCACCAGAGTTAACATAATTATGCCCTCGCACCCTCTACGCATAACTAACAGCTATTTCTCATAATATTCCACCTAACCTATTCGTTCTACTTCTTCCATGACAGTCGCTGAATCCCTTGAACATCCTTACATCCTTTGCTGCCATGTGCATCCACCTCGTTTTTGCATTAATGTTTAATATCCACATAATTGTAAACTCTTCTTGGAGCACTCTTCTACCTCATGACATGATCGGTAGCTTATGAACTCGACAAGCGTTGCTGTTAGCCAGCATTTTCGAGCAATCAACAGACGCTGATGGGAGAACTGCTCACGCAGTGCTAGATAGACTCAGTCATCATCATGAAAGAACTACTCACGAACGGCTTCGACTCATTCACTATGCAGAAGATCCCGCCGCGGCACCTGAATGAGCGGTGCGTGAAAGACGGAGGCGACGGGCGCTGAAACGGCTTGGCTTCCGATCACAACTTCCACAAGTACTTATTTGACCTCCAACTTTTTTTTTCGTTGGTCAACGAATTTTCCCTCTTCTTCTCCTTATCCCATCACTTTAGCAGCAGGGATGCTACCTTACAACATACCCGCATCCGTCTCAATTGTTGCCGCTGGGGTTTCTAGTTTTCTTGTGTTCGCGACCAACGCGTATTGCACGAGGGAAGGCAAAATCCAATTGCCCATCTCTCAGGGAGACGCGTCTGCCTCTGTTCATGTCCCAGAACATGTCTTTTTCGATGTTGTAAAGCCTACGGATCTGCTTGAGGGTTATCCCGTTGAAGAAGAGGCATTCTGGAGAAAGGTTCGCCGACTACATGCGGTTCAAACGCGTTGCCAGCTGAAAGGATGCCCTCTTTCTAGGCTCGTCTGTGGAAGATTCTCATTGCAATTTTGAATGCTGCCGTTGTCGTTGTCGACAGTGCAAGCTTGGGGTGGGCTGCTATGTTTGGGGATCGTTCTGATATCGCTTCGTATGGTCTGAGAGTCGTGTTTGCCATTTACGTTTTTGGGCTCTCCATTCGTATGGTCAGGAAAAACACGGCAGAACATAGTGGAACTTTGATAGTTCATCTCGCCTGTTTACAAACTTTTGCAAGCTTGATCCTCTTTATATCAGCCATTCTGCCAGATACTGGGTCGCCCATCTCAACGGTTGCTGCCATTAATCGAGGCGAAATGCCCCGAGTATATTGGCTAACCACCTTTCTACTCGACATAATTTCTGCTACGATCCTCGTTCTTCTTCCGCGAGGGCCACCACTCCATTATCCACCCGAACAGATATACGGCGCCAAAATTCTCGAATCCATCACGAATGTTGACTACATAAACGTGACTGGCACTAGTTGGGTCTCCATTATGGACTATCTTATGTTCTCATACACGTCCAAAGTCATCGAGCTCGGCAACACGGCTGAATCTGTCGAAATCGGAGACCTGCCCGTCCTTCCGGCCAAAATGCGTGCGACTTCGAGCTACCATGTCATAACCAGGGCCCTCATTCGGTGGCCCAAGTGGACAACGTTCTTTGGTTGGAGTCCCAATGCTGGCTCTGGATATAACCTCGCGTACACCATTATCAATGCTAACAGGACAATCCTGCTCGTCGAGATACTAATCGCCGCTGCTTCTGGAGGACTCTTCTACATCCCTACAATCTTCATGAGAATGGTGATATCATATATCGAAACTGATCCCGAGAGAGAGCAACTTAGCTGGGGAGTGGTATATGTGGTTGGAGTGTTTCTTTCCAATGTCATCATGTTCCTGGGTCAGTTTTTCTTAAATCTCTGATGCATCCTCTCATCGTCTTTTTGGTAGTTACTGGTCAACTCTGGTCCATTTCTACCGCCGTCGTCGCTGTTCGAATAAAGACTCAGCTCAATTCTATTCTGTTCAAGAAGACACTAACACGTAAGGATGTTGCTGGTATATCGACCAACGATTCGGACAAGGAGAGCGACAATGGATCTGCAAATGAGGCTCAATCTGCAGAGGATGACGAAGATGAATCGAATTTTTCGACCAAGGGCCAGATCTTTACTCTCTTCACTACCGACGCCGACCGGGTGAGTGACTTTGCATGGCATCTCTTTGCTTTGATTGGTACACATTCCGTTAGCATCCTTTCCCTATATGCTAAAAGATTCTTACAGATGCACCGATTGAGATTGTCGTTGGTACCATCTTCCTCTACAAGCTTTTAGGCGTGTCCTGCTTGGTCGGACTGGCCGTCACTTGCCTATTTCTACCCATGAACCACTGGGCCGGCAAGGTTGTTCTTGGGGCACAGGACAATCTTATGAAAAAACGGGACCAACGTGTTGCTCTTATGAACGAGATTCTTGGTGCTATTCGGATGCTTAAATTCATGGCTTGGGTATTCTCTCTTGCCGCTGGCTCAACGCTCGATACTAATCCTATCTTTTCCAGGAACGAAGCTTTGAAAATCGGGTTTTAAAAATCAGAGACGAAGAACTGAAGTACCAAAAGTTGAACTATAACATTGAGACCATGTTCAACTTTGTTTCGTACGAGGTCATGAATCTTACACCTGAATTTATCTCTCATCCGTTTCTAGGGCTACAACTCCCATTATGGTCACCCTCGTATCATTATGGCATTATACTGTTGTCCGTGGCATTACACTCACCCCTTCAGTCGCCTTCACATCAATTCTTGGTGAGTCGCTGTCCTCTTTTTCTCCAGTTTAAGATTCACTGAGCTCTAAATTCTAGTTTTCAACGAGCTCGAATTTGCATTGAATACTCTGCCAGAAACCGTCATTAATTTGCTTCAGAGCGTGGTTTCCCTGAGGCGAATTGAGAAGTACTTGCTCTCTGCGGACGTCGCTCACGTTCCACCTCTTGGAGAACAGAGTAATACCATCGCGTTCCGCTCAGCCACAGTAACATGGCCTCAAGATCGTAACTTGAAGAGTGACAACCCTTCCGCTGCATCAACTCCTCGACAAAAGTTTGCTCTCTTGGACTTAAATATTGATTTTCCGGACGGGGAACTTTCTTTAATCTGCGGCAAGCTCGGTTCCGGGAAAACGCTTCTGTTATTATGTATGGTTACACATTCCCCTTTCTTGTCCTGATCCCAACTCATACGAATGTAGCTCTTCTTGGAGAAGCCGACATCCTTACCGGTCAGGTTCTTAGTCCACGATCCCCTGCTGACACTCTCGCATCTCTGGGGAGCAAAGTGTCATTGGGAGAATCCTGGATCGTGGAAGGTGTTTGTGCTTACGTTCCCCAGGTATGACCAACTTTGCGACTTGTCCCTTCGTTATCACTTAATGTCCGAAGGCCGCATGGTTGCGTAATGCCAGCATCAAAGAGAACATTCTCTTTAATCTTCCATACGAGGAGGTGAGGTATCAGAAGACGCTCGAAGTGTGTGCGCTGTTGTCTGATTTGGAGATCATTGAGGATGGTGATGAGGCTGAGATTGGTGAACGTGGCGTATGTCTTCTCTGTTTTTATTCAGAAGTGTATACCCTGCTAACTCCCCCTCATCAAGGTCAATCTTAGTGGCGGTCAAAAGGCTCGAGTGTCATTGGCACGTGCAGTGTATTCTCGTGCTTCTGTTTGTAAGAGTTACTCCAGGATCCGCGTTCAAAAGCTCACAACCCATAGTGCTTCTTGATGATGTTCTCAGTGCTGTTGACGCACACACTGCGCATCATATCTATCACAAATGTTTGAAAGGCGACCTCATGCGCGGCCGCACAGTCGTTTTGGTCTCTCACCATGTTCAGCTCTGCGCTCCTGATGCAAGATACATCGTTGCCCTGGACAATGGCGAAATCATCTTCTCCGGCGATTCCCCATCCTTTATGAAGTCCACTGTCATGTCCGGGCTAATACAATCTCGTGCCATCGACGCAGACGATACGGAGGAAGCTGTTCTCGAGTCGAATCATGATATCGATGCAAGCTTGATACCCCCAGTGGCTCCATCTGAAATCTCTGATACGAGTTCAGCGACTGCTGCTGCAACTGCTAAGGACAAGAAAGCTCCACGGAAGCTCGTTTCAGAAGAGCAGAGGGCTGTTGGAAGGATTAGCAATACTATTTACCGCCTTTATCTTACATCGTTTGGCGGCTATATCTTCTGGCTTATCTTCGTTGTAATCTTTGCGGTGTCTGCCCTTGTTCCTGTGGTATGTTTTTTTTTTGTATCTCTTCCGTGTTCGTTATCCCATTTCCTTTTGCAGGCTGAGAACAGCTGGCTTCGATACTGGTCAAGTGGTGCCATTAATGGCGAGACGAAGGGTCCAATTTACTACATTTCGATCTACACAGCGATTACTCTCGTGGGAGCTTTTATCCAAATGCTTCGCTGGGTTGTTTTGTGTAGGTTTGGTATTGTCCTGTGCATCACTGTGCCAATGCTCTTCTCAGACTTCGGCTCCATTTCTGCCTCTGTCAAACTATACAAAGGTATATTTTCTCTATTCTAGTGGCAACTGTTTGATTACACAACAACAGGGCTTCTGGAAAGCGTTCTCTTCGCTAACATTCGGTTTCATGATACCGTCTCGCGAGGTCGCCTTCTCAACCGGTTCGGAAAGGACTTCGAAGACATTGATAGTGACCTTGCGGATAATTTCGGCAGGGCTTTTACTGGAGTGTTAAGCTCGATAACTACGCACGGACTTTCTTCCTGCTCATGACATGTGAACTAAATGACTATTAGGCTTGTCACTATCGCATATGTCGGTGGTCCCTCATTCATTGCTGCTGCTTTTGTTCTCGCTTGTCTATATTACAAAGGTTAGTGATCTTCTACTCTTAATTCAGTTTGTTAATTCTTTTATTAGTGGGTAGTTCGTATGGTCAGGCTTCGCGCGATATGCGTCGCTTAGGTATATGCATCACGACTACTTTTTTTTTCAAAATTCTAACGACTTGAAGACTCCGTAACGAGGTCTCCTTTATATTCGCTTTATGGGGAGACAATATCGGGTGTGGCAATTGTTCGCGCTTTTGGTGCTTCTTCCAAATTCCTTCGTGACATGTTGCTCGATGTAAATACCGTAAGCATTTTCTCGCCCTCCATCTTCTTTTTATCGATTAATTTTAGAACATAACTCCACATTACTGGATGTGGGGTGTAAATCGATGGCTGGCACTCCGTTTCAACATGCTTTCCTCTCTTATTATTGGTCTTACTGCTGCCGTCTGCCTGCTGAACAAGAATATCGATTCTGCGCTGGCTGGGTTTGCATTGACATTTGCTTCGAGTATTGTCAATGATATTTTCTACATGGTGGGCCAGCCCTCAGTACCAGTTGATGACGTTCCTCATCGTATTTCCAGGTTCGACGCTTTGTCAACATGGAGCAGAGTATGGTTCGTGACCTTTTCTCAGCCTTTAAAATGTACTCATTATTTTTTTAGGTTGCTCTGGAGCGCGTCAAAGAGTATACAGACCTGCCGGCCGAAGGCGCCGAGTTTGTTGAGCCTCGGCCTGCCGCATCTTGGCCCGAAAACGGTGAAATCCAATGCGAAAATCTTGTTATCAAATATGCTGTAGGTTGTGTTGGCACTTCAATGATTCAATTTCTCAATACCCTAAAGCCTGATTTGCCTGATGTCCTGCACAATCTTTCGTTCAATATTAAACCTGGAGAGAAAGTTGGTATCTTGGGACGCACTGGGTAGCTAAAACTCACCACTAGTTGAAAAAACACAAAGCTCATAGCTTTTAGTTCCGGGAAGAGCACACTTGCACTTTCACTTTTTCGTTTTGTTGAAGCATCAGAAGGTCGCATCCTCATTGACGGCCAGGATATCTCCCAAATGGGTCTTTCAGATCTGCGCAGTCGCCTTACTATCATTCCTCGTAAGTGCTAGAGCTTTCAATCCACTACTCATCCTGTAACAAGATTTCAGAGGACCCAACCATCCTGAGTGGCACATTACGCAGCACACTCGACATTTTCAATGAATACGAAGATTCGAATATATTTGAGGCTCTTCGTCGCGTACATTTGATACAACCCTTATCCACGGCTGTCGAATCAAATGTCGAGGAGAGTGTGAACCTCAATGTTTTCAAGAATCTCGAATCGCCAGTATCCGAAGGGGGGGAGAATTTTAGTACAGGCGAAAAGCAGTTAATCTGCATGGCTCGTGCTATTTTGAGGAGAAGCAAGGTTCTTGTAATGGATGAAGCGACCGCAAGGTTCGTGATTGTTTATAAATGAGTCTCTGGTTCAAACCTGAAAACCGCTAAAGTGTTGACTATGCTACTGACGAACTCATTTCTCGAACTATCCGCCAAGAGTTTAGCAATTCTACAATTCTCACTATCGCGCACAGGTTACGGACAGTGATTGACTATGACCGTGTCATGCTACTTGACCAAGGACAGATAGTGGAATTTGACAAGTATGCGTTGTCTAGCTTACACTTTCCGTCCTTATTGATAGTCTTTAGGCCGTCTACACTTCTCAAAGATTCTAGTTCACAATTCTACAGCTTGTGCAAAGCGACTGGGAAAGAAGAGTTCGCTATGCTAAAAAAATTGGCTAATGGTCAATAACTGTTTCTATCTAGACATTATATTAGAGAGTTATTTAAAATAATGTATTTATTCGACTGATCTTCACAAGAGGCATTGGATTCAACTTTTTGTCATGCAGTTTCTATCCTGAGAAAATATTCCTATAGATGTCCGAATGACATGCTCTTGAATAAGTCACGGCGGAAAAGTCTAATAAATGACATTTAGACCTCCCTGCATGAAGAGAGAGAGTCTAAAGTGGCTCGAAAAGCAGGAACTCGACTGTGGGCCACTCACCAGCGTACGGCATTGAAGTGCTTCTTTGTCCACTACATCTAGATCACGACTAAAAGATAGTTGACAGAAGTATTCATACTGCGATAAAATTGCATGAAGACTGATGTCCGTTGCTTGCAGAGGAGCTATGTGCTTCAATTCCTTGCTCGTACTATATTTGGGTCTCTTCATGCCGGGAAGGTCCTCGAGTTGTATTCAGATTTTCGCAATTAAGGAGGAGTCCTTCGGTTTCCAAGAGACCAACACACCAAGCTATAACTGTAAGAAGAACCCAAAACGACAGAAGTGGAGTGATGTTACCCTCAGACCGAGGCGTGTTGATAGTAGCCCATCGAGCTCGAACATGACGCTTGTAGAGCGTGGTTGTGACATTTTTTTTTGTTGCCTAGGATTGCATATAATACCCGAGGGACCAATTTTATTGCTCCTCAAAGATTGAGGCCAGTTTGTGGAAGGGTTCTTTTCGGAATCCTGAATGAATCGTGGAGAGTCGGTACGACCACGCTCGTAGATGAAGGAGGGTTGCAAGGGACTGAAAACTTATGGGAATAGCATGAGCATTCGAGATTACCAACGGAGCAGAAGTCTTGTGGTCATACCAAACCCAAAAGAAGTAGTCACGCAAGGTCTCCCTGCATGGAAAAGCTAGCCGGAGAGAGCTCGTGTCACCCTTCGTCCACTGTTTGTACCAAAGCAAGGAAATTTCGGCATGAATTTTGTAGAGATGAGCCAAAACATGATGAGTCAACGCTTCAGAAATGTTGCCGACCACCTGTATCCGTGCAGAACCTCCGCCAGATACCGGTCCTGACCACCTAGATCACAGGTAATTCTCATAGTAAGCTGAGAGTGAAGAAATTTGGATTGAATAATTGTTTTCATCGAGACATTCGTCTTCAGAGTTCGGTCTAACACGTAGGTAGCACTCAGCTGATTCGTGTGAAAACGGTCCCAGTAGCAGGGCGTCTCCCACACCAGAGTAGGAGCTACATAGCTACAAGTGCGGTGAGGCACATTTAAGATGGAGGATCATCTAGGGCAAGCTAGAATCTTGAATATTGCAAAACACCACAGAGTTAAGGGAGGAAAAAAAAAAGGAAACAGTCATAGTCCAAGCCTAAGACAGTCGGTTGACATGGCTCTAGTACGATCAAGTTTCTAGGAAACTGATTTTGAATGTTCGTATCCCCACTCTTAGGAAGGGTAGAGTTCATACTTGGAGCGCGTTCAATCTCAAGGAGAGAATGGCTTATTGAGTTGACGCGAGTTACCTATCTTTACCTAAAGAATTCATTGAAGAGGTTGTTGTAACAACGGAAAGAGAAAGTTAAAACCATTTTTTTGCGACGTCGTAGTATAAGGAGATGAACGTATGGAAGAAGCTAGGGTCAAGCGGGGCCATCAGTAGTTCCACGCACTCTTCACTTAAGGACGCTTCTTCTTAAACCACCGACTCATAGAAAATATCATTTGCGAAGACCATAAAATGTTGATATAGGTGCCACTCATACCAAAAATTTCTTCGCAGTTCAGCAAGGAGTGGTTGACAGTCGGAAGTTATCGGACCGTCGGTGGAAGTTCCCACGGTCTCTCCAGCATTTCCTTTACCTCCATGGCCTCCCGACTCGCTGTCAGCTCTTTGCGGGCTGCAGCTCGCCCTCGAGTATTCGCCTCTCTTCCGCAAGCCGTGAATAGGTATGCAATGTTTTCTTTCTGTCTTTTCTTTTTTTCTTTTCGGGAGAACTGACGTTGAAATTCTTTTTGGTTCCAGTTGCGCGGCATACTCTACCCAACCTCCCCCCGCGCAAAAGGCTTCTAAAATCATTGACAAGATGCCTTCTTCTCCTGGATTGCTCACAAAGACCGGTGCCGCCGTCCTTGGAACTGGTCTCACCGCGGCAGCCATCTCGCAAGAACTTTACGTAGTAAACGAGGAGACTGTTTTGCTCGTTGGAAGTTTGATCATGTTCACTTTTATTGGCAAGGTATGTCAATTCTCTTCTTAATAAGTTGAAATTTCTTGCTGAAAAGAATTTCCTAGTCAATTCGTGGACCATACGCTGAATGGGCCAAAGGTCAAATCGAAAAGACCAAGGCTATTCTTTCCGGAGCCCGTCAAGAACATACACAAGCCGTCCAGGAACGCATTGACGCTGTTAGTCAAATGAAGGACGTTGTACCCATTACCAAGTCTCTCTTCGAACTTGCACGGGTAATTAATTTTCTTTTCCTTAGTCTACCTAACCCCAAGGCTTATGTGACCACTCTAGGAAACTGCAACGCTCGAAAATGAAACATTCGTTACAAAGCAAAAGACCGTTCTCGCCGCCGAAATCAAGACCGTCCTTGACAGCTGGGCACGTTTCGAGCAACAACAGAAGGAAGCTGAGCAGGCTGATTTGACCAAGTCTGTCATCAGCCAGGTCCTGGCCTCGGTTAAAGATGAGAAGACACAGCGGGAGATTCTTGCAAGCGCGGTGGCAGATGTCGAGCGTAAGCCATATCCCATTCCTCCCTTTTGCGCGTTGGTATTCACCTCTTCTTGTTCTTTCTGTTACAGAACTGGTCAAGTCCAAAGCTATCTAAGTACCTTCCGTATTTCAGTGCATGGAATAGAGCAAAGATTTTCTCCCACGTTTCGCACAGTTGTGGCTTGCCATCATCATTCATGAAACAATCCTGTGTCCACAATGAGTCGGGAAGTCTCCCTGGTGCCTTTCCGAACGTCCGCTCCGTCAAATAATTTATCTGTCACGGCAGACATTGACTTGGACTGATTCAGTCTGACCCGACAGCTGGTTGAAAGTTCGAGATTAGTCCCAAGCCTGAATTCTGGCCCATCTCCCGTGGGTTTCCAACGTAAATCTAGCGGTTGTTCCTGACCGTCCGCTTCAACTCGTGTTTAGTTTTCAGGTACCAAAAATCCACAATCGAGTATATAAGAGCTGTGGGACAATTCACCTTTCACCCCAATTCACTTTATATCCAACATGAGAACCACATTCATCATCTTTTCCTTAGCCGCCTTCGCACTTGGCGCCAACGCCTTGACTTTGAATGCACGCTGCACGGATAATGACAAAGTCTGCCAGAAGGATTCCGATTGTTGCAGCAATTTGTGCAACAAACAGAATGGTTTCGTATGTGTATTTAGCTCTTCTGCTGAGTGCGATGATATTCAATGAGTGCCTTTTAGAGTTTCCCAGCGACATGTCAGAAGAAGAACGCTACGAACAGTGGGACTGACGTTTCTGCTACCAGTACGGCAACCGCAACCGCAACTGCGACAGCATGAGAGGTACGCGAGCTTCAGTTACTGCTATGGGACAACAGAACTGATAATTTGAGCAATCCAGACGCAACAGAGACTACTCGGTAGAACCACTTAGCCTCTCAAAATTAAAATGTTCTAAGTAGCCAGAGCAAGAATTGAGATTCTTCCACCTCCCTCAAAATACTGTTAAACACATCCAAAGCTATACTGTCGCATAGCTGACGAAAAAAGTGAAGAAAATGTATCTAGTAAACATGAATTTTTGTCAGTAACGTGAGGATTCACTTGAAAATGTGATATATCAATAGTGAGACAGCTACTAAGTTTTGTTGGAAGAAGCAGATTCATCTCTTGTGCTGGTTGTTTCCTGAACACATTTTCTCTGCGTCACACCTCTTTCATGCGATCATTACAGTTACATTGAAAGTCATCCAATTCGCTCATAATACAAGATAAATAGATACCTAATGGTACGCAGGTGGCTCGTCCCTTCGAACTATATGTTGCATCTGGGCTTCCAACTGTGCGAGTCTCTCCTCGGTTGTAGCTGTTGTTCCGGCATTTGAAGCGGCAGGGCTTGATACTATGAACACGGAAAGTGGTGAGAACAATATTGTACGGTGGATTATGAGAAACGTGTATCCCACCTTGACTCATTTGCGCTTCCAACGCTGACATTCGAGCTTGTGAACTCTGGGTATCTGAGAGAGAGCTCAAAATCCTGTTTTCAAGAAAAAGAAGCATGCACTTGCCTGGGGTTGAGATGGTGCTATTCGGCGCAGCGTGGAAAGGCAATGGTGTCAGCGTCGTTGTCGATGTAGGGCTTGTAGCTAGATTGGATACTGGAGCTGAGGAAATTGCACAAGAGTTAGTGGCGTACGGGGTATCTAAGCAAGGACATACGAAGCTTGTCGCCACTTTCGGTTCCAACATTCATGGCCGGAAGGTTTTTGGCACGGTTCCGTCGGTGTCTCAAATATGCACCGATGCATGCGCCAAGCAATATAATAAGACCAGTTACAATACCAGCAATGGCTTTTCCACTACACATCATTGAGATTAAATGAGGGATGGAAGAAGGCAATGGCACACCTCAAGCGAACCGTGTATGATTCTGTAGTGCTAAGAAAAAATCATGTAAGACTTCTCGCAGACAAACTCAGGCCAGAGCTGAATCTCACAAAGAACCGGAAGTTCCTGACGAGGCGGTTGGCGCGTGGTATGACGAAGTATAATACGGGGTATAATGGGTCAATGCCATGGTTGATGTTGCGGGTGGATCAGTCGCATTCACAATGGCATAGTCCAAAATGAACAAAGATCCAAATGTCTCGTTCTTGCCTGCTCCTGCCCACGATCCTGTGCGTACCTTGAACCCCAACTGTTGGTCCTTAATCCGGTATCCAAACTCCTGGGGAGCGGTTTCCGCAAGGTTATGAGCTTCGAACATTAGCACATTGTACTGCACTTCTCCCGTCTGTGGGTTGTCATATTTTCCAACGTCTTGGCCGTTCATATAGAATGTGATACCACCACCATGTGGAATAGATATCCCGTACATGTAGACAGAGTGTCCTAGAAAAAGAATTTCAATTAGACCTTACATTTGAGTGTACAGACTGCACGTATGGCTGAGACGAACCGGTGAAATTCAAAGTCCCTGAATATAGGTTTTTCCCGACGCTGTACGAGCTCCCCCAGGCTTTGGTGACATCAACCGTAACGCCCATATCAGCGCACCATTCACAGTCTTTGTCGAAGTCATAGGCGGTATTGACACCTGGCCAGGCGGATTGGGCTTTCCCTCCGGGTGCTCCTGGTATAACAGGATTGAACAAATTCCAATCCAAAATGTCTGCTAGGTCGTCGACCCAGATATCTGACGACGCGACCAACGGCAGTAGAGAAAAGAATGTAGCAGCCAGCTTAAGGATCCTAAAGGACACCATGGTGGGGAAGGAAGGACAGACGAACCAGAGAAGAATTGAGTTTTCATGCGATTCGCCTTTTGAAGGACGAGGTGATTAGATTTTTGTCAAACTCGCGTCGTTGCGAAGGAAATTCCCCCGGAATCTGAACGGAAAAGATTGTAAATCGTGGTAAAGCAGAAGAGCGTTGTCGTTTTATTTTCTTTTTTCGGTAGCCGAGTAGGAATTGAAATCATGTTCCTTGAGTCTAAGAGCATGAAAGACCGGAAGCGGAAGGACCATCACAATTTGATGGCAACATGGACAAACTCTGTTGATGGTGGGGTTCTTGGCACCACGGAATATCCAGGAAGCTGGAAAAATAAACGTAAGTACAAAATACCTCGAGCTACAGAGACGATTAGTTCCACATGAGCTTTTACACTGACCCTTGCCCTCTCAACATTGATATTAGTGTGCGGGTACATGGATATGGCCCTGAATTTCAGCGAGTGGACAGACCTCACTCAACTAAGTTCTAACCCAAGGCAAGTCATGCGAGAGTCTTCGAATCAAATTTTGATACCAAATCGAGTTGAAATTGTCGCCGGCCTCGCACATGAAGGTAGAGGTACGGAAGAAAAGGCGCGCGGGATTGTACGGTTTTTGACCAAAACAGCCATGGCGTCAGAGTCCGGCTTCACCCTTGAAACTGTCGTTATCCCAGACCATTCAGTCTCTTTCACTTACCTTGACTCAGGTTACCTTGAATCAAATTCATACACCGCCATTTTCTTCATCCATGGCTACAATTACCACGCCTCCATCTGTGAACCTCTCTTGCCTCTAGCTCCTGCACACAACCTTCGTTTTATTGCACTCAATAGACGCGGCTATAACGGCACAACTAGTTATACTCCTTCGGAGATACAAGAACTAGATAATCCAACATCCGATAAAGTCGAATGGATCAGGAAACAAGGACACTACCTTGTCCTAGCCATCAACGCGTTGATTGTTAAGCTGGGTCTTTCCGAGAAAGGCGGTTTTGCCCTATGTGGATGGTCCCTTGGGACTGTATTCTCTCTCGGAATATTAGATGCAATGCATTCTGATATGTTAGAGAAAGAGACAAAAGAAAGGTTGAGGAAATTTGTGCGGTGTATTATTTTATATGGCTCGTACACTTCTTCTCATATGAAAGACTCCAGTGTATCTAATCTTCTCGGTAGATCCGAGTGCAAGAACATTTGGCATCCCACTTCCTCCGGATCAAACAGCTTACTACCCATTGTCACAGCTGACTAACTCGGACGAAGAGAATACACGAGTCTTCGGGGAATGGATATCGTCTTACTTCCAAGTCCGTCCTCCCGTCTTTACCTTGCTCAATAACTGATATCCGTGTATGTAGCATGACGAAACTCATCCTCACGCCTTCTCAAAACTCAATGACAGTTCTCCTCCCACTACGCTGCAGCCAACACTCTCAGAAGCCTCCACATCCACGAAATTACGCTTGTCTCAACCAACTCCAACAACTAGTCTCTCTGAGCTCCATGCAATTGAACAGAGAGCCCGTCCAGGTCTCACAGGCTTGGCTAGCCTGCGAGAAACTTACTTTGAGAGTCGGATGACCTTAGGGAAAGAAGTGAAGAAGTACGTGATCTATGGATCGATGTCTGCTTGGACTTGCGTTTGGCCAGCTTGGTGGTTGAAGATTGAGGGGAAAGACAAAGGTATCGTTGTTCGACGAATGCAGGGTGCAAACCATCTAGTAAGCTCCGCCGCCAATTCAGCAGTTCATCATAGCGAAGGTATAACTGAACTGTTCACGTAGATGACCTGGGATAAACCTAACGAATTCTTGGCTCATGTTCGGTGGTGTCTTGATGAATCAGAAACGGAGGGAAAATCTTTTCTCAAGAATTCATCCTCTTGAATCCCCAAATCATTGGCTATCGGAGATGCTTTGAAAATGCTCACAATCGTCAATCTGCACATCTAAAGCTAATCATCACCGCAAGGGTTTCGTATTAACACTTAGAGAATCAGGAAGAGAACATATAACGAATACCTATTCTTTGCTTCATAACCAAAGAAAATTAAACATATTCGCCTCAAATTGCCTTATGTGAAAGTCCTTTAAATGAAAAGTAAATAAATAAACAAGTGCACCCAATATAGAATAAAAACTCCCAAAACATTTCACTGCTAACTGTACAACGGACTCCTGAAAGAAACCTCCTCCATGTCATGATCGTGGTCCTGCTTGTGAACAGGTCGATACAAACCAGGACGGGTGGGCGTATGACCGAGAGCTTTCGTAGTTGACCTATGACGACTAGACCATCTTCCAATAACGTTGAAGGCCACTAGTGCGAGAGCAATGACGAGATTGGCGATGAGCAGTCCAATGACAGCAGGCCTCCATTTCTCGAAACTTGTATTTGCTCTAGAGGAAGTATCAGAGGTGTCGACTGCGGCATTGACGACTGCGTTCCCCGCAGCAGCAGCATTTGCGGGAGCTGGTGTCCCATCCGATGATGATCTCCCACCATAGTAGCAGCCAAAATGACAGTCCATCTCGCGTTTTTGATCACGGTCCTAAGCCATGCATTGTGTGAGAGTTAAATGCCACAAGTCATCTAGTTAAAACCAACTCACATATCCGCCGACGGTACAGTGGTCTTGGTCCCCGCTCTTCTAATGCTGTTGGGCAAGATCAAATTGAATATAGTCATTCCACTCCTCCGGAGTCATTCTTAGCTTGTCTTCAAGTTTGGACGCCATTTCTAACGCGTTTGGATCGTTTGCGTTTGTGCGTGGAACATAGCCGATTTGAGTTCCACCGGCATCATGCTGAAACGAAGTATCAATTTAGTCCCGACACAAGTGAGTGGGATATAATAGGGAACACTACCATTGTAACCTCAATCGAGAATGGGCCGGTCCACTGAGAATCCCCAGGGTTGTCAAATGGACTTCCTCCGCCGGAAATAGGATTCTTCCATTGGCTGAGATGAATCGAGCATTGTCCCTCCTGATATGGCGCGGGGGGTTTAGGAGGCGGAGGTGGTGGGTCAGGTGTTGGTGTGAAGTCGACAGCATTGCTGAGATCAATTTCAGGAAACTTTCGAGCTTCTAATGCTTTCTTGGGATCAATGGTAACGTTAATCGGGTTTTCACCACGTTTGAGCGAGTCATGATCTGGGGGCTCCCGATGTGGTGGAGATTGAGGCGGTGGTGGAGGTCCTGGAGGTCCTGGAACTCCTGGAGGTACTGGTTCTGGAGTTGTCACTGGTGGAATTGGCTCGCCATGCGTGGGCTGACGTCGAATAGCATCTGGATCACCTATATACAAATGTATTAGAATAACATAAGCTGGGTTTTTGATAATGAGCACAAAGAATTCTCACGGTAGCCGAGGAGAACAAGAGGACGAGAACCCTCCAAAGCTTCACCAATGTTCGCTGGTCGAACTTCCAGTATCTCATCGACTTCCTGCGATCTGATTATAGCAGGTAGCTCATGTGTACGCCAAATACTATCTGAGCCAATTGCGTCCTCTCCCTCCTCTACGACGAGATATACCGTCCCCTGGACCATCTCGGCGAAAGCAGCAGAGGTATGCCTGAACCAATCTCGCTCTTCGTTTAACGAGAGGGCGGCTCGCCGTATATCGCTTGGGTAATCCAAATTATTGGCTTCATCAATGATTCCGAAGGCGTCGGGGCAGTCGTACGCTTGATCTAAGGATTTTGTCAGCGATGGTAAATACGTCAGTAAACACCACCTACACAGTGTCCAAGACTTGAATCAAAGAATTAATTGAGTAGGCAATACTAAAATTCTATATGACTTAGGTCATACCTCTGGGTGTGGATCACCACGCCGCGCCAACTCGGCTTCCAAAAGGCTTCTCAGCTGCAATGCTCGGTTTGTTCCCCAATTCGGATTTGCGTCATTCATGGTTTCAGTTCTTCGCTGGTTAACATAGAATACAGCGTGAGGATACCGTCGCTGAGGGCGAAGCATATATCGTTGCCGTATCTCTGCTGTGTCGACATTTGGATTGTCGGTATCGCCGTTTTGTCGTGCAGGTAGCATTTCTCGAAACCGATCTATCCATTCTCGAATCCTAGGACTTGAGGGAATAGGAATGTCTCCTACGATTTTCCGACTTGGCCCACGAGGAGAGACATGGTGAAGTGAAGGCGCTGTGGGTGAGGAAACAACAAATGAAAAGGTAACCGCAAAGAGCGGCAGAAGAAAATGAAAGAAAATCATGCCACAAGGGCCGGAGGTGAAAAGGAAAGAAGGCTTTAGTAGGAGTTCGTTCTCTCAGCAGATTTTCTTTTTAACCGGTGAGGAGGGAAACCAGCAAAACATGGTCAAATATCAATATACCGCAGGAATTCCGACATGCCCAGAAGCACAAGGTATAGTCACTTAGGATGATTCAGATAAATGTTTGAATAGGTTTAAGGAGGCAACCGCCGACATTTGGATTCTTCTGGCCGGTGATATTGATTTTGTTCATGGGGCCAGGTCTTGGCAGTGGGACCTATGATATTGATATGTGAAAGTGCGAGGCATTTGAAGTGTTGATGAATAGGTTAGTCTCAGCAGTAGAAAAGTGCAAGGCTGGAAAGTAGATAGAGCAGTCATGGACGATGGGGAGTAAGAAGCAACCTAGCTCCGACCACACCAAGTGTTTGATTTTAGCGTAATATTAGCTCTCATTTCAATAGCATTACTTTCTTGTATAGCGATCGTTAATCAGTTGATTCCGCACCGCACAGACGGCTGAGCTGGATCCGATTTGTCCATCCATACAACCGTTATGCCTGACTCACCTTTCTCATGAGAGGGGGGTTCTCGAAAGACTCGGAAGCACACTCGAAGTTGCTTCATTTGGCTCACATCATCTGAGCTAATGATAATGAACGCGGGAAAGGTGCACAGGTTACCGGGGTCAATCTCCCGTCAGACGAATTCTTTAGTCGAATTGGTTTCCCTCACTTCCTTGGAATACTTACATACGCGTATTACGCATACTCCCATCTCGACTTCCCGACCAATCTGTTTCAGTATTTGTCTCCTCATATCCCCAACACCCAGGAGCGACATTTACAGTTGCATACGGGCTAGTTCTTGGCTTGAACATCGTCGCCTTAGTAAGATGAAGGAAAAGGACACAACCGAGAACAACTCAAAAACAGCTCACAGTTGATGAGACTATCGCTATTTCCCTGCTTCGTGGGGACGAGGTGGCGTGGAGGATAAAAGTCTCTAGTCAGACACACGTTGTTTGACAATGACTACAGCTACGGAGACTAACGCAAAGAGTATTTGCAACAAAAAAACACGCATGTAGGTACTTGAAGTCAAAAAAAAAAGTGCTTTTGCCTTGGGAACTTGATACGAATCACGTTCCAGAAACCTGCAAAAGCCAACGGCGTATGATCTTGCCAAAAGGCATTTACACTACCCGAATCGTTGAAGGTGTTTTCGGGGACACGTTTTCCAGTATTCAATTGAAATCTTTTCAATTCCTAATGCGTGTGGACTCTGAGTATAAAAATGAAATTGGATTGTGACTAGTCACTCGTGTCTATTTCCTCAGTCCGGACATTTATTAAACTGACCAACAAGCATTCATACAAATTTCTGAAAGAAGCAAAGACGCCAGAGCTAGAGACAGGAACCGCCCAATGGATTATCTCATGGCCACCGCATGGCCTCGCTAGACTTGAGCACCCCATTCATCCAATATCCAAGACTGGGCACCTTCCTCGAAAAGACGTTCATTGGTGTCCAAAGTTTTGCATCTTCATGTTTTCCGCCAATGAGTATGTACATCCCCACCATTTCTACACTTAGACCCCATTCAGCCCAGTGAGTACATTCAAGTCGCTCAATGTCCTCTTTCATGAGATAAATTGTGTTCCAGTCCTATGAGAAAGCTTGTTAAACAAGAGAGCGTCTAACTCCAAATGAAATGTGAAAAGTAATATTACCCCATATATATCCGAAACTGACAATACAACGTTGGTAGATATTGCGATTCCTTTCCTTGCATGAAGACTCAGCGATTCCAATGCGGGCGCACACGTAGGCAACCTTGTGAGGAATGAAGTGCTCCAATCTGCAACCGTAAGTGACAACGACTTCAATCGAGGAAAGACAGGAAACGTATCCATGGAGCCAGCAGAGATGAGTGGCATTGCGATCGTCAGCTCCTCCAACGAAGAGTTTCCTCCCGCGAAAGCAGTACAAAATGTCAGAAAGCTGGTTGCTTCCTGAAGGTCGCCGAGTTTTAACGTTCGTAGACCTCGCATGTTGAGTTGAGAAATAACATCCTTAGATGGGCTGGGTTGAACGTTGATGAAAAGATGCTCCAGTTGAGGTAGAATGGATGAAAGGGGAATGTCCAATGTTCGAGCTGACCGCAATCCATTTCCTTGGATATCTAATATTTGAATGGAGGGAATTGGTTTCCCGTTTCTTTGAATAGGATCGAGGAGAGTTTTCCACGTTTCGGGAGAACGGGGCCATAATCCTAAGGTCGCCTTCTTGAGGCGGAAAGAGCGAGCCAAGAATCGTTGTATATGAGGACGGTGTTCGAAAGATGCGTGCGAAGTATAGACTGAAACAGTTTCGAGTTGGGGAAAATCCAATTCCAGATCATGGGGCCAAAATCCTTTCATCGAAACTCCCGTGTGGGCCAGATTGAGGTGCACGTTGACAAGATGCGACGATAAATTTTTCAGTAACGAGGCGGTATAGGGAGAAGGGCCAAGTGGAAGCCATTTTTCACAGTCTATTTCGCGATCATCACCCCCATAATCTGGATTTCCCCCAAATACCGGAATGTGACCAGAGAGGATTGTGAGGGAATCGATTTTGCCCAACGTAGAAACGCGAGTCAGAAGGCGATGAAGGCGTAATGTCATCTTCTGAGCTCTCTTTGCCTCTCCTTTATAGCTGGGATGGTCATATAACGGATGCTTAGAATCCGGCCAAAAGACGCGTAAGGCCCGTCGAGCATACTGAACTTTTGTAGGTGGGTAAACCCCATAAGACCCTGAGATGAACGCATATTCGATGTCGGGTGTGATTTGAACTGAACAGACTCTCGAAGCAATATAAGGCTTTCTACAAAAAAAGGCGGAATTGGAATCGCCAAGTCATGAAAGGGAGGGAAACACATACTCTGCTAACTTTAGCCGCTTTTCCAAATGGTCCAATCGTACCTTCCAGCCGTTCCAATGCACATCAAGGCTTCGGTCCAGAAAATAGCTTAAATCAAGTGTTTTGAACCTCCTGTCTAGTGCTGCTTGGTAAAGTACAAAGCATGACGCTCGAAGCGCCCACAGTTCTTTGTCTGTTAAGTGTTGACTGAAACGAATCCAGAGTTCAGGAGGGAATGTCGCAGCTGAGCATTTTAAAGCTAAAGCAGAGGAACGAGGTGTGTTGCGGTTTGACCGAAAAGATTTGAAGAGCATAGGGATGAGAGCCAGGATGGACGTAAAAGGGGGGGATGAGAGTCGAAGTCAAAGGGGCTTCCAACAGTAGAACTGGCTCACCATGCGAGCTAAATGATCGTCTACTCCTAAAATAAAATCCAATGAAATTAATTTTGTTCAAGTACATGCGGAATTGGATTAGATACAGCTTGGGAGGTCGTCAGTTGAGTTGATGACGAGTGGTCCCTCGCAGAAGAAGTGCTGACTTGCGGTCACCTCACTCCTCCAATATTTAAGACTTGGCACGCCTTCTTCACAAAGGCCTTCATGGGCGACCAAAGCCTTACATCCTCATATGTTCCACCATTGGATAAATTTTTTACCCCACGAATTCTACTGTCTCAAACCCCAGCCGGTGACTATAAATGTAGCAAAGGGAGCTTCACTATCGAAAGTGTAATCGAGGAGGGACCTGTGGATTGAGCACCACCATCACTGAACTAGGCTTATAGACCAAACACGAGGATTCATGTCTTATATCCTCCGCCCAAACAATTAAAAAACGACCAGTGAGCATTCAAACAAAATTTTCTGAAAAAAAAGTGAAGGCGCCAGTCCCAGAAAATCTACAAACGAAAGAATCAATATCATGGCCACCCCTTAACCTCGGTTGACTGAAGCACCCCATCCATCCAATGCGTAAGGCTAGGTAACTTCCTCACAAACGCCTTTATGGGCGTCCAAAGTTTTGCATCTTCATATTTTCCGCGGATGAGTATATTTGTCCCGACCATTTCTACACTTTTGAGACCCCATTCCGCCCAATGTAGACATTCAAGTTGCTCAATGTCTTCTTTAATGAGGGATATGGCTGGTGGGTCCTATGAAGAAGTGGTTAGATATCAGGCAATAAAACTCTACATAACGTGCGAGAAACAACATTACCCCGTAAATATCCCAAACTGGCAATACAACGCCGGTAGAAATTATGATTCCTGTTGTTGCGTGAAGACTCAGTGATTTCAATGTCGGTGCACACGTAGGCACAAGTGTGAGGAACGAGCTATTCCAATCTGCCGCCACGATCATCACTGACTTCAAACGTGGAAAAATGGGAAACGTTCCCATGGGGCCGCCAGAGACGAGTCCCATCAGGATAGTCAGTTCTTCCAACAAAGAGTCTCCGCTCGCAAAAGTATTGCAAAAGGACTGAAAGCTTGATTCAGACTGAAGTTGGCCGAGCTTCAGTATACGCAGCGCCTGCGTATTGAGCTGAGTGATAACGGACGTAGATGGACTAGGCTGATCACTGATAAAGAGTTGCTCCAATTGGGGTAAAATGAATAGCATAGGAATGTTCAACTCTTGGGATGACAACAAGCCTGTGCCTTGAATATCCAGACTTCGAATGGAGGAAATTGGTTGCCTGTGATGTTGAATAGGAAGAAGGGCACGATTCCACGGCTCATTAGACTCCAACCATAACCCTATGGTTGCCTCCTTGAGGCGATGAGAATGGGCTAAGAATCGTTGGATATGAGGAAGGTATCTTAAAGATGAGTGCTTAATGCAGACCACAACAGTTTCCAGCTGAGGAAAATGAAAATCCAGGTTACAGGGGTCGAAACCCTTCATAGTAACTCCTGCTTCACTCAGATCGAGCTGCAAGTAGACGAGATGCGACGATAAATTTTTCAGCAGAGAGGTGGTATAGACACAACTGACGAGAGGCAGCAATTTTTTACGTTTTGTGGTGGTGCTGTTAGAGCGTCCTCCAAAGACTGGGGTACGACCGGATACGATCGTGATGGAAGAAATTTTGTCCAATGTGAGCACACGAGCCACAAGGCGATGAAGGCGCAAAGTCGTATCCCGCGCTCTCCTTGCCTCCTCTCGATAGCTTGGAGGGTCATATAACGGATGCTCGGAAGTCCGCCAAATGAGGCGCAAGGCCCGACGAGTTCTCTGAACGGTCGTAGGTGGGAAGACTCCGTAAAAACCTGAAATGAATGCATATTCGATGTCCGGCGTGATTTGAACTGAACAAACTCTCGAAGCAATGTAAGGTTGTCTTAAAAACGATGGAATAAAAATCACTGAGTTGTAGAAATGGAAGGAAACACCTACTCCACGAACATCAACAGCTTATCCAAATGGCCCAATCTTACCTTCCAGCTATTCCAATGCCCATCAAGGGCTGGGTCGGAAGCAAAACTTAGATCAAGTGTTTTGAACTTTCTGTCTAGTGCTGCTCGGTAAAGCGCCGAACACACCACACGGAGCGACCAAAGTTCGTTGTCTGTGAAATGCTGGCTGATATGAATCCAGAGTTCAGGAGGGATGGTTGCAGTTGAGACTTGTGCAGCTAAAGCAGAGAAACTAGGTCCATTCCTGTTTGACCGAAGACGTTCGAAAAACATAGGAATGAGAGCCCGGATGGACGCAAAGTGATGAGAGTCAAGGCGAAGGGGCATCGGCATGTCAATAAGCTAACCACGCTCGCTATACAGCCATCTAGTTCCAAAAATCAAATTCAACGGAATGAATTTCGTTGGAATGAATTTAGTTTGAATGAATACAGAATCGAACTATATACTCAGCTTGAAAGGTCGATAGTTGGGTCGACGACGAGTGGCTTCTCAAGCTCACCAAAGCTGTATTCACCCCCACTCACCGTCAAAGGCGTCTAGGGAGCAAGAAGTCTGCAACGATGTCTCCGAGACGCCCACTTCACGCAAGGTCCGGTAACGAGTTCAGCAAAGAGGTCATCCCAAGTTTCTATTTCGCTCAGCAGGCATTGCGCCTGTTCGCAAATACCTTTATCCCACCTTTTTACCTCGCTGGACACAATCACCTCACCCATCCAATACTCAAGACTTGGTACCTTCTTCACAGCTGCGCTCATAGGCGACCAAAGCTTTACATCCTTGTATGTTCCGCTCCTAGATAAATTTTGCCCCAAGAATTCCACATTTCTCAAACCCCATTCAGCCCATCGGGGACAGTTGAGCTGTTCGATGTTCCCTTCAATAAGATGAATGCATTGTCGATCCTGCGAAGAAGTCACGACATTAGTGATAGCAATTATAGAACAAGAGCGGCCATCCGTACTGTATAGACATTCCTGACCGGTAAAACGGCGTCGGAGGAAATGGTGATACCATTATATGCCCGAAGATGAACCTCAAATGGAGAGAAGGAATGAAAGTTGCACCTAACTTTTCCCAAGTTCGTCCAATTGAACCCATTGGAGTGGTGGTCACGTTTATCCTTTATCGTCAGTAGTACGGCTCCTGTTGTAGTTCCTTATTAGGTCTCTATGTACACAGTCCCCGAAAAAGTAACCGTAGGTGGGTTTGCCACAATTTTGAAGCCAACTAAAGCCAAGCGGTACCACACAGGGGTGTATAAAAGGTTTATTTCAGTCCAGGAATTCGATCGTGACCATGAATTTGCGCGAATTTTGATCCCTTGAGAGTTATGATACAATTTCTGTATTTGGGCCCCTCTTCCCTGCCAAAACTGACCACCCAATGAAAGCTCACTGGTAACGTGTAAATTATAACAATCTCTGGGCTTCATCTGCATCCACAGAAGTCTGGAAAAAATACATTCGATGGACCGAGTCTATCCAGCATTTCCACCACAACTGACCAACGAGGGTTAATGCACGGTTACTTTTTCGGCGCCTGTGTATGTTCATGGCATACTGCGTGTCCCAGCCCGGCACTCTCCACCATACATTATCGTCTTTCAGAGGCGCTTTGATAACGCTCACCTTCACCAAGCTCTACATCCAAAGCATACGATTATACTGTACTTTTACGACCATATGTTCTTATAACCCCTAACCAGGGGTAAAAACTGAACCTATTTGAAGTTTCCTAACACCTAATCGGGGGCCGTAAACTTGGGCTAAAACCTAACTACAATGACAAAAAACTATCGAAACTCCTCGAAAAAAATCTGAACTTCATAGTCTACCGTACAATAGCATGTCAAAGCTGACAATTTCAGTCAAGAAACTAGATTATAGGCCTATATAGTCTTTTCTGCTGTCAAATATAGAACGCCGTTTGTAAAACTGCCCTCTCGTGTTGCGGTTGTGCAACGTCACGCCTGTGACATCCAGAGTTGCTCTCGAATCTAGCCGTTTCTCGTTACGGGCTAGAGATTTACATATGAGGTTACCATTTTATACCATAGCGTGGACCTACTAAATCACTTTCCAGCCTATCCTATGCCAATGGTTCCGTTTCTCATCCCCCACTAACTGCTACAAGGTCCCGCCGCATATTACCGTGGGATTGTCTCATAAGTATCGTGTAAAGAACTGGAAGTAAATCTACATACATTATATTTTTTGACAAAGAGCTGCCAACGAGACTGTGAACTATCTCAATAGAGAATTGTAGAGCAGAAGTGTAGTCAAGGAGTTGGACGCCCGCTGAACATGTCCTGTAATATCAAACCCTAACCTCGACCAATGAACTTGAGACATCTACCAAGTTCATACCTAACCCCTAACCCCGTCCAACGTATGGTCGTAAAAGTACAGTAACGAAGTTTTCATGCTAACATCTGGAGAATCAGAAAAAGAACATGTAACGAATACCAATTTTTTGGCTTCATAACCAAATAAAATTAAATATATTCGCCTCAAATTGCCTTATGTCAAAGTCCATTAAATGGAAAGTAAGTAAATAAACAAGTCCACCCCGATACAGAACAAAACAATCCCAAAGCATTTCACTGTTAAGTGTACGACGGACTTCTGAAAGGAACCTCCTCCATGTCATGTTCATTATCCTGCTTGTAAACAGGTCGATACAAACCAGGACTGGCGTGCGTGTCACCGAGAGTTTTCATAGTGGACTTATGACGACCAGACCATCTTCCTATAATGTTGAAGGCCACTAGTGCGAGAGCAATGACGAAGTTAGCAATGACTAGTCCAATTATAACATCTCGCCATATGTCGAAGGTACCATCGGTCTCCAATGGCACGTCAGAGTTGTCAGCAGCCGCATTGACAACAGCACCCCCTGCAGCAGCAATCCCAGCAGCTTGGGGAGCGGGTGTCCCATCCGAAGATGATCTACCACCATAGTAGCAGCCAAAGTGACAGTCCATTTCGCGTTTTTGATCACGATCCTAATAACCACATTTGCGTATGAGTTGGACGTCACAGTGATCTAGTTGAAACCAACGTACATATCCGCCAACGGTACAGTGGTCTTGATCACTGCTCTTCCAATGCTGTTGGGCAAGGTCAAATTGAATATAGTCATTCCATTCCTCCGGAGTCATTCTTAGCTTGTCCTCAAGTTTGGACGCCATTTCTAACGCATTTGGATCGTTTGCGTTTGTGCGTGGAACGTAGCCGATTTGAGTGCCACGGCCATCACGCTGAAACGAAGTATCACGTTAGTCCAGACATAAGTGAATGAGATATGATGGGGAACATACCATTGTAACCTCAATCGAGAATGGGCCCGTCCACTGAGTATCCCCAGGGTTGTCGAAAGGACTTCCTCCGCCGGAAGTTGGATTCTTCCATTGGCTGAGATGAATCGAGCATTGCCCCTCCTGGTATGGCGCAGGGGGTTTAGGAGGCGGAGGCGGAGGGTCAGGTGTTGGTGTGAAGTCGACAGCGTTGCTGAGATCAATTTCAGGAAACTTTCGAGCTTCTAATGCTTTCTTGGGATCAATGGTAACGTTAATTGGGTTTTCACCACGTTTGAGCGAGTCATGATCTGGGGGTTCTCGATGTGGTGGAGATTGAGGCGGTGGTGGAGGTCCTGGAGGTCCTGGAACTCCTGGCGGTACTGGTTCTGGAGTTGTCACTGGTGGAATTGGCTCGCCATGCGTGGGCTGACGTCGAATAGCATCTGGATCACCTATATACAAATGTATTAGAATAACATAAGCTGGGTTTTTGATAATGAGCACAAAGAATTCTCACGGTAGCCGAGGAGAACAAGAGGACGAGAACCCTCCAAAGCTTCACCAATGTTCGCTGGTCGAACTTCCAGTATTTCATCAACTTCCTGCGATCTGATTATAGCAGGTAGCTCATGTGTACGCCAAATACTATCTGAGCCAATTGCGTCCTCTCCCTCTTCTACGACAAGATACACCGTCCCCTGGACCATCTCAGCGAAAGCAGCAGAGGTATGCCGGAACCAATCTCGTTCTTCGTTCAATGAGAGGGCAGCTCGCCTTATATCGCTTGGGTAATCTAAATTATTTGCCTCGTCAATGATTCCAAAGGCGTCGGGACAGTCGTAGGCTTGATCTAGGGATTTTGTCAGTAATGGTAAAGTGGAGGACAATTGCGACCTACATAGTGTCCAGGACTTAAATCACAGGATTGATTGAGCCAACAATACTAAAATTCTACATGACTCAGGACATACCTCAGGGTTTGGATCACCACGCCGCGCCAACTCAGCTTCCAAAAGGCTTCTCAGCTGCAATGCCCGGTTTGTTCCCCAATTCGGATTTGCGTCATTCATGGTTTCAGTTCTCCGCTGATTAACATAGAATACAGCGTGAGGATACCGTCGCTGAGGGCGAATCATATATCGTTGTCGTATCTCTGCTGTGTCGACATTTGGATTGTCGGTATCGCCGTTTTGTCGTGCAGGTAGCATTTCTCGGAACCGATTTACCCATTCTCGAATCCTGGGACTCGAGGGAAGAGGAATGTCCCCTACGATTTTCCGACCTGGCCCACGAGGTGAGACATGGTGAAGTGAAGGCGCTGTGGGTGAGGAAACAACAAATGAAAAGGCTGCCGCAAAGAGCGGCAGAAGAAAATGGAAGAAAATCATGCCACGAGGGCCGGAAGTGAAAGGCTTTGGGAGTTCGCTCTCTCAGCAGATTTTCTTTTTAACTGGTAAGGGAAACCAGCAAACACGGTCAATATCAATATACCGTAGCAATTCCGACATCCCCAGAAGCACAAGGTATGATCACTTAAGATGATTCATATAAATGTTTGAATAGGTTTGAGGAGGTAACAGCCGGCATTTGGAATCTTCTTGCCTATGATGCTGATTTTGTTCATGGGTCCCAGTCTTGGCAGCAGAACCGACTGTATGGATATGTGAAAGTCTGAGGCACTTGAGGCGTTAATGAATAGAATAACCTCAGCAGTAAAAACATGCAAGGCTGGAAAGTAGATGGAGCAGCCATGGAGGATGGGCTTTAAGAAGCAACCAAGTTCAGGCTACGCCATGTGATGATTTAGCGTAATATTCGCTTTCATTTCAACAGCATTACCTTCTTGTACGGCGATCAATAATCAGTCGATTCCGCACCACACCGGCTTTGAGCCGTGGTTGGGCTGGATCCGATTATCCTTCCATGTAACCTTTATGCCTAGCTCACCTTTCTCATGAGAGTGCATGGCGTTCTAGAAAGACTCGGAAGCACATCCGAATTTGCATCATTTGGCTTACATCATCTGAGCTGAACGACAATGAACGCGGGAAAAGTGCACAGGTTACCGGCGTCAGACTCCCGTCAGACGAATTCTTCAGTCGAACTGGCATTCCTCACTTCTTCGGGACACTCACATACTCGTACTACTCCCATCTCGACTTCCCGATCAATCTGTTTCAGTATTTGGCTACTCGTATCCCCAACACTTGGAAGCAACATTTCCAGTTGCATAAGTGCTGGTTCTTAGGTTGAACATTGTCGACTTACATAAAAGGATGAAAGAAAAAGATGCAATCGAGAACAACGAGAAAGTACTCGGTAGCCTATTCAGTCTAGCATGTCAAAACATATTATGGCCACCGCATAGCCTCACTAGAGGAAAACTCCTCGCTCATCCAATATCCAAGACTCGGTAGCTTCTTCAAAAAAGCGTTCCTGGGTGTCGAAAGTCTCGCATCTTCATATCCCCACCAATAAGTATGCTTTCCGCTACCATTTCTACACGTCTTAGACCCCATTCTGCCCAATTGAGACATTCAAGTTGCTCAATGTCCTCTTTCATGAGATAAATTTGTGTTCCAGTCCTGTGAGAAAGCTGTTAAAAAAGAGAAGGCTAGCCTCCAAATGGAGAAGAGCGTTACCCCATATATATCCCAAACTGGCAATACAACGTTGGTAGATATCGCGATTCCTGTTGTTGCAAAAAGACTCAACGACTCCAACGCTGATACACATGTGGGCAAACGCGTGAGGAATAAAGTACTCCAATCTGCGACCGCAAGTATCAATGACGTCAACTGAGGGAAGACAGGGAATGCATCGATGGGACTAGCAGAGATGAGTCCCATCACGATAGTCAACTCCTCCAACAAAGAGTTTCCTCCACCGAAAGCAGTGCAAAATGTTTGAAAGCTCGTTGCTTCACTAAGTTGTCCCAACTTTAACGTTCGCAGACCTCGCGCATTGAGCTGAGAGATGACAGCCATAGATGGACTGGGCTGAACGTCGATGAGGAGATGTTCCAATTGAGGTAGAATGGATGAAAAATGGATGTCTAGTACAGGGGATGACAACACCCCTTGTCCTTGGATCTCTAATATCCGAATGGAAGGGATTGGTTTCCCGTTTCGCTGAATAGGGACGAGGGCAGTGTTCCATGTTTCGCGAGAATCGTGCCATAATCCCAAGGTCGCCTTCTCAAGGCGGTAAGAGCGGCTCAAAAATCGTTGGATGTGTGGACGGTGTTCGAAAGATATGCGCGAAATGCAGACAGAGATCGTTTCAAGTTGAGGAAAATCCAAATCTAAATCGTGGGGCCAACATCCTTTCATATAAACTCCTGTATTGATCAAATTGAGGTGAAAGTTGACGAGATGCGACGCTAAATCTTTCAGTAAAGAAGTGGTGTAGGTACAATGGCTACGAGGAAGCCATTTTTCGCAGTCTCTGGTATTCTGATCGTGCCCATAGTCAGGATTGCCTCCAAATACTAGAATGCGACCAGAGACGATTGTGAGTCATAAGCCGATGAAGGCGTAAAGTCATCTTCTGCGCTCTCTTTGCTTCCTCTTTATAGCTGGGATGATCGTATAACGGGTGTTTGGAACCCGGCCAAAATATGTGTAAGGCCCGTCGAGCGTACTGGACTTTTGTAGGTGGGTAAATTCCCCAAGAGCCCGAGATGAATGCATATTCGATGTCGGGTGTAATTTTAACTGAACATACTCTCGAAGCGATATAAGGCTGTCTTGAAAGACGACAAAGTTGGAATCGTCACGTCATGAAAAGGAAAGTAACACAAACTCCGCGAATGTCAACCGCCTTTCCAAAATGTCCAGTCTTATCTTCCAAACCGTTCCAATGCACATCGAGGGTTCTATCCAGAAGATAGCTTAAATCAAGCGTTTTGAACCTCCTATCTAGTGCTGCTTGGTAAAGTGCAGGGCACGACGCACGAAGCGCCCAGAGTTCCGTGTCTGTTAAGTGCTGACTGATACGAATCCAGAGTTCAGGAGGGATAGTTGCGGTTGGGATTTGTACAACGAAAGCAGAGGAACGAGATCTGATGCAGTCAGACCGAAGAGATTTGAAGAGCATAGTAATGAGAGTCGGAATGGATGTAAAAGGGGATGAGAGTCAAGCGAAAGGAGCCAAGGCGCATGTCCAACAGTTGAACGGGCCATACATGGTAGCTAAACGGCCGCTAGTCCCAAAATCAAATTTAACGGAATAATTTTGGCTTGAATTAATGTAGAATTGAAGTATATACAGCTTGAAAGGTCGACATTTGAGTCGACGACAAGTGGCCCACGAATTCCACATTTCTCAAACCCCATCCAGCCCATTGGGGACAGTTGAGCTGGTCGATATTCCCTTCAATGAGATGAATGCATCGTTGAGCCTGCGAAGAAGTCACGACAATAGTGGTAGCAATAGCAGAACAATGGCAGTCACCCGTACTGTGCAGACATCCTTGACCGATAAAAAGACGTAGGAGGAAATAGTGACACCATTATATGTCCGAAGAATGAGAAATTCCAACGCAGGTGCTAGCGCGGGAATATGCGTGCATCCGTTAGACGACTAGAGATCAGTATCATGGTGATACTCAACTCTTCCAACATCGAATCTCCTCTCGCAAATGTATTACAAAATGTAAAAAAGCTGATGTCTTCTTGTAGTTGGCCAAGTTTTAATGTTCGAAGGGCTCGTGTATTGAGCTGAGAGATGACAGCTGTGGATGGAGTCGGTTGAACATCAATGACAAGATGTTTCAATTGAGGCAAAATGGGCGAAAGGGGATGTCCAATGGTGGGAGGAATAGTGAACCTGTTCCTAGAATTCTTAGTGTTCGAACAGACAAAATTGGCGTGCCATCGTGTATGATTGGACTGAGGGCACCATTCCACGACTCATTGTGGTCAAGCAATAATCCTAAGGTCGCCGCCTTAAGCCGATGAGAATGGGCTAAAGATTTTTTGATAGGAGGGAGGTATGCGAGGGAACAGCCAGAAATGGAAATCATAATTGTTTCTAGCTGAGGAAAATCCACCTCCAGTGGCTGAGGGTTGAGCTCCTCGAAAATCATCATTGGGTAAGTTAGATCGAGCTGTAAGTCGACGAGATGCGGAGATAAATGTTTTAGAAAAGATGCGCTATAGACACAGCGCCCAAAAGGATGAGATTGTGCGCTGCCCTCTTTGCCTACCCAGGTCTCCGCTGACAGAATTACGAGGGAACGAATGTTACCCAATGTGACCACACGACTCAAAAGGCGATCAAGACGAAGAGTAATCTTATGTGCTCTTTTTGCTTCGGCCTTGTAACTTGGGCAGCGTGGTAAAACCCTGAGCACAATCCACAGTGATGTGTACACGCACCTACTACCCAATAAAAACGCGATTTTGCACCGTTCAATGAAGTCATTAGTTAGAAGCTCGGGCCCGACAAGAAACCAGACGGAACTCACCTAGGATGAGGCCTCCGGGTCGTCAAACTCTGTGAAAGAAGTCAGTGCGGAGTTTTCCGATGTCGAGCAAGCTTAGGAAGCCTGTCAAGTGGGCGCTTATCAAAGATCTGCAACCATCAAGGTGTCCTGGGCTCCTCGCTCAGTCGTTTGTGAAGCCGTAGGGTAGAATAAACCTTACTTTTGAACATCAGAAATTCGAGAACACGGGAGACTATGAAACAGAAAGAAAGAAAGAGCCCGAGACGGAGAACTTGACCCATTAGGAAGAGAGTCTGGGATTTTGAGAACAGACGAAAGAACTAAGGAAACGCCTTCAACAGGAATTAGAAAGTACTGTATTCAACCACAGTACACTACTAAAGAACAACCAAAGACTCACAGAACGAATCTTACTACCAAATAAGGCAATACATGCGCCTTTTCTCAATTCCCGCTTTTTCTCATTTTCCCGATTGGTGCCCTATAATATCAAAACTTCTCCTATTCACTACTACATACAATATCTATGGTTACGGACTGAGGAGCTAAGCGAGAGCTACTTACCTATATAAACCAGGGAGGAGCGGTCAAGCAACTGTACGCTTGTCCCCGCTTCCTGCCCTTACCTACCCAGGTGGAGCGCTAGCGGACAACGTCGGAAAGATAGACAGAACCCAATATCATGGTTTGAGCCGAGAACCCGAGCCCGAGCAAAGATATAGTACCGAGCAAAGAGTCAACCGAGAAACCTGAGAACCCAAGCTTAGTACAACCGAGTCTATCGAACCGAGAGAATCCATTGCAATACAATTGTGCGAATCCCAAGCTGGTGTGTACACCCTTCTACATCGATTGCAACCCAATCTGTGTAGTCCCCCGCTGTTCCCACACAAAAGAAATCAGAAAGAATTCGAATTATATTGCTTCTATCTACTTAAGCGTATAGTTTGGTTGTGTTTAGTGTGTTAGTTTGAGAGGATTTCGACTCCTCTTTCTACCCTGCATCCTTCTTCGCCCTCGCGTGACTTCCTATAGAAGCGCGAGTGCACTTCAACGGAGCGACCAGAGTTCTTTGACTGTCAGGTGCTGGCTGATACGGATCCAGAGCTCAGCAGGGATGATAACTGCTGATGTTTGTACAAATAAAGCAGAGGAACGAGGTCCGTTGCGGTTTGACTGAAAATACTTGGAGAACATAGGAGCAGAAGTCAGATGGGAGGGGAGGTGATGGTGAGAGCCAAGTTTCAGCGGCTCCACTGTCGAAAGAACGAATTTTGAGAGGTAAGTAGCTGCTCGATAGCAGGTTGGGAATGTAAGGCTTAGAGAATTAAACATTTTATTTCCAAGACATCGAGAAAAACGGAATTATTAGTACTAGAAAGGCTGCATGTGGACTTATTAATATCATGGCCACCACTTTGCTTCATCGGACTCAACCGCGTCCCTCATCCAATACCCAAGACTGGGTACTTTCTTCGCAAATGCCTTCATAGGCGTCCAAAGTTTTTCGTTCGCGAACGCTCCACCAACGGGCAGACTGCACCCTATCATTTCTGCATATCTTAGACCCCATTCACCCCAATGGGAGCACTCAAGTTGTTCAATGTTCTCTTTAATGAGATAAAGACATTGTCGGTCCTGTAGGAAAGTTGGCCTATGAGCAATGCTAATGTCAAATATATAGAATCTTACATACCTCATAGATACCTACGACTGATAATACGAAGTTGGAGGATAGAACGATTGTCGAAGATGCCTGAAGACTTAGCGATTTTAACCCAGGTGCACACGTAGGTATTCGCGTGAGGAATGAAGTATTCCAATCCGAGACCGCAAGTGTCAACGATTTCAACCGGGGAAAGGTGGGGAATATATCCATGGAGCCTGCGGAAATATACATCATCTTGACGGTTAGCTCTTCCAAAAGCGAATGTCCTCCCGCAAAAGTACTACAAAATGTTGGAAAGCTCATCTCTTCCCCAAGCTGGCCTAGCTCTAATGTCCGGAGAGCTCGTGTATTGAGCTGCGAAATGACATCTGTAGATGGACTCGGCTGAACGTCAATGAGAAGATGCTCCAATTGCGGTAATATAGGAGAAAGAGGAATCTCCAAGGGCGGGTATAACACCCGGCCAAGTCCTCGGAATTCCAAAGTCCGAATAGAGGAGATGGGGTTTCCGTTATGCATGATTGGAACAAGCGCACTATCCATTGGCGCGTTAGTCTCTATCCAAAATCCTAAAGTCACCTTCTTAAGACGATGAGAACGGGCTAAGGATCGTTGGATGTGAGGAAGGTATTCTAGAGACGAAGTCGAAACATGAACCGCGAGTGTTTCTAGCTGAGGAAAGTTTACTTCTAGTTGCTGGGGACTGAACCCTGATGAAGAGATTCTACCCTCACTCAGATCGAGGCTGAAGGTGACGAGATGCTGTGACAAGTGTTTCAGCAAAGAGGCCGTGTAAACACAGGGTTCAAGGGGAGGAGAGTGTATGCCGCTGCCTCTAGCTTCCCAGGTCACTGCAGCGAGGATTGTAAGGGAATGAATGTTGCTCAGGGTGGGCACACGACTCAAAAGGCGACGGAGACGCAGAGTAACCTTCTGTACTCTTTTTAATTCTTCCTTGTAGCTAGGAGGATCATATATCGGATGCTTAGAATTACGCTTGATGACTCGTAACGCTCGGCGTGCATACTGGGTCCTGGCTGATGAGGGATTGGTAACAAGGCCAGAAGTAAATGCGTATTCGACATCCGGTGTGATTTTAATTGAGCGGATTTTTGAAGCAACGTAAGATTTCCTGAAAAGAAGATGGAGTTGGGATATTAACAAACTGCAGGACGAGGAAACACGTACTCAAATAACTTGAGCATTTGCTCCAAACGGTCCAACCTTGTTTCCCAACTATTCCAATAGCCGTCAATGGTTGGATCCCAAAAGTAGGATAAATCAAGCGTTGTAAATCTTCTGCCCAATGCTGCTTGGTAAAGTGCCGGGCATACCGCCCGGAGCGACCAGAGTTCTGCATCTGTCAGATGCTGGCTAATATGTATCCAGAGCTCGGTGGGGATGGCTACTGTCGCGCTTTTTCCATGCGAAGAAGAGAAATGAGATCTAGCTAGGTTGGATTGAAGAGCTTTGAGGAGCATGGGAATGAGAGTTGAACCAAGAAGTGAAAGAGCGGACGTGGGAGCCAGCTCGAAGGACACGACCTTCCGAAATTAGCTCTCGAAAACTGGATGCTATTCAGTGGCTTGGGACCTTTTTGCTTGAATAGTGAACCGTCAGACGATCACCCCTCATAAATTGTGAACCCTAGTTTTACACCGCACCAGAGTTCTTGGCTATGTCATCACGGGTACGATACGCCTCTAGAATGGATAAATGTAACCAGCTGAGAGTGGAAAAGTCAGCAAACAAATTATGCAGGCAGTTGGTCTTGGAGATTTCCTCTTGAGTCATGGTGTGAACCTTGGTCCTGACGCCCATGACTCGAAATCCTGTTCGCGTATAAATTCGCGCATTCGAAACATCCTCCACGGGTGATTTCGGCAGAGAACCATTTGCGGAAGTAAAATCTCGGACACTGCCCTGTCACCCTCCGAGCGCCGACGCAATCTATAAAAGCAGCAGTCTTGGGGTCAAAGAGCGCCCACTACCCCTTATTCATCAGCCTCCCTTACTTGTCGGGCGATCCTCTTCAAGCAGCAGTCCACTGAAGCATACCAAGACAAATCAAGATGATGTGGGACTTTCAATCCGACTCGAACGACCGAGGACGCTCGCATCCCGGGTGCGCATCTCCTAACCTTTTGTTCTTACTGTCACAAGCGTGCTGAATTCATGGTTGTTTCTCCTTACAGATGGCCCTCTCAAGGTCCTCCTTCTTATAATCCCGGTCCTCCGATGCCTTCTATGGCAATGCCTGTCGCGGTTCCAAGCGGGGACTACCTAGGCCCTCCTAGCAGGTACTAACACCTTTATTACTCTACATGCCACCTTTTCTAATTTGCAATGTAGTGGATTTCGTCCTCAGTCTGCCCCTCAAGGTGGAGGATTTGCAATGCCCTCACCAGCACCCTCGTTCTCGTCTGGTCATTCGCCTCTCCCTTCGCCTTCGCCCTACGACACATCCAAGAGTGGGGGAGGATACAATCCGAGCTATATTCATGTAGAAAGCCACTCACATCACACTCTGCACAAGAAACACCATTCAGCTACCAGAATTCAACAGTCCTACTCCAACTCTCAAGTGCTCCAAGTCCCCCAATCTCACCCAATGCAGCATGGCCACAGCCATTCGACCCAGCATCTCCCTATTAGTCAGGCGCAGCAGCAACAGCAATACCTGCCGTCTAAACCAGCCCACTCCAAGCCTAGCGCCCCTTCAAATCACAGCCAACTAGTCCATCCCAAGTTCGCGTATTCAACGTGTCAAGGAAAGAAGAAGGCGTTATGTGTACGTTTTTACCATTGTTTCGTTATTCATCTCTAGTAAACTTCCCGTTTAGATTGGAATAAATTACCCTGGTACGAAATGGGCGCTCAGAGGATGCATCAATGACGCGAAGCATATGCGGGATGCTCTTATCGCGTATTGGGGATACAAGGGCGAAGATATAGTTCTTCTCACTGATGATTCGCGAGACCCGAGGTCTCATCCTACCAAGAAAAACATTCTTGCTGCGATGAAGTGGCTTGTGAAGGATGCACACACGAACGATAGTTTGTTCTTGCATTATTCTGGGCATGGAGGTCAGACGAAGGATAGGGACGGGGACGAAGCAGATGGATATGATGAGGGTAAGTGTCCCATTTTGCGGTCTCTCCTGACCGGAAACTTAAACCCTTGCGACATAGTTATTTACCCTATGGATTACATGCGCGTAGGGCATATTGTGGATGATGAGATGCACAAGATTCTCGTCTCACCTCTTCCTAGAGGTTGTCGTTTAACTGCTCTATTCGATTCGTGCCATAGCGGCACTGTCCTGGATCTTCCTTTCGCATACGACACTTCCGGGCGTCTCAAAGGCGAACATGTCACTGGTCATGCACGAGCACAGAAGGAGACATCTGCGGATGTGATTCAATGGAGTGGTTGTAAGGATGGTCAGACGAGCGCTGATACGACTGCCGCAGGTGTCGCGGTGGGGGCTATGAGCCATGCATTCATCTCAGTATTGAGTAAGTTTCCTCCATTTCATGTTCCCTTTTTGTCTCCTCGGAATTAAACTGAATGTTTTTTACAGAACGTCACCCAGTCATCAGTTACAACGATATGTTGGTCCAAGTGAGGGACATTTTGAAGAAAAAGTATAGTCAGAAGCCACAAATGGGAAGTTCCCATCCAATTGTGAGTTTTTTTTCTCTCTGTGCTTTGTTTTAGCTTGCTCATGCTAGCCAAAAGGATACAAGCTTGAGATTTATAATTTAAAATAATGTTCTTGGTGTCCTGAAATTTCAACTGTACACTACCTATCAACATGACCGGACTCTTTCAATGTTGTTCTTTTTTTTTGCTGTGGATTTTGTACTCTATATTCTATTCTCCTCTGCATGTGTAATGCACCAACTTCACAAAACACTTGACCATGGTTCAAATGCCACCTTGCATTCAAGTCGGCACTCCCCGGGATTCATTAGTTTTCATTGCCTTGTACCCAAACTACTCTTTCACCGAACAAACACTGGATCTCAATTAGGCCTTTCGACTTGGCTGTCAGGAACCTATCCTCAAATTCTGCTTCAATGACAGGACTCCACCACATATCGGTTAAAGTGATTTTCAGTACCAAGCGGTGTAGTCTTGGCATAATGTCTTTGTCCGTAACCATCTCGTCCAGAGATGCTATGGTGGAGTAAACATGCTGTAAGTCCGTTTCACGAATCACAAGTTCTTCCACTGTATTTCGGATGGGGAGAGAGTATAGCCAGAAGGGAAGACAATCAAGATTCGTAGGTTTTTCGTATGATAATTGGCGAGGTTCTGGGTTTTCGGATAAATTCAGAGTCCGAATAGAAGTGAACCGCTCTAGGCTTTGAAGGAACTTTGCGTTTTGTGGGTAACCTGACAGATATCCTAATGAGATGAAGGGCAATGATTAACGAGGATAAATGCGCTACCTTCAACCCCTAATAACGCTAAATGTACAAGCCTTGAAGTTGATTCTTGGGCATCCAGAAGCGTTGCTATCCAGTGATCATCCCTTGGTCCCAAACTACTCAATTCGAGCGACTTTAGGTGAGATACACTAAACGGAGACGCAGGAGATGTAAACATCAAGGGCCAAAGGTATTCATTGACATAGGCTAGCTTCAAGCTCTCCAATATTGCTTGAGAACTAGCCGCCTTTAAGTTGTGCAGAAGCTGAGGCTTCTCGAAGTAGCCACCAAAGATTTCTACGTTAACGATAGCGCTTCGATGCTCGAGGTTAAATTGGTCACAGAATGACTGTGGAGACTCGAAAATGATGATCTCGTGAATGATTAGTTCCTTCAGGGTGGGCAAATTCATGATCTTGGGAATTACTTCCTGAAGCCTCGGTTCCAGACCCTTCCACTCCCGCCGATTACCAATGAATCCCATTTTATCCTCAAATGATCGAGAAATAGAAAAAGTCTCGATATAAGAACAACTCGAGAGAAAGGTACAGAGTTCAGCACAATCAGCGATGAAGCGGCTGTATATCCAGTGGCCAGCATGGTAATATTGGGAAAACTGGAAGAGGGTCAAAGAGCGAACCACCTCTCCAATGTCAGGAAAAATGGTCATTATCTTCTTGAGTTGGACTGTATCAATCACGAAAGTATCACCGTCGGACAGTGATGGCGAAGTCCTGTCTGTGATTGCGACAGTCCGCAAGAGGTGCGCTCGAGAGAACGTGCGCATGATCCTAGAAGTGGCACAACATATCCACAGCTCTTTGCGACTGAGATAGCATGATATAAGACCAAGGAGTTCGACTGGAAGGTGCGGATCTCCAACTGCCTCGAGCTCCGTCGCACGATGTTGCGGTTGCCGGGGTGTTTTGTTCACTTGGAGGAACTTTGACGATTCTGAGGGAAATATATGGGCAGTCGAACTATTTGTGATGTTGGAAACAAACTAGTAAGGGCCATAGACGAGATAGACGACATGATAGTTCCAAAAACAAATTGGGCGGGCGCTTCGCGCTCGTCAGCTGTACTTCAAGAGCGCTCAAGTCTACCCGTCTGTTTGACTTGAGCTCATACATGCGTTGAAATTATCTAGAGATAAAAGTTCAGAATGGCTAACAATATCCAATACTGTCCATTGGTTCCGAAAAGCCCTCCGACCTTACTTGTGCTCAGAATCTGTTGATAATGCAATCTTGCATTTATTATACCTTTTGCTCAATCCCGACTCAATTCGAGGGGGAGTTGGCCAAGGTGCCGTCGTTGACGTCAGGGATGGCTTCTATTTCTTCGTAAGCCTGTACGCTTTCTTTGAACCTACTTAATTTTATTGTTAAGTTGCGCCAATCTGGCTTATAAAGGTCGGAACAACCATGCCACAGAGTATAAAGAAAGGTGCGTGGATTTTATTCGCTATTTTGTGTAATCATACACTACAGATCCAATTATCATTGTACAAGGAAGCAATTTCATGGGCATAGAAAAGGGGGCAGGGCTTAAAGAACTCTCCTTCAACTACGGGTGGGATTACTTTCATAACCTCACTCGACGGCGATGCGCTTGGGGGCATTTTCATGGACCAGCTTCTCTGCATGGACTGTCAACACTCCATCCTGAAGTCGAGCCTTCATACGGTTGGCATCAACCGCCTGAGGGAACAGTATAGTTCGAGTGAACGTAGCGTTTTCGACAAAGGACCTCTCCGACGAGAGGGTCACATGCTTCGGCTCTTTTTCTGCGCCTGACATCGTTAGTACGTCTTCATGATGAGCGAGCAAACTGTCATACCTTCAGTGGGTGCCGGCGTTGCAGCAACATTTTCACCAGTGGAAGGCGACGAATCTCCAAATGACCTCGTCACACTACCACGGATGATGAGACTCCTCCCCCCTTCTCCAACATGAACATCGACATCCTTTTTCTTCACTCCTGGCAAATCGGCCTCAACAATGTATGTGTTTCCCGACTCCTTTACATCCACAGCAGGCTCAAGTCGATGCAGGATCCCCGTGTCATCGAGGAAATGGTTCCCCACGCGCTGGGGTGAGCGAGCCGAGTAGAATGCAGGCTGTCGGGCTTGAGGCTCTTCGAGCATGCGAAAGAGTGGTCGAAATTCCTGAAGGATAGACATAATGTAGAAATCTGAAGATGGGTAGCAATCGTTGGACTTGCGTAGTTTATATACTCTGAGAAACTCTTAGATGATATCATATGCGAGGGGATGTATACGCTCGAGAACTTTCGAGAACCGTCGACTCAGTCACGTGGTCGAGAATGGTTCACACCATCGCCAGGGTTGTAGCTTGAAGTAAGGGGAAGGGAATGTCCTGATAAATCTTGTGTTTACCACTACCGCAGAGTCAATGGCCCCAAATATGTGAAAGACACTTGCATAACACCAGAGGGACTTTGTGCACGATCGAGGGAACAAATATTTTGGAGCTTTTACTCAGGAGTTCTGGAAAATTCATGAAGCCAGGGAAGAGATCAAGTGACCTGGTGATGTCAAGACGAAAGGGAAGTCTTGCTGACAATTTTAGGAATGATTAAGGGAATTCATGCTCCGGAATTCTTTGTCAAGAGTTCTAGAACATTCATGAAGCTCAGCAAGAGACCAAGTGACTTGCTGACGTCAAGATGGAGGATAGAACGAGAAGTGACGTCGATTTTGGAGTCAAAGAGTCTTTCCGGATCTCAATGGATTCTCTCTACAGTTGGTATTCGTGGTTATCGTACAACGAAGAATGTCACAAACTTTCATCTCAGCTTTTCGATGGCGGGACATAGAATTACGAAAGGGTCTGGTGTTTCCATGTGTTTTATAGTCTTAGAAATGCTACAATGTGTGAGAAAGAGGTCAAAAGAGCTACGCCTTCCGTTACCATCAGCCAGTTTGGTAATCTCATTTAGGATGGCAAGAGACGTATCCTCTCTTTTCGAGAGACATAATACAGATTAGAGAACCAACTATTAGATATCAGACTCGAACTTCTTTTCCACGATAAAAATATTCAACCTCAAAAAGCTTTTTCGATTTCGCGGCAAGGAACCTGTTCTCCAATTTCTCCTTGACTATGGACCCGGATTCCATCTCTCTTAAATGAACTCTCAAAATAACGCGTCTCAGAAGTGGCATCATGTCGTTATCCGAGACGATCCCGTCAAGGCTGGCCATCACTGACGAGTCGTGTTGTAAGTCTGTTTCATGGATGACGAGCTCCTGAATAGTACGTCGGATAGGAAGAGAGTACAGCCAGAATGGGAGGCAATCTAAGCTTGCAGGCTTCTCGTATGATGTCAAGAATGGATCCAGGTCCTCGGATATGTGGAGAGTCTCAATGGAAGTGAAGCGCTCTAGACTTTGAAGAAAGGCTATTTCTTGTGGGTAACCTGAGAATGAAGCGCCATCAAATTAACGACGATTCAAGGCAAAAGAAGGAAAGTGAACCTTCGACGCCAATAAGCTCCAGACGTTTGAGCGTTGTAGAGGATTTTTGGGCATCTAGAATCCCCGTCATCCAATCGTCGTCCAGTGGGGCTATGCCAACCAATTCTAGCGACTCAAGTTGAGATATCTCGAACGGAGATGCGGCTGATAACAACGTAAATGGCATGAAAGGTCCGCCGACATACCCCAGTTTCAGAGTTTTGAGGGAGGCCGGCCGACCAGTCACACTTCTCGGAAGTTGTGTCTTGAGGAAGTATATGCAAGCGAGTTCCAAATGAACGATACTGCTCTTATCGTCGAAAGCGAATTGATCACAGAACGACTGAGTGGTTTCGAAAACCATGTGGTCATGAATGCGTAGATCTTTCAAGGTGGGTAGTTTCGTGACCTGTCGGATAGCCTTCTGAAGGTCCATACCCAAAGTATCCCACAACACCCGATTACCAGTGGATCCCATAGAATAGCCAAATGGTCGAGAAATAGAAAATGTTTCGAGGCGGGAACAGTTCGAGAGGAAGGCACACAACTTGGCTACATCAAATAGGGAGGGATTGGTTATCCAGTGAGATATATTGAGGGTCGTGAAGTGAAAGAGGGTAAGAGTGCGAATCAAGTCCCCAATGTCGGGAAAGAGTGCCATTATTGCGTCGAGTTCCTCCTTTTGGATGAGGAAGACTTCATCCTCTCGCATGAATTGGGTTGTGTCTACGACCATGACATTTCGAAATAGATGTGCACGAGAAAAGGTGCGCAAAGCCCTAGTAGTAGCACAGCATGCCAATAGCTCTGTTTGACGAAGGTGTAGAGGGATAAGTCCGAGGAGTTCAACTGGGAGGTGCGGGGTTCCGACGGTGGGCTTGATCTCATTCAGATAAACAGTCTGGGATGTTTCGGTCAATTCGAGAGACTTGAGTAATTCTGATGGATATATGTTAACAGGTGATTTATGTATCTCGCTGTGCACAAACCCTTAGGCATTCTAGACAAGACGGCGCATGGATGTTCTGGTAAGACCCTGATGAATGCATTCACCCTTCAAACAACTTGAGCTACAATAGTAAAACTCAAATTTTCGGTCTGTCCGTCTGGCACGTCACAGCATAAGTGCATATTAAATGAGAGAGAAATCTAACAATTGTAATAATACAAGGAAGTTCGTACTACGCAACATTCACTCAGCACTTTCGCCCGAGCTACTAGCATTGGCGTCAGTCCGGCGCCGTCCCTTGTATATACTCAATCTCAACCATGTCTTTCGACTTAGCCGCTGAGAGCCTGCTCTCAAATTCCTTTTCGATCACAGGCCCATACCATTCGTCGCTCATGGTGATTTTCAGGACCAAACGCTTCAATCGTGGCATAATGTCCTTGTCTGTAACTATCCCATCAAGTGATGCAATTGTGGATGAATCGTACTGTAAGTCTGTTTGATGAACGACGAGCTCCTCAATGGTATTTCGGGTGGGAAGAGTGTACAACCAGAAGGGAAGGCAGTCGAGGTTTGATGGCCGTACGTATGATTTTTGGAGGGGATCCCGGTCTTCAGATAGGTGGAGAGTCCGAATAGAAGTGAAACGTTCCAAGCTTCTGAGGAATCCTGCATCTTGCGGGTAGCCTAGGATAAAATAATCGAAATCAGACAATAGTCAGAGAGAAAAACAAGCAAGAATACCTTCAATGTCAAGGAGCGCCAGGTGTACGAGCGTCGAAGGCGATTCTTGAGCATCTAAAAGCATTTTTATCCACTCGTCGTCCATTGGTCCTAGACCATTCAATTCGAGAGATCTGAGCCTTGACAGTTTGAATGGGGAATCATTTGATAATAGAAGGGAAGGTGTAAATGACCCATCAATATAGCCCAGCTTCAGAGTCTCCAGTATAGCTCGAGGACCAGTTACTTGGGCCGGATGTCGTGTGCTGATGAAGAAAACATCTGCCAATTCCAACGTAACAAGACTGTTCCGATTTTCTCCCTCAAAGATATCAAAAAAATCTTGAGGAGATTCGAAGATGATATGTTCATGGATTCGTAGGTCCTTCAGGGTGGATAAATTTACGATGTGCTGAATAGCGCTCTGAAGTTCAATATCAAAATCAGCCCACTCCCACCGATTACCAGTGGACCCCATCGTGCTAATGAATGGGCGAGAGATGGAAAACGTCTCGATGCAGGAACATCTTAATAGGAAGGCACTGAACGAAATCGCGTCGAATGCATATGGATTGGATATCCAGTGAGATGCATGGGTGGCAGGGGAGTGAAAGAGGATTAGAGAGCAGATCATGTCTCCAATGTCGGGAATTGTGTTCAACACTTCCCCGAGTTCCTCTGTCTGGATGAGGCAGGCGGCATGGTCAAACGATGGCGGTGAACTCGTGTTTGCGACGACCACAGTTCGAAAGAGATGAGCGCGAGAGAAAGTACGCAAGGCCCTAGTAGCTGCGCAGCACGCTAGTAACTCTTTGCGATCGAGATAGTATGGTATAAGACCAAGAAGTTCAACTGGGAGGCGCGGACCACCGGAATTGATTTCATTAACACGACTCGGAGCGTGTTTCTTGTTCAATTGAGGTGATTTTGATGATTCTGAAGAAGTCTTAGCAGTTGAAAGCTGTGTCCAGCCGCGCACAGACTAGTGAAGATTTTAGACACGAGCGCCGACATGGTGGTTCTTTCACAAGAGTATGACGTAATCAACTTCCCGTCTGATCATGAAGCAATCAACTTAGGACAGGCTTTTCAGGGTCTCAAGGGGGGAAGTTGAACTATGACTGAACTTTAATCAACTTGGCTGCGCGTTTGCCTCTGTCGTCCCACCACCATGAAGTCGTTCGCGCTCATCGCGTGGCTCCCGTTTTCTTTGGCTGCAGTCTACAAATCCAAGTTAAATAAGCTTGAGCCCGGCCTCCCAAATTCACCTGTCGAATTTGAGCTCTCGCACTTGGCTGCAAAGTACAACGTCGATGGAGACGCTCAGCAACCTGTTACACTCGGGGGACATCGTCTTCCCCTCAGCAGTACGTCTTGTATGACAATATTAACTTGATCAGAGAAAGCTTACTCAATTTTTAGACTATCTAAATGCTCAGTATTTTGCTGAAATCGAGCTGGGAAGCCCTGGTCAAAGTGTTGGTCTCCATCATTTAAGCATTCTGTTTCAGTCTGTTTGCTAATTGTTATCGCGTGCATCTCTCTAGTTCAAAGTAATTCTTGACACAGGGTAAGTTATCCAGAGCCTTTATTTCATTCCCATTGCTAATATTCTCTTTTTTGAAGCTCATCCAATCTCTGGATTCCTAGCAAGAAATGTACCTCCATTGCATGTTTCCTCCATGCCAAATACGATTCTTCAGCATCTTCGACCTACAGGGCCAATGGCTCTGCATTCTCCATTCAGTATGGAAGTGGTTCTATGGAGGGTTTTGTCTCCAATGACAAACTGACTCTTGGAGACCTCTGGATATATGGACTCGACTTTGCTGAGGCGACAAAGGAACCTGGTTTAGCTTTTGCGTTTGGGAAGTGAGTTCAATCTGCTCCTAACAATCGTCTGAGAAATGAACTATTTCAGATTCGACGGGATTCTTGGTCTAGGTTATAACACCATTGCGGTCAATGGCATTACACCTCCAATCTACATGGCAATAGACCAGGGTCTCTTAGATGAACCTGTAGTTTCATTCCGAATTGGTCGAACTGCTGAAGATGGTGGTGAGGTCGTCTTTGGCGGGATTGACAAGTCAGCATACACAGGTGAACTAACTTATGTCCCCGTGCGCCAGAAAGCATACTGGGAGGTGGAACTTGAATCGGTTGCCTTTGGAGATGACGAACTGGAACTCGAGAATACAGGCGCGGCTATTGACACAGGCACATCTCTCATTGTCGTGCCAGTGGTCGTCGGCGAAATGATCAATACCGAAATTGGAGCGAAAAAGTCGTGGACAGGGCAATACACTGTAGACTGCAAGACTGTTCCTAGTTTACCGGATTTCACATTCACGTTTGGTTAGTGTGTTGGGTATTCTCTTTTTTTTATCTAGTGTTGATTGGTCCTTAGGTGGGAGGGCATTCCCGCTCAAAGCAACCGATTACATCCTTGAAGTCTCAGGCTCGTGCATTTCGTCCTTTACGCCTCAGGATATAAAACTTCCATGGGGGGACTTGGTAGGTCTTTGCACCTTTTGGTCAGATGATTGCTTATTCTAAGCCGTACAGTGGATTATTGGGGACGTGTTCCTGCGCTGCTACTATACAGTTTATGATTTGGGCAGAGATGCAGGTTGGTGCATCAGTACTTTTTGCCCAGATATGAATCTCTGATATCCCTTAGTTGGATTTGCAACAGCCATCTGAGCCCAAAAAGCGAATGGACCGGTCAGCAATTTTTATTCCTTGGAAAAGATTCAGAAATCTGTACTACTAAATTTAACATTACATGTAACGATACTGAAGACTGCAATACAAGACTACATAGTCATATCCCCTGAAGTGAGAGAATTACGCGTTAGAAATATTATTCACCACCTGTTGTGCTTCAATGGTGTCCAAAAATTCCCATGCCCTCGCGCGGTGCTGCACAGGACACGCTTGAAGGTAGGCTTTTCGGAATGTTTGATAAAGCGAGTCCTCCGGCTTTGGACGAGGATAATATGGGTCGTTAACAAAGAACGAATCTACCAGGAGCTGAATACTTGTCGTCTTTGCGTCAAAGCGACGCATTTGGTTGAAGTCAATGACATAGTTTCGCACTGAATTCTGCCCATTTCCTGCCATAACAAACTCGACATCTCGACCGTCATATCCAACGACCCAATGGATTTTACTCAACATTTCTCCCATACCAGCCGTCACCTGTTCCAAGCTAGCCAACTGGCCGCCTGGGAACCGTTCAAGCAGAGAACGATACCGTGAGACATCGATAGGGAAATTGCTTGAATTAAGAAATTTGGAGTGTTTTGATTGAGCGAGGATTTTGCCAAAGTACAGCCGGCATATCTGAGGAGACTCAACTTTTGCTTCGAGAGCAAAAGGTGGATAGAACAGTTCGCAGATCTTCTCAGCAACTGGGATAGGGAGAGCGTGTGCGCGATCCATGATATACGTTGCAGTAGTGAAAGAAAGATGGAATGTGCGACTATCGATGATTGGACGACCGTCGTGAACTCTGGTTGAGTGAAGAGGGAGTGTAGTACATAGAAGCTCTGTCGTTGCAGGATCATAACATGCTATAGGGCAGGGAATAGCGAAAAATGAAGTGGATTCGCAGAGACTATACAGCCTCTCAAGGGCTAAATATTCGTTGCGGAGTTCCTCAGATCGGTCAAGGAAATGAGTGACTTTGAAGACAAAGCTCATGCCCCTTATTCCATAAATTGTTGCAAAGCTACCCGCTCCTATGGACATAGGGCTGTCCGACATGCTGGACTATTTCAGAAGATAACCACGAATTTTGGCTAGACGCAATTGGATACCTGCTGAATTCTCAGAATGGGAGCGAGAAGACAACTCTACACTGCCACCTTGGAACTTTCAGACTAGAATTCATGCATGTATTTTCATCACCCTCTCTATTCTTTCTCTAATTCTCTGGGCCATGGTATTTTAAGGAGCGGCAGGAGAGACTAAATAATTAACTCAAGTAAGGGGGTAAAAAGATAATGTATATATGCATATGATGACAAAAGAGTGGAATCCAGAGAGGTACAGAGAGCAAATGAGAATGAGGGGTAAAAAAGAAAAAAGTCATAAAACATCAAGGGTAGGTGAAGGTGCTTCAGGAGAAAGAGACTTGTCAACACTAGCAACTCGACTCTTCCTCTTCTCTCCAACAAGCCAAATCACATCTTTCAGCTCCTGCACAACATCTTTCGATGGACCGTACCCTTTCTCCCCTCCTTCGTCCTCTTCACCCAGTGTCGGGGTTGACGGTTGTTGTTGAGCTTTTAGCTCGCGCTTCTCCTTTGCTAATCGAATTCTCTCTTCTCTGGACATTTTGGACCTCTCCCTTTTAAACTCTCCCGGCTCAACTCCACTCGCAAACTTTCCATCCTCAGCATCATTACCTAGCGGCGAGAGTTTTGGGGGTGGAAAATCATAAGTCCAGACCTCTTCTTCTCCTTCGTCGACAAGAAAAGGATCCGAAGATTCGAACAAAGGAGTAGGTTCCACAACATTCAAGTCCAAGTCTCCTACCCCATCGTCTCCACCGAAAATTGAACGATGAGGTTCGTCCTCATATGGAGGGACACTGCTCTCGTCCGTACCTCCGCCACTTGTCAACCCGGGATCTCCCTCATCACCCTCGTCTTCGCCATCAACAAGGCGGGAAGAAGGAGGATGCAAGATATCCATAAGTGCAGGTCTCGCACGTTCGCATTCTCTCAACGCTATGCCCAACTGATGTCGCAAATTTTCGTACCGCGCGAGAATCATCTGTTCTTCGTCTGTAGACGACGTTCGATGATGATGAGTGGCTGCTTCGGCGACCCCGACAAGCTCAGATCCAACTCCGTCCATGAGTTCTTCGATTTTGAGCAAGTGGGTTGAGAGGCGTTTGGAGGGTGCGATTGTGGGAGCGAAGGACGTGGGGGCGGACGTCGAGGATAGGATGAGAGGATTTGAGGGTGTAGAGGCAGAGGAGGAAGTGTCAGGGAATTGGAAGATGTCCTTCACTGAAGGACGTTTTGTGTGAACGCGGCCGAAGTGGCGTCCTGGTTGTTGTTGGTGTAATGAACCTCTGACCAATTGTGAAGGTAACAGCTCGTTCTCTCGCAATAGTGCAGCTGACTGTGGCTCAGCCCTATGTCTACGAGAGGTGTCCCCTACAATAGACGTAGCGAGGAGTTCGCTCTTGATGAGAGCTGCGGGATCGAGTTCGCTTAGAAGACGGTCGACTTTCTCCTTAGCTTCCACGAAGACGAATTTGAGCAGTTCGAGGACGGATATGACAGAGGTCCAATACTCTTCTGACTCTTGCGCCTGCTGAAGAGCCCGTGCTCGCCGTCGCTGGCTATGAGCTACAAGAATGGAATAAGGTCAGAGAAGGGATCAGGCCAACTGCGAACGAGAAAAAGCTTACACGAATGGAATACTTTATCTCTTTTCCTTTCTCTCTCGGGAGGCTCTAATGGATGCCCAGCAAACTTCAGCCCTAAAAGGCAACTCACAGTCCACCTCCTTTGCTGAATTAAATGAGCCAACAGCGCCTGCAAGGTTGGTTTCGAATTCTTGCGAAAAGACGTCTTTCGCTTGACATGGTTGTAGTGGGAGGATGACGCTGACATAGTTGAATTATGAAGAACACCGTGAGAAGATCCCCTCGATGACGTCGACGCATGCGTGAAGGATCTCGACCGTGCGAGCGTGGGTTTGCGGGTGAAAAATGAGGACGGTGGTTGGACGTCCGAGTACATCGTTGCCAAATTTTCGTTTTCATCTTCAATGTCGTCATCCAGGAGAATAGGTGCTTTAAGAGGCGAAGTCCCAATACGGGGAGATCTAGATGTCGCTGAATCGGGAGGAGAGGTGGACGAACTCGACGTAGCAGAAAATGGCTCTGCAGGGGTCGTGTGAAGGTCATCGTGACTCCTAGATATGATGGGTCCCAATGAAACCCCTAGCTCTTTCCGTCTCCGTTTTCGTGGAGATATTGTCGGTATCTCTACGGCAGCTTCTGACGTTCTGGGTATTGGACTGAGAGAAGTTGGTCGAGAGCGCAGAGAACCTGTCGAAATTGAAAATGGGAATGTTTGCCTCTGCGTGTGAGAGGACGAAGCAGCGCTAACTGTTCCGAAAGGTGACCGAGATGGCGACCATGTCCGTCGTTTGTCGGATGTAGCGCTGGAAGGCACGGAGTTGGAAAGGAGGGAGGAGTCAGCTGAGCTAGCGAGTGAGAGAGGTTTAGGATGGGATTTCTTGATAGGAGATTTGAATGCGGAGATGATCTCTTCACGACGTTCAATGCGCTCGGCTTGGGACAGTGCTGGCCCATCTATAGCCAAGCTCGTTGCGTCAAGAGTAGGAGCATCGGGGCCATACATTCCGGAAAGCATACGAAGCTCAGCACTGTCGCCTAAACTTTCAAGAACGGATTGTCGAACGGAGGAAAGATTGCTTGTGGTAATCTCAATGGTTCTTTCCAGATCTGCCTTCAGCTGTGTCTTCTTGCTCATGTGTGCGGCAGAGTGTTGCACTCCATGAGAAAAAGAAGAGCGACGGGACAGTGATTTGGATGGGGAAGTGAATATGGAGGACTCGGGCAAGGCAAGTGGTTCTTCGTTGACGGTGTCCATTTCGGAGAACATGGGTAGAACTTTGCTCAAAGATCTTTCAAAGTCGGTGTCCGAAGTAATGAGAGATTCCAGACTCGATAGTGCCTTGAGCTTACGTGTTAGTGATGAAAAAGACTGGCATGTGGGGAAAATGCTCACTTCCGTCGCGGTTTCATGTTCTGCTTCTTCAGAGGAATCGAGGCCATCCGCAATTGGTGATGCATGAATATAAGCCCAAGCACCAACGAAGAGCAGGGCAAGGAGTAGAGTGGTTTGGACGCCAAGGATGACGACCAGAACCAGGCATGCGAAAATTAGACTCGGAGGGTCTAAGTCGAGGGGTTCGCTATCGCGAGCTGTGAGCATCTCCAGTGACGCTAGCGACGCGCCAGATGTGGCAGTTCCAACATGGGAAGACAATAATTCTTCGCTGAGGATGCCGCTATTCACGACCGCCAGCTTGAATTTGTCGGTAAATTTCTCTCTCCTCGCTGCCGACCGTCTGCGAAAAGCGGTGAGGGCCCACTGCGAAGCATTGTGAAATAATTGTCCAAGTCCTCGAGAGTCTTCGAAAGAGGCCAGATATCCGTTCAGCGGGTGTTCCGTGTCAAATTCGGCCATTCCAATGTGTGGCCAACGATTAAAATGATGGTAGAAATTTCTGTGGGGGAATTTCTGTAGCGCGGAGAGGCCTGGAATGTTTAAGGCGTGTGGGGGAACATCATAAAGGTCGTGGACGGAGGCAAAGGTCGAGGCTGCTTATGTCATCATACCTCTTTAGCTCTTCACAACGATCCTACCCCGCCGAAGTTCCGTCGGTCTATCAACGGATTGATTCCCTTTGAAGCCGCTCTACCGCAGCTCTGCATTTCTTCTGCCTGGCGAGCATCTCTGTGCCTTTCCAGCGCCCAAGACATCCGGTAACTTGACCCACAGGCGGGATACAGCTCTCTGGTTTAAATGCTCGCTCATCAATGGAATTGACATAGTTCTTCATCTATCCAATGAACAGCACCACTTCCTTTTTTCCACCAAAAGACCTCCTTTGGGCCTGGTCGCACGACCATGTCGCAAACTGGCTGACCCAGCAAGACCTAGGCCATCTTGCCTCGTTCTTCGGTGACGGGGAAGACCTCATGGGTTTAAAGACGCTCTCCTCATATCTTGACCGTGGAATTTCTCAATCTGATGCCCAACAAGTGTTCCAAAAAATCAAAGCACTTACTATTCCCGCGAACGTTGAGATTCGTTGTGCCAAAACCGTATTCTTGTCTCATTTGGCTACCCATAGAGCAAGGCTCGAACCAGGTCTCCTTGAGCAATTCATTCTCTCGGTCGGATTCGGAGACGAGCTGTATGCTCTCATTCCATTCTTCGGGGAGCTTCATCTATTAACAAGTGGCATTTAATACTAGAATGATTGTCAAGCTTTCTATTCTCATCTGCAAAGCCCTCCAACGCGTCCAAGGTTCATTGTACTTTCTGAACAACCTGATACACCCCTATTGCCGCCTCGAGTGGTCAGCGTTCAAGCGGGATACTCAAACCCCTTCAGCCTTTGCTTTATTTCGAGGAGACCTTGGCTTCGTACAATCCATAACGCCACCCTGGTTTATTTACTCCACTAGAACTTTAGAGCAACTTGTTACAACCCGAGAAAAATTGGATGTTGAATCTTTAACCAGGAGCAGTGCAAGTTCCCTTGTCGTTTTATTCGAGTTCGTGAGTACCATCATTCTGCCGTGTGAGAGCAAAGTCGAAAATTCATAGATACTAGCTAATCGAACATGGACTCCACGTGAGGAACGATTTATCCATAGGAGCATAAAAAAACTCGTAGCAACGCACCAGTCCTTGCCTCCGTCATTCCACCTCAACCAAATCATTCGAACAAATGAACATCCGATAGCGGCAGGGGGGTATGCTGTTCGTACTTTCATTTCTCATCTTGATGATATCCTTACGCGACAACGCATTAGGATATATACCGAGGCACACATAAGGGAACTTCAGTCTGTCTCAAAGTTCTCCGCCTCTACATCAATCCGGAGGACCATGCTAGTGAAGAAGCTGAAAAACGTAAGGTCATTCGAACCTTCCTCAATGAGGCCATCATCTGGAGACTCCTTAAACACCCCTACGTTCTGCCATTTCTTGGAATCAGCACAGAGACATTTCCTGGGAGGTTGTCGTTTGTTTCGCCTTTCATGCGGGATGGTGATATTATGAAGTTTTTAAGAGTATCTCCCCAAGACATGAAGACCAAGCTTACCTTTGTGCGTTCCCAAATAGTCCCCAGTTTCTCCCAATTTTTCTTATCTTACTGTTGAAATTCGCAGTTGCACCAGATATCAAAAGCACTCCAATACCTGCATACGCTCAATATTTGTCATGGGGACGTTAAAGGAGTTAGTTTATTTTCCTGCTATGCAAAACCTTATGCAACTAACCCGTCTTAGGCAAACATTTTGATATCCCAGGGTCCAGATTCTACCTACACGGCACTGTTAGCAGATCTCGGTATAGCAACATTTCTCTCATCTCAAAGCACCACAATCACACAGAATATGACGACCGAACAAGGGAATAATAACATGAGAGGAAGCGTACGATGGATGGCTCCAGAGGTCATTTTTCCCGATCGATTTTCTTCAAGGAGGTTCAGGAGGATGAGATAGAGATAAGCCAACTCAAAAGAGCCGAAGGAAGAGACGTGTATGCTTTTGGGTGTACAATTCTCGAGGTTAGCTAAGCCTACTGAGTTAACGTCTGAATACTATAGACTGACAATGGCCATTAGGTCCTTAGTGGGGAATGTCCTTTTGCACGCGAACGGATGGATGCTCTTGTTATTCTCCTTGTCCTTCAAGGTCAACGTCCGGATAAACCCGACTCTCATATTGTAGAAGTTGATGTGTGGGAGCTAATTGAGAAGTGTTGGAGACAGAACGTTAGAGAACGAATGGCCTTCTCGAAAATCGTTGAAACACTTGACCATGTCATAAACGTCAGAGGAACGGGAGAAACGGACGGTCTGAGTTTTAGTTCGGGGCAAAAGCGAAAACGTCAGTCGGAAGATGACCTGCATCCAGTGGTTGACGGCAGTACGATGGTAACATTGAAACGACCGCGTACACAACTTCATGATCTTGTGGACCCTTGAAAAGGCATAATAATGACACAGCGTCCAATAATAGCTGAATATCTATTTGTGAAAGCTGTTCCTTTAGAGCCCAGTAGAAGCCTTAGCACGACCAATCACACACAGCTTGACAGGAGTTCTCAATTATTCCAAAAACAATCAGAGACGCGCAAAAGAGAAGAGTTGTTTTTAAATCACCCATGCCACTAATCACTAGAAATGATGGTGCATCGCCAGAGACTGTGCCTGTCTTGCTTTTGAACAACCATGGCCTTTCTCCCAGCTGACCTTTACCCAGAGATTATACGGTACACCTCCGTACCAGCTCTCAAGTCCTGTGCACTAGTCAATTCCTTCTTCCAACATTGTGCCCAAACTGCGCTCTTCTCTCATGTTCGCATCCTCGAGAGAACACAAGAGAAGGTGGCTTTCTTCACGAGCGAAAGAGGAAGCCAGCTGGTCAAGCATATCAAGTCTCTCGTTCTCGGTGTCAATATTCTTTATGAAAAGAATGATCCAGTACCAACCTTTTTTCGAGCTCTGGAAGGCGCTAGTATTCATGTTCTTCGTCTCGTTGGCTATATGGACTGGGAAACTATTCCATTGGAAACCCTTGGCTACCTTTACACTATCCTGATGCCTCGTTTGGATAGTCTCACGCTCTATTATATCGAGGATATCCCTTTGACTGTGATCCTTTCCCACTGTCCCAGACTCCGGAACATAGAATTGGACAAGTTCACGACCACGCCAAACAAAATGGCTGACGTCCAGAAACTTCCTACCGTTAAAAACTTCATAATCAGCTATTGGGCCTCTTCCGACCTTGAGGAGAATACCTCACTCGCTACGTACTTGCGAGTAAAAGGATCATCTATTGAGACCCTGGCCCTAGGAGATTATAAGCATTATGGAGCCGACATGTCAATGGATCTTTTTCCTACTCTTAAGCCATCTCTGCGCCGTTTGACATTTGATTGGACGATACTTAATGAGCTAAGTAAGTTCATCTTTCCGCCCTGGTTTTATCACGAGACAGCGTGCTAACCGGTAATTCCAGTTGCGAGACAGCCGATTCTCTTGAGCGAAATGCCGAAGTTAGAAAGCTTGCACTTCGCAATAGACCTAGAAAGGACGACATGGACAGTGTTCCTTAACTTCGTCAATCAGCATTTCGAACAGGCAAAGTTTCCTCCCTCCTTTACGGATATCCACATCCGGGTCTTCGCGAGGAGAGGCTGGTCGTTAAATCCTATTAACAAAGAGTCAACCAGTGCCTCTGATGAAGATGTGGTAAGGCTGGGTATGAGGCTGCTGGGTATTAGTACACGCCTTCGTCTCCACATCATCCTCCACATTGCGGATGCCTTCTCGGGTGAAGATGATGCCATTCATGAGCCAACTATTGAAGAGTATGATGCGCTTCAGAAGGAGATAAAGTCGTCTCTGCAGACTTGGTCGCAAGCCGGCCTTTTGACGATTGGTAGATCAAACGTGTGGCAAGAGGGCTTGTCGTGGTGGTAATTCGTTTTGTGTTGCTGGAATAAATTCAAGTACGCGGAACCTCAGAAGTATAATGAATAAATATGTTATGTTTCTCCTGGTGGAAAGCCTTTGCATTAATACGCCCTTCAAGGATTAACATTGCCAAAGCAGGGAAGGAACCAAAACTTTGAATCGTTAAGGTACCCAGAAACCCTTCTCAGTTTCCCAACGATGCGGAGGTGCAGATGTTCCAGAAGTGCGATCATGTCCATAAAAAGATGTAACAGACGGAATCTTCGAGGCTAGAGCTCTTGTCATTTCAAGGGATGACGAGGGATCTTCATGTACCAAACCAATATCGTGAAGCTTCCAGTTTGTGAGGAATGGAGAGGATATAGCATTAATTTCTTCAGTTGTAACACACACCGGCCAGTTCTGACTTGAAGATCAGTAGTGAAGGCAATTCAAACGAATGACATACTTCGAATCCTCTCAGGTCTAAAATTGGCTAATTTGAGAACTCAAACATCAGGGAATGAAGCACCGGGAGTGATTGGGCTATAGTTAGGATGAAGTTCAAGTGAAATCGATATGGGCGTATAGTCAAGCATTCCAGAGACTGCCAACCACTCAACAGTTGAAGGAATTGTTTCATTAGCGTCCCTCCATCCATCGGCCACCATAGTGTAGAAATGACCAGATTCCGCACATTGGAAGGCATTCGGAAAATACGTTCTGGGGTGAAGTTACCGGGCTCTATACACAGTCGAAGGGAGATGAGGTGCTCGAAATTGAAAGGAGTTAGCCCTGCATTGGCGTCTAGTAGCCCATGTGGAAGGCGAAACAATGTCAAGTCTGTCAAAGCTTCTTTGACTGAAAGTAGCAGAGGGCTTATTATGTCGTCCGGCCAAAATCCTTCGGGAACACTCCATGTTAATCGCTGGAGGCGCGGTGGAGATTTCTGCGAGGAATTAGGCAGTGAAAGCGGTTCCGGGCCCAAAAAGTATGTCCTCAAGTGGAGTTCTTCCAGGTGGTATGATCCTTGAATGAAGTGATTGACCAGAGTAGTTGGCAATGCAAGTAAGCATTCGTTCCAAAGTTTGAATACACGAAGTTTTGGTAAGCTCAGTGTGCCTGCAGAGGGACAGTAAGATTTGTATCCATTTCGGCTATTTAGCCAGAGCTCGAGATGAGTTAGCTGCGAGGCATAGAGGCTAAGCGCAGTAGATATTGTTGAGCACCGTCGAGGACTGGTCGCCGTGATTATCCAACGATCGTTAAGAAACTCCTCTATAACTTTCAAACTGATGACATTAGGAAGATTTCTCAGAACGACGCTATCGTTTGCGGTTCCAATAGGTAGTATTGAACGCAAGAAGTTTCTTGTGAGCCATGCAAAAGTTGTGGCGAATTGTTTCAGCTTGATATTTGGGGTGAGGTGTACAGTTGTCACCCAAGCGGACAGCGAAGGGTTCCTACGAAAATACGGGTGGTTGGCTGAAAAGAAGAAGGTGGGGTGTAAACATACTTGTCAAGCTGTGTAAGCTGCCATCGTCGCTTTGGCACGAGGGCAGTATGAGAGAGGTCAAGACATCTCATCTCAGCCTTATAGGCAATTGTGTAAACTGCTTTACAGATGCCACGACAATGCCATAACTCCTCGGGGAGAAGAAACGACACAATGAGCTCCCACATTTCATTTGGGATGGGATGCAAATTAGAGGACATAGTGGCTGCGCGATGAGCGCAGTGGATTGAGCCAAAAGGTGGAGAAGTGGTTTATGGAGTTGTTAGTGCTGAGTTTTCTGTTTATGAGAAATGAACTGTTGATAGCAATAACGAAGGTGTGTGAGCACAAGCGCTGGCGCTCTATGATCAGTGTAGCTGTCAGAACAGTCTCTCGCCCACATCATTGACACTGGTTCATGAATTCTGGGACGATAATTTACTCTAACTGAAGGAAGGAAGAGCAGGGTATTTACTCAGTCGTGCTGATTTGGATCTCATAGTGATAATAAGTGTACTTGCTGTAGCAAATTATTTCCACCCATTAGGATTCGAGAGAATACAATTTGTTAAATGAAATAGTGTCCGTGGAGAACAGAACCAAGTTGATTTACGATGAGAGTTGAATTCCTCACGGAAGATGATATCGTAGAAGAATACGGAAGACATCCTTCATTCATTTCATGCGAGTGCGCCACGAAGAATAGAACGAATCACAAATAAGACTCTATTGTGGACAGCGATATGTAGTGTGCTTGTGCGTGACTTTGCAATTAGCTTTAGATCCTCCGTCTTTTTCATGAGGAAGACGGAAAGAGACATATCATCGACCAAGCACTCAGTGTTCCTAGAAGCTCTTTTCCATTCCCCAAAAATCTGAGGAAGGCGCCGTGATTCCACTTATACAACCTTGTCCATAAAAAGATGAAACAGATGGAATTTTCGCAGCCAGGGCTCTGGTCAATTCCAATGCGGACGAGGGAACTTCGTGCACGAAACCGAGGTCATGAAGCTTCCAGTTTGTAAGGAATGGAGAGAACAAAGAATCAATTTCTTCAGGTGTAACCTGAGTCAACCAATTCTGGAGTGAAGTTAGCAGTGAAGCGATACAAACAAAACGACTTACAGGTTTGGAATGAGCAAATGCGGGAACTCAATTGTCAGCGAGTGGAGTATTGGGAGCGATTGAGCTAGCACCAGGATGTAGTTCATCTCAAAATAGCATGGACGTATGGTCAAGCATTCAAGGCTCTGCCACCCACCCAAGAAGCCTGAAGAATTGTTCCAGGCGATTCAAGGGCATCCATAGGCCAGTATTTGCATGACAAGAACCAGATTCCGTAAGTTACACGGAATGCGGAAGACATGTTCTGCATAGAATGTAAGAGGCACAATACGCAGTCGGAGGGAAACGAGGTGCTCGAAATCAAGAGGGATCGGTGCTGAGTTGCCATCTAGTATACCATTTGGAAGAGGGTGTAGCTACCAAATCTGTCAAAGATGCACGGGTTGAATTCAGCAGAGGAATAACTGCTTCCTCTCGAGGCGAAAAAAAAGGTACTGGACAAATCCAAGTGAATTGTCGAAGACATGATGGGTTGTTTTTGGTCAGCAAAAGTGATTGCGAACCCCAAAAGCTGTTCTCAAATGAATTTCTTCAAGATGATATGACGTTTGAAGGAAGGAATTGACCTAAGGGTGGTGGACACAGGACTAGGGACATTGTTCCAAAGCTTAAACACCCGAAGCTTGGGTAGGTTTAACCCTTTATTAGATGGAGAGTAAGGATTGTGCTCATTTCGACTATTCAACCAAAGCTCGAGATGTGTTAATTGTGCAGCCTAGAGGCTGAATACCATGAATGTGTACGGGCAATGTCGAGGAATGGGGGGATGTCTCGACTCAGTAATCTTTGAAGAATTTCTCCACGATCTTCACAGTATTCATATTGTGGAGATTACCGAGAAGGACCCGATCGTATGAAGGTCCCAAAGGGAAAAAATGCACGCATGGCGTGTATCATGCGCCACTCAAAGGCAGTAGTAAACGGTTCGATCTTAATCTTCGGGGTAAGACAAATCGTATTGACCCAAGCGGGCAGGGATAAATCCCTGCGAATATTATAGGTGAGTGGCTGGGAAGAATGAGGCGGGGTGTGAATGTACTTTCTAAGCTGTGCAAGCTGCCATCGTTGTCTCAGCACAGAGACAATTTCAGAGAGGTCAAGAGTTCACATTTCAGCCTTGTAAGCAATTGTGTAAACTGCCTTGCAGATACAACGATGACGCCATAACTCCTCTGGTGGAATAAACGACAAGAGGAGCTCCCAAATTTCATTCGGGATAAGACACGAACTAGAAGCCAGGGCGCTGGAGTGATGGGGCGCGGAAGGCTGAGATTTTGTATTTGTAGTCATTGACGGTGATTGTCCGTTTGTGCGAAATGAACTGATGAAAGTCAAGACAAGGCTCCTTCAACATCGGCGCTTGGACTTCAGTGCTTGCCTCTGGCTCTCACGCACGTCTTGGTGTTGAAACAGTTGCCGTGGTTTTTGCACTGGGCGCTGTAACAACAGTACCTTGTTACCCTAATTGATGGGAAAGCCGTGAGAGAGCGGTCCCTTCAGGAGTCAGGCCAGCTCCGCAAACCTCGCTCCTCTCTGTCATAGCCTCGAGGAGAAGGCACCCTGAGCCTTCTTATATCTTGCGGTTCCCAACATTTTATCTGTGGATTTTGCTGCTTCTTGCACCTGCTCCCCTTCCGTTCTCTCAACGACCTCCCTTAATGTTCCTCCACGACCCTCCATTTCAACGTACCTCGAGACGTCAAATGCCTCCATCCCTGCCCGCTTTCCCTCTTCCCGCCAAATTCAGCGGGCATAGCAGACATTTTTCTTACGAGTCTGATGCCGGACGCTCTCTCTTTCGACCACACTCAGTCTACGTATATTCGGCGAATGGTTCCCGTCTAGCTCGGAGAAGTTATACCCCTCCTGTCGAACTCACCTCGAGCCGAGGAACCCCATCAACACCCACGACGCCTACTTTCAATAACAACGTCAGCATGCCAAGCCCAGTGCAGCAAACCTTCTTTACTGCATCGGAGGCTGATTCGGCATTTAATATGGAGATGGAGTTACTGTCCACGTTCCTCTCTTCTCCGGCAAGTTCCTTTTACTAGATATTCCTTCTATTTCTCATTATTATTCAGATTGCACTGCCTAGACCATAAGCGTCCACCTGACCTTGCTGACATTGTTTTCTCTCATTTGGTATGTCGGACTTTCGACCATGAAACAATCGTATTCTAATCCTGAAACATGAATAGCTCCTACTCAACTCGACTATCCGTCACAAAATGCTCCACAGCTAAGTTATTGACATTGTGAGATGCCGGATGCCAGTTAGAACGGGCTTGGTATGGAGTTCCTGTCCTTCCATTCTAGATCGTTCGCTAATATCGAACATTTGAGCAGGTTCTCTCACACGGACATTAATCTTTAATTCTTTACGCATACATCCATGGACACCTAGATCCCCCGGACTTCCTTTGATTACCAATGGAACACTCATTTGTCTGCTTTACCTTGTTTTACTTCATATTTCCTGTACATCCCAGAATTAGTACATGGAGGACTCTTCTGAACCCCAGCCTTTTTCTAGATGGCGACATGTTGCGTCTATAAGTTTGTTCTTGTAGGCTTCGCTCTTTATATAGTTCTTCTCTGTCGCAACGATACTTGTCAGCTGTCGTTATAATGGGTACTTCCAGAGCTTCCCAAGCGCCTTTTGCTCAGTGGAGACTTTTGACTTGACCCCGATATTCTGCCCTGCGTCCCGAATGCCGAACGATACTTCACTTTCTTCCAGTCTTCCGTCGTCGTTCATGTCAGTCAGGGAGCTGCTGCCAGCCAGGTGAAGCCGTCAATGTTCATTTAAGTATTCGGAGAATCGAAAGCGCCTGAAGAGATGTCTGCAGACAATCATCAAGTCTCTGTTGTTTGCGTCTGCTTTCCTTGACTCCATCTAGAGAGTCCACGAAGACCAGATAGATATTTGTCATATATGTCCGGGGTCGAAACACCTCCGACTAGTTATTTGAAGCAACCAGGACTGGTGCTGCGCGTTTGAGCACAAGTCATGCCAGATGCGTGCCCATGCATTTTCGACGGGAACGGTTCGACAGGCACGCGCCTCAGTTGGACTTGGGTATCCTGCTAGACGGTCATGTATATGTCGTGGAGCTTGTGGTCGCGTCAGTTCATGAGGACCCACGTCCTTCGAGGTTTGTGACTATCGACATCCTGGCTGGCGGGAAACCGACGGGGACAGTAATCACTGATCCGTTGTTTGGGAAAGAATAAAAAACTTTGAAGTGTTTGAGCGATTTTTTGCTCGGCAGAGAGATTTCCGTCAATTGGACAACGTTCTGAGTTGAATGAGGGGGGGATGATGTTTGCCCCGTTGTACGGAAGGGGAACAGGAGCATTTTCAGATTAAATTCAATTCAATACAATCCCGTTAGGCGAACGGTTATCAGGGATTGCAAAGCCGAAGTGATGTCACCTAACGCGCCGCGTGCTTCTGCCGAAGGAGAAGTTTGCGCATCATCTCTCTTTCCACCATCCAGGAACGAAGGACGTTCTCTTCACTGAGCTTCTCCGCCAGATCTCCAGAGGGAGTGCCTTGCAATTTGCAAGGGGTGGTGTGGTTTTTCATTACACTTGGCGCCACCAGCCGCCATAAATGCGACATGGCATCAAAGCTATCTGGCATTTTGACAGCTAAACAAATGTGGACAAGTGCACGCACCCTTGCATTTGTACTTTTGCTCACGTCGACATCGGCTGGCTTGCCTCTTGCTTTCGCTCCACCATGTCCTCCAGTGTTTGGCCCCGCGAGATCTGGGTCAACATATGCCGATTTCTGCCGCCATTGGCGTTGCAGCACCTCTACGAGGTGAATCACATCTTCTTCGAGCTGGCTATGGAGCAGCGCTACCGCCAAATTTCCCTCGCATATCTTACCCAGAGCATGCTCAAAACCCTGCTACGACTACAGTAAGTTCCGACCAATTGTAACTAATGAATTGCCCCCTGACGCGTTCATTCGAGCAGAGATCCCGAAATTGCTAAGCGAGTCAAGATACTCCATCTCCACCCTCATTTTGTCAGGGATATCTTGGAAAAAGATGCTTTGCCCATTGTTCCCGCCGCGACGATGCGCAACAAGATATACGACATGGCCAAGAACATCACCGATCCTGGCTCACTCAAGTTCCTGAGAAGGAAGGATGGCGCATGCAGATCACGTTCCCTCTCCTTTCGCACCTCCAAGGATCTTATGAAGATAGTTTTGGACGTCCTGGGCAATCTCCCATCTTTAGAGGAGTACCACATCATGTGGTGTGGCGAAGGGTTGTCATCCATAAACACAGCGCCCGTACCTTTCGTCCTCACGGCCTTCACCCCGACCATCCGAAAACTATCTCTTGATGTATCCATGGACAAGCTCCAAAGCCTATTTTGCTCCTCTTCGGCTCTGGATTTGCCACAACTTGAGAGCCTTGACCTCTCCGTTCGTGTGGACCCTATTTGGGAACAGCAGCTTTCGAGCGACTCTGAGAGGTCACTCTCAGTTACCGAAGGCGACTCGTTTGAGCCTATTATGAAGCTGATTGCAAATCATCGAGACACTCTTCGGAATCTATCGCTCTCGTCCCGAGAACCTCTCGACTGGGCTCCGCTTTTCTTTTCCCTCCCTTGCATCACCTTCCTCCAAACACTCTCCCTCTCTGTTCCAGCTTGTGCGCCGCATTTTGGAGACCCCTCTGGTCTCTCCTTCTTCCTCAACAGTCATGGGCCTACTCTACGAAGTCTCAAACTTCGCGTTACCCAACTGAGCGGGGGCGGAATTCCTGTTGCGGATGAGGAACACCTTGATTCATGGATCTCGGCAGCGTTGAGTCAAGTCGACCTTCCATTGCTACGGCACCTGGACATTACATCCAGTCTCATCCCTACCAACGCAGCAGTCCGATGCATTCGGCGATTCACCAATTCACTTCATACGCTCGCATTCACTGGCAGAACGTTACCTTTCTCCGATATAGAACGGGTAATGTTCGAATTTGACGAACCTGGGTTGACGGGTGTCCCAAGAGCGTTATGGTCACTCCGCTGTTTGCGGCTCGGGACTGTCACTCTATCGCCCCAGCTGTTTGACTTGGTGTCGAGCCGGATGCCTTATTTGGAGAGATTGGAGTTATTGGTGAAGGAGGTTGTACCGAGTCAAGGGGACTGTGCGATTTATTATCAGGAACCAGCGGATATGCAAGATGAAAGCCAGATTGTGAGTCACTTTTCACTTTTTCACGTTAGGGATATGTTCCGAAAACTTATTGTTCTTTCATGTAGGCTCAGTTCTTTGATGAAATGGAGAAACGAAGCTTTCCTAAATGGAACATTAAAACTCTCGGCTTACTTCGAAACACTGCTCCTTTCCGACTTGAACCCCAGTCCAAATATTGGGAGATTCTCCATCGGTGTATTCCTTCTCTGATTGCCCTTATTTAACAAAGAAAATGCTTCGTTTCTGTTTTGCATGTGTCCACTTGACCTCTGTTGCATTATTAACAATACCCACCCACCTGACATATACATACCACACCGCATCTTCCTCGCATATAGCACCTTTACCATTCATGCCTTCCTAGTCCCCATATGCATTTTTTCGATTCATCTCATTTGGTTTAAGCCCAACTTTTTTTTTCCACCACCTGGTTGTACATATCCATTCATGCCCTTATCTTTTTCATTTTCTCGTTCGTACGATTTGACACACACACGCTTGTTACGTCCTAGAGGTTTTTCTGATTATGTTTCAAAATTTTGCTTTGTTGTAGTTGTACTTACTTGGTGGACGAGGAGGAAAATGTGATGCATGCCTGTCTGTCTCTCTTCATTGCTTTTGGGTGTTTGCCTGTTGGATGAGACATAGCGAGAAATTTCTCAAAGAGCATACGAAGAGGTGCTCCATGCGTACCGGTACCTTATCTTGCTTTATCTAATATCAAAATTAGTGAAATTGGATCAGAAGCAACAAAGAGGGTGCGTTTTTTTTGGTGATGGTAACTCTTTCTTCCGCCACGATCAGCTTGCGAACCTTCAGGCATGTCTATGACCTCATGCCTTTTTTCCAGACTAGAACGCTGTAACTGTGCCATTACCACCCATCTCGTCGACTTTTTTGGTTTCTGAAATGCCTTGTAGCCATTCAGCTTGCTCTCGAACAAATAAATTATCCGAAAGCTCGTGAGTTGGAGCCCAGAAATGCCATGATTGTTGAGCTTGAAAGAATGCTTGATGGAGCATAGCTTGATAAAGCTCGCCTGAATGAAAAATGCAAGATAATCATAGAGCTCGGTTCGCTCGCATATTTGAATCAATATTTTGCCCAACCTAAAAGACTTACTAATAATTTACTGAACCTTTCCGGAACCAAAGCGGTGACCATTGAGATATTTATCAAACTAACAATTTGACTAGAACCATCATGTCTTCATTCAACTTGCAAGGGATGCCACCTCGTCTGTACACTATATGGTACGAAGGTCAATGCTAAAACCACTTCCTCAGAAACCTCCGACCCTCTTGAAGAGTCTCAATATGTTCGTCTGGCCGAGATCGAACCAAGAGGTCCACACCTCCCAATCGACATTCTTGGCCTTTTACCATACCACCTCCGTCGCAAAGAATTATTGGCATTCGCCGCCACCGCGAAGGCTTTACGCACTCCCTCTCGCGCTCATCTTTTTCGAAATGTCGCGGTGGCAAATACCAGCTCCCTCCCTTCGCTCTACGACGACGTCTTCTTGATTCAAACAGAGCACATTGGGGAAGTAGAGATCATTTTTCCCCGATATTGGGGGCATGATTTGCTCCCTGACTCTCTTTCACGATCCTAACCTCGGTAGTTCCCATTGGATAACCAATACCGATGCATTTAACGTGGTTAAGTTCTGTACCTTCCTTTCCCATTGTTCTAACCTTGAGACCTTTTCCATCTCTCGGGAATTTGAGAATGGAACGGGATCTAATGATGATTGGTGGCAGTGGTACAATTTAGATGATGCTCTTCAGAATGCCATTCAACAGGCCATAAATTTGCCCAGCCTGAAGGATCTCCGCATTCACGAACATATCATCTTCCCAAATCCTCGATTGTTCTGCGAAGTTTTTGCAGCAAAAAAACAAAGCAGTCTAGTTAAGTTAGAACTTGCAGACGCTTTCTTCGTCGGTAAGCAACTTCATACTGAAGTGGCTGGGACTGCAGCGACATTGGAGAGTCTGAAGCTGGCGTATATTGATGGGTCTTTGACTCCTTCGATTTTGCTATCAGCCGCTTCCCCGTTTAGTTTGTCCCAGCTTCGCTCTCTTGAGTTGTGTGGTTTGGGACCAATGGACGATGGGTGGATAGCCAGTCTTTTAGATGCCCAAGAATCGCCTTCGACACTCATTCATCTAGCTCTCCTCAATTTTGAAGGTAAGATTTACCTTTGATTTAATACCATGTTGAATTATCTCTATGTTCCCTTCCAGGCTACCCACAAGGCACCGCATTCCTACGAAGCATGGAACGTTTCACGTCTATTCGGACTCTCCACCTTTCGGAAGATGCAGATGGTTCTGAAGAATCATATGAATCTTCCACGAAACTTTATTGTCTTCCTTTCTGGCTATCCTCCCTTCCTGTTCGAAAAACCGTTGAGGAGCTCGTTATACATGTAAACGACCTCCAGCACGATTCGGCGGTTATATCGAGCCTGGACGAGATAATTTCAGATAAGGATACTATGCCACGACTAAAACGAGTAGTGGTGAGAATTAATTTGAGTGAGATGGAATTAAAGCCTATGGTTAAGGAGGAAATGGAGAATTGGCTCTCAACAGCCCAGTCGGGAGAACTCATTGAGACACGATATTTCTATGGGGAAAGGGAAGTTGATGTGTGAATACCGAGGGTATAGAATGCTTTTCTTAAGTACAGTCAAGTATCTCATAATGCATAAAGTCAGTGGGCGCTGGGACCCGCCGAATTTTCTATGCACTATCAGCAACTATGCATTATGAGGTAGTTATCTGGCCCTGTTAGAGCCAAACCCGTGGATACGAAATGCTATGCATCACGAGGATCTTTTGGCCCTTGTATGCATTATGGGGTTAATTATGAGATACTTGACTGAAGAAGCTGGTGGTCTTGCTGAAGTTCACTCACTATACCGCCTCACCTGTCTTCCTCCATCTCACCAGAAAATGTTTACATTTAATACGAATTTTGTTTACGGAAATTAGGATGGAGTACAGACTTCGCGCGATGAGGGAGTCCGCCGCCAAAAGCTTTTTTTGGGGCGTGACAGGATAAGGGCTTTTTAGAATGAGCGTTTCAGGTGAGTGAATAACGAGCGGAGGACGTAATTTTGGGTAGTTAGTCATGGACACGCTCCGTCGACGGAGGTTGAAGGAATTGGTTGGACATATTAACCTTTCTTTATGATTGCCTTTACCTTTATAATCTATTTATTTAGCAATGGGACCGCAGTGTACCCATTAGGAAGACACATCAAAAGGCACCATTTTTACGTTAGAATTCGAAGATATGCCAGCTCTGCCTTATGTATGATGAAATCTCTCAAGTCTCATACTTGAGCCTTGTGACACTAAAGAATAGGGGGTTTGAAAGCAATCGAGTATAACATACAATAAGACGAGAATGGTTGAGAATGTACAGATGGTTACAAATGGAAGAAAGGAATAATGGAAACCCGAAGAGATTGGTCCATCCCATTCCGCTAAAGGAATGAAGCAGGACCGACCCAGAAGCAAAGTGATAACACAGAATGTGGATACAAGAGTGTAGAGGCGTCCATCTACTTTCGAACATTAGCTAGGGGTGATCTCGAGCAGCTCAACCTCAAACTTGAGAATAGAGTTTGCTGGGATAACTGGGGGGAATCCACGACTCCCGTAGCCCTAAAGGAGCGAAAATCTCATGAGACAATGAGGTCAATGAGAAAGGTGAGACGCACGAAATCAGGCGATACGGTCAATAGAGCTTTCTCGCCCTTGGACAACTGTGGCACAGCTGAAGTACATCAGTGAGCTGAAAATGAACAAGCTGTTCGACCTGATTGAACTACTTACCCTCGTCCCACCCACGAATGACCTTCCCAACACCGATCTGGGTTTTGAAGGGGTCATTCCTGAGACAGGGTATGAGTGATAATGTCTGGCAAAAGGGATCTGACACGCACCTATCGACGCTGGAGTCAAAAATGGACCCATCTACTAGAGTGCCATGGTAATGAATAGTCACCATGTCTAAAAGAGAAGGCATGAGGAAGAGACGAAAGTGTGTATCAGGGTTGGGGCGAACCTCCTTTCTTAGGAAAGGTTTTACCATCACCGGGGGAAATCTTGTCTATCGTGACACCCTAGTATATGTTTAAATGTGCATCCAAAATGAGGAAGCGAGAGGGGAAGTGAATGAGACGAACCATGGCTGAAACCTGTGAAAGGGGTAGAGAAAGGGATTGGCACCTGGTTGTTCAAGTCCAAGTTATAACTTCAAGGCGCCTGACGGATCTTGATCCGACCAAGTGACCGGGCTTTGATGAAAGGTGTTCGGAGAATGCAGAGCCTTGCGTGTTGTCCACATCCGATCTCCTAATTCACTGCACATCGATATCGATGGGATGAGGATTGGCGGAGGATGATAAAGCCATCGGTGAGCGATGCAACCAGTTCGCGCGCTCTCAGTGATGGACGATCCCATTTTGCCTTGAGGCAGTTCATTTTACAGTGAGTTAAGGCTGCAGGGTTTAGCGGGGGAACGCGAGACGTGGCGCAGCCAATATGGCTTGTCGGCCCATCGCGATGGATGCTGTTATCGATTTACCTATCTTTAGGGCGACATTCTTGCTTGGAAGTACGAAGAAGATGAGGCCAGAAATCGGGGGCTCATTTTATGCTGATGGTGCAGGGGACCATTAGCTTGTGGGCCTGCCGCGAAAACGCTTCTCTTCTGGAAGGTGACATTATAATCAGCGTGGAGGGCACGAGAGCGATAAATTACATTCTCACTAGGACTTCGGGAAAAGTCGGGTACGAGTACTGGCCCTGTCGAGAAAGCTTGAGTCTCATTGGAGTAGATTTTGCGCCGGAGTGGACGGAGCTCGTTAACCCTAGTCGCGCAGATAACAACCTTAAAGATCAGATAAGCCATGAAATAATACTTGTAGTCCCTCTATGACCAACACTGCGGAAACCTCACCGGAAAGCAAGATAGGATATTGGCAACTGGTCAAGGTCGATGAGGTAATGTCAGGGCGATGTAAATCTCCGCTGACCTTCTCAGCTTGAGAAGCAAGTGGGATATGACGTCTAATGTATGTAAACTTGACAGAGCGTGAGCCGAGGGCTAGCCAAGGTACAGCCGTTTCATAAGTCCAGGGTCCACAAAGGACCATCTGCAAAGTGTTAGCAACATCATCTGAGAACACATGTTCGACATCACTTGTAGAAAATATCTCGTGCTGTTCTGTGGTATTTTCGATTTCTGAGCCAGCATTTGGTAGGAGAAATGAATTCATTGGAGACATGAACTACGGCTTGCAAAAAGAAAGCAAACGTCGGGCGAAAAGGTGTCAAAAGATCCACTCAAAGTCAACAGGCTGCCTTCATAAAAGCATGGAGTAGACGAGATTGTCAAGAAGGAAGCTGGAACGCAGAAGGAAAATAGGCTCGTGGAAGCATCAAACGCGATCACATGAATGACGCCAGCGGCGCAAGACTGCACCCGTTCCGCAGAGCACTTGGAGCCGTATAAGAAAGGAGATGTCGCTCCAAGAAGCTTTACTGTTCTTTCTTTCTTCCTTCATCATATCCACGTCCTGGTGACTGGTACTTTTCCCTTTCACGACCTCTTCACGATCTATTCAGCGGTCAACACAACGCTCGCCTTCTTCAATTCGCTTTTACAATTTCTCTTCTCTTGCGTCATGGTTGTCATTACCTCCGCTCGCCTTGTTGTCCTTGCCGGCCTCTGCTCCCTCGCTCTTGTTCCGACCGTCACTGACGCTGCCGCCGTTCGCTCCCGTCGTACCGTTCTTCCCGCCAAGCAAGGGAGGGCTCCCCCTGGTCAAGATCGCGTAACGATTCCGATGCCCATCAAGAATAAATTCAAAGGAACGAACCGTAAAGGCGATAAGAAGAATGGCGGCGCGCACTCTGCTAACAAGAATGATAAAGGCAAACACACTCACCACGGCAAGACTAAAGAGCACCACAAATCGAAGGATTCTGTGCGTTTATTGGCAGCCTCCTTTTATGTTCATATCCAAACTGATGCTATCTCCTTAGCGTGCTGCACGGTGGGAAGCATGGCAGCGTTCCCAAGCACCTTTCGCCCTGAAAGGTAAGCTCAGCCGTCGCGATGATCATCGCCAGGGTACCCAAGTTTTCTCTATGTATTCTATTTCATGCTGATTATTTTTAGGACATATTCATGAGCACGACCGTAAGTCTAACTATCTTCTGACGTTTAGATTTTACGCTGATTCTATTTGGCCCAAGACGACCATGATCATGAGCACGAACATAGTATGTTTCCACATTTCTTTTGTTGGCCTTGTACTCAATCATTTAGGTCACTACCATCATCACGGTCGGCATCACCATGATCATGGTAAGCCTACACTCCGTTTTTGTCGTACTTTGGGTTCATTGTACGGCTAGATCATGACCATGACCACGACCATGACCATGACCACGACCACGACCACGACCACGACCATGTCCACAACCACAGTCATCGTCGTGAGGTTCTCATTACAAACGGGGGTGCCAGTCCCTACATAGTTTCTCACGCCCGTGCTTTTCGTGCACACTCTCGAAGCGTTCACACCTTGCTCCACGCTACTAAGCGTGAGGAAGGCATTCCTGGGAAAATCAGCATCGTGGTAAGCAGTTGTCGCTCTAGCAACATTGAAGATGAGCTCAGTTGAGGTTTAGAGTCCCGATGATCAAACTCCCAAGACCCTCGGAATGCTCTACTTGGACACTTCGTCAAGTCCTTATACTCTGAATGCAGATGAGCATAAGTTCACGACGATATTTATGACCCCTGCGCATTCTGCACAGATTACAGAGACCTCGGACAAGCCGGTCAATCTTGAAGTACCTCTCAATGATATGTCTTCTGTGCGTATTTGCAAACACCCCATATCCTTTTTTTCATGTCCTTCAAGCAAAGTCGTGTCTTGTACTGTGCAACTTATGATCCCAAACCGTTGGCTCCCGAACCTCTCACGGTGGAACCTTGCTTCACATCTGATGCGTCTGAGCCGCCTGAAAAGAGTCAGACATTTGGCTACGATTATGAATCGGGTGTTGTGCGTCCTATGTGGTATGTTTTCTAAATTACTCTTTGCTTGTTTCTAATTCTTTTCAGGTTTAGTGAGGCAGCTTCTTCTGCGTCCCTCCAGGAGGTGCCCAGCTCGTTGATCCAATCCTCTGCAAACTCAACCCGGAACTCAACGCTGGACAGCAGATCAGCCTTATCTGCTCGGGATAGTACATCCCATGGAAATGGCACCAGTGTTAGCATGGCAAGTTTATTGCATTGGGTTTCGTTCCCTGCTCTTATTGATTCTCAGATATTCGTTCCTCAAGGTGAAGTAGCAGAGGATACCATAAGTGCGGAGGAAGCCAGTACGCTTTCTCATCTCACTTCAACTTCTCTTACACCGTCGACATTCTCATCCCCTTGGTTCACTGATACTGAGACGACCTCGACTACGTCTGCGATTCCTTCGCCAGCTGTTAGTGGTCTCCCAGGTTCAAGTAGCCGTTTCGTCTGCTTCGTCTATCGCCGAAACTCCCACAAAGAATGCGGATGCCGTTGCTTCTAGCATCATTGCTGAAGCAGCCTCTTCCACCCTGGCTCCGCCCTCATTGTCCTCCATTGGCACGCCAACCTCAACCACTGCGCCTACTGCCGCGATTTCAGCTCGCTCAGAAAATTCAGACGATGTGCCAACTCTTCCCACGCCCGCTCAGCGGTCAGTCATGACCCCCGTGAACATTGCAGGAGTTTATAATTTGCGATTTGCTGCAAGGGTACCAGAGGCATTCTAAGCTTTCTCGTTGTGAATTTTCTGGTAGTCTGCTAGTATTCACCTTTGTCGTATTCGTGAAATGTTTCATTTGTATTTTTATTTCCTGCGCCTAAGCGAGTACTCATTGCACAACACCATCCTTGGTGCAGTAGTGTCGGGAGATAGTTCCAAGCTTGGTGTTTTAGTATCAGTCACTTGATTTCGTCTACGATTCTAATGGCCAGCATGGGTTCGACACTAACATTCTTTGAAAAATACGACTCTTTAACCTCGGTATTCCGACTATAACATAAATCAGCGTAGAAAGGTGGTCAAAGGGCTTGCCTTCGCCAAGGTAGACGCTCGCCCTTTACAAAGGCACCAAGAATGCAGCATTGGAAGATTCCAAGTCAGCTTTCAACTCTATATGAAACAGATGTGGTTTATACATGATCTTGCCCGACTGCTTTGACTGATCGAGAGTTTCCGCCTCTTGAGCTCGTATGACAATCCGAAGGAGCAAGAGGGCGCGATGAACGAGATCTTGAAGAGGTCATGCGAAAGCATGTTTCGAAAAGAGACAGCATAGACGAGGTAAGCCAAGGAGGAAGGTTGAAGAAGATGTGCTTCCAAATCGTTTGTTTCATGTTAAACACTCGTAATAATTGAGTTATAAATTTGGCAGAAATCTCTATGAACTGAGTAGAACAACCACTATGCTAAAGGTTAACCCGATTAAATTCCTGGACAGAAGGAATGTAAGGGAAAGTGGACGTACTGGGAATCTCAATAGATAGTTTAGCCTATTTCGCCATCTCTCGCACTACTTGCTATTGGAGAATGTGATAGACTCGGATGTAGGTATAAGGCTGTTATTCTGGAGCGGGAAGAGGAGAGAAGGGTCTTCAGGTTCTGGGAGCGTGGCGAGAGACCTACAAAGGGGTATTGAGTGTCTCGGTCGAGGTCGAGAAGTGAAGGGAATATTTGTCCCGAATGTGTGGCTCTGATATAATGGAAGAAAGGAGTATGATTGAGAATGATGAGAGGAAAGTGGGCGTACTGAGAATCCCAACAGCGGGCCCTGGTCTTTCACTCTCCTCTCCCTTTGTCAGTTATTCGGAGTTTCAACACAGTCCGGTTTGTACATGAGGATACTGTCCCGGATGGAGGTGACGAAGGTTAAGCTTTTGCTAACGTGGCGAGGGACCCACAGAATGGAGGAATTTGAGGGCCTCTGCCGGAGTGAAGGCGGTAAAGCTGTGGAACGTCGTTTCTGTGGGCTACTGGATCAAAAGAGGGAAGGGTAAGTGCTGCGAGGTTCGACTAAACGGTAAGTCAAACGGGGGTAGGCGGGGAGCAAGTCCAGATCTGCAATTTGTCTCTGGTGAATCTAACCTGTCTCAGTGCTCTCCCAACTTACGGTACGCTCCTCTCTGTAATATGATGCATAGAAAGCCGAGCAGAGAGGGCGTGGGCGATTACTTTTAGAACAAGACCAAGGGGGAATCCCAATCTGGATGGTCAGGGTCGACAGGTAGGGTGTGACGCTGCTGCATCGTTGCTTCTGCCGCCTTGACATCCATCAACAGGGAAGTCCAAGACTCTTTATTAGCTCGTTAAAAAGACGAGAAACACGAAGATCCCATCACGAATTGTCAAAGCACGGGATCCATTTTTGAGACTCTGGGCAAAAGAAACCCTAGACAGCGTAAGTCCCTTGTCTGTAAGTTAAGGGAAATCGAGCGGAAGGGCGGTCTTGTGGCTTACCTATCTAAAAAATTGCTAGTGGTACCGGTAGAAAGGCCGGTAAATGAGACATGGAGTACAATACCTTCCTTGTATGGCCAAGCCGCTTCTGTTCGTGGGGCGTATCAACAGCAGCATCATGGAAAAGGGTTCTTTGATAGACAGATGAATTCGTGTGCGTGTTGTGATGGCGATGACGGGTGGGAAGGTTTGTGGACGATCTGAGATTGGGTTTTTCGCGAGCAATACGTGCCTGCGTTGACCAAATTACTAAAAGAGAGTGGTACAGCACGAAATTAACGTGGTAAATACTGGCAACTGAGTCATAAACGTGGTTTACGGTGAAAAGTATGACTGACCATCGAGTGCAAGGGGGGGTAAGTAACCCGAGGACTTGGACGGACCCTGGGAGCATCAATAGGGCGCGCCTCTCGGCTAGTTTCTTATTTCGTTAAGGGATCTGGGGAACGACGAAGCTGATGTAAGTCAATGGGGATGAGTTGATGGATTTCCAATGCGCAGTCGGGGATGTGGCATATTGAGTAGAGCGGTTGGATATTGGAGAGGGTACAAAGTTTTCAATGGGCGGGACCGCCGTCTACCAATCGCTCTTAAGTTTTCATGTCGTTCACACTAAACTAGGGTCTTGACTACGTGAGAAAACTTATGAGGGTGAGTGAGCTCGGAAGAGATCGAGGGCAGAATCGTTGTACTTACCAAGGAAGGAAGGAAGGCCCGCTGGGTTTATCATCATCAGTTGTCATGTTTTGCACATTGTTCAGAGACAGTGCATTAAGCACGACAGTGCCGATGAATTTTACAGAATCTGTTGTCGTGGTGTTCGAAGATCGAATATGCGGGACCGTCAGGGATAATTCGGGACAGCGTCCTTATACTTTGGAGAGCAACAAAGATCTGAGATTCGCTGCCAATTACTCGGGAAGCAAGAAGTTCTCCGGTACACATACCCCATGCCCCAAGAGAGAGTTGGGTGACATGGATTCCTTTTCTCTTTTTTTTTGGACGCGGGCAGAATCGGCCAAGAACCTGCCATTTCGGGAAGGACGAACATGTATTTCGGCGCAAACGGCGGTGCGTGATGTGTTAATCAATGGTTATTCCGAGGGGGCAGTGGGGATCGAATTCGATAAGAAAATGGGGTGCAAGACTTGTTATTGTTGTCTCCAATGGGCTTGGAAGGTCACGGAGGAAAGAGTGAATGGATGACGGAGTGAGAGGACTTGACTAATTTTTTGCACCCGCGGAAGCAATGCATAGAAAGTTCCGGGGCTCCACGCGTGACAGGCATTTTCGTGGGAAAGACACCGATTTAAACAAGGGGGGTATTCCTGGGGGAGTAGAGGCGGTCGAAAGTACCATTTGTGGCGGCGGATGCTGTTATAATTTCTCTCGCAACGTTCCCTGACTTGCTTGATGGGGGGACATTAGTATAAGAGTCGGGGCGGAAAGGGACCTCGTGCCAGTGCGAATCCCTTGCTTCTCCCTTCCACCGTGTAGCGCGCGATTCCTTCTCGCCGCTCCTCTCCTTACTCTACCATGGCCCCTTCGCGCTCAACATCAGGGCCAAGTACGCAGACGGACGCGAAAGGTACGTCAGCCTCTGTCCTCATCAGACTTCAGCTCCCGATTGATTATGTTGTGTCTCTTATTTTTTTATCTAGCTAACCAATTTGTCTTTTCGTGTTCGACGGTGGAATTTGCAACAACATTTACTCCTGATAACTACAAAACAGCAACGAAACGGGCACCGACGAAGAAGAAGAAGGGCAAGGATAAGGCAGACCGCTTTGTTTCAGGCGATCAAGCGGGTGATAGTGCTGCCTCTGCGTCAAGTGCTTCAACATCCACTGCTCCTCCTGTTCACGTTCCTCGTCCTCCGAATGCGTTCATTCTCTTTCGATCGTCCTTTATCAAGGGCAACCACGTCGACCCCAACATCGAGACGAACCACAGCACACTCTCCAAGATTGCCGGCCTGACATGGAACAATCTTTCAGATTTGCAGAAGGAGGAGTGGCACCAGAAGGCGAAGCTTGCGCGGGCCGAACACCGAGCGCAGTTTCCAGACTACTCGTTCAAGCCCGCCGATCGTCCCGCCGAACGTCCCAAACGAACCCGGCGCAAGGTCGGCCCGAAGGACGAGGTGCGGTGCGCGAAGATTGCCCAGCTGTTGACTGCTGGAGTTCAAGGCGAACACTTGCTGACCGAGATCAACAAATTCGACCAGCAACATGTCATGACTTTCGAGACTCAGTTCGCGGCGCCGATCACCGCGAAGTCCTTCAAACGTCGGCGCTCATCGGCGGCTACGGTCACACAGGAATCAGTAGCGCAGGAGAGTAAGAGAAAGCGTCGGAAACGTAGTCCAACAGCCTCAGATACCGACTCTGCTTGGGAAACTGAAGCCACCCCTCCATCCCCTTCCTCAGCTATTGACCCCGAGATGCCTCCCCTTCGCGAGCCTCCCTCGTCGTTCCATGTCTTCAGTCTTTCAGAGGAACCCTCACCGTCATTGGTAAGTTGTGCTGTCTCTTTTTTGTTATCTTCACTTCTCACCATCGACCATTTTAGGACTTTGGTTCGTTTTCTTTCGACCAGGGCCAGGATGCGACAGCACCTTCTCCAGCAGAAGGCTATGCTTACTCTCTCGATCCCCTTTCTCCCACTACACAAGTCCAATCGCCTGCATCGCCGTTACCGCCACACAACGACTTCGCCAGCCCAATCGACGATTACCACCATCCTCCAACCTACCTCACCAAAGCACACTCGTCAAATTTACATATCGACACGTCCTCCTTCCCCTTCGAGCTATCGCAGCTTTCATCGCATTCGTCGGCGGAGAGTGTGCCAGCGACCCCGTTCTTCGAGGGCTTCGCCCCAATAGACTCTGGCCTGACCCCCTCTCTTCAGGAACACCAGCAGCCGCTCCCTGAGCAGAGCTACTACAACTTGCCAATGGAAGCTTACGACCCCTCATCCCTTGGTGCTCAGTTCGACTTCACGTCTTACACTCCTCAACAGCAGGAGACTGTCGACACGACGAACATGTCGTGTTATTTGTTGGATCAGCAACAACAGCAACAAGACGCCCTTGTTGCCGCTGCCTCTGCCGCGTGGGCAGCGACCTGGCTCCAGAATCAGCATGGGACGCTTCCTGATGGACGACAGCAAGAGAACGTTTCGTGCCATCCTCAAGAAACTCAACAACCGATGTTGACTGTTCCGCTCGATGTCGCACAATACATGATGAGTTCGCTCGCCCCTCCGTATGCTTAGATATAATACGGGTGGGCTGAGCCCATCTTGTCCTCTCGTTCTCCGTTTCTCCTGTCATCATCATTCCTCGCCCTGCTTGTTCTCGCATCTATTCATCTTGACTCGCTTTGGATTCTTCCCTTTGGCCTCGTACACACATCGACATTCATACATACCAAACCACACCCTCCACATCACTACTCTCATCCCACTTCATTCATCCTACTTCCCCATCGATTCGGGAAGGTCATATCTTTTGTAGCATTAGCAATAGGACGGACTCGGGATGGCATATGTCCTTACATCTTTGTCGTCTCCTCCTCCTTTTATTGGTTTTATGTCTTTCATGTGTATATTACCACCCCTCAATTACACGCTCTGCCGTGTATTCCTCACCGCTTCGTTCAGCACTTCTCGTCACCCTAATACGAGACTCATCCGACATATCCACCTATCCAAAAACTATCGGCTTTTCTTCCCTTTTCCTTAACTATGCCTCTTTCCTCTCCTCTCCCTTTTTATTCCTGACACCCCGACACGAATCCCTTCTCCTCACGACGTCTTCCTTCCTTTATTTCTCCCTCTCTTTTCCTTCCAACCTCTCGCCTCGCTTTTGGAAATGGTGATCTGTTGGTGCTGTTGGTATTCTATTCCCTCTCACTTGTTACATATACACCCTACTCCCTGGATTGGATGGAACATCCTCTAATGTGCATCTCCTGACCCCAGACTCCCTTTTCTCTCTCGCCTGTTGTTTGTTGTTTTGGTATTATTTTTTGCTGTTACAGAGTCGGATGGACATTATACACAATACACATTTGTATATTCCACATTATTTTTTACATGGAAAATCAGAGCCAAACGGCATTTGTATCACACAACCTGCACACAACCTGAGATCTCGGACTCGTGGTGCCCGTGCCCTGGAAGATTATGTGGACATGTACAAGCCTGGGCAAGGAGCCCGCCGAGACTGCAAGTGCAGGGACGTTTGCCTTCAGAGTGAGATTTTTTGGAGCATCATTGACGACGTCGCTAGTCAAAGCGAGATGGATACACTTGTCGTGTCCAGGTTGATAACTTGATCTCTTGGGCTTTCAACTGACTTTTTAGCATCGTGAAGGAGAATCACTTCCCACCCCACCGCGTTTCCATCGTGCAAAATACATCATCCACGCTAACTTACCAAATATCTCAGGGAAAAGGGAAAAGGGAAAATGTCCCCGATTATATGAGGCGAAATTCACGGGTCATGGCAAGATGATGATGAACTAGTAGAGAGGACAGTTGAGTTGAGGAGCATATGGTCCAGCCCTTCTTGTCCCCGGAGATAACTTATTAGTAGGTCAGCGGGAAGATCTTTCGAGAAAAACGGACGAAGTGGACGGAGGTGTGCAGTCGAAGTGGAATCACGAACCAATGGCAAGCCAGATCTAGAGTCAAAGTCAAGGAACCTGGCGTAGCTTTCACAAATAGCCGATTTATGAGCGATTGATAAACGGCCATTGTAACTACTGTTAGTCGTCCCGTAGTATATGAAGTTTCGCGTCTGCTTAATAGAGAGAGAGTAAGTCAACGTTCGAGCCTTACGCCAGGCTGGATCATTTGGAATGGCATCGTCATTCAAAGGAGCATGGAAATAGCTCCAGACTTTTGAGACCCCCGAATAGCTAAATGCAACTTTGCGAAGTACTTGCCTATTTTCATCCGTACTTGTGGGGGAGCTTATGCGAAAGGATCGGCGGTTAGGCACCGGTCAGCCGGTGTATGGGCATCTTGAACTGGAAATGACTAAACATTAGCTTCGGCGAAAGTTCTTTCCGATTTGAGGGGAACTGAATTCCTGTCATCATTGCTTATCCGAGAGTGGCACCATCTCAGTGTACGGATGTTTTGGGAAGGCAGCTTCTACCATTATGTTTCCTGAGGCCGGATGGCAGGAAGGTGTGACAACCGGCAAGTGGCGGAAGGTAACTTCTGAAGGGGTGAAGGGGGCCGCAGTTGAAGTACAAGGTCATTGTCAAAGCGCAGGGTGAACTCTGTTGCGCAAGGTTCTTCCTTCGTGAAGGTGAAGCACGCCCGCACGGAATATTCACTTTGACGTCAATTGCTTTGGCCTCGAGGATTGGACAAAGGAAAGGGAAAGGGGGCCTTCCCGAAATTAATACCTCGTGGCCGAGATTTCAGTAGTCGTCAACGAGGCTTCTACGATTTCTGGAGATAAAATAATACTCTGAAATGTCTAATTCATAGCGGAATAGTAAAAGGGAACGTAGCATGGTCAAGCTTGAGAGCCACAGCACCCCCTAGATAAAAGCCGTTGATTGAGATCTCGATTCCTTTGTGTCACAGAGAACAATATGCTATTCGTATGCGTATGTTTTAACGTGGGATCTGGGAGGATAGGGTAGCGGACCAAGTAAGTGTGAGAGATGTCGCACAACTTCAAGAGATGAAGGTCGGTGAGTAGGTTCGCGATGCCAACACCACTCAACCAGATTCCATACATTGTCCGTGATTCCCTCAGAAGGACGTGGTGGTCGTTCTTGTTGGAAAAGCTTGAACATAACAGTGACGTCTAGTCGCTCAGTGTACCAAGGCATTTTTCCGGTGAGAACCTTAACGAGGTTAGTGAATTCTCCAATACTTTCTCATGATAAGCAAAAAAGTGACCTCAAGCATTGTACACCCAAAAGCATAAATGTCTCTTGTCATTGAGTTGGGTGGTTTGGGAAAATGACTTGGGTGAATAATTTCTGGTGGCATCCAATGATAGCTGCCTTTCACACCAGAGCCAGTCGTGGTAGCTAAAGCAACGTGCAACGTCTCGCGTTGCGATTCTGCCACAATGGCGATACCGAGATCAGCTACACATGCATTCCCGCCCTTATCTATCAAAATATTCGCCTTGAACGTTTACTATAAGCGGTAGAACGACGGCGAAAGAAATGGAATACCCACGCCTTTGATATCGTGGTGACAAAATCCCAAGTCGTGAATATAGTTCAACCCTTCTGCAGCACCGAGAAGCTTCAAATATCAGAGTTTTTCTGTCATTGCGGCTCGCTGATCAACGTACAAGACGAAGGCGAACCTCATAAGAGGATACTTCCCGCTTCACGTACTTCATGATATCACCGTTAACCATAAAAGAAGACACTAAAGCCATCCGATTCGGGAGTGCCGTATAAGTGACACCAAGAAAGGGTACAATATTCGGGTGATTGAACTGTTTCCAAAGAAAGGCCTCATTTCGAAATGCCTAAAATTCAATTCAGCCAAAGGAAACGCGAAAAAGATCTGACGCTCCTTTAATACAGCCTCTGCTTCCTGATTATCTGTAATATCCGCACTGGGGTTGATGTACACACGAAGACACTTAAGGCAGACTCGCTCGCCATTCCATTTCCCTTCATATACGTCCTGAAAAAAAGAGAAGAATGGGAGACCTGAACACTAGGACCATACGTACAGAAAATCCTCCTCCACTAAAAGGATGTTCGGAAACTTCGAGGTCATGTAACTGTAGAGATACAGGTAAAACGTCATGTCGAGAGGAGAGCATTCGAATCAAGCGAAGTAGTCTGCGGCGAATGCGTGACTGTTTGAAGAAGGGAAGAGCCTAAAAAGAAAATCAATTCCACCACATAGGAAATTCTTCAGCAGCGCAATGTATGGTGGCTCCACGCACACTTTCAAGATCGTTCACCAGCTGAGACACTTGAAATTGGCTCAAACGTGAAATGTTGGCGGTCTTCGATGCTTTATGACCCGATATAATTTCATACAGCAGAAGCTGTGAATTCCCTGGGGGTTTGTAGGATGGCAACCTTCTAATAAAATGAAGAAAGCTTACCGTCCGCATCACCACCCTCGGCAATGTCCTTCAGACTTGAGTTTGTTCGAGATTCTGAGATTACCCTAAGAGCATATCCCCTCCAGAACTTACTAGACTCGTGGAGCTATGGGATGCATTCAGAATTCAATCTAATAGTGAATGAGTCTTTAGCTGAATAGGTAGTTACCTGGTTATTATACAACTTGTTGATAGCAATGTCTTCTGAAGTCTGGTGAGCCCCGAGCGTGTTGTATGCCTGACTGAGCGTCATAACTGGTCGATCCTTCGATTTAAGCCACAAACTTTGCAACCACTTGCTTCCTTGGACCTGAGACAAAATCCGCAATGCTTCATTCACATGCTTGATACGGCTTTTTGCTTCGGGCTCCGAGAGAGGTGCTATTCCTTTATATGACGCTTTCCAAGCACTGTGGATCAACCTAGGGACAAAATCTGAAGCCGAGGTTGAGCTGGATCTACGAGTCCCGAGGAAAGGATGAAGGTCAAAAGAAAATCCTAAATCAAACACGGCGTCGTGTGCACCATCTCTGGTAAAACGACCAAATGAGCGTTCTTCTGCAATAAATGCCCGGAGGATAGAAGAATCGTGTTCGCTCGTTTGAATTTGTGCGTCAACTTCACAGAGAGTTGAAAAATATTCCGCAGAATTAACCGGATCGCAGCGACATTGGGTGTTGTAAGCGAATATGAGAAGGGCGGGCGAGTGATAAGCGGGGTTAACGCCAAGCATCATCAGATTTGCAGATAAATCATCCAAGGCAATGGACTGAATAGAGGTAGCTGGTGGACTGGTTAGCATGTTCCGGAAAGTCCAAAATAGCATAAAATATATCACTGTGGAAAGGCTGCAACGCCGGAGTAGAATCAATACTGGCGTATTCCTCGAGGTATATCCAGAAAGGAGTCTCGCTTTTGGCAACCGCTGTTGTCAATTGCCCTTGTGGTCCTAAGGTGCCAAGAATCACCAATAGTAAAAACGTTCACAGAGCAGACTGACCGTGCTTGGAATTAAAATGTGTCAAAAAAGCACCAAGCTCGACCCAGATGCGAAGCATTTTGGCACGATTCTGTGAGCCTTTCTGTGACACCACATCTGTTGAGACCGGCATGAGAACGTCAAAATCACCGAAATGGTGCACTGAAAATCCGATGAACTCGAAAAATTGACTCCTATCAATTGATTAGAGAAGGTTGACACTACCAAATATCGCCTACATGACGGGGGTGAAGATACCGAGGCTTCTTCTAAATGAAAGGCTTTTCGTTCCCAAAACATCATCTTCTCCTCCCCAGAGTCCATTATGGATAGCCCTAGAGAGGCTATGGTTACAATATCAGAATAAGTATCCACAATATCTTACGTGTGAAGCAGCCTGAGACCCGTTACAATCATTGTGCAACTGTTGTCTCAGGGCGTGAAAGCTGTCGCCTCTCTTCCAGGAAGGCATTCCACAGAGATTGAGGAACCACGGGTTTGCTAAAAGAACTTGCAATCAAGTGTACCTGACATTGGCAACAAACATAGAGATCCAATGGCGAGGTAGGTGATTCAGAATCACCCGGTTCGTACGGAGGATCAAGACATGTGGGGTCCACTGCGGAAGGAAACTTATGGAAGTGATGCGTACGACTGCGGTTGAGTGAATCATTACAGTCCAGAGACGCACAGCGTTCCTCTCTACGAAACACAGCATTGAGAATGTCCTCCTGGGAGTAAAGTGGAATCACGGGCGGAGGCCGCTTTGATTTGTTCCAAGATAAGAGAATCCATGAACCGTGTTTTGGGGAGTAGTAAGCGTCGGGATGAAGAACCGCGGCGCGAAGTTCCTCTTCCAAAGGCAGGGGTGAATGTGCGGAAAAACTGTTTACATTCGATGGAGATTGGAACCTTGAATGAGTGTGTGGTATCGATAGAGGGTGCGGCCTCAACCTATGAGGAATTATAACCTTGATAGCAAATAGTTCATGGTCAACGACATTCCTCGCTCCGGGGAGCAGAGAAGCCAGGATTCCTGGGCCTGGTGCAAAATCTTGTTCTTGAACTGTGGAGTTCCGCCAACTGGCCTCCTCTGGTGGGGATTAACGACGGTTGGCGTATCCCTCTGAGGGAGAATCAGGCGGCCCAGACCACCCCCTGTGCTGTGCATCCGCTGCTTGGCCTATCTCTGAACTATCGCTCTGTATCCTGCGAATGAATGTCGGGAAGGCAGGCCTATCTGTGTAAGAATTCATGTGTGGTGGATTATCCTCCATGTCATGATTAGAGACCCAATAGCCACGAACAGACCTCACAGTTCGGCTCCTCGCACTTGTTGCACCCTGAAGAGGCTGACCAGTCGTGAAACTTGGAGGGTCAAGCCGCAACATTATAAATTCAACTGCCTTAAAAATCGCTGGTGGTGGTCGTAATGAAGAGGCGCAGCCATGCACGTCACATCAATGGCACATTATGCGGACATTCCCGCGAATATTTCAAGAGAGGTTGACTGGGGCTGAAATTGAGGTGAAATTTGGGAACGTAGAAATTTGGTTAAGGTGCAACGGCTGAGAAACGGATTCGCTATAACGGGGATACAAAGGAATTTATCTAGTCACTTGTTCTAAGCTCGCTCTTGATAATAAGCCATCTCAGTGGCTTTCTGGCCAGATAAGAACAGCATTTGGCGATCTTCGTTGCCATTTCGCAGCTCATTAGAAGGTTGCTTCCAATCAAAGCATTGTTGAAATGAATTTCGTGCACCTGCGTTGCGGCTTTATCCTAGCCGAGTTGTCTATCTTTTTTGCTTGTGGCAACTAGACACGCTACAACTTTGGTGCTGCTGAGAGAAAATAAAAGAGAGCCTGCTCCGCTAGTGAAGAGAAAGAAATGGGAGTCAGCGACCAGCTAGATTATTCGTTATAATACCTCGTGCCCGAGGATTCAGTAATCATCGACGAGGCCTCTAGGTCTACTCAGGAAGAATACACTATTTGGAAATGACTAATACATAGCGGAATGGAAGAAAGGAAAGTCCTGTGGTCAAGCTTGAGAGCCCGTCTCAAGGATTTTCGAAAGGCGAAGCACCACCTCGCTAGATGAAGGTCGTTCACTAGGTTCTCGATGCCAACACAATTCAATGAGATTCCACACATCATCTGTGATTCCTTCCGAAGGGCGTGGCGGCCGTTCTTGCTGAAAGAGCTTGAACATAACAGTCACATCCAGTCTCTCAGTGTGCCAGGGCATTTTCCCAGTGAGAACCTTTGTGAAGGTAAGCATTTCATTGTATCCACGTTAAGTCCAGCCATCACCTCGAGCATGGTACAACCAAAGGCATATATATCCCTTGTCATCGAGTTGGGAGGTGAGGGAAAATGGTCAGGATGAATTATTTCTGGTGGCATCCACCGGTAGCTGCCTTTCACACCGGAGCTGGTCGTCGTAGTTAAGACAATGTTCAAGGTCTCGCTCTGTGATTGTGCAACAGAAGCTATACCCAAATCAGCTAAACATGCATTGCCGTCTTTGTCTATCAAAATATTTGCCTTGAATATTTGCTGTTAGTGGGAGAATGACCGTAGAAGAGATGGATTTGCGCACTCCTTTGATGTCATGGTGGCAGAGTTCGAGGTCGTGAATATAATTTAATCCTTCCACAATACCGAAGATCTTCAAATTATCAAGATTGTGCTCTCACAGCTAGCATGTTAACTTACCAGACGAAGTCGATCCAAGTAAGACACAGCCTCCCCTTTCACGTATTTCATGATATCACCATTTTCCATGAAAGAAGATACCAACGCCATTCTATTGGGCAGCGCCGAGTAGGTGACGCCGAGGAATGGCACAATATTTGAGTGATTAAGTTGCTTCCACAGAAAGGCTTCATTTCTAAATGCCTGATATTGGAATAAGTAATTCAGTCGAGTGCTTATAGGGGATAATACTTTCCCTGAGAACTTGTTCTGCTTCTTCTCGATCCGTCGCTTTTCCACCGGGATTTGCGTACACGCGAAGACATTTTAGGCATACTCGCTCTCCATTCCAGTTCCCTTCGTAAACATCCTGAAATAGAGTGAAGGATGAGAAATAGCCACTGAGGAACTTTACTTACAGAGAATCCTCCTCCACTGAAGGGATGATCGGCAACTTGAACGTCGTGCAGCTGGAGAGAGGCTGGTAGAATATCATGGCGAGAAGATAACTTTCTGACAAAGCGAAGAATTCTTCGGCGGACACGTGAATTCTGGAAGAATGGGAGAATCTAGCCATAGAAACATAGTCACAGGGCCGCAGAAACTAGGAAGTGTAATGGATCTACGAACGCTTTCAAGATCGCCGACAAGCATAGAGGCCTGAGTCTGGTTCCAAAGTGAAACTTCTGCTGTCGTCAAAGCTTCACGGCCAAATACAATTTGATACAGCGATCGTTCGGAATCACCTAAATTGCTATTTGTAAAAGTAACTGAGGAATGAAAGGGGAAAACTTAGGTTCTGAGCCACCAATCTCGGCAAGCCGTCTCAGACTGTCGCTTGCGCGAGACTCTGCAATCACCATCAAAGCATACCTTTCCGAGAAGGAAGCTGATGTGTGCACCTGTCCAGACTCAGTTCGACGCAATGGAAATCTGGGTGGCGGAAGAAGAACCTCATGGCTGTACAGTTCTGCAATCCTATCGTCCCCAGTTGACTCGTAAGTGCCTAGTGTGTCGTACGCCTCTTCGAGGGTCATAACCGATCGATCTTTCCACGTAAGCCACACTCCTTGCAACCACTCGCTCCCCTGGACTTGGGATAGAATCCGTAAAGCTTCATTCGCATGCTTCGCGTGTTCTGTTGCTTCGTGCTCCGACAAATGCGCAATCGTTTTATATACAGATTTCCAAGCACCTATCGTCAATTTGGAAACGATGTCCGAGGCTGGGGCTGAGCCAGAACTATCATTACTCAGGAAAAGATGGAGAGCATCGGAGAGCCCCAAAATGAGCACAGCTTCATGTATATCATCTCGAGTGAATCGTCCTCGTGAACGTTCATCAGAAATGAACGTCTGGAGAAATGAAGTGTCATTCCCTTTCATCTGAAGCTGGTTCTCGATTTCGCAGAGAGACGAGAAATATTCAACAGAGTTTTTCGGGTCACAGCGACATTGAGCACGATATGCAAAGGTGAGAAGAGAGGGTGAGTAATGGGTAGAAATCATGCCGAAGAGGGCCAAATTCTGGGTTAGATCTTCTAGGCTACTCGGCTCGAAAGACGTAGCTAAGGAAGATGTTGAGTCTGTGCAAGGGTAAAAAGGTAAAAAAAAAAATCACTCTGAAGAAGTCCCACGCTCGGTACGGACTCAGTTTGGTGGTATTCTGTGAGATGAACCCAAAAAGGAGCCTTGCTTACAACCCCACCTTCCCGTAAATAGAGTTTCTGCCCTACCCCGACGCGAAATTCAGTAAGAATAAGGACCAAGAAGGCAAACCAACCGTTCTTTTCAATAAAATAGGTCAAAAATGCGCCAATTTCGACCCAGATCCGAAGCATTTTGGAACGATTTCGCAAGCCCTCTGGTGATGCACCATCTGTTGGACCTGGTACGAGACCTTCAATCTCGCCAATTCGACACACTGAGAACCCAATGAATTCGAAGAATTCTTTACTACCAACTGGTTAAAAAGGTTGACAAGCGTGGGGAACTACGAACGTGATAGGAGTGAAGCTACCGAGCTTCCGCTTGAATGAAAGGCTTGTAGTCTTGAATAGACGATCCTCTCCCCTCCAGAGCTTATTTTTAATAGCACTAGGGAAACTATGGGCATGTTACGGTAGTTGAGAATCACAAAGATCTTACGTGTGAAGTAGTTTGAGACTAGTTACAATAGTTGTTCCATGTGTTGTCTCAGGACTCGATAGTTGTCGTTTCTCTTCCAGGAAGGCGTTCCACAGGAATTCGGGAACAAAAGGTTGGCTAAAAGAACTTGCTATCAAGTATACTTGACACTGGCAACAAACGTAGAGGTCTAATGGCAGGGCTGACGGTCCAGAATCCCCCCTTGGACCATCAGGCTCATAAGGTGGATCCAAACGTGCTGGATCCACTGCGGAAGGAAATTTATGGAAGTGATGAGTATGATTGAGCTGTAGAAAAACGGTGCAATTCAACAATAAGCGGCGCTCTTCTCTACGAAACACAGCGTCAACATTGTGCTGTTGCTTAAATGATGGAGCCAGGGGTGGAGGCTCCATTGACGTGCCCCATGATAAGAGAATCCACGAATTGTGCTTCGGAGAATAGTACGCACGGGGATGAGGAATAGCCGCATAAATTTCCTCGTCTGAAGGTGGCGGTGAAGAGCCCGGCATTTTTTCAGAGCTCGGTAAGGAGGGAGAAGACTGGTTGGGGGAAGGTGCAGCGACCTCGATAGCGAAAAGTTCGTCGTCAACAATTTGTCCTACTCCAGGGAGCATAGAAGGGAGAATTCCGGGACCCGGTCTGGAGTACCGTTCTCTAACTTCAGAATTCCACCAACGTCTCTCTTCTAGCGAAGATCGCCCAAGGGAAACCGGTCTAACCAAATGAGAGCTAAACATGCCCAATTCCTGTGCCTTCGCACGAAGCTCAACTTCAGGAGCATCACTCCGTATCTAGTTTCTAAAGGTTGGTAATGTTTATCCTTAACGCGCAAATACGCACTAATAGTGAAGAGGTATCCTTCATGCCTAAGTAAGTGAATCCAATCCCACAAGTTGACCGCTGAAACACTAATAGCCAACTCTTCCCTCTCTGTGCACCAGCCGTAGCCTAGTAGGTTGCAAAATGTTGAGGATTAACGGTCAGCAATCTTAGAATGACAATCGCGAGTGGTGGTTACGATGAGAAGCAGCAGCACCGAGTGTCAGTGTCATTGGCAGACATGGACACTGGCAGCATGTCACTGATGTTCCCACAAATATTTCAAAACAAGCCAAGAAGTCCGAGATAGGCGAACTTCTACTGGTTTTGTAGAGGTCGGAAAATGATTCTGGCGGGAAAAAGAGACGTGGCTTCGATGGGCGTTATAGTCGCAAGGAGCAAAAGATGTTTGATTTGTAAATAGGCGCCTCGCAACTGTGCCAAACATTTGTGACCACAACGTCACTATGGGATAGAAGAGAGGTCGAAATTCATGACTTGTTCGCTTCATCGCCTCACTTCTGAGGGCGTGAAGGGGGCCGCAGTTGAGGTACAAGGTCATTGTCAAAGCGCAGGGTGAACTTTGTTGCGCAAGGTTCTTCTTTCGTGAAGGTGAAGCACGCCTGCACGGAATATTCACTTTGACGTCAATTGCTTTGGCCTCAAGGATTGGACAAGGGAAAGGGAAAGGAGACCTTCCCAAAATTAATACCTCGTGCCCGAGGATTTCAGTAGTCGTCAACAAGACTTCTAGGTTCGCTGAGAAGAATATACTACTCGAGAACAACTATACATTGCGGAATGGGAGAAAGGAACGTCGCATGGTCAAGCTCCAGAGCCTGCCTCAAGGATCTTCGAAAGCCGAAGCACCACTTCACTAGACGAAGGTCGTTCACTAGGCTCTCGATGCCAACACAATTCAATGAAATTCCACACATCATCTGTGATTCCTTCTGAAGGGCGTGGCGGTCGTTCTTGCTGAAGGAGCTTGAACATAACAGTCACATCCAGTCTCTCAGTGTGCCAGGGCATTTTCCCAGTAAGAACCTTTCTGAAGGTAAGTATTCCGTTGACTCGATGCTGAATTCAAGTATCACCTCGAGCATGGTACACCCAAAGGCATATATGTCCCTTGTCATCGAGTTGGGAGGTGAAGGAAAATGGTCAGGGTGAATTATTTCTGGTGGCATCCACCGGTAGCTGCCTTTTACACCGGAGCTGGTCGTTGTGGTCAAGACAATGTTCAAGGTCTCGCTCTGTGATTGTGCAACGGAGGCTATACCCAAATCGGCTAGACATGCATTACCATCATTGTCTATCAGTATATTTGCCTGGAACGTTTGTTGTTAGTGGGAGAACGACTTATAGAAGAGATGGATTGCGCACTCCTTTGATGCCATGGTGGAAGAGCTCGAGGTCGTGAATATAATTTACTCCGTCCGCAATACCGAAGATCTTCAATGTATCAGGCTTGTGCTCTCATAGCTGATAGGTTAACCTACCAAACGAAGTCGTTCCGTGTAAGGCACGGTTTCCCGCTTTATATATTTCATGATATCTCCATTTGTCATGAAAGAAGACACTAATGCCATTCGATTTGGGAACGCTGTGTAAGTGACGCCAAGGAAGGGTACAATATTTGGGTGATTGAGCTGCTTCCAGAGCAAAGCCTCATTTCGAAACGCCTATAATGCGATTTAGCTGGGCAAAGCTTTAAATAGAAGAAAACTTTCCCTCAGTACTACTTCTGCTTCTTGTCGATCCGCAGCCTGCGCACTGGGATTGACGTACACGCGAAGACATTTCAGGCATACTCGCTGTCCCTTCCAATTCCCTTCATATACATCCTGAAAGAAGGGGATGAATATGAGATATATATAGCATAATATACCTACTGAAAATCCACCTCCACTGAAAGGATGTTCCGCGGCCTGTAGATCGTGCAACTGCAGAGACGCTGGTAGAACGTCATGGTGAAAAGCAATCCTTCTAATCAAACGAAGGATCCTGCGCCGGGTGCGCGACTGCCTTAGGACAGGAAGACACTGGAAAGAGAAAAAATTAGCAGGGGAAAGGAAGGCTCAACAAACCCCGAACATGGTGGCTGCACGTACATTTTCAAGATCACTGACTAGCAGTGAGGCGTGAGCTTGGCTCAGAAGCAAAATTTCTGCCGTCGTGAACACTTCGTGACCAAATACTATCTCATACAGGGGCAGTTGTGAACTGTCTTGTTGCTTATGAGAGAGGGGGTCCAACGATGAAAGGTGGAAATCTTACAATCTGTACCATCACTAGCAAGCTTTCTCAGACTGAAACTGATGAGTGATTCACCAGTCAATTTCAGGGTACGCCTTTCCCGAAATGAGGAATATTCGTGCACCTGGTGAATCAGAACTGATTTGAGAGCTGAGTCGGTCACTCACTGGCCGATCTTTCCACTGAAGCCATATTTTGTGCAAACTATCGCTTCTTCGGACCTGAGATAGAATTCGTAATGCTTCGTTGGCGCATCTGGTACGTTGTTCCACTTCTGCCTCTGAAAGCGTGCGAGGCTTTGATAAACTGAAGCCCACGCGCTCAGAATTAGCTTGGGCAAAATAACAGCGTCGAATTGGGAATTTCCATCTTCAAAGAGAAAATGAAGAACATCTGAGAGCCCTAAAGTAAGCGCAGCTTTTCGCACATCACCAAGGGTGAAGCGGCCACGTGAGCGTTCCCTTGTGATGAGCAGTGTTAAAGAAGAGGTATCAAAGCCTTTCATCCGGAGGTCTGCCTCGATATCACAAACCAACGAGAAATATTCCACAGATTTCTTCGGATTGCAGCGACACTGGGCGAGATAAGCAAAAGCAAGAAGTGTAGGAGAATAATCGGCAGGACGAAAACCCAAGGCGAGAAGATCCCAGGTTAAGTCATCCAAGGTAGATAAATCAAAGGAAGGAGCTAAGATAAACAACATGAGGGATGAATGAGACAAATCTAGAAAGTAAATTACTGTGAAAAGGCTGATTTCCTAGGATTACTCGCGTGCGATCGTGTTCAGTGAGATGGACCCAGAACGGGGCTTCAGCATGTGCTCGCCTTAAATCTATTTCCTGTCCTGATATATTGCAAATATCAGTATTGTACAATTGAATTTGGAATATCATACTATTCTCTGCGATGAAATGAGCCAAAAACGCCCCAAGCCCGACCCAAATCCGAAGCATTTTGGCACGATTCTGTAAGCCTTCTAGTGAAGATCTATCAGTTGGACCTGGAAAAAGTGTGTCGCCATTATCATCCCGCTGTACAAAAAATCCTATGAATTCGAATATGGCCTCGGTCAGGGGGGTTTGTAAGCTGAAAAGCTTGACTAACGTAGCAGCAGTGAACGCGCCAAATCGCCTTTTGAATGATAAGGTGTTAGTCTTTAGAGAACGATGTGGTTCTCTCCAGAGTGTGCTTTGAATGGCACTAGGAAAAATGTCAATCGAAGATGGAAAGTAGGAAACAACACGCTTACACATGAAGTGCCTTAAGGCCGGATACAATCCTAGTGGCCAGCGTAGTCTTTGGTATCAAGATTCGCCGCCTTTCCTCTAGAAACGCATTCCAGATCGACTCAGGAATCGAAGGTTGAAGAACAGAGCTCGCAATCAGAAAAAGCTGACATTGGCAACAGACATACAGGTCCAATGCCAGGATAGAGGTTTCCAAAGTACCCCCGAATCCTTTGGGCCTATATGGGACATCAAGAAGTGCTGGGTCTACCGCGGAAAGAAACATATGGAAGTGATGAGTGTGATTGAGGTGAACAGAAGTGCTGCAGTTCGATAAGAAACCACGATCCTCCCGTCGAAATACAGCCTCTATAATGTGCTTTTGTGGATAGGACGGAAACACAGGTGGGGGTTTTACAGATGTACCCCATGATAGAAGGATCCATGAATTATGTTCCGGGGAGTAATGTGCATTGGGATGAGGGATAGCCGCGCGAACTTCCTCGTCTGAAGGCGGCAGCGAACTGAGAAGTAAGTCATCAAATCTCGATACAAAACGTGACGTTGAATAGGGAGCAGGTATTATGACTTCGACGGCGAAAAGTTGGTGGTTGACGATGTTCCCAACTTCAGGAAGCAGAGAGGGCAAGATTCCGGGGCCTGGTCTCATACAATTTTCTCTCATTTGTGGGTTCCACCAATTTCTCTCCTCTACTGAAGAACGTCCTCGGATCCTAGGTTCTTCTAAATGGGAGTGATGCCATCCCGAAGCTTGTGGATCTCCAGGTGACGCAATCTCTGGACTCTCACACTCTCTGGCGTCTGATGAGTTAGAGTCGTTAGTGTGTGAATGTATGAATGGTAGAGGTATATCCCGCATGTCTTCGTTGGTAATCCAGAATGCTAGACCTGACCTGATAGGTCGACTGGTCGCGCCGGTTCCATCCATTAGAGCTAGTCGGGCGATGAAATATTGACTGTTAAACTTCAATAGTGGCAGAATATCTCTCTTTAAAAGCTGTGAGTGGTCGTTGCGAGAAGAAGCCAACGCGATGGATATAGCCCGGGTCCGTTGGCACTGGCACAGCACACTGATGTTCTCACGAATATTTCAGTTTGCACTTACCAAGCACGACATGCCATAAACTGAAGATAAGACAGAATTTTCTTCAGATTACAGCATGGAAGAAATGAACTGAATAGGGAACTAGAGATGCGGTATTAGCGATGCATGGCGGTAACAAAACAAAAGGTGTTTGGTCCCCCTCCGACTCGTGTATACGCCTGGTAATGGGGTAAATATTCGAAACCTTACTAGAAATGATACAAAAAGCTCAAAAGTGCGAATGTCTCCCAGTAAATCATTTTACATCCTTCGAATTTACTAGAAGGCGTACTTCTGGACTTTCACCCTGAGTCCAGTGGGTCAAGGTCAGGAAGTCTGCTTTGTTAATGTAAAAATACATGCATAGCAAAGTATTCGCTACGCTATGTTAGGCATTCAACAGCCGAAACCTGACTGCACAGTTTGGGACTTCACACTTATGTGGCCTTAATGAGACTCACTGGTGAAACCTGGTGGCTCAAGCTGCGACATCTTTATATCAACGGCCCTGCAAAGAACGGGGTAACAGACATCAAGAATGAGATGTACTAAGTGGTTGAGACGTTCCCTATGGAGGATAGATATCCGACACTCAGACACCATCAGTGAACGAGAACCTCTTAAATCCACAATTAATTTAGGTTCTGGGTAAGACAAGAAAGACAACGCATGTCGGAAAGAGACGGAAAGTGAGGCCAGGACATGGCCAAAGAACTGCCTTGTGCTCGAGGATTTCAGTAGTGATTAGGGATGCTTCTGGGTTTACGGTTTACTGATCATGATATTCTATTCAGAGTGATGTGATGTATCGTCGGATGAGAGAAAAGGATGTTGCGAGTCAACCAAATAGAGATGGAGCACAATATCAATAGATGAAGGTCGTTGAGCTGGTTCATGATGCCAACACCACTCAATCAGATCCCATACACCGTCTGTGATTCCCTCGGAGGGGCGTGGTGGTCGTTCTTGCTGAAAAAGCTTGAACATGACTGTGACATCCAGCCGTTCAGTGTACCAAGGTGTTCTTCCAGTGAGAACCTAAACGAGGTCTGTCAGCTCTCTAAAAATCTCCTAATTATGAGCAAATAAATGACTTCGAGCATCGTACACCCAAAAGCATAAATATCTCTTGTCATCGAGTTCGGCGGTGGGGGGAAATGACTGGGGTGAATAATTTCGGGTGGCATCCACCGGTAACTGCCTTTTACACCAGAGCTATTGGTCGTGGATAGGACAATATTCAAGGTTTCACTTTGCGATTGTGCAACAGAGGCGATACCCAAATCAGCTAGACGCGCATTGCCGTCTTTGTCTATCAATATATTTGCCTTAAACGGCTACTGTAAGCAGTAGAGCCCTGGTAGAAGAGATGAAATGCTTACTCCTTTGATATCATGGTGACAGAATTCCAAGTCGTGAATATAGTTCAACCCTTCGGCAGCATCAAGGAGCTTTAAAATATTAGGTTTGCAATCTCGTTACAGTTGGTAGATCAACGTACGAGACGAAGCCGATTCTCATAAGACAATGCTTCCCGCTTCACATACTTCATGATGTCGCCGTTGATCATGAAGGACGACACCAGAGCCATTCGATTGGGGAGTGCTGTGTAAGTGACGCCGAGAAAGGGCACAATATTCCGGTGATTGAGCTGCTTCCAAAGAAAGGCCTCATTTCGAAATGCCTAAACTGCAATTCAGCCATGAAAGAAATTTGTACATGAAAAGGATTGAACATTCCTTAAGTACCACTTCTGCTTCTTGTTTATCTGCAATGTGCGCACTAGGATTGACGTAAACGCGAAGACACTTAAGGCACACACGTTCTCCGTTCCACTTCCCTTCATATACATCCTAAAATGGAAGGAGAGAGAGAAGAAAGCGAGACATGGCCAATAGGATAATACATACAGAAAATCCTCCTCCACTAAAAGGATGTTCGGAAACTTGGAGGTCATGCAACTGTAGAGATACTGGTAGAACGTCGTGTTGAGAGGAGAGCATTCGAATCAAGCGAAGTAGCCTGCGGCGGATGCGCGACTGTTTGAGTAAGGGAAGAGCCTGGAAGAAAGTCAACCCCATCACATATGGAATTCCTCAGCCAAAGCAGAACATGGAGACCCTACGCACACTCTCAAGATCATTGACCAGCTGAGACACTTGAAATTGGCTCAAAAATGAAAGGTCGGCAGTCTTTAACGTTGTATGACCCAATATAATTTCGTACAGTGGCAATTGTGAATTACCTGCTAGCTTTTTTGAGCGATGACTCACTGTTAAAGGGAGGAAAGCTTACCATTTGCATCGCTACCCTCCGCGGTATCCTTCAAACTTGAGCTTGCTCGGGATTCTGAGAGCACTATGAGAGCATATCTCCTCCAGAACTGACGAGACTCGTGGAGCTATTGGAGGCCCTCAGAATTCGATCTAACACAGGGCGGGTCATTAGTTGAATACCTACCTGGCTGCGATACAAATTGTTGATAACTTCGTCTTCCGACGATGGCTGGGCTCCAAGCGTGTCATATGCCTTATTGAGTGTCATGACAGGTCGATCTTTCCATTTCAGCCACAGATTATGTAACCATTCGCTTCCTTGGACCTGAGACAGAATCCGTAATGCTTCATTTGCATGCTTGGCGTAGTTATTTGCTTCGGATTCTGAGAGAAGCGCGATTTTTTTATATGTTGCTTTCCAAGCACTGTAGATCAACCTGGAGACAAAATCTGAAGCTGAGGTTGGGCTGGAACCACTAGTCCCGAGGAAGAGATGAAGGTCAAAAGAGAGGCCCAAATCAAACACGGCGTTGTGTAGGTCATCTCGGGTAAAGCTCCCAAATGAGCGTTCTTCCGCAATAAATGTCCATAGGATAGAAGAGTCGTAGTCGTTCGCCTGAAGCTGTGCCTCGACTTCGCAAAGAGTCGAGAAATATTCAACAGAATTGATCGGGTCGCAGTGACATTGGGCGCGGTACGCGAATATGAGAAGAGTGGGTGAATAATAGGCGGGGTTAACGCCCAGCATCACCAGATTTCGCGGTAAATCATCCAAAGCAGTCGCTTGAATGGAAGTAGCTGGGAGAATGGTTAGCACTGCAATTTTGAACAAGTGGGAAAATGTTACTGTGAAAAGGGTGTAACGCGAGAACAGATTCGGTACCGGCGTATTCTGTAAGACGAACCCAGAAAGGAGCCCCGCTTTCGACAGCCGCTGTGGTTAAATGAACTGTCTGCTCTAAGACACCGAGGATTATGAAGAGCAAAAGAGTTCGCAGAACAGACTGACCGTTCTGGGCAATAAAATAGGTCAAAAATGCGCCGAGCTCTACCCAGATCCGAAGGAATTGGGCACGATTTTGTAAACCTTCCGGCGATGTCACATCTGTTGGGGCTGGCATGAGAGCTTCAAAATCGCCAATCCGGTGTAGCGAAAATCCTAGGAATTCGAAGAATCTTTTCCTATCAATTTGTTCAGAGAAGGTTGGCTGCACAAAAACATTACTTGCGTAGTGGGAGTGAAGATACCAAGGTGTCTCTTGAATGACAGGCTTTTTGATTTCAAAAGACCGTCTTCACCACCCCAGAGCTTATTTTGGATAGCACTATAAATGCTATGACTACAATATCGAGAATAGGCCTCTAGGGCATCTTACGTGTGAAGAAGCTTGAGACCCGCTACAATCATAGTTTCAGGTGTTGTCTTAGGGCTTGAAAGCGCTCGCCTCTCCTCCAGGAAGGCATTCCATAGAGGTTGAGGAACCAAAGGTTGGCTAAAAGAACTTGCAATCAAGTGTAGTTGACACCGGCAACAAACATAGAGATCTAATGGTAATGTGGGTGACACAGAATTACCCGGTTCGTACGGAGAATCAAGAAGTTTGGGGTCCACAGCGGAAGGAAATTTATGGAAGTGATGAGTATGACTGAGTTGGAGTAAATCATTGCAGTCCAGAAACGCACAGCGCTCTTCTCTACGGAATATGGCATTGAGGACGTCCTGCTGCGGGTAAAATGGAATTAACGGCGGAGGCTGCTTTGATTTACCCCAAGATAAGAGAATCCATGAGTTGTGTTTTGGGGAATAGTAAGCGTCCGGATGAGGGATAGCGACACGAAGTTCCTCATCCAGAGGTGGCGGTGAATGTCTTGGAAGACCGTGTAAGTGTGATAGAGATCGTGACCTTGGAAGAGAATGCGATCTCGATAGAGGTTGCGGATTCGACATAGCAGTAGGAACTACGATTTTGACAGAAAAAAGTTCCTGGTCGACGATATCTCCAATTCCAGGGAGCAGAGAAGCCAGGGTCCCTGAGCCTGGCCTGGAATATAGTTCTCTAACTTTGGGATTCCACCAATTTCTCCCTTCTAGTGAAGAACGACCAGGCGCGATGATTTTCTCCAATGCAGAACGAGGCCATCCCACATCTAAACTCTTGCTCTGTATCTCGTGGCGAAATGTTGGGAAGTCGGGTTTATCGATGTGGAAATTCGTGTCTGGTGGATTATCTTCCAACTTGACGTTAGAGGCCGCAAAGTCATGACCTGATCGCACAGTTCGGTTCTCCGGTCTTGCTACACCTTGAAGAGGCTGACCAGTTGTGAAACCCTGAGGGTCAGGTTGCAACATGATTAGATCAACCAACTCCCAAATCGTAAATGGTAGTCGTGATAGTTGTGATGAGAAAGTGACGACCACGACTGTCACATCATTGGCACATTATGCCGACATTCCCACGAATATTTCAATACAAGTTGACTAGGATAAAAATTCAAGGAGAAATCAGAGAAGTTGGGAATTTGTTTGTAAACTGCAGAGGCCGAGAAACGGATTCATTAGGCAGGGACATGCAACAATTATGTCCACAAGGATTCGGTGGACCCCTCTGCTTTCTCTACACCTGACTCTTTTCTAGCTTCTACGCCTTTTTATTCTCGTGTTACAAATTTTTGACGCTCGTTCAATTGGTCATTCTAGGTCCCTCTGCAGTACCTCGAATTTCCGCGTTCCAAACTCAGTCGTCAAATATACCTGGAATGACCCAGCCTACATTGCTGCGTTATCATAGCCAACTTGGTCGATATTTTCGCTAGTAGCAACAAGACACGCTACAACTTTAGTGCTGTTGAGAGAAAGTGCAAGAGGGCTTGCTCCGCTAGTGAAGGGAATGGACTGGGAGTGAGTGACTTTAGCCCCAGAATAGAAGTTAATTTCCTCAGACTATCGGTGCATTTTGCAGACAATGCAGGACGTGAAAACAGAGCATCTGAAGATGTACCATCAAATTCACAAGGACAACGTGAAACTTGAGATTGAGACGTGGGTCAGAGATTCTGTCCGGTGCTGGTCGGTGGATGTATGGAAAGGTTGTCGGTATTTCGTTCTGGAGGAGGCGAAGAGTTCAACAAAGACATGGAGGTTTTATACTCGAAGGATGTTTAGGGTTGACGAATGGCTGCGCGAGAAAGGCGATAGATGTCCCATATGTCAGGCAAAGACGACGATGAGGGCCATCTGCAGGACGTGGATTGACCCACATCTGTCCGTCTCTCTTCCACAACACTCATGACTACTACTAGGGCTATTCTCAATATGACGCATATACCGATTGTTGCATTACCTTGCACCCTCTGGTAGCCGGCCCCCATTCCAACACCTTTCCTTTCTCACTGTTCTTTCCCTACGGTTTTCCAACAACCAGGAGCGTCGCACCACACCAAAATCTTCGCCCAATGTGGGTGTTGCGTTATGCCAGTGTATAACATGTGGGACTTTAAAGCACTCTTCGGGTTGCGTCATTTGTCTCGTCTCAGCAATGCCTCGAAAGAACATATCGACAGAGCAAGACTATGGGTTTGATCAGGAACCAAGGTGGCATCCTTCGAAGGAGCAGCCATATTGAACTATTGGACTGAGGGTCAATGTCAAAACATCCGCCAGCTGACGCTTGTGAGTATTGGTTCTCTCTGCAATATTCTACCCCCTCTCGGACTACGATCTTGTGCTCAATGTGCTGTACCTCCAACACTCGATTTTTACTGCAACAGTGCAACAGGTTCACACTGTGCCTCCTCCATCTCTCTCAAACTATCAACCTCGTCCCGCGTCCTGCGAAGTCAGCTTTTGCAAGCTTATCTCCCGATAAAATTCCACGCGCTTCATGACCACGCACCCTAGTCTGCTCCCAACTTGGATGTAACTCCCGCTCTCAACACTTATCTCTCATATCGATTTTATACTGGTTTTTCTCCCTCCGCTAGTTACCATGTCGTTTTTTCCTCGTGCCAGCAGCTTCGGACCTCGCCCAACCTAGCTCTATTTCACTTCGCCTCTCCCCGACTTTCCGCGTTCCACGCTGGACAGTTGAAGGAACCACGCGAGTGAGGAATCAAAACAAGTAAGACTGCGATTTTGACCAATATCGGAACCGAAATAACTTAAAATTTTCGCAGAATGGAACATAGGATGTACCATCTTCCATTTCGGTCCTCCTTTCAAACCTGGAAGTGGTAAGGGGAGAGTGTAAGCTCAGCCTTGTCACTCAAAGTCTGAATAGTGGAGCGTGCCCAATAACACAAATCAACAAATTGAAAATGAATAGTAACCCATGAGTTCTCCATAACCATTGCTCAGTAGGAGACCCAGCAATTTTTTTACTGCCTATTTATGCGCTCCGCTAGCTGGTTGCGCAGACCATATCGGAAGAACAAAAATTTTGAGTTTTCAGCAAGGAGGGTCCAGCTTGAGTGGTCAACGGCCGCGTTCCTGCCAGTTGGTTAGAGAAAACGTTTACGCACTGCCTCTTTCTCATTAGCTCGGAAAGCGAAATGAAATGCATGGTAAACACGCTCAGCAAAATCTGAGACAAAGACTTGCCAAGCCCTTTTTTCATCCTATCACCTCTTGTTTTCCTGTAGTCCCTCTCATTCTCTCTTTCTCTCTTGCAACTAAATTCTGTTCAACATGGACAATCATAACCCAACGACCACCAAAAGAAGAAAATCGTGAACTTTTGCCTCTCATCTTATTCTGCTTTTAACTTTTCTGATTCATAGTCATTAGCTCGCAAATGGTGCTTGAGAGAGAGGTTGTAAGTCTGACATATTCCTTGCCCTTGAACGGAGTGATTTATGCGATTTTTCACAGCGAAAAAATTCAACAACAGACCAGGTGCATACATTACAGCGTGAACTGGACCAGCTGTTTAAGAGGGCACAGGCACAGGGGCCTGCGGCAACGCTGGAGCTACGTTCAGCGGAAACAACCAGACAACTGTACGCTAACCAACGGGAACGATACAAGACATTACGGAGAGAATACGAACAAGGCATTGAAAGAGAACTAGACGAACAACCTTTCGCGCAAGGCCAAGCTTCCTGGGATGACCGGGAACGAACCCTCAAACGAGAACTGAAACAAGCCATGAGGAAGGAGCGAGAGAAAGACAGGATATTGGCGTGGCGACGAGAGCATGAGCGAGAAGAATGGATGCAGGCTTTGCAGCGAGAACGCGACCTAAAGGTTCAAGAGAACGGGAACCAAGAAAGCAGAAAGCAAGACATTATTTTACAGCAGCAGACAGATCTAGCGTTGCTGGAGCGAGCTTGGTATAAGAAGCACGAGTGGAAAGATCGCGAACAACGAGAACGGGAAATATTGCTACAGAGAGAGCGAGAGTTAGATTTGGAGCATAAAAAGAAGGTGTCGGCGTTGCAGCAAGACCGGGAACAGAGAAAAAGAGAGCGGGAACGGAGAGTACATGAAGGCCACAACCGACTAGCTGCAGACGAGGATGATGTGTTTGCTCTATGGCTATTGGCTTCTGAGCAAGAACCGGATAAGCCTTTGCTGGGAGCCTGTAGTGAGAAGACGCAGGATGGTGACCATGTGCAAGTCCACGCAACACACGATAAATGGGAAGAATGTAAACCAAAATTTCGAAGTAGATGGCGACGAATCTTCTGTGATCTCATTTAGACTAATAACAAAGTATTCATCAGACTCCATATTTGTTGTCTCATCTCAATGTTGCCAATAAATCGACTCTACGAATAATTTGGGGGTAATTGAAGAATGTGGTAACTGCAAGTCTCTTTTGTTGTGAATTCACACTCACATGTTCCTCCAAATATCTATGGCTGCAGGCATAGAATTAAGTCTATGTTTACTCAAGACACAACAAACATCCTAATGCGTTTTAATTTTCCTCGGGAAGCTGCTCTGGTACAAATAAGTCGGTGGATTCAATGAGTAATGTAATACAGTTGAGTGGTGTGTGATGATAAGTGGTGATATGTGAAGAAGAGAGTCCATGCTAGATGTAAATTGTCACGTCCGAAAGTTTAAAAAAAGGAACCTTATGTGGCTATCCACCACTTCTCTTTCAACCCAAGATCTCTCCATCCTACATCCCCCCTAGACTGACCTTCAATGGCAATACTGAGGTCTCCCGAGGCCCGCTTTGTATAAAGTTTGAGGATGAGGAAAAGAATATTGTCTTCAGCGTTGGGGTCATCTGCCTTCGGCTTCTCGCCTTCCACATTTCCTGGACTCTGATTTTCTTCAAGGTTCTCAGGCACATCCTTCGACTGCAAGACTTCCGTGGTCTCGGTATCGTTAGATTGTACTGCGGCTCGAGCGTCTGACACAAGTTCAGAGAGACTCCGACCACGAATTGCTTTCAGTGGGAATGGAAGGAATTTCACTTCCTCTTCAGAGGGTACACCTACATATGAAAATAGACATGAGGAAAAAGGATATTTAGATGTGTTGCAGTATCAGAAGCTCACCTTCGATTTGGGCTTCTAGGTCGACTCGGGCAGAGCTAACACGAGAGGCCTTCTCCCAATCCCATTTCTTCAAGCCCTCTTCCATCCAGTCCTAGGAACAGAGAACAAATTGAGTGAAAAGCGGTACAAAAATGAAAGGGCATCTGAAATACGTACCTGATTTCCAGTATATTTTCTAGTGGCCTTCACATGCACAACATAATCCCCAGGATCCAAGTCAAGCTCCATGGTATAGTTTTGGGAAAGTGTTTTATATGCGAAACCGACAGGCTCAAACAATGGTTCTGAGGCTCCGGCTTTGAAAACTGCCATGCTAAGTTGCCATTTTGACCTGCCGGAGAAGCCGGAGAAGTAGCGATCACTGAGGCGTGAAAGGTCAATGACAGCAGGTGTAGATTCGGGTATGGAAAACTTGACTATGGGGGATGAGAATGTCAGCTTACGAAGGGGCGAAAACGGAAACCGATTCTCACATGCAACTTGTCCCCAAGTATGCAGTAAAGGCAAAGTCGGCGCTTCGAGCTTTAAGCCTTTCAAGGACATAGTCCAAGATGGGTCAAAGATGAGGGTGCGATCGATGTTATCCCAGTTACGAGTTGAAATAAAGTCCGAATCTGGTAATAATTTCGTCAACTTTCGAAAGGTAAACAAAAACTCAAAGACTGGGGTCTTACATTCCATGACAAACTGTCCGTCAGATCTTCCAAAACTATGGCCAATTTCAGGTAAACGCTAAAAAGCCCGAACTGTGAGCATTGGCTGGAAAATAATGACTATAGACGGGAAACTCACAGCTAACCATTCCGGCGTCCAAGCACTATCTCCATCCGACCACTTTCCCGTCCACTCACTTGGAGTGTAAGAGGAGGAAGGATTCCTCATTACTACAAAGCGAGTACCAGCAACTTCGACAGCTTTTATGACCGCGTACTCGTGATATCCTATTAAGCCATTGTCGTTGGCTACAGCATTATTATTTCGTTCTGAGCGCGCGAAACCAAGAGAGCAGGTGAAGAAACGGTCATGCCCGGCTTTAAGAAGCTCGTCTTTCCAAAACTTGTCCGCATCAAGGATATCGCGAATGTGGAAAATTGTGGATACACCACTGTAGAGAGTCAGAACAAGCACTGAGAGATTCTAAAATAGAAGACTAACCCAGTCAGATCCTCACATGCCTCCCCAGCAAAACCCTTGTCCAAGCTTTGGTAGTCTCCGTGCAACTTTGCGTAAGCCTTCTCAATCAGAGGGACCCATGTTTGTTGAAGACGATCTTCAGCGCCACCTTTCGCAAAGTAGAGACCACGCATGCTCTTGCGAACGAAAGAATCGTATCGGTCTTGGTTATTGTGATACAGAGACTTCTCGTTGGATGAAAGTGCGACCCATTCCGCGGTGGATGCGAATATGAGACTAAAGAAATAGCAATGAGCGACGCTCGTGAATACAGAAAACAGCAACTCACTCGTCGATAATGACGGATACCCACTTGGTCTCCCGGAAGAAGATAAATCCGTAAACGCCTACAAGTTCGTCTCGCTAATGTGGTGTGAAAATTTGCACAATATCCGTAAGGGTCATTTGCTCACAGCAACACATAACTGCTCAATAAGACCTTGCTTGGTAGTGAGGCCAGACAAAGCAGCCAGGAACCTGAAAAGAATTAAATGTAATGGTCAAACCAACTAAACTCGGACGAACCAACAATCACCAACACCGCCCTGGTGAATATCTTGGACATGTGGACCTTGAGCCCCAAAGAAAGATGGTTTGTTGCACAGCTGAGTAATGCGGACAGTCTCTTGAGGACAATATAGGTGTTCCGGGGGGTTGAGACCATGTAGACAATTGTGTCTGTCGTTTATGAGGTCGAAGTCGGGATCTCTAAGCAGAATGAGATATGGGATTAGAGAATGAGCGCAGCGACGCGTCTCGTACCGGTATTTGCGGTTCTGTGCTCTGCACTCTGCGCTAATTTTCGCGACAGACGCTTTGCATTCTTCTACAACCTTCTCTAACTCTTCTGTAACCAATAATCCAGGTGTCCGGCTCCCTGAATCACGGTTCGAAATGTTTGACCAACGAATAGACGACGTTCCAATGCTCCGAGTGAAGACCGTCAAGGCAAGTATTGGAACAGACCTCCGTCGGCAATATGCTGGACGCGCAAACCGCCCAAGCGGTCGTGGTGAGCGCAGGAACATGAATAGGAACGCGCGCGCTTTGGAACTTCCAGGGTCCCATGACGTTCACAGGGATTCTTGATGGTGGCCGAGTGTGAGCAGAGTGCGCATGAGTCATAATGACCATCTCCAATAGCCGCTGAAACAAAGGAAATTTCTGTTTTTGGTTGGAAATCAAGTGCAGCCTGGAGGTTGCCATGAATTCGTTACACTATGCACTGCGCCAGACTTGTGGTTCTTTCATGTAGAGATGCTAGACGACAGTTCTATTTGAAAGAAAGAGCTTCCGCAGGTCTGATCGCCGTGCCATTGTTCTACTGAGCTCTTGAGAAATCATGTCTACGTAAGATATAGTAAAGAAGTTGAAGGTAGACGTCAGTGCTGTCATTCCGCCAGGCAAAATCCTGAAACGCTTCAGACGAGGAAGTCGAAACCAAACTCTCTTTGTGAGCTGGCTGGTTACCTCTTGGGCACTTGGTAAAGATGATAATGTGGCATGCAAGTACACTAAATGTTGACTCTTCTGTCGTAATGCTCTCCTATATATTTCGACCTGGTCCCCAAAAAGGCTAGAGACGAAAAAGACCTCTGTAGATTCGGTACGGCAAAAAATGGGAGACCAGAAATCTATCACCGGCTTGCTAACTGGGAAGATTGTAAGGCGTTACTCGAATTCAAGGGAGGGACGACAGAACCTGTGCATCAAGAACCTTATTTCGTCGTTGGAGCATGTCCATCCCAGATTCCCATAATATATCATCTCCTCCATTCCATGTCAGGCTGATGGTTTTTTAGACTTGAAGAGTACCTTATGGGAGGCACTTTGCTATGGTCTCAAGAGTACTGGTCCATGTTTTTAAGGGGGTGGTCCAAGTATTTGGTCCAAGTTTCTAGATTGTGTGTGACACTGGCTGTTAAGAAGGAGGCTTTTGGACCAGGGGTCCTAAGAACATGGACCAGAGAACATGGACCAGCAAACATGGACCAGCTTAAAAAGTAGACAATAAAACAATTACAAAAGCAGAATGCTATGGCAAATGAGTACATAGAATGGACTAGATTGTGATAATATTTCTAATAATTGATAAATATAATTGTACTGTTATATGGCTGCACCTAGGCAGCCATTGCGGTGCTATGCGGCTGCATCTAGGCAGCCATTGCGGTGCTATGCGGCTGCATCTAGGCAGCCATTGCGGTGCTATGCGGCTGCATCTAGGCAGCCATTGCGGTGCTATGCAGCTGCATCTAGGCAGCCATTGCAGTGCTATGCAGCTGCACCTAGGTAGGCTGTTGAACCACTCTGTTATGTGCATGCATAACAAACTATCTGCAGACTTGTATTATATCTGTTCTGTACCCAGTTTTATGTATTTTGTGTGTTTTGTACATCTCATACCTCATATCCAGCTATACAGCTGTTGTATGTCTCCTGTATTGGTTTACTTACTTACCCCTTACTTATACCTATATATACAAATGCCTACAATGTCTGTACAACATCTAGATGTTCTATGCTGTCATTATGACTGCTCCTTACTGTTTTGGGTTGTTTGCTTCTTGTTAGGACCGTGCCTCTATGTAGCCCTACAGCGAAGGAGGAGTGGAGAATGAGGGGTACAAGAGGTACGCAAAGGTATGAGAATGTTCAGCGAAGGAGAACAACAGTACAGGAGTGTCTCAAAGCGTGAGACCAGCCTTTTTGTCTATGATGCCTGGCTGAGCAGAGGCTGACAAGAACAAAGGGGAATCCAAGTTGATGTTAGGATAGAGAATACAAATGAAGGTAAGAGCAATATATAGGTAAAGGAAATGGATTGACAGCCATAGTATAAGTACTAATAGGTAGTACAAAGTGGAGAGAAGTGGTATGAAGCAGAAAGGAGCGTGTGAAGCTGCAAACGACCTGAAACGGTAAGGAGCAGTTGTAATGACAGAACGGGGCATCTAGATGTCATACAGACGTTGTAGGCATACAAGTACATAGCTATAAGTAAGGGGTAAGTAAGCAAACTGATACGGAAGGCATATGATGGCTGTATGGCCGGGTACGAAGTACGAGACATACAAAACGCACAAAATACACAAAATAGGGTATAGAACAGATACAATACAAGTTTGTGGTTAGTTCTTTGTGCATGCATATAACACATTTCCAACATTGACCTTGAGATGCTTGCACCACAATGACTTGATGACAGCACATCTTCCTAACACGCCGTTTTCCCTACTGACTCTGTATATACCTTATGCACATCTGCTTTTCTTATGGCTCTCATTTCTTTACCTCCTATATATTCTCTTACTTAGTTTATACAGTGTTACAAATTCAGTTTTAACCACTTTATCATTCCACTGATTTCTTAGCCCTTGTATATATGAGTTCCTTGATGTGTTCTCCTCATCAGAAAATGTCAAGCAATATCATATGATATTGCATCACTTTTCTTGTGCCTCTCCACTTTCTTCCTATGCTAACCACACACTCTTTTAGTTCTTAACTCAAGCCTATGATGTTGAGCCTATGCCAATGTATCTGATGCTCCTCATCAAAGTGGCTGTGTTCCGAAACCTTGGTATGCCTTACGCAATACCACTCCTATGCCTCTTGCTCCTAATTCCACTTGCATCACTTTTGCTCTGTCAACCACTCTTGTTCCCCTGCTCTTTGAGCATCTTTCTATGCACCTATGCAATCATTAGGTAGTCAGAAGTGTCAGACATAGTCAGAACCATATAGAAGGGTTTGGGGATCATTCTATTTATACCGAAACCACTATTTAATCATTGTATAACCTACACATGTATTTTCCTTAGTTTGGTTCTTGTCTATCATAACAGTTTCCCTTGCTCTCTTTTCCTTTTCTCTTTTGGTGTTCTTTCTGGTCTTGTGAGAGGTTGGGCAACTGCCCTTCTGACAGTGGCATTGCATAAGATATGCCAAGGTTTCGGAACACAGCCACTTTGATGAAGAGCATCAGATATGTTGGCAAGGGATCGCTTGAGACCTCCAACAGCACAGTTCTAACACTAGTTCATGTTACACAAACATGGACCAAGCTACCAGCCTTGGTCCAAGTTGCGCAAACATGGACCTAGCTATCATATCTGGTCCATGTTACACAAACATGGGCTACCAGTTCTGGTCCAAGTTAGACAAAGATGGACCAGGCTACCAGCCCTGGTCCAAGTTACACACACATGGACTAGGCTAATGTCTCTGGTTGTTAGGACTATGCTAACTTGGAGCTCTCTTGAGGTAGAAGCGCAGACTATGAAGCAGAACACAAGGTAGAAGAGAGTAGAGAATGGTAGAACACAGTAGAGAGTAGAGAAGCAAGGTAGAAGGAGCATTGCAAGGTTCAGTACAGTATCTACTTAAGGGTAAACCAGCCTTTTTTGTCTATGGCACCTGGCTAAGCAGAGGCTGACAAAGCAAGGAGAATCCACATTAATTTGAGGGTAAAGCATACAAAAATGTGTAAAACTGATATATATACAAAGGGAATGGATAAGCAGTGACAGGATAAGTACTAATAGATAGCATGACATGGAGAGAAGTGAAAGAGAGAGTGGTGAAGTGGCATATAGCCCAGAATGGTAATAAGTGGTAGAAATGTGAAATAGGACACATGGCCATTGTACTGATGACATGTAACATTGAAGAGAGTCAAAATAAGTAATAGGTAGATAGAAGAACTGATGCAAAGGTAGGTCGAAGCCTACAGGACCTCAAAATTGAATTTCACTTTGAGTATACCATTGATAAATGAGAAGTAAGACAGTCTCACTTCAAAATACATAACTCTTTACCAAGCACAGAAAATCCGGTGGGACTATTTGATTCTTAAAGAACACTCTATAAACTGCTACAATAAAATTTGGTTGCTCCAGTTTGGTATAGGACTTATCAAGAACAAGGTGATCAGCGCCAGTTACCAAAAATGGATTTAGATAGGGAAGCAAGAAATCTAACCTCTACTCAACGTCTGCAGAGGGAGTTTTACGATATGTATTACAGTGAAGACTAATAGTTAGGATGTTCCTGGCATTTAAATTTTAAGAGAATCTGATCGTAGGTGCATGTGCTAGAGCTTACCTAAGTTATGGGATCAAATGTTTGCGAATTCAGGGACTCTTGCACATCTCAGTAACGCGACCTTGAAATGGGATGATATAATATCTGTAAACTAACATATAAGTTTGTAGAATGTACACAAAATATAAGAATATTTGGCAGAGCAGAACTCCTTGTCTTGCTTCCCCTCCTTTTCTCGCTTCCCATTTAGCAACAGTAAGCTTAGAAGTAGTGTTACACTCATGCACAATCAACTAACCATCACAGTCAACCAACCTTCATACAACTCAAAGTGTTCACTCCTACCTTCCTGCAATGGCTACATGGCATTCCCATGCTCAACAGCAAGGCTACATAGACATCACAAATGATTTACTCACTCTTTGAACAACTGTAAACTACTCAGATCCACTTCAATTCACTTTACACATAGATTAAACCCCTATATACTTTCATATTTAAGTCAAATACCTTGTACATAGAGAGCTCGGTCTTTAATCAACTTTACCAATATATCCACTCGTTTTCTCTCTCTCTCTACCTTATCTTGATGACTTTGACTCAGCCAGGGGATATTGTCCAAAGACGTCAAATTATGCCCAAGTCAGTTCAACCATGCTCCATGCTCAAATCTTCCACAATGTGCTTTGGTCAAGCTTTGATATTGCATGCTGGCTCAATCTACCTCCTTCTACCTCACTATCTTGCATGGTCATAACAATTAGGAAGATCTACCACCTTTGAGATAGATCAAGTGCATGTGCATAACACTGGTCCAAGTTACTGTTACACACATGCACAACAAACTAACTGCAGACTCATATTGTACCTGTTCTGTACCCAGTTTCATGTATTTCATGCATTTCATATATCTCATACTTTGTACCCAGCCATACGACCATCGTACACCTCCTGTATTAGTTCGCTTACTTACCCCTTACTTATAGCTATGTACTCGTATGCCTATGATGTCTGTACAATGTCTAGATGTCTTGTTCTGTCCTTATGACCGCTCCTTACCATTTTGGGTTATTTGCAGCTCCACACACTCCTTTCCGCTTTGTACCACTTCTCTCCACCTCATACTACCTATTTGTACTTATACTATGACCATCGATCCATTTCCTTTACCTATATATTGCTCTTACCTTCATTTGCACTGGTCTACCTCCATGTAGACATTGTACTCACGCTTTGAGACACTCCTGTACCTTTGTTCTCCTTCACTGAACATTCTTGTACCTTTGCATACCTCTCATACCCTTCGTTCTCCACCCCTCCTTTGCTGTAGGGCTATGTAGAGGCACGGTCCTAACAGTTATGCAAACATGGTCTGAGCTTCCATGTCTGGTTCTGTTGGAAATGGCAAACTACAGGTATCAGATATAGGAATTAATGTACTAAAAGTATGAACGCTTCAGTACTTACAGCTCTCCTTATGTGATTATAATAAGCTTAATATAATTGTGATTCTTACCCAATCGTTGGTCCCAGACAAAACTCCAACAGGTCCAAGTTATGCAAACATGGACCAGGCTACCAGCCTAGGCCCAAGTTATGCAAACATGGACCTAGCTATCAGCCCAGGCCCAAGTTATGCAAACATGGACCAAGCTACCTGCCCCGGTCCAAGTTATGCAAACATGGACCAGGCTACCTGCCCCAGTCCAAGTTATGCAAACATGGACCAAGCTATGAGCCATGGTCCAAGTTACGCAAACATGGACCAGGTTACCTGCCCCGGTCCAAGTTACGCAAACATGGACCAGGTTACCTGCCCCGGTCCAAGTTACGCAAACATGGACCAAGCTATGAGCCATGGTCCAAGTTATGCAAACATGGACCAGGTTACCTGCCCCGGTCCAAGTTACGCAAACATGGACCAGGTTACCTGCTCCAGTCCAAGTTACGCAAACATGGACCAGGCTACC